>JARBWK010000017.1:2877936-3477936 GCA_030556195.1 Anolis apletophallus | reverse complement strand
AAGCTCCAAGAGCGAGCATGACATTCTTCTTCTCCTCGCAAAGCCTTGTCGGCTGAAGAATTTGAGAAAGAAACTCTCATGTTCAGAAACGATTTCTCTTTCTTGAGCTTCAAGCTATACTCTTGAGAATCCGGAGATTCCGTTAAGTCAAGCTTGGTAGTGGATGCCTTGTTCTGGGTCAGCCGTTGGCACTTAATGACTTACCCAGTAATGTGTATCTGATTTAATAAGGACTAGTTGTCCCTGGCTATGCATTGCTGTGGCGTTTATATCCCTCTGTGTGTGTGTGTGTGTATACTGACTGACTGATTGAATATATATATATACTAGCTGTACCCGGCACGCGTTGCTGTGCCCTATTTAGGAGATGTGTGGAAGTCTGGGTATGTATGGGTTGGTAGTGATGTGACTATGTGTTTTGTGTGTGTTTTTATGTGTCTGTTTGGGTGTATATATGTGTGTGTATGTGTGTGGGTAGGTGGTTGGTTGTTGTTGTACTTCCCTGCCGAAAGGGGTGATGGAACGGATAGATCATTCATAGCCACTTGATGGAAGGGTTGGTGAAAGGGATGGATCATCCACACCTTCTTGGTGGAAAGGTTGTTGAAAAGAAGGAATCACCCATAGCTTCTTCAGGAAATGGTTGGTGGAAGGGATAGCTCCTCTACAGCTTCTTCGTGGAAGAGTTAGTCGCCTCCTTGCCTTTCTCCGTGGTCCCTGGCGCGTGGGTTGTGTCCCGGGGAACGCTTTGGAGGCTGGGAGTCGGAGGAGGAGGCGGATAGAGGCATGGGACTTCAGTTCCCAGAAAGCTCCGCCCCTGTTTCCCAGTGAGAGGCGGGAGCCTTCTGGGAGGTGTAGTTCCTTGTCTGTAGTCGTCTCTCCGTCGTTTCCCAGGCGCCCATGGACCCTGGTTGTGCCGTGGGCGCCTTCTCCACAGCGTCCTTGCCTCGGTAATGAACCCAGGCCAGAATGGCAGCCGCTGAGGAAAGCCAGGGCGCGACGGAGAAGGCGACCAGGGCGGTGCTCATGGGCGCCTTCTCCGCTGCGTCCTTTCCTTCCCTCAGCGCCTGCCATCCTGGCCTGGGTTCAGAACGAGCCAAGGACGCGCGGAGAAGGCGCCCACGGTGGCCGCCTTCTCCGCCCGCGTCCTACCCTTCCTCGATGGCTGCCATCCTGGGCTGGGTCCAGAACCGGATGGCAGTCGCCGAGAAAGGGTAAGGACGCTGGCGGAGAAGGCGCCCATGGGCACGCCTTCTGTCCGCCTTCTCCGCCGCGTCCTTGGCTTTCCTCAGCGGTTGCCATCCTGGCCTGGGTTCATTACCGGAGCCAAGGACGCGGCGGAGAAGGCAGCCAAGGCGGTGCCCATGTGTCCCGGCTTGAGGAGCGGCCTGGTAGCGGCGGAGGAGGTGGGCATGGCGTCAGCGGCGCGGGTGGGGTAATGTCTTGGGGCATGGGGTGGGGTGGGAGGGAGGAGGAGGAGGGAGGAGGAGGGGGCGGGGCCAAGGGGAGGCAGGGTGGGAGGGTGTGTTGGAGGAGGCGGCGGGGCGGGGCGTTGCTGCGGCCGCCAGAGTTCGCCGTTTGTGCATGCGTGGAAAGGTTGTTTTTCGGGGGTGTTTTAAAGGGTGGTGGGTTGTGTTTCGGGGTGTTTTTGTGGGCCCTATAGGGACCCCGGGGTATGGGTCAGTGGCATGGCGATTTTTCGTGGTTCTTGGACATGTAGTTTTCGCGCCTATTTGCCGGGTACCACGACCACTCTCTTTTTATATATATAGATACTACCGTGTTTCCCCGAAAGTAAGACACCCCCGATTGTAAGACGTATCGGGGGTGTCTGGGGGGTCGGCTTATATAAGCCATACCCCGTATATAAGACGCATTCTGCGTCCCGCCTCGCAATCGGAGGGTGTGCGCAGCACACCTGCGGCACACCTCCCGCACACCTCTTCGCAGGGCTCCAGGCAAGGGAGGTGTGCCAGGGGCGAGGCGGGAGGAACACCTGCGTGACCTCACGAGGCACCCTCTGGCTCCTTTCCCTCCCCTTGCTTGAGGAGGGGGAGAAAAGGAGCCAGGGGCGGGAGGGAAGCAGCGACTCGTCACTGTGACTGCGTCGTCCTCCTCGCCCCCTGGCTCTCTTCTCCACCCTTGGAAGGGAGGAGGAAGAGAGCCAGGGCGGAGAGGACAGGGAGTGGTGGGGAGCGTGACGCGTCCGATCCTCACCACGTCCCTGGCTCCTTTTCCTCTCCTTTCCTCGGAAGGGAGAGGGAAAGGAGCCAGGGGGGCGTGGTGACGACGGCAGCGTCACAGTGACGCGCCGCTGCTTCCTCTCCCGCCCCTGGCTCCTTTCCCTCCCTTGCCTGGAGCCCTGGCGAAGAGGTGTGCCCGCGGAGGTGTGCCGCAGGTGTGCCGCGGCACACCTCCGGTTGCGGCGGCGTGGCGGCGGTGGCGGCGGTGGCGGCGGCGTGGGCGTGGCGGGTACGTCTTGGGTTATATAAGACGTACCCGAAAGTAAGACGTAGGGGACTTTTTGGGGGGAAAGAAAGTAAGACGCTGTCTTACTTTCGGGAAACACGGTATAGCTGTACCCGGCACGCGTTGCTGTGCCCTATTTAGAGATGCGAGATGTAAGGGTTGGAAATGATGTTACTTACGGTCTTGGTGGGGTCATTGGCATGAATTGGTTTCTATGTGTGCTCCAAATGATGTCATCTGGAAGCATGAGTTGTATTGTCTTATATATTTTTATTTATTTATTTGTTTGTTTGGACTTTTATGCCAAATGATGTACATACATCATCAGCACAACAAACAGGGAAACAGTACAACAATAAGGAGTACAACAGGGAGAAGATGGGAGAAGGGAGAAGATGGGAGAAGATGGGAGAAGATGGGGGAGGAGCGAGGGAAGTGTTTTGATTCTGGAGTGTGTCCACTCAGCAAAGTCTGTAGTGGTTGTGGAGGAGTGGCAAGTGGTGGTAGAGAGACTTTACCGGCTAGGCAGCACATTCCTGGTGTTTCTGCTGGGTATTTCGAGGCTTTGCAGTGTGTGCAGATGTGCGTTAGGGTGCCAATGTCGGCCTCTGGCACCATGCTGTAGTCTTCTGCAGCATTGTATCTGAAGGCTAGGCGGTGGAATAGGTTGTGGTGTTTTTGAAGTTTGTTTTCTGTGTTGCGACGTCGTGTTTCTGCGCTCCTTGCGCTCTGCTGTTGTGTTGCATTTCTGCCTCTTTGTTGTTCCTGGCTGCGCGCTTCTTCTTGTCGTGCAGTTCTTTGCATTTGGTTCTCAGCTGTGCATCGTGCAGTGACCTGTTCTCTGTGTCTCTGCTGCGCAGTGTGTTTCTGTTCTGGCGTGTGTTCTGCCCTTTTTTGTTTGATGTATGTAGCGTTGTGAGTGTGTCGTCCGATGCTGTTATTTTTATAAGGCATGGCTTGTCTTTTGGGTCAGTTTATGTCTGTGTGGAAGGAAGGAATGGTTTTAGTTTGTGGTGTTTGTAGGTGTTGTGTGTAGATGGTCCCGTAAGGTTGGTGGGATGGGTTGTGATTGGAAGTTGTGTTGTGTTGTGTGGGTAGGAATTTGCTGGAGAATTGCTCCCTCAGAGTTTGGTTTTGGCAGTTTAACCCTCAAACACCAACTGAAATCTCTCAGCATTCTATCCTAGCCTTGGATGGCTCTTGCCAGTGTTGCTATGGTTACAGCAGTTATGCAAATCCGCCCTTGTTGGCAGCCAATCATGTTGTTCAGAATGTAGAGGCTGGGTGAGTCGTTGGCTGCCCCGGAGGATACTGGGAAATGTAGTTTTATTTTTACTCGTTGTTTTGGGGGCCTTTTAGGTTTTGGGGGGAAAGTTTCTTTGCTACAAACGTAACTTGCTTGAGGCCTATTTCTGTTGGCAAGTATTGTTTTTCTGCGTTGTATGGTTTCTTTGTTTGAGGTATACATCACATGACGTGAACCCATTTATATAATAGATATATACACACACACATACACACACACACACACTAGCTTGGGGACCCGGCACTGCCCAGGGTATTTTTGTGCTAAGGTTGGTCTTTATCGGTTGTTTATGTGGCTTGCAGTGGTCTCAGGAAGTGAGGGAAGGTGCTGGGAGTCCCATCGTCCATGGTCCATCCTCCTCCAAACTGCACCAGGATGTAGAGTTGGTCGTGGGGGCTCTGTGTGCCGAATTTGGTCTTGCTCAGTTATTGGATGAGGGTCGCAGCAGCCTTGGGAAGTGAGTGGAGGTATTTCAAGTCCCATCATCCGTGGTCCATCCTCCTCGATACTGCACCAGGATGTACAATGAGTGATGGGGGCTCTGTGTGCCAAGTCTGGTCTTGATCAGTCTTTGGATGAGGTTGGCGGTGGTCTTGTCCAATCATCCGTGGTCCACCCTCCTCCGAACTGCACCAGGACGTAAAGTGGAGCAAGGGGGCTTTGTGTGCCAAGTGTGGTCATGATCATGCACTGGATGAGGGTTGCAGCGGGCTCGGGAAGTGAGTGGAGGTACTTGAAATCCCATCATCCATGGTCCGCCCTCTAAAGCAGTAGGATGGAGTGTGAGTCGTAGGGCACTGTGTGCCAAGTTTTGTCTTTATCGGTCTTTGTTCAGGGCTGCAGTGGTCTGTGGGGAATGAAGGGTTTGAAAGTACTACAAATCCCATAATCTGTGGAGGTACTTCAAGTCCCATCATCCATGGTCCACCCTCCTCCAAATTGCAGTAGAATGTAACGTGGGTCATAGGAGCTCTGTGTGCCAAGGTTGGTTACTGTCAATTCAGGCCATACACAATGTCCCATGAGTTGAGGCCTAGTCGGGCAAATCAAGTTAATGAAGCCTTACTGTCAATTTTGGGCCTGGTCTGTGATTTGTGTTTTTTGTGAAGTTTATTGGGTGAAGGTACTGAACATTCCATTTACAACGGAAAATACTGTCAACTGGCTAACTGTCCAAACCATGTCTGCCACAGGCCCTTTCCCTTCCTCTCTCTGCTGGGAGTATTGGAATGTTGGGAGGCTGGCCAATCAGAGGCGTTATGCAAATAATCCCACAGTGGCAACCAATCGAAACGCTGCCACATATTCCTTCGCACCTCCCGCTGCCCACACCTCCCGCCGCAAACATTCTCTTTCATTATATACACAGATAGATAGATAGATAGATAGGTAGATAGATAGATAGGTGTGTGTGTAATGTTCGTTTGTGGGATTAACATAACTCAAAAACCACTGGAGGAATTGACACCCAATTTGGACACAATACACCTATCAGGCCAACGAGCAACCATCACTCATAAAAAAACACTGAAAAACACAGTGGAAGGGTCATTTAAAGCTAAAAAATAAATAAAATACATTACAACGCATGCACAAAATCACACACACACCCCTAGATAGATAAATAGATTAGAAGGCAACAGGAGATGTTTTAAGATCACTCCTTCATTCCTTCCGTCTTTCCCTCCTACCCTCCTTCTCTCCTTCCTTTCCGACTTTTCTCCCCCAATACCTTAGAGCAGTGATTTTCAACCAGTGTGCCGTGGAACACTAGTGTGCCGTGAGAGATCATCAAGTGTGCCGTGGGAAATTATTTTCGAACTTCATTCATATATAAACTTTAAGGCGCATCTGTCCCTTTAAGTAATGGAACCATAGCACTCTCACGTGACCTAAGACAGTGTTCCCAACCAGTGTGCCGGGGCACACTAGTGTACTGTGAGCGATCATCAGGTATGCCGTGGGAAATTGGAACCTTGGGGGGGGGGTCTAGTGTGTTGAAGTATAAAAACTCTAAGAAACCTACCTCGATAAAGGCACAAAATTACAAACACCCCCTCCCCACCCATTGTCTACTTGGTCTCTCCTTCTCCATGCATTGGGAAGACCCGCCTCCCTTTCCCCAAGTTGAGACCTCCTCTTGCCTCCTCGGGGTTCTGTGTGGGACGTTTGGCCCAGTTCTATCATTGGTGGGGTTCAGAATGCTCTTTGATTGTAGGGGAACTATAAATCCCAGCAACTACAACTCCCAAATGTCAAGGTCTATTTCCCCTGAACTCCATCTGCGTTCATATTTGGGCATATTGAGTATTCATGCCAAGTTTGGTCCTGATCCAACATTGTTTGAGTCCACAGTGCTCTCTGGATATAGGTAAACTACAACTCCAAAACTCAAGGTCAATGCCCACCAAACTCTTATAGGAGTTTCTCTTGGTTATGGGAGTTCTGTGTGGGAACTTTGTCTCTTTCTGCCATTCCTGCCAGGATATCTATGTTGTGTTCATCGAAACAGGCCCGGGTTTCACACTGAGTGTATAAATACATTTAAAGACATATTAACTATATGTATTACTGTGTTCGAGTGTCATTTTGTGTCATTTTGGTTGGTGGTGTGCCCCAGGATTTTGCAACTGTAAAAAGTGTGCCGCGGCTCAAAAAAGGTTGGGAAACACTGACCTAAGAAGTGTTTTCTTGTTGTTTTCAAGTTTTCAAGCGAGGTACTGTGGGTCGTCCATATTCATGGCCCCTGGATCTGAAGATTCATAACGGATGAACTGGGAAGGGAACGAGTGATGCTTGAGCTTCTCTATATAAGAGATCTGAGTATCCTCTTAGTAATTGTGAAAGCATAAATGGGGAAACTAGGGGTCAACGTTCTCAGATACCCACATACAAATTCGGTGCAGATAACTCAGTTTAGCCACCCAAGGACAAAAGGGTTGGAACCTGTATTCCTGCCAGAAACAGTCTTCCAATTTGCCTAAAACGCCTTTCATTTCCCTACACATCCTTTCCATTTAGTCTCCACCGAAACCGAAAATTGTGAAAATGCCCAGCGTCCAAAAGGAATGAAAAAGTACTTCTTTCCGAAGCGAACTGTCATTTTTAATATTGTAAGGAAAGTATTTTATCCTCGTAGAGGGAGAGAGAGAGAGAATTAAAAAAACCCCGCACACGCTCTAAGCCTTTCTCGTCGCACACATACACACTCTCGGAAAAAAAACGATCAAGCTATTTCGCAAAAGGTCACAGGCCATTGCTTACTATCTCTCATTTATTCCCACCGGGGCATCTTTCTGCTCTGTTTCCTTTTTATGTTTTGTGGATTTCGCTCCGTGGCACCTGATGCCGGGGAAGCGAAGCGGAAGTGCACACAGACCTTGCCGAGCAGCACGCGGCAGCAAGAGCAAACCACCTCCTAAATGGTTGGCTTGTTACAATAGAGAAGAGAAGGGAAGGGCGTGTGGAACCAAACCTGCGAACTTTGGAGCAGCAGAAGAGCTCCCCTCTATCAAGAGCAGCACATCACAATCTATGAAAACAAATAGATAAAGCGCTCCTGGAGCAAAGCTACCATTTATTTAGTGGTAAGAGTGCTTGCTTTGCATGGACGAAGTCATAAAGCAATGTTTCTCAACCTGGGGGTCGGGGGGAACGAGTGGGTTTCAGAGGGGTTGCCAAAGACTATTTATTTATTTATTTATTTATTTATTTATTTATTTATTTATTTAGGGCAGTGCTTTTCAAATTGTTGCACGATTGTGTTTGCGGTCGATCAAACGCCACCCAATCTTGCGGAAAGTTTCTCATACCCAAGTGATCATTGAAAACTGAAACCACTGAGCCATGTGAGATGCCTATGGCTTCCACAATCTCGCACTTTCAATCTCCGATCGGCCAACACCATATCGTGATTTTTTTCAATGGTTTCGGGTGTCGAGACCTCAACTGGGCGTCCAGAATGTTCGGCATCTTGTGCTTGTATGGCCACAACAAAATTCAGTAAACCACTTTTTTTACCATTGAAATTGATGGTGCAGAGTCCCCATCGTATTTATCAAGCTTAGCCTTGGTTTGAGTGGTGGTTTTTTCCCGCAAAAAATAATGCTTAATGAGCACCCGAAATTCACTTTTTCCCATTTTCTCCTCAAATCACGCAGTAGTCTGCGATCAACGGCTGTCAAACACAAACTAAATGACGCAGCTTGTTCAAATTTTGACAGGAATCAACTGACAGATGCCCGTTGACAGGAGCAGTCTTGTAAGTCAGGCTTCGGCTTCGCCTGATAGCAGAGCTGTAGTGGACGCTGAGTTATCTCCATCTGAGAATGGAATGCAGTTGGGAGGGCCTAATGAGCTTTCAGACGCTGGAGTGAGAAGGAAACGCAATGTAAGCAATTCCAGCTCCGAAGAATTACAGCAGAGGAAAAGAATTCAGCAGGGACTTACAGCTTCTGCAGATTCAGTCATTGGAGGGTTTTCCTGGAGATGTGGAACTGGAGTCAGGAGAAAGTGATACTGAGCTTGATTCAATGTTGATAAAAGAAGTTCCAGATATATATAATGCTGACTCCAGTAGTGACACATTTATGGGGTTTGACAGTGACAAAGATTGGCCCTCTAATACTTCTGGGAATGACTGGGAAACATTAAGTTTTGAAAGACGCTGGGAGACTTGGAGACACGCTGAAAGGCAGGCAGCTGTTTCACCTAATCAAGAAGGGCGTGACTCTGATGAATTGGACCTTTAGTGTATAAATTGTGGGCCTGGGAAATAGGCTCCTTGTGGCAGGCAAGGTGTTGAGTCTGGTGTCCTGTTGCCTTGGCGTCCTTGTTATCTTGGCATCCTGTTACCTTGTCATCCAGATATCTGGTATCGTGTTTTTGACTATTCCTACAGCCGTGATTCCTAGTGGCTGGGTTTATCTCTACTGGATCTTCTCTCCTGTTAGACCTTGAATTGTCTCCAGGCCCGGATTGCTCCCTTTTGGCACCCTAGGCCACACTTTTGAATTATGCCCCCAAACCAACCTCTCTACCGCACCCCCCCTACCTCCTCCTCGCGGCGCCCCCCGGGGGTGGGACTTCCCACCACCTCATCCTCCTCACGCCCTCCTTCCTTGACTCAAGGAAGGAGGGCACACGGAGGAGGAAGGAAGGGAAGCCCCCGGCCCCTCGCGGCGCACCCTCCTTCCTTCAGTCAAGGAAGGAGGGCGCGTGGAGGTGGAGGGAAGCCCTGCCCTGGGGTCGGGGCTTCACTCAGCCTCCTCTTCGCGGCACACCCTGGGGGCAGGGCTTCCCTCCGCCTCATTCTCCTCGAGCCCTCCTTCCTTGACTCAAGGAAGGAGGGCGCGGAGGAGGGAGGAAGGAAAGCCCCCGGGCCCTCATGGTGCGCCCTCCTTCCTTGAGTCAAGGAAGGAGGGCGCGCGGAGGAGGAGGCGGAGGGAAGCCCCGGCAGCGGCCCCAGGGGCTTCCCTCCGCCTCAACCTCCTCGGGCCCTCCTTCCTTGATTAAAGGAAGGAGGGCATGCAGAGGAGGAAGGAAGGGAAGCCCCCAGGCCCTTGAGTCAAGGAAGGAGGGCGCGCAGAGGAGGAGGTGGAGGGAAGCCCCATCCCCCAAGGGCAGGGCTTCACTCCTCCTCACAGCACGCCCCGGGGGTGGGGCTTCCCTCTGCCTCATCCTCCTTGAGCCCTCCTTACTTGACTCAAGGAAGGAGGGCGCGCGGAGGAGGACGGAAGGGAAGCCCCCGGGCTCTCGTGGCGCGCCCTCCTTCCTTGAGTCAGGAAGGAGGGCGCGCGGAGGAGGAGGCCGGAGGGAAGCCCCACTGCCAGCAGCGGCCCCGAGGGGTTTCCCTCTGCCTCCTCCTCCTCGCGCCCTCCTTCCTTGACAAGGGGGTGGGGGCGATGGCGAGGGGGGGTGCCATTCCTTCCTCCCTTGCCTCCTCGCAGCGCTCTCCCTCGCCCTCCCCAGAGAGAGAGAGAGAGAGTCATCTTTGCGGTTTTGTTTCAACATTTTTTTGTCAGTGTGAACTGCGCCCCCCTTGGTTTGCGCCCTTAGGCCATCGCCTAGGGTGGCCTTATGGGTAATCCGGGCCTGATTGTCTCCTCGTTTACCTCCATCATTTCTCCTGCCCTTGACTTCGGATTGGTTACAGATTACGGGTTTTGGATCATCCCACGAAAGACGTCGCAGAGGACGTCCCTGAGTTTGTTTTGGATTCTCCTGCAGTGCTTTTTTGGGGCTTCCCTTGGGTTTTGTGGGGGGTTTTTGCCAGTTTGGGTAGACTTATGACTCCCCCTCATAACATCCAGGCCCGGATTACCCATAGGGCCAACCTAGGCCATGGCCTAGGGGCGCAAGCTGAGGGGGGCGCCGATCACGGACCCAAAAAAAAGGTTTAAAAAAACCCTCCGTGGCCAACCCTTGGGAATGGCGGGAGTTGAAGCACAATGGCCCCGGAGGGAGGGAGGGAGGGAGGGCCGCGACTGGTCTCAAGGCAGGGCACCGTGGGCGAGCAGCAGCAGCAGTGGCTTCCCTCCCTTCCTCCCTCCCTCCTCCCCGCTACTCAGCCGGGGGTGGGGCCTCCCAGGGTGACATCACTCCCTCCTCCTCCGGCAGGCCCGCCTTCCTTGTTTGCTCTGTGGCCTCCCAGGGTGACGTCACTCCCTCCCTCCCTCCCTCCCTCCCTGGGACCAGCCGCTCCCACCCACCAAGAGCAAAGGAAGTGGGCACCACGCAGAACCGGAAGTGAGCGGCGTGGGCCGGGAGGAACGCGAAGCCTGGCTCGAGTAGCCTTTTGCACCCAAACCACCCCGTATGTTTTGCCCCACCTCCCCCGAAAGGACACAGATGGGAGCGTCCCCGACAGCGTCCATTTCGGCTGCATCATGGAAAATAACCGGGCAGGTCCTGCTTCACTTCGCGGGCGTTCCAACGGCCTGCCTTGGCGACACGGTGGTTGCTGTGGTAATGGCGGCCGCTCGTGCCGGCCGAGTGGACGTGGTTATGTGCGGCCTCCTTGCAACCGAGGAGGAGGAGCAGCGGCCCTGAAGGAGACGGAGATGGGTGGGTGTCTCTCCCCCCCCCCCCGAAGGAAGGAAGGCCCCCCAGGCCTGTCCCCACTACTCTCCCTTCCTGGGGCGCGGGGATCCTAATCAGCCCCGGCTGATGGCCACTCCACCACGGCCCCCGGGCGAGGAAAGAAGAAGGGAAAGGCAGGCGCGGCTTGGGCCCCACCCTCCCTTCCCGGATCCTTAACAACAACTTTCAGTGCCGGTAGTAGAGGGGGCGTAATTCCAAAGTGTGGTCTATGGCGCAAAAAGATGTTAATCCGGGCCTGGTAACATCCCTCACTATACTGTACGACAATAAATTAATTAGGAACTCCACTCGACAATGAGAGAAAGCTAAGCTTCCCTACGCCCTTCCTCCGCAGCATGTGTAATTCTATCAACCTCTTTAAGAAGCACCAACGAGAAATTTGGAAAACACTGATGTCAACACAAGGGCTAGGGAAAAGCTATTTTTAAGCATATTGTGTGCTCGCAGTGCATTCCAACCCCTTGAAGCAACGCAGCTGAACTTCAAAAATTGTCTCCTTGTGCACAATTAAAGAGCAACTGCTAGCAACAGTTTTTCAGCCACCTGGCATGTCAGGCATAGGCACTTGCAAAACATATGCTTATGTAAACATGACACGGATATTGTACACACAGAAGCACACACATAGATAGAGAAGTAAACTCGGCACGAAAAGATTCAGATCACAGAATTAGAACGGGAAAGGAACACAAAGCTCGGGACAGTGAGGTGAGGTTTGCCAACTCATTGCGCTGGCAAAGACAGGTCTCCAAGAAGGCTCCTAGCAACTTGCTGCTTCCCATGCGCTGAGCCAAGCGCCCCTGAGGAAGTGACGAGGACCCACGCAGCAAGCAACATCAGCATCGGTGAGCTTTCCGTCATGATGGGATGTGAAAACGGACTCCAAATCCACACTGAGAAAACCATGTTCTCCTTTCCAGACCATGTGGTAAAGGGCTAGTGATTGGAGGAAAGGCACACACTTTTTCCCACATTAGGCCCCAGGTTTAAACACCAATATATCCAGGTATAGCTGAAAAGACTCCTGTCTGTAACTTATCTATCTATCTATCTATCTATCTATCTATCTATCTATCTATCTATGTATATAATAAAAGTCAGTGTTTATGGCCAGGGTGGGAGGTTTGGAGGAATATGATTGCCCAGCCTCAGAACTCCTGCCACTGTGGGATTATTTGCATAAAGGACTCTGATTGGCCAGCCTCAGAACTCCAACACTCTAAGGCACCAGATTATTTGCATAAAGGACTCTGATTGGCCAGCCTCAGAACTCCAACACTCTAAGGCAGTGTTTCCCAACCAGTGTGCCGTGGCACACTAGTGTGCCGTGAGCGATCATCAGGTGTGCCATGGGAAATTGGCACTCACCCCACTCCTAGCAGCTCCCTCACAGGTTTCCAAGAAACAAACTGAGCCTCTCCGCTTGGAAATGTTTTTTTAAAAAACTATTTTACTGGATTTTTCTAGAGTAGCGCCCCCAAGAACTGTTTATAACAGCTTCATGACATCCATAGTTCACTGAAAGCAAGTTTCACTCAGGGGGAAATTTCACAAAGGTCTGGAGAACAAGCTCTATGAGGAGCGGCTTGAAGAGCTAGCTGGGCATATTTAGCCTGAAGAAGAGAAGGCTGAGGGAAGACATGATAGCCATGTGCAATTATGTAAGAGGAAGTCATATAAATGTTGTGTTCATCGAAACAGGCCCAGGTTTCACACCGAGTGTATAAATACATTAAAAAACATATTAACTATATGTATTACTGTGTTAGAGTGTCTTTTTTTGTCATTTTGGTTAGTGGTGTGCCCCAGGATTTTGTAAATGTAAAAAATGTGCTGCGGCTCAAAAAAGGTTGAAAAACATTGCTCTAAGGCACCAGACAGAGGGAATTGGTTGCCACTGAGAGACAATTTGCATAAAGGACTCTGATTGGCCAGCAAAACAAAACGCAACTGAATGCTTGAGTTAGCCAAATGACAGTTTTATTCAGTTGGAAACGGAATGTTCATTTTCTGGGAGGTGCGGAGGTGCCAAGGAATATGTGACAGCGTTTCAATAGGATGCCACTAAGGGAATATTTGCATAAAGGACTCTGATTGGCCAGCCTCAGAACTCCCAACATTCTACGGCCCAGACAGAGGGGATTGGTTGCCACTGAAATGGTATTTGCATAAAGGACACCAATTGGCCATCCACATTCCAACATTCTAAGGTGACGCAGAGAAAAAAGGAAAGGCCCAGGCAGTCAGATACTGCGGCCCACAGCAGTGAGGGATCAGGACCAAACTTGCCACACAGGGGCCCAATGGCCCACTTCACAACGCGACCCTCACCCAATGACCACTACAGACCAAAATTAGCACACAGAGCCTCCTTGACCCACTCAACACCCTGGTGCTGTTTCAAGGAGGATGGACCACAGATGATGGGACTTGAAATACCTTCACTCACCTTCCGAGACCGCTGCAACCCTCATCCAGAGAATGATCAAGACCAAATGTGACAAACAGAGCCCCCATGACCCACTCTACATCCTGGTGCCGTTTGGAGGGGGATGGACCATGGCCAATGGGACTTGCAGTACCTTCACTAAGTTCCTGAGACCACTGCAAGCCACATAAACATCTAATAAGAACCAGCCTTGGCACACAATGCCTTCCTCAAATAACCCGGGCACCACCGGGTCCCCAAGCTAGTAATAATAAATAATAATAAACGTTATTTATACCCTGCCACCATCTCCCCAATGGGGCCAAGCCCAAACAACAAATTACAGTAAAAACAAAAATCAAAGCATCAACAATAATACAGTAAAATAGAAGCATATAAAGAAATAAATAAAAGCAATATACAAGTGTAATATCTAAAAACACAAACAACAACAACATCTGTAACTGGGCAGACATACTAATGATACTCTCTTGGGATTACTTCGCGAACAAAGATTGTTAGGAAGGACTCATCTCACGCTTTCTACAAGCACGTTGTTGACTAAAAAGGCCAATCGGAGATAGGCAAGTTCGGTTGCAGAAAGCACAGCAGAAAGTCTCCTTGGGTGATGTTGTTTCCAAGTTGCGGTTCTTTCTGCGTTGTCCTTTCTCTTCGAGAGGTGTGTGTTCTCGAAAGAGGCCGCAGCATTGTGGATAGTGCGTCTCCATGCCTCCCGATGTGAGGCCAGTGTGGACCATTGTTGGTGGTCAATCTGGCCGAGCCTGAGATGTTGTTTCAGGGAGTCCTTATATCTATTTTTGGGGCGCCTCTGACCCGTGGCGAGTTCACCATAGAGTAGTATCTTTGGGAGGCGGTGGTCCTCCATCCTAGAGACGTGCCCTGCCCAGCGCAGCTGTGTTCTCAATAGCATGGCCTCAATGCTGGTGATCCCTGCTTGCTGAAGGACAGCAACATTCATCACATTGTCGGTCCAGTGTATATTTAGGATTGTGCGAAGACAGCGCTGATGAAAGCGTTAGAGGAGTCGTAGGTGTTGGCGATAGGTGACCCATGTTTCAGACCCATAAAGGAGAATAGACAGTACAATAGCTCTGTACACACTGATTTTGGTGCTTTTCCTCATGTGCTTGTTGCTCCGGACTCTTTTGTGAAGCCTTCCGAATGCACTCTATGCCTTTGCTAATCTGTGATCTATCTCTTTATCAATCTTGGCATCTGAAGAGATTATGCTTCCCAGGTAGGTGAACTGCTGAATGGACTGAAGCACAGATTTGCCTATGCTGATGATGGTGTTCTTCCTGCAGTGGAGGTACTTGAAATCCCATTATCCATGGTGTGTCCTCCTCTGAACTGCAGTCGGATGGAGTGTGGGTCATGGGGGGCATTGTGTGCCAAGTTTGGTCTTTATTGGTCTTGGTTCTGGGCCACAGTGGTATGTGGGGAATGGTGGGTTTTGAAGTAGTACAAATCCCATTATCCATGGAGGTACTTCAGGTCCCATAATCCATGGTCCACCCTCCTCCAAACTGTAGTATAATGTAGCGTGGGTTATAGGGGCTCTGTGTGCCAAGGTAGGTTACTGTAAATTCAGGCCATACACAGTGTCCCATGAGCTGAGGCCTAGTCAGGAACAGCAAGTTAATGAAGCCTTACTGTCAATTCAGGCCATACACAATGTCCAATGAGCTGAGGCGTAGTCGGGAGAATCAAGTTAATGAAGCCTTACTGTCAAATCAGAGCGTAAACAGCATTCCATTAAGTGAGGCCTAGTCAGGGAAATTAAGTTAATGAAGCCTTACTGTCAATTTTGGGCGTGGTCTGTGATTTGTAGGGGTGTAAATTTTCTGTGGGAAGTGAATTGGGTGTTTGTGTTTGTGCCTCAGTCCTTTGCCTTATCCTCCTCTGACAGTTTATTATGGGTCGGAATGTTCATCTTGGCTGGCCAGTACAGGAGTTATGCAAATCCGCCCTTATTGGCAGCCAATCATGTTGTCAGAATGTAGAGGCTGGGAGAGTCGTTGGCGGCCGTGGAGGATGCTGGGAAATGTAGGGTTTTTTTACTCGTTGTTTTGGGGGCCTTTTAGGTTTTGGGGGGAAAGTTTCTTTGCTAGAAACGTTCCTTGCTTGAGGCCTATTTCTGTTGGCAAGTTTGGTGTTTCTGCGTTGTAAGGTTTCTCTGTTTGGGACGGTCTTTCCATGACGACTCTTCCTTTATATATATAGATAAGTCAAGCAGTACTACTTTCATAGGAAACAGATAGAGACCTTTGCTTGTTACACAGAACATAAATTCTGGATTTCAGAGAGTGATGGAGAAGGCAAGCAGCGCATTTGCATAAGTTTTGTGAGAATGAATGACAAGCAAGGCTATGGATTTCCAGCTCCATTAATTCTAATTCTAACCTATCCCCATTCTCAGCTTTATCTACCCAGCGTTATCTTGCAAAAAGCATAACAGAAAGTATGAAAGTTTTCGCCCCCGCCGAATTGTAGAGAATTGCAGATGTCAAAAGCAAGACGTTCCTTTTGTTTTGTCAATATCCTTCTCCTGCATAGATTTACGGAGAGGGGACTTTGTCCTGCAAGCCACAATATTGGTTCCCCTGTGCTGCCTCTATTTCCGGCTCAGCTCACACTTCGCTGCATACAGTGATCGATTATCCGCGGCTTAACCAAGCCTTCTCATTTCCTGCCTTCCATTACGGCGCTCAATCAAGCCGGCGCTTCTTTGAGAGGCTGGCTTGTGCTGAGAGATAAGCCATCGTGGCCTGTTTCTTTTAGAAAAGCTCTTGTAGATGGAACAGTCATTAGATAACGCTAACAGGTTTAAAGGTTGCAGTCTTTGTGTTGGTTCAGGTTAAGAGGACAGGAGCCAAAAGAGGCGGTGGCTGCTGATGCGAGGGCTTCTGCCCGTTTCAAGAGGTGTTCATTTGGAGCTTTGTGTAACGTGGAGCACTGTGTGGATACAAGGGTGTTGGCTGCTTCACCTTACCTCCTTTTTTCCTCCTGAATGCCAGCATGCCACAGGTCGGATGGGAAGGTTCCCATTGTGTTTTCAAATTCTGTGTGGTTGCATCAGTGATGCAGGACCCGCAAATACGGAGGACCAACTGTGGTTTGGTTCCTGGGAATGCTCTAGATCAGTGTTTCCCAACCGTTGTTCTGCCGCACACGAGTGTGCCGTGAGCGATCACCTGGTGTGCCGCGGCAAAACCTCTCCCCCCCCCGTTCTTCCCCCTCCTGCCAAACTCCTGCTGCTGCTTGGGGGGGGGAGGGCAGGGCAGCGGCGAAGAAGAAGCGGCCAGTGCGCCGCCTCCTTCGGCCGCTTCCCCAGCCAGCTAGCCAGCCTCCAATCGAGGGAGGGCGGGGAGCGGAGCCGGGAGCGCAGTAAGAGGCAGGCCTACCGGCTTCTTCTTTCGAACCGCGGGAAAGAAGGAAGGAAGGAAGGTAACCGCGGATCGAGTGAGTGCCTTCCCTTCTGGTGTGGAAGATGGAGAGAGCCATTCAGGAAGGGAGCCATCTTGGATTTCTGTGTGGGAAGTTTGGCCCAGTTCTATCATTGGTGGGGTTCAGAATGCTTTTTGATTGTAGGGGAACTATAAATCCCAGCAACTACAACTCCCAAATGGCAAGGTCTATTTCCCCTGAACTCCATCTGCGTTCATATTTGGGCATATTGAGTATTAATTTCAAGTGTGGTCCAGATCCATCATTATTTGGCTTGTAGGTCTTTTTCTGAATTCACACAGACTACGTTGTCATCAGCATATTGGAGTTCTATAACAGATGTTGTGACCTTGGTTTTGGCTTTCAGTGTGCCAAGGTTAAAGAGCTTACCATTGATCTGATGCATGATTTCCACTCTGGTGGGAAGCTTCCCATCAACAAGTATCCCCTCCTCAGGTTGTCATAAATTACAGTCCTATGCCTCTGTGGAAGGTCACTCCACGGAGGGGCTGGCAACCAAGTTCCACACCCAACAACGTATAAGGGAAGATCAGAAGCCAGCTGCTTCTTCCCTTATTTATTTATGTACTAGCTTGGGGACCCGGCTTGCCCGGGTTATTTGAGAAAGGTATTTTGTGCCAAGGTTGGTTTTTATCAGTTGTTTATGTGGCTTGCAGTGGTCTCGGGAAGTGAGGGAAGGTGCTGGGAGTCCCATCTTCCATGGTCCATCCTCCTCCAAACTGCACCAAGATGTAGAGTGGGTCATGGGGATTCTTTGTGCCAAATTTGGTCTTGCTCAGTTATTGGATGAGGGTCGCAGCAATCTTGGGAAGTGAGTGGAGGTACTTCAAGTACCATCATCTGTGGTCCATCTTCCTCATTACTGTACCAGGATGTAGAATGAGTCATGGGGGCTCTGTGTGCCAAGTTTGGTCTTGATTAGTCTTTGGATGAGGTTGGCAGCGGCCTTGTGAAGTGAGTGGAGATACTTCAAGTCCCATCATCCATGGTCCACCCTCCTCCGAACTGCACCAGGATGTAAAGTGGATCATGGGGGCTTTGTGTGCCAAGTGCGGTCATGATCATGCACTGGATGAGGGTTGCAGCGGGCTCGGGGAGTGAGTGGAGGTACTTGAAATCCCATCATCCATGGTCTGCCCTCCTCTAAACTGCAGTAGGGTGGAGTGTGGGTCATGGGGGCACTGTATGCCAAGTTTTGTCTTTATCGGTCTTTGTTCAGGGCTTGAAAGTACTGCAAATCCCATAATCCATGGAGGTACTTCAAGTCACATCATCCATGGTCCACCCTCCTCCAAACTGCAGTTGAATGTAGCGTGGGTCATAGGGGCTCTGTGTGCCAAGGTAGGTTACTGTCAATTCAGGCCATACACAATGTCCCATGAGTCATGTGGGCTCTGTGTGTCTTGGACTTCAACTCCAACCATTTCTGTCTGCCTCAGGCCCTTTCCTTTCATCTCTCTCTGCTGCCTAGGAGTGTTGGAATGTTGGGAGGCTGGCCAATCAAAGGTGTTATGCAAATAATCCCACGGTGGCAACCAATAGAAATGCTGCCACATATTCCTCCGCCCCTCTGCACCTCTGCAAACACTGACTTTTATTATATACATAGATAGATTTATTTATAGCATTTTTTTATTTCAAGGGCTCCCAAGACGATGAACAAATAAAAACCAATTAAAGCCATGGAAAGATAAAGCAGTTTTGGAACATGTTAAGATAATCTTTCAAAGCGGCCTGACGATTTTAGCAGTTGGTGCTGCTTAAGACATTTTTGCGACCCCATTTCACGCATCTGTTTATGTCCTCTGTGTGTGCCTATTTGAGTTTCTTCTGGCTGGAGATTGGGCACAGTGACCTTTCTCGTCACAGCCCGGCTTTGTAATTCTCTCCGCGGCCGCTTTTGAGCGCCAGAATGTATTATGAGATGTTGATATTTCCAGGAAAGATCTGATTTACATGCGCCGACACTGCGAGTGATGTTGTTAAGCTGGAGGACGAAACTCAGCCTGGTTTTCATGGCTAAGCCTTTCAAATTAATTGGACACAAAAGAAGCAATTATTGGGACATGATACCTTAAAGGGGAGCGGTGCTTTGCCCGAGCCATGCGTTGTGATATCAGCAGAGAGCAGATTGCGGGCAAATCAAGGTGTCAGCACATTTTTCAGTTGCATCATCTGCCGAGGGATTTAAATGTAAGTGGCTACTTTGCGCTGCTGTTGTAAACAGCAAAGGTGCATTTTGTTTGCTCCTGCTCTGTCTGTGGGTGTTAAAACACACACACACACAGACACACATTCCTGCCACGTTGGCATGGAGGATGATGTAAAGAGCCAAAGGCAGCGAGTCAGCATTGTGGAACAAGTGCTGACCTCTCCGTTTTTGAGACTCAGGGTCTATAAATTTTCGGCTGCTGTTTCTACAAGATTCGTAGGTCAAATGCTTCTCCTCCATGCTTTTTCTGCAGACCCAAAGATTGATATTGTGGTGACAATGCAACCACTTGAGCTGAGATTTCCACTGCTTTCTGTTTTCATAACCAAATCAGCTCTTCCCATCACTTCCTACAGTTTTATAAGGCACCAAGACATTTCCTGCACTTCTCCCTACTTCCGAGGTGGAGAATTTGTCCTCTAAAGCAGTGTTTCCCAACCGATGTGCTACGGCACACTAGTGTGTCGTGAGCTATTATCAGGTGTGCCGTGGGAAATTGGAACCTGCAATCCCCTTTCTTCCTCCTCCTGCCGAACACTTTTTCTTCTCCACTCGGGCTCCCTTCTTCCCAGCCTCGCTCTGCTCACGCTGCCGCTTCTGCCGCCATTTAGATCCGAGGGGGAAGCGTGAGCGTGTCCAGGAGGGGAGGTGAGAAGGAAGACGTGACCCATGTGGGCAATACTGCGCAGACTCGCCCCACGTCTTCCTCCCTCCCCCCTCCCCTTCTGAACACGCGGGAGAAGCGGCAACGTGAGCAAAGCGAGGCAAAGTGAGCAGAGCAAGGCTGAGAAGAAGGGAGCACGAGTGGAGAAGAAAAAGTAAGAAAGAAAGGGCACGATTGGGAAGGGGGAAGAAGAGGTTTCTGTCGAAAGCTGGCATGGCCAAACTTGGACCTTCCAGGTGTTTTGGACTCCAACTCCCACCATTCCTAGCAGCCTCAGGCCCTTTTCCTCCCCCCCCCTGCCCAGCCACTTAAGCAGGAAAGGGCCTCAGGCTGTGAGGAATGGTGGGAGTTGAAGTCCAAAACACCCAGGAAGGCCCAAGTTTTCCCATGCCTGTTTTAGGGACCTTAAAGTGGTGAGCCTCCTTCCAACATTGTGATTCTGGATAGAAAACAAACAACAACATAACATAACATTGTTTGAGTCCACAGTGCTCTCTGGGTGTAGGTAAACTACAACTTCCAAACTCAAGGTCAATTCCCAAACAAACCCTTTCAGTACTTTCTGTTGGTAATGAGAGTTCAATATGCCAAGTTTGGTTCAATTCCATTGTTGCAAGAGTTCGGGATGTTCTTTGATTGTGTGTTAACTATAAATCCCACAAACTGTAACTCCCAAATGTCAAGGTCTATTTTCCCCAAATTCCATCTGTGTTCACATTTGGGCATATTGAGTATTCATGCCAAGTTTGGTCCTGATCCAACATTGTTTGAGTCCACAGTGCTCTCTGGATGGAGGTGAACTACAACTCTAAAACTCAAGGTCAATGCCCACCAAACACTTATAGTATTTTCTCTTGGTTATGGGAGTTCTGTGTGGGAAGTTTGATTCCATTCCATCATTGGTGGAGTTCAGAGTGCTCTTTGATTGCAGGTGAACTATAACTCTTATGTTGTGTTCATTGAAACAGGCCCAGGTTTCACACTGAGTGTATAAATACATTTAAAAACATATTAACTATATGTATTACTGTGTTAGAGTGTTAATTTGGTTGGTGATGTGCCCCAGGATTTTGTAAATGTAAAAAATGTGCTGCGGCTCAAAAAAGGTTGGGAAACACTGCTCTAAAGCATAAGGGTGAACATTGTTTCTATGAGGGGTGAATGAAAAGTAATGCCTCCACCTTCGTAACTCCTCAACAGATGGCAGTACTGGTATGCGGCAGGTACTGGCTTGTTCAGTAGACTCTCCTCTATAATTCCATTTTGGCGAGAAGCCTTAGCATTGAATGGTTGTGTTGTTAAAGTGCGAAGTGTGGAACCCTGCACAAATAGTCGGTCAATGTGACTTAAGCAACGTGCAGTCATTGAATTCTTGACAGCAGAAGGTGTCACCCCAAAGGGGATTCATCAGAGAATGCAAGCTGTTTATGGGGATTGTGTTGATGTGAGTACTGTGTGTCATTGGGCAAGTAAGTTTAAAGATGTCGAGGTGGGAACATCTGACTTGCGTGACAAACAAAGAGTTGGATGTCCTGTGACAGCGAGTTTAACAAGCAAAAGGTTGACAGATTGATTCAGGATGATCATTGTATAACTCAAAGAGAAATTTCAAGCATAATCGGCATTTCACAAGAACGTGTGGGTCACATTATTGCTTTGCTTGGCTATCGGAAGATCTGTGCACGATGGGTTGTGGAAACAGAGTGTTGACTTCTTCCGTGATGGCTTCAGAAAACTTGTTCATCGTTGGCAGAAACGTATCCAATGGTCTCATGATTATGTGGAAAAGTAAATAGTGGTAGTTAAATAGCACATTCTAAGGATTATTTCTGCATTTGATTTATTAAAATACTAGCTTGGGGACACGGCGGTGCCCGGGTTATTTGAGAAAGGCATTGTGTGGCAAGGTTGGTGTTTGGTACTTCAAGTCCCATCATCCATGGTCCACCCTCCTCCAAACTGTAGAGTGGGTCATAGGGGCTCTGTGTGCCAAGTTAGGTCTTTCTTGTTCTTTGTTGGGGGCCACAGTGGTCTGTTGGAACAAAAGCATTTGAAAGTACTTCAAATCCCATAATCTGTGGTCCACCTCCCCAAAACCTCTCCAGGATGTTAAGGGGGTAATGGGGGTTATGTGTGCCAAGTTTGGTCTTGAGCAGTCATTGGATGAGGGTCGCAGCACACTTGAGAAGTGAGTGGAGGTACTGCAAGTCCCATCATACATGATCCACCCTCCTTCATACTGCAGTAGAATGTAGAGTGGATCATGGGTGCTCTGTGTACCAAATAGGGTCTTTATCGGTCTTTGTTTGGGGCTACTGTGGTCATGGGGAATGAGTAGAGGTACTTCAAGTCCCATCATCCATGGTCCGCCCTCCTCTAAACTGCAGTAGGATGGAGAGTGGGTCATTGTTTGGGAAGTGAATCAGGTGAAGGTAATGCAAATCCCATCATTCGTGGCCCATCCTGCCCTAAACCACACCAGGTTGTGAAGTGGGCCATTGGGCCTCTGTGTGCCAAGTTTTGTCATGATCCGTCATTGCTGTGGGCCACAGTGACTGCCTGCCTGAAGCCTTTCCTTTTCCCTCAGCATCACCTTAGAATGTTGGAATATAGAAGCTGGCCAATCAGAGCCGGTTTTGCAAAATCTCCCTCAGTGGCAACCAATCATGTTGTTTGAATGAAGAGGTTTGGATTCTTGGGTGCTGGCCATTCAGAGTCCGTTATGCAAATTCTCCCTCAGTGGCAACCAGTTCCCTTTGTCTGGTGCCTTAGAATGTTGGAGTTCTGAGGCTGGCCAATCAGAGTCCTTTATGCAAATAATCCCACAGTGGCAGCCAATCGAAAAGCTGGCAAATGTTCCTCCGCACCTCCCGCCCTCCGCACCTCCGCAAACACTGACTTTTATTATATACATACCCATCCAAACCCATGTAACGAAGGTGGAGGCGTTACTTTTCATTCAACCCTCGTACCAAAGCCATCTGTCGTACGATTATGTCAGCCTGTGATTGCGTCTGATGTTCAGTCTGTTTTGCTATTTTTGCTCTGTTGTACGACATCATCAAAGCTGGAAAAAGGGAGGCAAACAAGGGAAGCTAAGACAGTATTTAGGGATTTTGCACTGGCCATGTTTTCTTTTGAAAGTGCAGAAAAGAGACAGTCATTCGCTTTGGATGAAGAGTTACACTTCCTGGAAAGCTTTCCTTTTCAAAATGATGAGTGATGAGCACAGAGTTGTTGTGAGTTTTTCGGACTATATGGCCATGTTCCAGAAGCATTGTCTCCTGACGAATCCTTTGTTGGGAGGTGTTAGCTGACCCTGATTGATTCCTATCTGGAATTCTTCTGTTTTCTGAATATTGTTTCTATTCACTGTCCTGATTTTAGGATTTTTTTAATACTGGTAGCCAGATTTTGTTCATTTTCATGGTTTCCTACTTTCTGTTGAAATTGTTCACATGCTGGTGGATTTCAATGGCTTCTCTGTGTAGTCTGCCATAGTGATTGTTAGGGTGGTCCAGCATTCCTGTATTCTCAAATAATATGCTGTGTCCATTGAAATTCACAAGCAATTGCCCACCTTGAGTAGCATTTAATAGCATAGCACAGTGTTTTTCAACCTTTTTTGAGCTGCGGCACATTTTTTACATTTACAAAATCCTGGGGCACACCACCAACCAAAATGACACAAAATGACACACTAACACAGTAATACATATAGTTAATATATCTTTAAATGTATTTATACATTCAGTGTGAAACCTAGGCCTGTTTCGATGAACACAACATAGATATCCTGGCAGGATTGACAGAAAGACACACATGAAGGTCTTGCTCAACCGCTGGGAGTTATAGTTCACCCTCAATCAAAGAGCATTCTGAACTCCACCAATGATGGAATGGAATGTCACAATCACGGTCGTAGCGGGCCCCTTAATCACACACACAGAGACGTACTGGAGGCTAACTACTTTATTGAGTATAAAAACAGTTCCAAAGAGTAAATAGTCCAATAATGAGTAAGTGTCCAAAAGGTAATAAACAAGTAGTCCAAAGTAACGTAGCAAATAAGCTGGAAGCGTGGCAAGGCTCCGCAATCCAATGCGGATCAGGAAACAGGGCAAGGCTCCGCAAAACAATGCGGATCAGGAAACAGGACAAGGCTCCGCAATCCACTGCGGCTCAGGAAACAAGGCAATTACAAGGCAAGGCTTGATGACCACTGCTGGCTTGTGGTCCCACTCCGCTTCACGCCTATTCAGGAAAGACGTGGCCGGAGAACTGAGGATGCGTTCCCACGGACCCCATATTTAATCCGTGGCCGAGGTCCGCGACGCCTAGGCTCCTCCGTCTCAATCTCTGCTCACGGACCTCGGTCGATCTAGGACTCTCGACCAAGCCCTCCTGCTTCGATGTCTCGTCTCCTATCGAAGGAGCGACCTTGCCTCTCGGCAGCTGTGTCGCTATCTTCCTGAGAACTTTCCTCCTGGCACTTTCCCACTCGGGTTCGTCCATGTTTACATTCTGGGCTCCTGGGAATTCCTCCCCCGGGGTGTTCATAACTCCCTTCGCTGCTTCCCATCTCCACCTGGTGATCGGAATCTACGCTGGGCCCAAAACACATTTCTTCCCATGCCAAGCTCTCTGTGGAGACTGCGCCCATCCGAAGGGCCCTGTGCTTCACCCCAGTCATCTAGCTCATCCTCCGAATCCACCTCTGCTGCTGCAGGCCCTAATGCTAAAGGAACCCCAGGACTTATTCCTTGCCCTTCAGGCACGAACGAGAACTGCTGTGCTACATGGAATCAAACTTCCCACACCGAACTACCATAACCAAGAGAAAATACTATAAGAGTTTGGTGGGCATTGACCTTGAGTTTTGGAGTTGTAGTTCACCTATATCCAGAGAGCACTGTGGACTCAAACAATGTTGGATCAGGACCAAACTTGGCATGAATACTCAATATGCCCAAATGTGATCCAGAGAGCACTGTGGAGGGGAGGGAGGAAGACGTGGGGCGAGTCTGAGCAGTAGCGCCCACACAGGTCACGTCACGCCCGGGGGGGCTTCCATTCCTTCCTCCTCTTCTCTTCTGCCTCTTTGGTCAAATTGAGGATTCATGCCAACTGAGGAATGCTTTGTGTTTTTCCCTTATGGTAGAAGGAGGTTGAAGTGGATGGGCCTTGGAGGTCTCCTACTACTCTAGGAACCTGTTGGTGTTGTTGTCATTATTATTATTATTATTATTATTATTATTGGCTGAATGGCCATCTGTGAGGAGTGCCTTGATTGTGTTTTTCCCTTGGACTGGATGGCAGAAGGGACCTGTTGTTGTTGTTATTATTATTGGCTGAATGGCCATCTGTGAGGAGTCCTTGGAGGCCCCTTATGGCAGAAGGAGGTTGGACTGGATGTTCCTTGGAGGCCTCCTCCTACTCTAGGGACCTGTTGTTGTTGTTATTATTATTGGCTGAATGGCCATCTGTGAGGAGTGCCTTGATTGTGTTTTTCCCTTATGGCAGATGGTGGTTGGACTAGATGGCCCTTGGAGGTCTCCTCCTACTCTAGGAACCTGTTGTTGTTGTTATTATTAGCAGAGGCTGAATGAATATTATCATCATCATCATTATTATAATGTTCTCACTGAAATCAATTTCCAAATATTTTGCTTTTATGGCTCTCTGGGTCAAAAAGGTTCCCGACCTCTGAGATAATGAATCACAAATGATACAAATGTTTACATTTTGTTAACCATTGTTTTGTAAAATTTGAGTGACTAAATGTCATTTTTCCTACGACAACCTCTCTTTTTCATTGCTCATAACATATACTCTTATCAGTCTTATTAATATATCAAAAATGCAATGTAGTGCCTTTATTATTATTATTATTAAAGAAATTCAATTGATATTATGTACAATGTAGTTCAGCCTTTAGGTGCGGCCCTCCATAATATTTTTTGGCTCTTGTGTGGCCCCTTGGAAAAAATAATTGTCCACCCCTGGCATAGAGTGTTGCATTCCAAAGCAGAATCACCTCTGAATTTCGACACCACACCAGCTGGGTAAAATCAGCAAGCAGTTTATTTAGGAATATATGTAGCCAAAGCATTAAAAATAATCCACAGAAAAATCATTCAATCAGACCTCACAAGCTCTAAGGATGTCTGTCATAGGTGCAGGCGAAATGTCAGGAGAGAATGCTTCTGGAACATGGCCATAAGCCCGGAAAACTCACAGCAACGCATTGATTCCGGCCTTGAAAGCCTTTGAGAACACAAGGAATCACAGCCTGTGGAAGGAGAGCCCTGCGGCTTGAGATGAGCCTCAGCAAGCATCGTCCAAGGTGCACAGAGCCGTCTGCTCTCGGTTTGGTTTGCCAGGGGGCACACAGAGGGGAGGCCAAACATCCTGGCTCCCGATTTGACAAAAGCGCCGTCGAGGTCAATGTGCGGGTAAGCCCGCTGGAAGGAAAGGGCATCCTCCTTCCCCGTCTCCCCAGGCTGGAGCTCTGATCTTCTTCCAGACCCCTGAACTCCAGCTGTTCCTACCTTGCTTCGGCTGCCAATCTGTTTTGTTTTCGGAAGCGATGCGCGGAAGTGAGATGGGCTCCCAGAGAGGAGGCAGGTGGAGAACAGTCAGAGCTGGGCTTCACATCAAGCAGAGGCATCACAATGGCAACTCGGCGGGAGGAAAAACGGCTCTTTGCCACCCCCGCTCCTTGAACATTGGTAGCAAGAGCCCATGTGTCCTGGAATGGGCTGCGCTGTGTTGCAGAATGTCACGTATGTTCTATCAAGGGATATTGGGCAAAGGTCTGTAAACATTAGAGTGCCAAGATTTATTCCTCACATTGTTTTAAAAAATCAGCTGAATATATTTTGATTAAGGTTGCTGTGAGTTTTCTGGGCTGTCTGGCCATGTTCCAGAAGCATTCTCTCCTGACGTTTTGCCCACATCTCTGGCAGGCATCCTCAGAGGTTGTCCGGTCTGTTGAAAACTAGGACAAGTAGGAATGCCAGACAAGAATCAATCTAATCACCTCCCAACAAAGGATTCCCCCAGGCAGGAATCATCCAAGCCTTGAAGCTGCAAGGCTGTGAGGTTGTGAGGCCTGTTGGAAACTGGGCAAGTGGGGTTTATTAGGCCTGGGCATTCATGGTTCTAAATGGTTCTTAAAGTTCTGGTGTTGAAAACTAGGTGGCGCTGGTGCTTTGTTTCTACAGTGTTGCTAAAGTTCTGGTGGTGAACACTAGGTGGCACTGGTGCTACAAAACTTCTGGTGGTGAAAGTTCTGGTGTTTTGTTTCTAAAATTTCTAACACGAGGTGGCGCTGGTGCTTTGTTTCTACAGTGTTGCTAAAGTTCTGGTGGTGAACACTAGGTGGCACTGGTGCTTTGTTTCTACAGTTTTGCTTAATTTCTGGTGGTGAACACGAGGTGGCGCTGGTGCTTTGTTTCTACAGTGTTGCTAAAGTTCTAGTGGTGAACATTTCAGAACTCTTAACAAAACTTTCAAAACTTCATTTGGGAGGCGGTGGTCCTCCATCCTAGAGACGTGCCCTGCCCAGCGCAGCTGTGTTCTCAATAGCATGGCCTCAATACTGGTGATCCCTGCTTCCGCAAGGACAGCAACATTCGTCACATAGTCGGTCCAGTGTATATTTAGGATTGTGCGAAGACAGCACTGATGAAAGCGTTAGAGGAGTCGTAGGGGTTAGCAATAGGTGACCCATGTTTCAGACCCATAGAGGAGAATAGACAGTACGATAGCTCTGTACACACTGGTTTTGGTGCTTTGCCTCAGGTGCTTGTTGCTCCAGACTCTTTTGTGAAGCCTTCCGAATGCACGATATGCCTTTGCTAATCTGTGATCTATCTCTTTGTCAATCTTGGCGTCTGAAGAGATGATGCTTCCCAGGGAGGTGAACTTCTGAACGGACTTAAGCACAGATGTGCCTATGCTGACGTGGGGATGATGGTGTTCTTCCTGTGGTGCAGGCTGGTAGAGGACTTCCCTTTTCTTCAGGCTGTCTTCCAGCCCAAACAGCTCTGCAGCTGTTGCAAAGCAGGATGTGAGGCGCTTCAGAGCTGCTTCTGAATGGGCGACAAGGGCAGCATCGTTGGCAAAAAGCAGCTCACGGACTAGATAGTTTAAAGCAGGGGTGGGCAACTATTTTTTCCAAGGGGCCACACGAGAGCCAAAAAATATTATGGAGGGCCGCACCTAAAGGCGGAACTACATGCTAATCTACATAATTTCTTTATTTCTTCACTTACTATATTTACTATATATTACACATCATTAATATTAACATATTAATATATCAAGAAATATTCATATATTATTAGTATTAATATCATAATTATTATATTATAGTATATATATATAAACATAATATATTGAAATTATAATATATCATATAACATTATATTATATTATTTATTATATTATTTTATTATTGTTATAAAATTATTATACAATAATAATAAAAACCACTAAAATAAAATAATGCTTCCTTATAGTCCCCTTCTCTGGAGATTTTTATGCAGAGGCCAGGCAGGGGAGGCAAGCCAGGGGCCCTTAGGCGGGCCGGATAGAATCAGCCAAAGGGCCGCATCCGGACCCTGGGCCGCAGTTTGCCCACCCCTGGTTTAAAGTCTTAGTGCGAGCCCTCAGGCGGCTTAAGTTGAACAAGTTACCATCAGTACGATAGCGTATATATACGCTGTCTTCTTCTTATATAGATTGATAATATTATAGTTTAATATACTACAATACTAATAATATTACAGTACAGTACAGTAATATTATTAGTATTGTAGAATATTAAACTATAATATTATCTATCTATCTATCTATATATCTATATATCTATCTATCTATCTATATATATATATAAATGCTCTGGTCGTCATGAGTACCTTACAAAAAAAAACAACGGCGCCAAATGACCCCAAATTTGGCAACACAATGTCTCACAACGCAAGGGGTTACCAACAATAAGAAAAAAAAACGCTACTATTATATATGTATATACAATATATTATATTACTAGCTTGGGGACCCGGCGGTGCCCGGGTTATTTGAGGAAGGCATTGTGTGCCAAGGTTGGTTCCTATTAGATGTTTATGTGGCTTGCAGTGGTCTCAGGAACTTAATGAAGGTACTGCGTGTCTCATTGGCCATGGTCCATCCCCTTCCAAAAAGCACCAGGATGTAGAGTGGGTCAAGGGGGCTCTGTGTGTCACATTTGGTCTTGATCATTCTTTGAATGAGGGTGGCGGCGGTATCAGAAGGTGAGTGAAGGTATTTCAAGTCCCATCATCTGTGGTCCGTCCTCCTTGAAACAGCACCAGGGTGTAGAGTGAGTCATGGGGGCTCTGTATTGTAATTTCTAATTGTGGCAGTTGGTGAGGGTCGTGTTGTGAAGTGGGCCATTGGGCCCCTGTTTGGCAAGTTTTGTCCTGATCCATCACTGCTGTGGGCCACAGTGTCTGACTGCCTGAGGCCTTTCCTTTTTCCTCTGGGTCACCTTAGAATGTTGGAATGTGGATGGCCAATTGGAGTCCTTTATGCAAATACCATTTCAGTGGCAACCAATCCCCTCTGTCTAGGGCTGTTTGGGCCTGGTCTGTGATTTATAGGGGCTACAGTGTTGTTTGGGAAGTGAATGAGGTGAAGGTACTGCAAATCCCATCATTCGTGGACCATCCTGCCCTAAAACATACCGGGTTGTGAAGTGGGCCATTTGGGCCCCTGTTTGCCAAGTTTGGTCCTGATCCGGCATTGCTGTGGGCCGCAGTGGCTGACTGCCTGAGGCCCTTTCTCATTGCTGTGGGCCGCAGTGGCTGACTGCCTGAGGCCTTTCCTTTTTCCTCTGAGTCACTTTAGAATGTTGGGTTGTGATTGGCCAATCAGAGTCTTTTATGCAAATACCATTTCAGTTGCAACCAATCCCCTCTGTCTGGGGCCGTAGAATGTTGGAATTCTGAGGCTGGCAAATAATGCAAATATGCAAATAATCCCACAGTGTCAGCCAATCGAAACACTGGCACATATTACTCCCTCCACACCACCGCATCACCCACTGCTGCAAACACTGACTTTTATTATATACATAGATTAGCATAGAATATTAGTATATCTTACTAATCTTGTCTGTATATTGGTATAATAATATTACATGTAATAGTATGCTCAAGAAAACCCTGAGATATATGAAGCTGTCGTAAGTGAATAGGCAACACAAGGACACATACACGCACACTTGTGTGCATATACAAAATGGCAGAATCTGGGAAAGTGTAGCTTTCGGAGGCTAATTGAATTTCAGTTCTGTCTCAAGTCAAGTTGACATCCCCGTAATACAGTTTGAGTAGACACACTCACATCCTTGCAGTGGATTTGGCGGAAAATGAAATTGGAGCTTTGTAAATACAAATCAGATTACCACCCAGCTACAGCCTGGTTCAAGTTCGTTATATTTGCTTAAACCTTTGGAAGCACTGCTTTTGCCCAGCTGGTATCCGGCTTGGTTTTCTCTTCGAAAGTGCTTTTTAAGCAAAGGCTTAGGCACTTACTTGTTCAGAGCAGCCTGCTTTATTTTTCCTCCGACACAATGCTGCCACTAGCTGGCCTTTGCAGGTATTGCATTTGCGCTTTTGTGATATTCTGGTGTACTTGGTACTGTGTTGTGGGACATCTTATGCTACAAAAATGCTTCTGCGTTGTACTATTTCTGGATAATACAAGGATCGAAGTTTTGTTTATGTCTTTATTTATTTATTTTATTTATTTACTCGGCTTTTATGCCGCCACTCCCAAGTAGGCTCGGGGCGGCTCACAGCCAGAAGGCAAAACAACATAAGAACATAAGAACATAAGAAGAGCCATGCTGAATCGGACCTCAGCCCATCTAGTCCAGCATTCTGTGTCACACAGTGGCCCACTAGTTGTACACAGGGATCTCTAGCAGAAAGGAGGGCAAAACCCTCACCTGCTCCCGACCCCCCACAACCAGTACCCGGGGAAATCCTGCCTGCCTCCATCAACACAGAGGTGGCACTTGGATGTCCATTTCAGTAGCTACTGATTCCCTTGGTATCCATGAATCTGTCTAATCCTGCCTTGAAGCTGTCCAGGCTGACCGCTGTCACAACCTCCTCTGGAAGTGAGTTCCATAACCCAATGACCCTCTGGGTGAAGAAATATTTCCCTTTATTAGTCCTAACTTTCCTACCTTGGAGCTTCAGGGAGTGCCCCCTAGTCCTAGTGTTGTGTGACAGAGAAAATATTTTTCTTTATTCACCTTTTCTATCCCATGCATGATTTTATACACTTCGATCAAGTCACCTCTTAAACGCCGTCTTTCAAGGCTGAAAAGACCAAGGCGTTGCAACCTGGTTTCGTAAGGGAGCTGCTCCATCCCTTGGATCATTCTTGTTGCCCTTTTCTGTACCTTTTCCAGTTCCGTTATATCCTTCTTAAGGTGCGGAGACCAGAATTGTACACAGTACTCCAAATGTGGCCTTACCATAGATTTGTAGAGAGGCAATACAACATTTGACGACCTATTTTGGATTCCCTTCCTGATCATGCCAAGCATAGAATTTGCTTTTTTCACTGCTGCAGCGCACTGGGTTGACATCTTCATTGAGCTGTCCACCAAGACCCCAAGATCCCTTTCCTGGTTTGTCTCGGAAAGCTTTGACCCCATCAATTGGTAGGTGTAGTTGGGGTTCTTTGCCCCGATGTGCATGACTTTACACTTGTTTAGGTTAAAATGCATTTGCCACTTTGTTGCCCATTCACTCAATTTCGAGAGATCTTTCTGGAGCTCTTTACAATCAGTTTCATTTTTAACTACTCTGAACAATTTAGTGTCGTCTGCAAACTTTGCTACCTCAGAATTTACTCCTACATCCAGGTCATTAATGAATAAATTAAAAAGTAACATACAATATACAAAGACAGTTTAAAATGCAATATAAAATACACGATAAAACTACACAGTAAAACATCATTAAAAACACAGTTGGAGAAGTTACAGTGGTCGGGCAATATTAGCATGGCTTGGGGGGCCCAGTGGACCTATGCCTGAAAAGCCAGCCGGAAGAGGTGGGTCTTACGTGCCCGCCTAAACGGGAGTAAGTCTGGGATTGCTCATGTAGCTGCCGGGAGGGCATTCCACAATATCGGCGCTATGACCGAGAAGGCCCTTCGGCGGGTGGCAGTTCTTTTGGCCGCTTTAGCAGAGGGGACGGCAAGCAGGTTGGAGTCCTCTGAATGGAGTGATCTCGTAGGGTAGTGTGGGGTGAGACGGTCCCTCAGATACGCTGGCCCCAGGCCGTGTAAGGCCTTAAAGGTGAGAACCAACACTTTGAAGGTGCTCAATAGGCAGCCAGTGCAGATCCTGCAAAATAGGTGTTATGTGGCATCCTGCTGGGGAACCAGACAGGAGCCGGGCGGCAGTGTTCTGCACCAGCTTGAGCTTCCGGATCACCGACAAAGGAAGGCCAACGTAAAGAGCGTTACAGTAATCTAGCCTCGAGATGACCGTGGCTTGGATCACCGTGGCCAGGTCGGATCGGGACAGGTAGGGGGCCAGCCTCCTTGCCTGTCGGAGATGAAAGAAGGCGATCTTGCTGACCACAGAGACCTGAGTCTCCATGGCCAGCTGGGAGTCCAAGTGGACTCCCAAGCTCTTCACGGAAGACGATGGGCATAACGCCGCACCATCCAGGGTCGGAAGCTGGACATCCCCACCGCCCGGGCGACCCGGCCACAAGATCTCCGTCTTCGCCGGATTCACCCTTTGAGCCCAGGAATAGGCCTTTTGCTAAAGCACCCAATACACAGGAATAATGGAGCATCTATTTTAAAACTTTTTTTTATTTATTGCAAGTTTTACATATTCAGTGTATTTATTTATTTAAAACTTTTATACCCTGGCCTTCTCACCTCCAAAGAGGAACTCGAACCGGCAACATTTTTAAACATATACAGAACATATATACCTATAATATTTCATCCTCTCGCTTTATTACATTTTGTCCAATCACCTAGTGCTGACCCTTCATAGGTGTGGTTGGTGGGGACAAGAGACAGGGCCTTTTCGGTGGTGGCCCCTCAGCTGTGGAACTCCCTCCCTAGCAAAATTAGAGCAGCCCCTCCCCCTTGTCCTTCAGGAAGAAAGTAAAAACATGGCTATGAGACCAAGCTTTTGGATAGCAAATTCTAGTGCAGTAAGGTATTACTTCGCGAACGAAGATTCTTAGGAAGGACTCATCCCGCGCTTTCTACAAGCGCGTTGATGACTAAAAAGGCCAATCTGAGATAGGCAAGTTCGGTTGCAGAAAGCACAGCAGAAAGTCTCCTTGGGTGATGTTGTTTCCAAGTTGTGGTTCTTTCTGTGTTATCGTTTCTCTTCGAGACCCATTCAGCGTGGATTCTCGAAAGAGGCCGCAGCATTGTGGATAGTGCGTCTCCATGCCTCCCGATGTCTCCAAGCTTTTGGATAGCAAATTCTAGTGCAGTAAGGCAGTGTTTCCCAACCAGCTCTTCACTCGATTCCTTATCTGCTGTTGTTACTTCTGACACCCATGAATGCCCTTGAGGCCCTGCACTTTCCAAGCCAGTTTTCGAGAGAAAAATCATTTCCCAGACTTGAGGACCCAGGAAAGCTCGCAATCTTCCCTAAATCATCAGTTAAACCAGTGTTTCCCGTGTGCCGTGGCACACTAGTGCGCTAACAATCATCAGGTGTGCCCCTCCAATCTTCCCCCTCCTGCCGAACACTTTTTCTTCTCCACTCGGGCTCCCTTCTTCCCAGCCTCGCTCTGCTCACTTGGACTCACTTTGCTCTGGGGCCAGTCTGCACAGTAGCGCCCGCACGGGTCACGTCTTCCTCCCTTCCCCCTCCCGTCCTGAACACGCTCACGCTGCCCCCTCAGATCAAAATGGCGGCTAAAGCAGCAGTGTAGAAGAAAAAGTAAGTGTTGGGCAGGAGGGGGAAGAAAGGGCGCGAAGGGGAAGGGGGAGGAAGAGGTCTCTGTTGAAAGCTGGCATGGGCAAACTTGGACCTTCCAGGTGTTTTGGACTCCAACTCCCACCATTCCTAGCAGCCTCAGGCCCTTTTTCCTTTCCCCCCTCAGCCACTTAAGCAGGAAAGAGCCTCAGGCTGTTAGGAATGGTGGGAGTTGAAGTCCAAAGCACCCAGAGGGCCAAAGTTTTCCCATGCCTGTTTTAGGGACCTTAAAGTGGTGAGCCTCCTTCCAACATTGTGATTCTGGATAGAAAACAAACAACAACAACATAACATGACATTGTTTGAGTCCACAGTGCTCTCTGGGTGTAGGTGAACTACAACTTCCAAACTCAAGGTCAATTCCCAAGCAAACCCTTTCAGTACTTTCTGTTGGTAATGAGCGTTCAATATGCCAAGTTTGGTTCAATTCCCTTGTTGCAAGAGTTCAGGATGCTCTTTGATTGTGTGTTAACTATAAATCCCAGAAACTGTCAAGGTCTATTTTCTCCTAACTCCATCTGTGTTCACATTTGGGCATATTGAGTATTCATGCCAAGTTTGGTCCTGATCCAACATTGTTTGAGTCCACAGTGCTCTCTGGATGGAGGTGAACTACAACTCCAAAACCCAAGGTCAATGCCCACCAAACTCTTATAGCATTTTCTCTTGGCTATGAGAGTTCTGTGTGGGAAGTTTGTGTCTTTCTGCCATTCCTGCCAGGATATCTATGTTGTGTTCATCGAAACAGGCCCAGGTTTCACACTGAGTGTATAAATACATTTAAAAACATATTAACTCTATGTATTACTGTGTTAGAGTGTCATTTTGTGTAATTTTGGTTGGTGGTGTGCCCCAGGATTTTTTTAAATGTTAAAAGTGTGCCACAGCTCAAAAAAGGTTGGGAAACACTGCAGTAAGGTATAGTGAAATGACAAATGGAAAGGCCTGGAATGATAATTTTGGACGACATGATTTTAAATATTATTTTTAATTGAGCTTATTTTAATGTTTTTTGCTTTTAATTTGTGTATTTTATTATATGTATGTTTATGGCATCGGAGTGTTGCCTATTGGTAAGGCTGCTCTGTGTGCCCTTAGGCGTGAGAAAGTTGGGATATAAATACAGGAGATAATAAATAAATAAAACGGTCCTTTCATTACAGGCTGCTACTTCCCGACGGATGTCAAGTGGTGCAATATAATATGATTTCTCCAGTGGTGTAGGGTTAGGGTTAGGATAATGCCGCATTATCACAGGATAATACGGCATGTCTCATAAGAACATAAGAACATAAGAAGAGCCATGCTGAATCGGGCCTCAGCCCATCTAGTCCAGCATTCTGTGTCACACAGTGGCCCACTAGTTGTACACAGGGATCATTAAGAGCCACATCCACTCTTGGCGCATGGCAGTGTGGAGTGCATGTGGAGTTGAGGGAGAACGTTCAAAGCTGGAGGGAGGCTAATGCCAGCGAGGCCCTTCAAGCCAGGGGGGTTCTGCGTGGGAAGTTTAGGTCAGTCGACAGGCCGAACAGGGCATAGGGTTACAGTCTGTGTTGGATGGGGTTACACTCCACCTGAAGACGCAGGTTCGCAGCTTGGGAGTGATCCTGTTGGTTCAGCGGTTTTGGTGTCTATAGGCTACTCAGCCCGACAGCTCTCATTTTATATATATAGATGGCGCTGCCGCTGGCTGTGGAAGACCCAAAAGGAGGAGTGAGACCCGGTGTGTTCGGCAAAGCCGGGGCCTCGGTTTGTGTGGCTCTAGAGGCCTCCGTGCCAGCAATTGAGTCTCCGGCGTTGGCGAAGACGGCGGGTCTCCCTTCTCCTTTTGGGTCTTCTGCAGCCTGCGGTGGTGCCAACCCATAGAGATACGTATTCCCCCTGTAATGACGCTCCAATTTCGGTAAGGATCACGCGTAGATAGAAGCACGGTCCAACACGATTTTATTGCAGGTACAACACTTGTAAAGCTAAAGCACCGGCCCGCCACCCAAACACACCTTTTATACCTAAACCCCCTCCCTTGCTCATGCAATGTCCAGGCAGGGTTGCACCATATCCGGGTGATTCAGCAAATCCCATAGTCCCAAGGGATGTGACCTCATTAGTCTCTGAGTCAGCATATTAAGCTCATTGTCCAATGTCCAAGTCCAGAAGAAGTTACCTCACTTCCCTGGAGGCACCTGGAAGTTACATCACTCCCAGACTGACTCAGCATGTCCTTCAATAACTAGGGCAAAGGTCCCAGAGAACTGGAACAAAGGTCAACCACCTCATGGCAGGCTGGAAACCTGAACTTCTTCCAAGCTCAGATTTCCCAGATCTGACACCCCCGCTGGCCAGCTTTCCGGTCCGCCGCAGGAGTCAGGGAGTCTTGGCCAAGGCCCGCCTTTGGGGAAGATGGCGGCCCTTCTTTCTGTTTTTTCTGTGCCGGCAGTTGGGGGGGAGGGGTTTGCACGCGGGGGACGTTTTTCTGCGCATGCGCAGTGCAGCAGTAATGTGAGGCATCATAGGAATTGTAGTCCCATTGGTTTTTAGTGTTTTTAACCATTTTGTTTTAATTTGGGGGGGGTTTTGGTGGTAAACATACCTTGTTCCGTGGTGGGTTTTGTGGCCTGGTTTGGTGTTTGTGGGTTCAGTGGTTTTGCTGTCTATAGACTACTAAACACAACAGCTCTCATTTTATATATATAGATGTTAGTGATAAGTACATCCTTCTGGAATCCGGAACCAACTTCTCAGAAGATATTTTTGTTTCTTTTCAACTCGTTCAAGCACCTGTATGCATATGCGATGGAACCGCTTCTGCGAAAGGTCTCCTATGGATATCTAATGACGTTGTTTTCATGTCCATGCATTGTTTGCCCTCAAATTTAGCCCTACGAAACTGGGATTTCCTCATTATCTCGTAATATATCTGCATTTGCAAATGTTTTGGCAGGCTACGTTTGTAATTCCACTCATTGCTCTTCTTTCCTTCCCCAGAGTAAACGGGACCATCTCCTCATGAATGTCAAATGGTACTACCGTCAATCCGAAGTTCCCGATTCTGTCTATCAGCACTTGGTTCAAGATCGGCACAACGAAAACGGTAAGCGCTGGAAACGGATCCCGTCCCTAGCTGTCCAGGAAGCTTTCTTTCCCTTCATTACTGTGTCCCATTATTCCTTTGGAAAGCTCAAAGCAGCTTATGCTGGCATCCTCGGTGCTTTGCTGGCCGAGGGTTTAGCTTAGCATGCCAGGAGCATCCTGTTCCTTCAGACCATTGTCTAGGACACACAGCGAGAGACAAAAGGGAAAGGGACTAGTGGAGTTAAATCCTGATTGACTGACAGGACAAGGCTCCTATTTACAACCCTGGAGCTTTCTGAGCATTTGAAACTTGCTGTCTTTTTTGCCCTGATTCTCTTTTGTTCCAACAGAGAGCTCCTTATATGTCATTTAATTGAAAAGAAAATGTAAAACTTGGTAATGAAGCTGATCATTCTCCTCCATGACTGTATCCATAATCATTGCGATTGTTATCCATGCACGTGCTTTAGTATTGTTTGTGGTTTGATTCCTGGGGACCCTCTAGATCAGGGGTGGGCAATTACCGGCCCTCCAGGTGTTTTGGACTTCAACTCCCAGAAACCCTAACAGCTGCTAACAGGGGCGGTCTAATGTAATTTCGCATGGTAGGCGAAAATTATTTCGGCGCACCTCCCCCCCAAAACACATTATTTTTTGCCCCCGGCCCCCAAACATTATTTTTGCGCCCCTCCCAATTTTTTTCTTGGTACTTTGCCGCGCTCCTTCCATTCCTCCCACGCGCCGCTCCTTGCCCTGTGCAACTTGAAGGCCTTGAAGGCCCCTCCTCGCGCTTCCTTGTTTCCCCTGCCAGCCCCACCCACAGGGCATTGCAGAGGACGGGAGAGTGCTCTCCCTTGCCCTGTGCAATGCCCCGTGGGAGGGGCCAGCAGCAGGCACCAGGTTGCGCACCCTCTTTTTTTTTTCTTGGAGGCCTCCATTCCTCCCACGCCCCTCCTCCCCTGTGCAGAGGCCTTCCCCTGGTTTCCTTGCCAGCCCCACCCACAGGGCGTTGCAGAGGACGGGAGAGTGCTCTCCCTGCCCTGTGCAATGCCCCGTGGGGGGCCGGTAGAGAAACCAGGAAGCGCTAGGAGAGGCCTTCGAAGGCCTCTCCTTGCGCTTCGTGGTTTCCCCGGCCGGCCCCTCCCACGGGGCATTGCACAGGGCAAGGGAGAGCGCTCCGGAGGTTCTGGGCATGCGCAAAAATCTCCGCGCATGCTCAGAAGCTGCTGCAGGCAGCAGGGAGGCTTGTTCCGGCAGTGCGGCCGGCGGTGCGGCCGGCGGTGCGGCCGGCGTGGTGGCGCCCCTCTAAGATGGCGCCCCACGCGGCCGCGTAGGTTGCTTACATGGACGGACCGCCCCTGGCTGGTAAACTGGCTAGGATTTCTGGGAGTTGAAGTCCAAAACACCTGGAGGGCTGGTAATTGCCCACCCCTGCTCTAGATCAAGGGTGGGCAACCTACGGCCTGCGGGCTGGATCCAGCCCGGCAGCCGGTTCTGTCCGGCCCGGGGAAAAGGGTGTTGGGGGCGGGGCCAAGAGGAAGGGGTGCCACTGCCGCCATCCCATCGCGGGCTCTGGGAGGCCTGCGTTGACAGACAGGCCGGAGGAGCGGCGGCTTGGGAGTGTCTGCATCCCTGCAGGCGATCTGGGACTGCAGCGGAAGCACTCCGCCTGCTGTCCCTCTGCAGCCTCCGTACCCAGCTCTCTAACGGCCGTTCCCGCCTTCCCGCTTCTGCCCCTTTTTTGTCCTTCCTCGCCCTCTGTCGCTTTCCCTCACTGCTAGCCTGCGATAGGATAAGAGACAGCGGAGGCCTTCCTCTCTCCCTGCCTCGTGCGTCTCCCGACGTCGCTCTCCTGTAAATAGAGGCCTATAAATAGAGATAGGCCGGGCAGAGGTGGGCGGGGCCTATGAGCAGCCACGCCCCCTCCTCTACTCACCACGCCCCCTCCATTCATTCTCCTTGGGCGAGCCACACCCCCACCTCTGCTTTCTGCGGCTGCGCACACCACGGCGCCCTTGTTGCGCCCTCAGAGCCTCAGGGCAGAGAAAGGAAGGAAGGAAGGAAGGAAGGAAGGAAGGAAGGAAGGAAGGGAGGAAGAGAGGAAGAGAGGGAAGGAGGAAAGAGAGAGAGAGGATAGGAGGAAGGAAAGGAAAGGAAAGGGGGGAAAGGAAGGAACGAGGGAAAGAAAGGAGGGACGAAAGAAAGAAGGAAAGGAAGAAAGAAAGAGAGGAAAAAGGGAAAGCAGAGGAAGGAAAGGAAGAGGGAAAGAAAGGTGAGAAGAAGAAAAGAATGGAGAGAGGAAAAGGATTGGAACGAGGGAAAGAAGGGAGAGAAGAAGGGAAGGAAGGAGAGAGGGAAAGGAAGGAATGAGGGAAAGAAAGGAGGGAGGAACAAAGGAACGCAGGAAAGTAAGAAGGGGAAAGGAAGAGGAATGGAGGAGGGAAGGGAGGGAGGAAAGAGGGAAAGAAAGGAAGAGCATATGGAAAGATGAGGAAGGAAGAAAGAAAAGAAACAGAAAAAGGAAGGAGAGAAGAGGGAGAAAAGGAAAGAAAGAAGGAAGGTTTGAAAGTAAGAAAGGGGGAAGGAAAGAGGAAAAAAAGGAAGGAGAGGAAAAGAAAGAAAACACACACGCTGGGTCCGCTTTGCCATCCTCTAGGCTCGGGCCATTGGGCGATTCCATCTTGGGATCCTTCCTCTCTTCAGGATCTCAGCCTTCATCTTGGTTCGCACCTTGTCTTCTTGAATTTTATTTTATTTTAGTGGTTTTTATTATTATTTTATAATAATTTTATAATATAATATAATAAATAATATATTAATGTTATATTATAATTTCAACATATTATAATGTCTATATATATACTATAATAATAATTATGATATTAATACTGATAATATATTATTATTTATTATTATTTGTCACGTTTCTATACCGCCCCTCTCAGCCCGAAGGCGACTCGGGACGGTTTACACAGGCAGTCTCTGCCCTCAATACAACACAGCAACATGAATATTTCTTGATATATTGATATGTTAATATTAATGATGTGTAATATATAGTAAATATAGTAAATAAGTAAATAAATAATGTAGATTAGAATGTAGTTCAGCCTTCAGGTGTGGCCCTCCATAATATTTTTTGGCTCTCGTGTGGCCCCTTGGAAAAAATCATTGCCTACCCCTGATCTAGATCAGTGGTTCTCAAACTTTTTTGGCCTACCAGCCCCTTTCCAGAAAAAATATTTGCTCACCGCCTTCCTAGAAATTAATTTTTAAAAATTTTAATAGCAATTAAACAGAAAGATATATGGAAACAGATCACTATAAGACCCAGTATTTTGACCCAACTAGTGGATGAACTGAAACATTGATGAGTTTGATCTGTGTGGTGTCACTTTACTTGAGTGTGATCTTGCCAGTTGGAGTCATCAACTGCAATACTGGTGCCAATACATAGCAATGGGAAAATACTCCATATACAAAAGATGACTCACTGCAGCTCCAGGTAATGAGGGAGAGCGGATGCTGCGAGTGTGTGCGTCTGCCAGTTGGAATACCCGGGAAGGCATTGCCTGGAAACCGCAGCGCCCGCCCCCTTGCTCTCCTCAACTCCGCTCACGGCGCACATTTTGGAATATTTTTAAAATATTTTCAAGTTGTGTGTGGTTGAATCTGTAATGCAGAATCCGCGGATACGGAACGCCAACGGTATACTGTTTTCTGGTGAAGGAAATTCCACCATTCTCTCACTGGAAATGTTTTGACTTGTGTCAAGAGGAAATCCTCAGTTTTTAATAGCCATTAGGTATTTTGGATTATGTGAGCTATTACTTACTTAGGCGATCCCTCGTGGCGCGAGGATGATGGCTCTCCAAGTGTAGTGACTTGACTGTGGTTATACAGGTGGCTGTGGATATGGAAATGTGGTTATACAGGTGGCTGTGGATACGGAACTGTGGTTGTACAGGTGGCTGCGGATACGGAACGCCAACGGTATACTGTTTTCTGGTGAAGGAAATTCCACCATTCTCTCACGGGAAATGTTTTGACTTGTGTCAAGATGAAATCCTCAGTTTTTAATAGCCATTAGGCATTTTTTATTATGTGTCCTATTACTTACTTAGGACAGTGTTTCTCAACCACTGTGCCGCGGCACACTAGTGTGCCGTGAGCGATGAGGTATGCCGTGAAAGAACCGACCACCCCGCCAGGAGTCATCTGGGCAGCCTGCCTCTTGCTCTGTCTCTCCGTCTCTCTCTCTCTGGGGCGCCAGTAGGGCCAATCAACGCCGGGCAAGAAGCAAGCCCTGCCTCTCTAAGGGTCTCCCACCCGACACCACCATGTTTGTTCAGGGTGGAAGTCCCGAGAGAGGGCAGGGGGCGGGGCCTCAGCTTTCTGGAGAAGCGGTTGGTTGGAGGCTGAGGAGGGGAGGGGCCGGGCGGCGCCTTTCCCTGTGAGGTCACTTCCGGAGGAGGCAGAGAGGAGCGTTGGGCTTTGTTTTCCTCTCAGCCGCCTGTTTTCCCCTTCTGGCTCAGGATTCCTTCGGGATTTGGGAACGAGGTGGCTTCGGGGCCTCCTCCCTTCTTCAGTGTGAAACCTGGGCTCTGCCGCGGCCTCTCCTACTCTCAGGCCTTCTTCCTTCCTTCCTTCCTTCCTTCCTTCCTTCCTTCCTTCCTTCCTTCCTTCCTTCCTTCCTCCCTCCCTCCTCCCTCCCTTCCTCCTTCCTTCCTTCGCAGCCTGCCTCTCAGCTTCGGAAGGGAGTGGCCTGCCCCTGGGCCTCCCTCCCTCCCTGCTTGAGGGAAACCCAGGTGAGCAGCGGCCTTGAAGCACCGGGTGGTGATGATAGGGCAGCGTCAGCCCAGGCGACCCAGTCCGAAGCACACAAAGCGGGATATCTATGTTGTGTTCATCGAAACAGGCCCAGGTTTCACACTGAGTGTATAAATACGTTTTAAAACATATTAACTATATGTATTACTGTGTTAGAGTGTCATTTTGTGTCATTTTGGTTGGTGGTGTGCCCCAGGATTTTGGAAACGTAAAAAATGTGCCGCGGCTCAAAAAAGGTTGAAAAACACTGACTTAGGGGATCCCCCGTAGCCCAAGGATGATGGCTCTGCAAGTGTTGTGACTTGACTGTGGTTATACAGGTGGTTGTGGAGACATGTTCTCCCACAGTCAGAACTTTAGGTGATCCCGGTCAGGGTTGGTTTGACACGCCTTCCTCTTGGCACATTTCTCCCTTTTGCCCTCTATCCATGCCTCTTTGAATTCCGCAGCACTGCTGGTCACAGCTGACCTCCAGTTAGAGTGCTCAAGGGCCAGGGCTTCCCAGGTTTAACCCATTGCGCCATTGGGGGCTCCTACCTGTATGTTATTATTAGGATGTTAGTGAAATCAAAGGAATTAGTATACTTGGTCTTATATATCTGACTGCAAAAATGCTCCTCCTCTCTTCTAATTTTAAGCTTCTGTTTGTGTTGTATATGCACCCCAAGTCACCATTGATGTCGATGCTTTCATAGCTCCGCTTGAAATACGTGTGTTTCTTTGCAGATTCTGGGCGTGAGCTGGTTATTACAGACCCAGTGATCAAGAACAGAGAGCTTTTCATTTCCGATTATGTTGACACCTATCATGCTGCTGCCCTCAGGTAAGGCGCCCCAGACCTCTCGGCTCTTTGGGACTCTTTTTAGAGAGATGAGGCCTATATAAATAAAATAACAACAGTTTCTTACTTTTCTAATTATATTGTTCACAAAATTTCCATGTAAACAAACAATTTATAATATTACCTTTTATTTGATTTATTACTAGCTTGGGGACCCGGCGGTGCCCGGGTTATTTGAGAAACGTATTAGTTGGTCTGTAGCAATTATTTATGTGGCTCGCAGTGGTGTCAGGAAGTTAGTGAAGTCACTGCGAGTCCCATCGTCCATGGTGTACCCTCATCCAAAGTGCAGCAGGATGTAGAGTGGGTCATGAGGGCTCTGTGTGCTAGGTTTGGTCTTGATCAGTCATTGGATTAGGTTTGCAGCAGTCTTGGAAAGTGAGGGAAGTTCTGCAAGTCCCATCATCCATGGTCTGCCCTCCTGCAAAGTGCAGCAGGATGTAGAGTGGGTCATGGGGGCTCTGTGTGCCAAGTTTGGCCTTGATCCATCATTATTGGGAGTTGCAGTGGTATAATGAAATTACTGAAGGTACTGCAAGTCCCATCATCTGTGGTCCGCCTCCTCAAAATTGCAGTAGGATGTAGATTGGGTCATGTAGGATTTGGCCTTGATCCATCATTATTGGGTCATGGGGGCTCCCATCATCTGTGTCCGCCTCCTCGAAATTGCAGTAGGATGTGGTCTGTATTGGTGAATGGATGAGGGTTGCATTGTTTTTAGAAAGTGAGTGAAGGTACTTCAAGTCCCATCATCCGTGGTCCATCTGACACAAAACTGCACCAGGATGTAGAGTGGGTCATGAGGGCTCTGTGTGGCAGGGTTGGTCTTGATCAGTCATTGGATTAGGTTTGCAGCAGTTTTGGAAAGTGAGGGAAGGTACTGCAAGGCCCATCATCCATGGTCTGCCCTCCTGCAAACTGCAGTAGGATGTAGAGTGGGTCACTGGGGCTCTGCATGCCAAACGTGGTCTTTATCGGTGATTGTTGGGGGCCGCAGTGGTCTGTGGGAACAGAGGGGTGTGGAAGTACTACAAATCCCATCATCCATTGTCAGTCCTGCCCCGAACCTCACCAGGACATGAAGGCAGTAATGGGGGGTTATGTGTGCCAAGTGTGGTCTCGATCAGAAATTGGAAGAGGGTCGCAGCGGCGGACTTGGGAAGTGAGTAGAGGTACTTCAAGTCCCATCATCCATGGTCCGCCCTCCTCGAAACTGCACCAGGACGTAGAGTGGGTCATGGGGGCTGTGTGTGCCAAGTGTGATCTGTATTGGTCCTTTTTGGTGGCCACAGTGGTCTGTGGGAACCAAAGTGTTTGAAAGTACTCCAAATCCCATAATGTGTGGTCTATCTCCCCCAAACTGCACCAGGACGTGCGTTGTTGGGTTCAGTGTGCTCTGGATATCTATTGTGTCAGTCTCCCAAACCCTTCCAGTCTGTTCAGTTGCTGATGAATTCCTCTGTGTTTGCTGTGTGTCATAGGAAAGGGTTAAGGGAGAGGCAGTAGGCGGGCTCATGCAAATTCCACACAGGGAACTCTGGGATGCCTGCCTGGGGTAGAGGGAACACATCCAATGTAGGATGGAAGTCTCCCCAAATGAAAGCATGACTTGGGTGGTGAGCCGTAGTGTTTGGGGAGGACATTGGCAGTGTTTGGGCTACATGTGAATGGCGCTCACTGTAACCTGCAATGTCAGATGAGGGAGTGCCTTTGGAGGCTTCTCAGCACTTGGAATTATAGCCTGCTTGTGGAGGCTGGAGGCTGTCTGTGTAAGTGGACACTTCCTCTGCATACATACATATATCTTTTCCTCTTTTATTATGTGGATAGATAGATAGATAGATAGATAGATAGATTATTCCTTCCTGGGAATTCCTGTTTGGAATATTTTATTCTCAATAAAAGTAATTTTAAAAAGAAATAAAACAACAACAATAATGTGTTGTCGAAGGCTTTCATGGCCAGAATCACTGGGTTGCTATGAGTTTTCCGGGCTGTCTGGCCATATTACAGAAACATTCTCTCCTGACGCTTCACCCATATCTATGGCAGGCATCCTCAGAAGTTGAGGGATCTGTTGGAAACTAGGCAAGTGGGGTTTATAGATCTGTGGAATCATGACCAGGGTGGGAGAAAGTACTCTTGTCTGCTTCAAAGTCTGGCTTCTTACTGCCCGGCAGGCCCGGATTAAAACCTTTTTGCGCCCTAGGCCACACTTTGGAATTATGCCCCCAGCCAACCTCTACCCCCCCCCACACACACACACACCATTCAGACCCACACTTGGCTGGCTTTCGCCATGGTGCCTCCGGAGCAGAAGGGAAAGGCGAGTAGGCACCATCCTGCCACCTCCAAGGTCCCCATGCATTCCCACCGGCTGGAAAGATCCGCTGTGCTCTGAAGGTCTCCTCGGGAGTCAGGAGGCTTGGGGAGAGCAAAGTGGGTGCAAACTCGCTCCAAAGGCACGCACGAGAGAGAGAGAGAGAGAGCGCAAGAGAGAGAGCACGCGAGTGAGAGAGAGCGCGCAAGAGAGAGCGCGTGAGAGAGAGCTCACGAGAGAGAGCGCGAGAGAGCGAGAGAGAGTACGTACGAGAGAGAGAGAGAGAGCGAGAGAGAGAGTGCGCACGAGAGAGAGAGCACACGAGAGAGAGCACACAAGAGAGAGAGCGTGTGCAAGAGAGCGAGAGAGAGAGCGCGCACAAGAGAGTGGGAGCGAGAGAGTGCACAAGAGAGAGAGCACACGAGAGAGAGAGAGCGCAAGAGAGTGCGTACGAGAGAGAGAGCGCGCAAGAGAGCGAGAGAGAGAGCGCAAGAGAGAGAGAGAGAGAGAGAGATGTCCGCTTGGTGTGCGCTCCCGGAGAGAAGGAGAAGGAGCGAGGAGGGGCATGAGAAAGGGGGAAAGGGGCGCGAACCAGGTTTTTGTTTTGGTCCGTGATCTGCGCCCCCCCCCCCCGTCTTCCGCCCCTAGGCCATGGCCTCGTTGGCCTTATGGGTAATCCAGGCATGCTGCCGGGGGGAATCCTTTGTTGGGAGGTGACTAACTGTTATGATTTTAGAGTTGTTATTTCATAACTAAAATCATAACAGTAAATAAAGAACAACCCTCGATAACAGAGGAATTTCAGACAGGAAACAATCAGGGCCAGCTAATCACCTCCCAAAAAAGGATTCCCCCATGCAGTAAGAAGCCAGACCTTGCAGTTGCAGCATCAAAGCCTGTGTGCCAAGTTTGGTCCAATTCCATCTTTGGTGGAGTTCAGAGTGCTCATTGATTGCAGGTGAACTATAAATCCCCATAACTACAACTCCCAAATGTCCAGGCCAATTCCCCTCAAAACCCACCAGTATTCCAATTTGGGCATATCGGGTATGCCAAGTTTGGTCCAGATCCATCATTGTTTGGGTTCATCGTGCACTCTGGATGTTGGTGAACTACAACTCCTTTAAATCCCTCCAAAGACCTCCAGTATTGTTTCTTGGTCATGGGGGTTCTGTGTGCCAAGTGAGCTCCAGGCCCATCGTTGGTGGTGTTCAGGGTGCTCTTAGATTGCAGGTGAACTATACATCCCAAGACCTACAACTCCAATAAATCATGGTGAATTCTCCCGAAACCTCTGTAGTATGTTCAGTTGCCGATCAACTCATCTGTTTGCTGTATGCCATAGAAAAGAATAGGAAGGTTTAAGGGAGAGACAGTGGGTGGGGTCATGCAAATTCCATACCAATGGAGAGAGTCAGAGACACTGGGATGTCTGTGGTGGAGGAAACACATACAATCTAGGATGGAATTGCCCCTATATGTAAGCCTTCCCTTGGGTGGTGGGCAGTATGACGTTTGTGGAGGACATTGACAGGGCTCGTGGACATGTTCACAGCGCTCACTATAACCTTCAATGTCATTGGAGGGAAAGCCATTGGTGTCTCCTGAATAGTGGAACTATAGCTGTTTGTGGAGGCAGGAGCTTGTCTGTGCAAGTGGACACCCCAGCTACACTCCTGCTCTGGCCGGAGTGAAGAGAGAGGGGGGCAGAAGACTTCCATCTTGCCTCCTGTGCCCTACTAATAATATAATCCAGGGCTGTCCAACTTCTACTGGACCTTGGGCCGGAATTCCGGTCACTGATCACCTGGGGGGCCAAGCCCTGGCTCCGCCCCTCCCCTCCCCCGGCATTGCATAAATATACAATTAAATATTATATTATTTAAATAAGGGGAGAGGGAGGGATGGATGGAACACATGAGGGGCATTAATATACAATTACATATTATCTATTATATAAATGGGTTCACGTCATGTGATGTATACCTCAAACAAAGAAACCATACAACGCAGAAACACAATACTTGCCAACAGAAATAGGCCTCAAGCAAGGTACGTTTGTAGCAAAGAACCCCCCCAAACCTAAAAGGCCCCCAAAACAACGAGTAAAAATAAAACTACATTTACCAGCAACCTCCGGGGCAGCCAAAGACACACCCACCCACAACATACTGAACAACAAGATTGGCTGCCAAAAAGGGCGGATTTGCATAACTGCTGCACTGGCTAGCCAACATGAAAATTCGATCCATAATAAACTGCCAAAACAGAATAAGGAAAAGGCCTGAGCCAATCCCCAACACAAACACCCAAATCACTTGCAACCGAAAATTTACACCCCAAAAAAACACAGACCACGCCCAAAATTGACAGTAAGGCTTCATTAACTTGATTTTACCCTAAATTGACAGTAGCCCTCACTTACTGGGAAGCTGTTTACGCTCTGAATTGACAGTAAGGCTTCATTAACTTGATTCTCCCGACTAGGCCTCAGCTCATTGGACATTGTGTATGGCCTGAATTGACAGTAAGGCTTCATTAACTTGATGTTCCTAACTAGGCCTCAGCTCATGGGACATTGTGTATGGCCTGAATTTACAGTAACCTACCTTGGCACACAGAGCCCGACCATGCATGATGGGACTTGAAGTACCACCATGGAAAATGGGATTTGTAGTACTTCAAAACCCATCATTCCCCACAGACCACTGTGGCCCAGAACCAAGACCAATACAGACCCAACTTGGCACACCATGCCCCCCATGACCCACACTCCATCCAACTGCAGTTTAGAGGAGGGCACACCGTGGATGATTGGACTTTCTCGCATCTCCTAAAAAGGGCACAGCAACGCGTGCCGGGTACAGCTAGTATTATTTAAATAAGGGGAGAGGGAGGGAGGGATGGAACACATGAGGGGCATAACTATACAGAATATCAAGGCAGAAAATCCCACAATCTCTGCCTTGAACTGGAATATATGACTGTTCCACTGGCCACATTGATCAGCATTGAATGGCCTTGCAGTTGAAAGGACTGTGTGCTTTCATTCTGCCAGTTTACCCCTGGCTGATTCCATTCAGTGCAAGTCATCAAAGTAAACTTAGGTAATTGCAAAGAATGTAAATAATTCTGGGGGGGCCAGAGAGATCTTCCCTTTGCGCTGGGGAGAGGTGTGCCCAGGGCAGGTCCCCCTCTTCTCTCTCTCACTCACGCTCTGAGACACACCCCCTCCCTCCCAAACCCCTTTTGCTTCCCTGGCGCTGAGGGCCTGAGCGCCTCCCAGACGGAGCAGCAGCAATCCTGAGGAGGAGGAAGCCATGCGGCCGGGTCGCTCTTCCTGTTTGCTGCCAAGGGGGCGGGGCCCGAGAGACGTCACTCCCTCCCATCAGCCCCCTCCCTCAGGAGAAGAGGAGGCGGCCAATAGAAAGCCAAGGGTTAGGACCAAAAAATAATTAAAAAAAATATATTCTTAATTGAAAAAATACTTTAAAATATTTTTAAAAATATATTATTTATTGCAGGAGGGTAAGGGGCCGTAGCCAAGGGACTAGGGGGCCGTGTACGGTCCCCCGGGCCACCTGTTGGACAGGCCTGATATAATCTATCTATCTATCTCAGTGTTTCCCAACCAGTGTGCCGGGGCACACTAGTGTGCCGTGAGCGATCATCAGGTGTGCCGTGGGAAATTGGAACCTCCAATACCCTTACTTATTAAAGGAGCGCTGCTACGTCACAGTACAAAATGCACAATTAATCATACATAATCATATGCAAAAAAAACACATTCAAAGTACCCCATCCTGCTGGAGAAAATCAAAAGTCTTACATAAGATAGTTTGGCGTGGTCGCCACAGAGAGCGGAGGAATCGCGAACCAGGAAGTAGCGAGTTCATGGAGTGCTCCTCTATGGAAAACTTGCGATATTTGATGAAATAACGGAAGTGGGTGCAAAAAACAAAAGTGTATCCTCACGATGTTATCCAATGTCAATTCCGGGATCCGCACAATAACACAGTCAGTTTGCGGACAATTTAAAGAAGCAGCACCATAATCATAGCAACAAGGTAGAAAATCACGTAGATAATCGAAAGCTGGCATGGGCAAACTTGGACCTTCCAGGTGTTTTGGACTTCAACTCCCACCATTCCTAGCAGCCTCATGCCCTTTTCCTCCCCCCCCCCCCCCCAGCCACTTAAGCAGGAAAGGACCTCAGGCTGTTAGGAATGGTGGGAGTTGAAGTCCGAAGCACCCAGAGGGCCGATGTTTTCCCATGACTGACAGCTGTTGAGCAAGACCTTCATGTGTGTCTTTCTGCCATTCCTGCCAGGATATCTATGTTGTGTTCATCGAAACAGGCCCAGGTTTCACACTGAGTGTATAAATACAACATATTAACTATGTGTATTACTGTGTTAGAGTGTCATTTTGTGTCATTTTGGTTGGTGGTGTGCCCCAGGATTTTGTAAATGTAAAAAAAGGTTTAAAAACACTGATCTTCCTACCTACCTACCTACCTACCTACCTATCTATTTATATAATAAAAGTCAGTGTTTGAGGGGATTGGTTGCCAGGGAGTATTTGCATAAAAGACTCTGATTGGCCAGCATCCAGAAATCCAAGCCTCTATATTCAAACAACATGATTGGTTGCCACTGAGGGAGAATTTGCAAAACCGGCTCTGATTGGCCAGCATTCCTACATCCCAAATCTCCACTCAACTCCTGAGAACGCTGCCAGAGAGGGTAAAAGAAAGGGCCTGACTGAATTAACAGTAAGGCTTCCTAAACTTTATTTTCTGGACTAGGCCTCAGTTACTGGGCTGCTATGTAAGGACTGAGTTAACAGTAAGGCTTCCTTAACTTGATACTCCAGATTAGGCCGCCGAACATGGGATCCGGTGTACGGTCTGAATTGACAGTAGATTATCATGACTATGCCAAAGTTACTGGGATACTGTGTAAGGACTGAAATAACAGTATGGCTTCCTAAACTTGATTTTTCTGACTAGGCCTCAGTAACTGTGATACTGTGTAAAGACAGATCCACATTTACTGTATGTATCATGCTGTGTAGATACAAGGGGCATATACCTTTAAGAGACGCCATCTTGGTTTGGCATCAATTGACAGTAAGGCTTCCTCAACTTGATTTTCCCGACTAGGCCACAGCTCATGGGACATTGTGTATGGTCTGAATTGACAGTAACCAACCTTGGCACACAACAGCCCCTATGACCCACACTACATTCTACTGCAGTTTGGAGGACGGTGAGCCATGGATTATGGGATTTGTAGTACTTTCAAACCCTTCATTCCCCACAAACCATTGCAGCCCTGAACCAAGACCAATAAAGACAAAACTTGGCACAGATTGCTCCCATGACCCACACTCCATCCTATGGACCATGGATGATGGGATTTCAAGTTCCTCCACTCACTTCCCAAACCCGCTGCGGCCCTAATCCAGTGCATGATCATGCCCACACTTGACACACAAAGCCCCCATGATCCACTTTACATCCTGGTGCAGTTCGGAGGAGGGTGGACCACGGATGATGGGACTTGAAGTACCTACACTCACTTCACAAGACTGCTGCCACCCTCATCCAAAAACTGATGAAGACCAAACTTGGCACACAGAGCCCCCATGACTCATTCTACAACCTGGTACAGTATCGAGGAGGGTGGACCACGGATGATGGGACTTGAAGTACCTCCACTCACTTCCCAAGACTATTGCGACCCTCATCCAATAACTGAGCAAGACCAAATTTGGCACAAAGAATCCCCATGACCCACTCTACATCCTGGTGCAGTTTGGAGGAGGGTGGACCACGGATGATGGGACTTGAAGTACCTACACTCACTTCACAAGACTGCTGCCAACCTCATCCAAAGACTGATGAAGACCAAACTTGGCACACAGAGCCCCCATGACTTATTCTACATCTTGGTACAGTATCGAGGAGGGTGGACCACGGATGATGGGACTTGAAGTACCTACACCCAATTCCCAAGACTGCTGAGACCCTCATCCAATAACTGAGCAAGACCAAATTTGGCACACAGAATCCCCATGACCCACTCTACACCCTGGTGCAGTTTGGAGGAGGATGGACCATGGACGATGGGACTCCCAGCGCCTTCCCTCACTTCCCGAGACCACTGCAAGCCACATAAACAACTGATAAGGACCAACCTTGGCACAAAATGCTTTTCTCAAATAACCTGAGCAACGCCGGGTCCCCAAGCTAGTATGATATATATAATATAATATATTGTATATACATATAATACTAATAATACAACATTATAATTATCTGTTTTTTTACATGTAATATTACTAATAATATTACAATATAATGGTATAGTATAATATAGTAATATATAATACTGCTATTGTACTATGCTAATAATATAATATAGTGTGTGTACATGTGTGTGTGTGTGTGTGTGTATATATATCTTGTAAGTCGCTTTGAGTCCCCTTCGAGGTGAGAAGGGCGGCATATAAATGTCATAAATAATAATCTATTATATAAAGGAGGTCCCGTCGTCGAACGACTGACAGAGATAGAGAAACCATCCAAGGCAGAAACACCAAATTTGGCACCAGAAATAGGCCTCAGGCAAGGTAGATTTTAAGCAAAGAAACTTCCCCCCCAAAACCCAGAAGGCCCCCAAAACAATGATACAAAAAAAACCCTACATTTCCCAGTATCCTCTGCGGCGAAACCCATTGGCCAACATCAGTTACCATAGTAACGGTGGCCAAAGCCAGCCAAGGCTAGATTAGAATGCTGAGTGAATTCAGTTTAGTCAGTTGGAGTTTGAGGGTTAAACTGCCAAAGCCAAGATCTAGGAGGGAGACAAATAGGGCACCAGGGACACAGGCACCACTGACAAACACATACCCCCAGAATAACACAAAAGTAATACCTACACACAACACAATACGCACATAACACAACCTTGCGTCTACTGCTCAACCCATTTGTATGCCATTCCTTCCTTCCACACAGGCATAAGCTGACCCAAAAGACAAGCCATGCATCCTAAAAAGAACAGCATTGGACGACACACTCTCAACGCTACATACATCACACAAAAAAGGGCACAACAAACACCAGAACAGAAAGACACTGCACTACACTAGCTTTTGCCATCACCATAAACAAGGCTCAAGGACAAACACTACAAATCTGTGGCATAGACCTTGACACATAATGCTTCTCCCACGGACAACTCTACGTAGCGTGCTCCAGAGTTGGGAAACCACAGAACCTCCACATCAACACAGCAGGCGGAAAGACAAAAAACATTGTATATCCACAAACTCTGCAGAACGCCAGGAACACCACACACCAACAACTCCACAAGACTTCAACATCCCACCCACCAGAACAACCCACAACGACACAGCCATGAACCCACCAAGACCATAAGTAACATCAATTCCAACCCTTACATACTCAGACTTTCTCGCATCTCCTAAATAGGGCACAGCAACACGTGCCGGGTACAGCTAGTAATAATAATAATAATACACACACACATATATTTTCACTTTTATTATGTGGATGGATGGATGGATGGATAGATGAAGTATTAAGTTATGGTAGTTATGCACCAACTGGAGCAATGTATCATGTTGCTGAGATTATCAATTTGAACATTTTTTATGCACTCATGCGCACACACTTGCATATATATCATGCTTTATCTCTCATAAAAGAGACACAAAATATGTTAATTTCTTTCGTTTGTTCAGTTACGCCCATAAGTTATTAACCTGTAAGGTCTGTCTGAACTCGTCATTTATGTGTTTTTCTTCTTCCTTGCAGGGGGAAGTGTAACATTTCCCATTTCTCTGACATCTTTGCTGCTAGAGAGTTTAAAGCGCGAGTGGACTCCTTTTTCTACATTCTGGGCTACAATCCAGAAACAAGGTGAGTTGGCTGCCGCTATCTATTCACCGGAAGCTATAGATGTGAATGCATATCGATATCCGCTGAGTTTTCTCCCTCCAAACACACCTTGCGAGAAATGTTTAAAAAAATGGAAAACACTTAATGGAAGTGATTGGAAGTAAGTAGCGTCCTTCCATTTTTCCTGTGTGTTGTTGTCGCCGTTGTTGTTCTTATTGTTGTTACATAATTATAGAGTCTTGTAATCACATTTGCTTGCTTGGAACCAGCTAGGGAAGGTATGGGCAAACCCAGGCCTGTAGGCCGGATGCGACCCCTTGGGCCTCCTTTCTCTCAGGACCTCCTTTCTCTCACCATCCCATCCTTCCTTCCATCTCCCTTCCTTCCTCCCTCCCTCCCTTCCCTCTTTCTCCCTCCCTCTCTCTTCCCTTCCTTCCATACTTCCCTTCCACCCTTTTGTCCTTCCTTCCCTCTTTGCTCCCTTCTCTCCTACTTTTTCCTGCCTGCCCACCTGCCCGCCTTCCCTCCACCCTTTCCTGCCCTTTTTTACACTTTCTCCTGCCTGCCTACCTTCCTTCCCTCCTTCCTTCCCTCCCTTCCGCCCTCCCTCCCTCCCCCTGCCCTCCCCCCTCCCCCTCCCTCCCTCCCTTCTGCCCTCCCTCCTCCCTCCCTTCCACCCGTACATCCCGTACATCCTTTCATCGTTCCTTTTCTCCTTCCTTCCTTCTACTTTTCCTGCCTGCCTGTCTTCCGTCCCTTTGTTCCACCCTACCTTCCACCCTTTCATCCTTCCCTCTTTGCTCCCTTCTCTCCTACTTTTTTCTGCCTGCCCGCCCGCCCACCTTCCCTCCCTCCCTTCCTCCTTTCCTCCCACCCTTTCCTCCTTCCTGCCCTTTTTACTCCCTCCTTCCTTCCCTCCTACTTTCTCCTGCCTGCCTGCCAGCCTGCCTTCCATCTCTCCCTCCCTCCCTTACATCCCGTACATCCTTTCATCGTTCCTTTTCTCCTTCCTGCCTTCCTGCCTTCCTTCCTTCTACTTTTCCTGCCTTCCTTCCTTCCTTCCTTCCTTTCCATCCTTCCATACTTCCCTTCCACCCTTTCGTTCTTCCTTCATTCTTTGCTCTCTTCTCTCCTACTTTTTCCTGCCTGCCTGCCTGCCCTCCCTCCCTCCCTCCCACCCTTTCCTCTTTCTTGCCCTTTTTACTCCCTCCTTCCGTCCCTCCAACTTTCGCCTGCCTGCCTGCCTGCCCGCCCGCCCTCCCTCCCTCCTTCCCACCCACCCACCCTTACATCTCATACATCATTTCATCATTCCTTTTCTCCTTCCTTCCTTCTACTTTTCCTGCCTGCCTGCCTTCCCTCCCTTCCACCCTTACATACTTCCCTTCCACCCTTTTGTCCTTCCTTCCCTCTTTGCTCCCTTCTCTCCTACTTTTTCCTGCCTGCCCACCTGTCCGCCTTCTTTCCCTCCCTCCCTCCCTTCCTCCCATCTTTTCGTCCTTCCTGCCCTTTTTCTCCCTCCTTCCTTCCCTCCTACTTTCTCCTGCCTGCCTGCCTCCTTCCCTCCCTCCCTCCCTCCCTTCCTTTGCTCCCTCCTTCCTTCTACTTTTTCCTGTTTGCCTGCCTTCCTTCTCACCCGCCCGCCTGCCTGCCTGCCCGCCCGCCTTCCCTCCCTCCCTTCCTCTTTGCTCCCTCCCTCCCTCCCTCTTTGCTCCCTCCTTTCTTCTCTCCTATTTTCGCCTCCCTTCCTTCCTTCCTTCTGTCTGTCCTTCCTTCCCTCTTTGCTCCCTCCTTGCTTCTCTCCTATTTTCTCCTGCCTGCCTACCTGCCTGCCTGCCTCCCTTCCTTCTTTGGCTTTAAGCCTATCTTTCAGTTTCTTTTCCTGTCCACCAACATTATGTTTCCTGTTCTTGAGTTGGGAGTGGAGGAACTGCTTTGGGAGACGGTGTTCTTTGGACATTTGGACAACTCCAGCAGAGTTGATGGTTGCAGGAACATCGTTTAAATGCTGGTGGTCTTTGCTTCTTCCAGCACACTGACATTTGTTCACGTGTCTTCTTTTTTTGGAGACACGGCTGATGGAATAATTCCAGAAGTCGAGTGTAACACCTGTAGATAGTCCACTTTGGTTTTCACGATGTTCAACAAGAGCCCGAGCTTCTTGCATGCGTCTGCAATGGCATTGAGAGTGACTTGTTGGTCTTCTTCTGAATGCGCACAGACTACGTTGCCATCAGCATATTGGAGTTCTATAACAGAAGTTGTTGTGACCTTGGTTTAGGCTTTCAGTTTGCTGAGGTTAAAGAGCTTGCCATCTGTCTGATGGATGATTTCCACTCCGGTGGGAAGCTTCCCATCAACAACGATGAACTATCATAGCGATTAAGATGAAAAATAAGGTTGGGACAATAACGCATCCCTGTTTGACAGTGGATTCCACCTTAAATGGGTCGTTTTAGGAGCTACTTCTGTCCAAAACTGTTGCCGTGCTCCTCAAGAATAGCCCGAAGTGAACGTTTGTGTACAGAGAGTATGTTTTCATTTGTATGTACCTGGCATCCAGGTAAACTCCCACTTTAAGAGAATTTTCATCTCCTTTTATTAATTTACTAGTTTGGGGACCTGGAGGTGTACGGGGTTTTAGAAGAAGGCATTGTTTATTTTGGAATGTTAGGTAATATCACTGAAGTTTGGTCTGGATTTGCCGTTGTCTGGATCCAATGCTCTCTTGATAAGGGTGAACTACAATTCCCAAGGCAATCACCCCCAAACCTTGACAGTATTCGCAGTTGGCCATGTTGAGTCTGTGTGCAAATTTGGTCCAGATCAGTTGTCGGCCTGATCCAGGGCTCTCTGGATTATATATTTACCAGCTTGGGGATCCGGCGGTGCCCGGGTTATTTGAGAAAGTCATTGTGTGCCAAGGTTGGTCTTTGGTACTTCAAGTCCCATCATCCATGGTCCACCCTTCACCACCCTTGCTGAAGTTGCTAGTGATATGAGTATAAGCATGATTCGAATGGGTAAGAGTGTCTCCTAAATTACGTGTACGCTTATAAGTGACAAGAGGGGGATGCTCTAACCCTTTGATGTGTGAAACAATCGGCCAATATGTCCGTAGTGTAAGTGTTAAGGGCCACAATCGACACATATTGGCCGATTGTTTCACACATCAAAGGGTTAGAGCATCCCCCTCTTGTCGCTTATAAGCGTACACGTAACTTAGGAGACACCTTGACCCATTCGAATCATGCTTACACTCATATCACCAGCAACTTCAGCAAGGGTACGAAGGTTTGTGGCCGGTGCTCTATTTGCAAAAACATTTGTAGTGACACTACTATATGTTGTCCCTCTTTAGGGAAAAACTTTGAAGTACGCTGTTTTGCGACATGCGCCAGTTCACACGTCACGTATGCGATCAGTTGTTCCTGCCCGTCTGTTTATGTCGGGATGACCACGAGATCGTTACGCCAACGTTTCATTGAACATAGAAGCAGGATAAACACAGGGAACACTGATTTACCTTTCTACACACATTGCCATCAGCATAAGCACCATCCTGACTCATTGCGCGTTAGGGTACTTGATAAAATAGAACCACACTCGCATACTGACCCCTTTAAGGCCCTTTGCAAACTTGAAAGACTATGGATAATCCGATTAAATTCAGAGATTCCAAATGGGTTAAACGAGGTAATCAGTGTTCAATCACTAATTACCTAATTGTCCCACCTGAGTTACTTTATAACACTCTCCTGATCCTTCCTTTCTTACCTTTATGGTCACCTTACTGCCTTGGTAAGGTTAAGCCTGAACGCTTCGCTGACTGGTATGTTACCTTTAATGTATATAATGAATTGGGTTTTGTCTGTAGACTACTATAGTATATTGTGATGCTTATATGATATTCTCCTTTAGATATTTGGACTACGGAAACACCATTTATGGCCTTGAGAAAGCCCCGCCGGGGCGAAACGGGGAGTGGCCCCGAAAGTTTGGCATCGCCAGCCCGTCGGCCAACCTTGAACTTATTATTTGGAGCATATCTTTGCCTCCTGTGTCCTTGTATCACCGGCTGTTTGGACTTCACGGCTCATGGGAGCCTACACATTTGATTTCTCGGACTGTCTTTATATTTACTTTGGGGAGTTGCGCTTTTGATATATTCTATAGAAATTGAGTCATTGTATTTGTTACGCCTTCCCTTTGCAAACCCTGTGTATGACGAACCCGAGTACATATGATACATCTGTATATCCCATGACTGTGTATTGCATGAATATGAAATAGATAATTTTTATATCTAAGTCGTGTGACTTGTTTGATGCTCCTCCAAACTGCAGCAGGATGTAGAGTGGGTCATGAGAGCTCTGTGTGCCAGGTTTGGTGTTTATCAGTGATTGGATTAGGTTTGCAGCAGTCTTGGAAAGTGAGGGAAGGTACGTCAAGTCCCATCATCCATGGTCTGACCTACTGTAAACTGCAGTAGGATGTAGAGTGGGTCACTGGGGCTCTGTGTGCCAAGTGTGGTTTTCATAGGTGTTTGTTAGGGGCCGCAGTGGTCTGTGGTAGTAGAGGGGTGTGATAGTACTACAAATCCCATCGTCCATTGGCAGTCCCCCCCCCCCAAACCTCACCAGGACGTGAAGGGAGTAATGGGGGTTATGTGTGTCAAGTGTGGTCTCGTTCAGTAATTGCATGAGGGTCGCAGCGGACTTAGGAAAGTGAGTAGAGGTACCATCTAGTCCCATCATCCATGGTCCGCCCTCCTCCGTACTGCACCAGGACGTAGAGTGGGTAATGAGGTGTGTGTGTGCCAAGTGTGGTCTGTATTGGTCCTTTTAGGTGGTCACAGTCATCTGTGGAACCAAAGTGTTGGAATGTACTACAAATCCTATAATCCGTGGTGTATGTCCCCCAAACCGTACCAGGACGTAAAGGGGGTCAGGGGGGTTATGTGTACCAAGTTTGGTGCAGGTCCATCACCCGCGCTGGTCGCTGTGGCCTGTGAAAGTGGCAGCCAATCAAAACGCTGCCACATACATACCCACACACATACCCACCCACACACATACAAACAAACAAACATTCCGCTTTATTATATATAGAGAATAGATAGATAGATAGATAGATAGATAGATAGATAGATAGATAGATAGATGTATTTAAAACTTTTATCCCCCGGCCTTCTAAATTCCGAGGAGGGACTCAGACCGTCAAAGAGCAAGTATTCAATGCTAACATTTAAAATCTAAAACATCATAAATTTACAATAAAATTATCAAATACAGATGCAATCAATACATTTAAAAAGCCTTTCGCCAAAGTAAAATTGTGCCCAACTCAATCCGTATATTGGGTCTGTATCTAGTGGTTGGTGACTTTAGTCGATTCACAATCTCCTCTGTCATTCTGCGAAGGCTTCATTGCACAGCCACGTTTTCACCCGCTTCCTAAAAGTCAGGATGGAGGGGGCGGATCTGATTTCATTTGGGAGGGAATTCCACAGCCGAGGGGCCACCACAGAAAAGGCCCTGTCCCTCATCCCCACCAGACGCGCCTGCAAATGTGGTGGGACTGAGAACAGGGCCGCTCCAGATGATCTTAACACTCTTGACCAGGGGTGGACAATTATTTTTCCCAAGGGGCCACACGAGAGCCAAAAACTATTATGGACGGTCGCACCTAAAGGCTGAACTACATTCTAATCTACATTATTTATTTATTTATTTATTTACTATATTTACTATATATTACACATCATTAATATTAACATATTAATATATCAGGAAATATTCATATGTTATTAGTATTAATATCATAATTATTATAGTATATATATATATATATATATATATATATATAGACATTATAATATATTGAAATTATAATATAAATAGCTTGGGGACCCGGCGATGCCCGGGTTATTTGAGAAAGGCATTTTGTGCCAAGGTTGGTATTTAGCAGTTGTTTATGTGGCTTGCAGTGGTTCCAAGTATGGTCTTTTATCGGTCTTTGTTGGGGGCTGCTGCGGTCATGGGGAATGAGTAGAGGTACTTCAAGTCCCACCATCCATGGTCCACCCTCCTCTAAACTGCAGTAGGATGGAGAGTGGGTCATTGTTTGGGAAGTGAATCAGGAGAAGGTACTGCAAATCCCATCATTCGTGGCCCATCCTGCCCTAAACCACACCAGATTGTGAAGTGGGCCATTGGGCCTCTGTGTGCCAAGTTTGGTCCTGATCCGTCATTGCTGTGAGCCACAGTGACTGCCTGCCTGAGGCCTTTCCTTTTCCCTCTGCGCCACTTTAGAATGTTGGAATCTAGAAGCTGGCCAATCAGAGCCGGTTTTGCAAATTCTCCCTCAGTGGTAGGCAATCATGTTGTTTGTATGAAGAGGCTTGGAATCTTGGTTGCTGGCCAATCAGTGTCCTTTATGCAAATACTCCCTCAGTGACAACCAATCCCCTCTGTCTGGTGCCTTAGAATGTCGGAGTTCTGAGGCTGGCCAATCAGTGTCCTTTATGCAAATAATCCCACAGTGGCAACCAATTGAAACGCTGACACATATTCCTCCCTCCGCACCATCGCCTGCAAACACTGACTTTTATTATATACATAGATAGATATAACATTATATTATATTGTTTATTATATTATTATTATAACATTATTATAAAATAATAATAAAAACCAATAAAATAAAATAAAATTCAAGAAGACAAGGTGCGAACCAAGATGAAGGCTGACATCCTCAAGAGAGGAAGGATCCCAAGATGGAATGGCCCAATCGACCCAGCCCAGAGGATGACAAAGTGGACCCAGCCGTCGCCACAGCAGAGCAGAGCAGCAGACGATTGGAGGCTGCAGGCCTCCGCCCGCTCTCGCCGCCAGCCGTTCCCCAGCTGATTGCCTTGCCATGGAGTGCCTGCCATCCCGGGAGGCGATCCGGGCCTGCAGCGGGAGCAGTCGCCGACCTGAGGCGGCTGATCGCCCTGGCGACCCAATTGTTCTCTGGAGCAGTGTTTCCCAACCTTTTTTGAGCACACTTTTAACATTAAAAAAATCCGGGGGCACACCACCAACCAAAATGACACAAAATGACACTCTAATACAGTAAAGAACGGCTGGGGATGGGTGGCCTGCTGGGAGCAGCTGCTTTGGAGTGCCGAAGCCGAGGAGGGGGCGGAGCCAGGCTGCACCATGCCCCGCCCCCTACCCCCAGCTTCACATCTCCCAGCAGCTGCTCCAGACTTGAGGGGGCAGTGCCAAGCCAGCGGTGCCAGAGCCAGCACAATGCTGCTTGGCACTGTCCCCTCAAGGCTGGAGCAGCTGCTGGGAGTGCCGAAGCCGGGGGAGGGGGCAGAGCCAGGCCCCGCCCCTCCCCCCAGCTTCAGCTCTCCTACAGGCCGCACCATGCCCGCCCCCTCCCCCCAGCTTCAGCTCTCCTACAGAGGAGGAGCATGAGCAGTGGATGGGCTTCAGTGGGCGGGGCTCCTCCTCCACGCGGCTTCAGCGAGCGAGGGGCGAGAGTCATGGTGGGAGTCATGGCGGATTGGAGGCTGGCTGGGGAAACGGCTGAAGGAGGCGGCGCCCCGGTCCCTTCTTCTTTTTCTTCGGCACTGCCCGGCCCTTCCTCCTCCCCCAAGCAGCAGGAGTTCGACAGGAGGGGGGGAGGAAGGGGGGCAGAGAGCTTTTCTCGCGGCACAGCAGGAGGTCCGTCACGGCACACTAGTGTGCCACGGCACACTGGTTGAGAAAGACTGCTCTGGAGCACCGGGCTGTCTACCGACGCAGGCCCCACAGCCCGCGATGGGATGGCGGCAGTGGCACCCCTTCCTCTCTCCCCCACGCCCTTCTCCTCGGGCCGGACAGAATCGGCTGTCAGGCCGCATTCGGCCCGCGGGCCGTAGGTTGCTCAGGTCTGCTCTTGACGGTTTATTGGGGAGAATACATTCGGACAGGTAAACTGGGCCGGAACCGTATAGGGTTTTGTAGGTCAACACCAGCATTTTAAATTGTGCTCGGAAGCTAATTGGCAGCCAGTGGAGCTGGCGTGACAGGGGAGTTATGTGCTCCCTGTACCCCGCTCCCCTTAGTAACCTGGCTGCCGAACGTTGGACTAATTGCAGTTTCCGAGCAGTCTTCAGTGGCAACCCCACGTAGAGAGCATTGCAGTAGTCTATACGGGATATAACCAGAGCGTGGACCACCGTGGCCAAGTCCAACTTCCCAAGGGTGAACTACAATTCCCAGATCCGAAATCAATCACTCCCAAGCCGGTTTTGAGTCAGGGGTTTATAATGCTTTGTGGGAGACAATTGCTTCAGTTGAGGCAACGTCAAATTTCATATACCAAGAACTACCTAGCTCATGTTTTGTCTATGGGATATGCTTTATGTATTGTTCATGGATTCAAGTCCCTAGTGTCATGGATTTCCTTTGTCTCTTTGTTCCTGTCTTCCTTGGTATCTGATGAACTATATTGGATTTATTGTCGAAGGCTTTCATGGCTGGAATGACTGGGTTGTTGTAGGTTTTTCGGGCTGTATGGCCATGTTCTAGAAGCATTCTCTCCTGACGTTTCACCTGCATCTAAGGCAGGTATCTTCAGAGTTTGTGAGGTCTGATTAGATTTTTTCTGTGGATTACTTTTTACTGCTTTGGCCACATATATTCCTAAACAAACTGCTTGCTGGATTTCCGGGAGTTGTGGGCCAAAACATTTGGGGACCCACAGGTTGAGAACCACAGACCTAAAGGGATCAAAGGACTAGTGTCACACTCCAGAGCAGGATCACCTCGGACTTTATCCACCACACCAGTTGGGTGAAATCGGCAAGCAGTTTATCTGTCTGTCTGTCTATCTGTCTGTCTGTCTGTCTGTCTGTCTGTCATCTATCTATCTATCTATCATCTATCTATATAATAAACGTCAGTGTTTGCGGTGGTGCGGAGGGAGGAATATGTGCCAGCGTTTCGATTGGTTGCCACTGTGGGATTATTTACATAAAGGACACTGATTGGCCAGCCTCAGAACTCCGACACTCTAAGGCAGTGTTTCTCAACCTGGGGTCGGGACACTAGTGGGGTCATGAGAGGGTTTCAGAGGGTCGCCAAAGACCATCAGAAAACATATATTTGTGATGGTCTTAGGAAGCCCTTGGCAGAGAAGATTGAAGTTCTCTCTGCTTGCCCTTCTCTTTCTTTTTTGAAACAGACACAATTCTCCCACCTAAAGCTCTACCCGGTGATTGGCAGGCCTCCCAGCCAAGGGAGGGCTGTTTCTGAGACCTCCAAGCTGGGGAGGGGGAGAGCAGGCTTGCTTGGCATGGCAACATGATGCGCATGTGTGGGTGAGGAGAGTGTGTGAGGTGGGATGAGGCTCACGTCAGCTAGTCCCTTCAAGGCATGAGGGTTCTGTGTAGGAAGTTTGACCTAATTCTATCATTGCTGGGGTGCAAGGGGCTCTTTGATTGTAGGTGAACTATAAATCCCAGCAACTACAACTCCCAAATGTCAAGATCTATTTTTGCCAAACTCCACCAGTGTTCCTGATTGGGTTATTGAGGATTAGTGTCAAGTGTGCCCCAGATCCATCATTGTTGAGTCTATAGTGCTCTCAATGTAGGTGAACTACAACTCCCAAATTCAAACTCAAGGTCAATGGCCAGTATTTGCTGTTGGTCAAGGGAGTTATTTGTGCCAAGTTTGGTTCAATTCCATTGTTGGTGAGTTCAGAATGCTCTTTGAAACAGGGGTTTCAAACTATAAAATCCAGCAAAAAACAAATGACAAAATCAACCCCTGTGTTAAAATACATTTTGTTCATTTTGGTTGGGGTCACCACAACATTTTGCAACTGTAAAAAGTGTGCAGCATTAGGAAGGTTGGGAAACACTGCTCTAAGGCACCAGATTATTTGCATAAAGGAGTCTGATTCCTTCCTCAAATAACCCGGGCACCGCCGGGTCCCCAAGCTAGTTTAAGAATATATGTAGCCAAAGTAGTAAAAAGTAATCCACAGAAAAAATAATCAGATGAGACCTTTTGATGCAGGTCCTTTTGAGAAGTAGAAGTACTAGCATTTAATGTTGATGACTTTCAAGAGGGGGTCCAACCTTCATATATCGGTGTATTGAAATTTTACGGTGGGATGTGTTGCCTTCCTCCCACATTTTGCCTTTTTTGTGTTAAGTCTTTTTTGGCAGTCCATTTTCAACTTTGTGGCGAAAACTGGGCAGCAAAAGCTTTGACCCTGCCGCATTGAATTGCACATTTGGATTTAGTAGATGCAAAGGAAACGGTGAATGGAAAGAGTGGGCCGCGGTTTCTGGCTTGTCGCTCCTGCCTGCTCGGAGCGTTGGCTGTCTCAGATTCCCTGGCGAAGGCCCCTTTCCCTGCACACTAGCTTGCTATGGCAAAGCTGAAGCTGCTGCAGGGAGGACGGCAGCCGACAGCCTGCCTGCCTGCAGTGTCTGTTGGCTGCGCTTTATTTACGGAAACGGCAGGGCCGAGATTGATTGCGTCGCCCTCGTCGTCCTCGTCGTCGTCGTGCGGCCGAGGGAGGGAAGAGGGGGGTCACAGCACATGCTCAGTGCTGTCAGTCTGAGGGCGAAGTTTCTGCGTTCTGCGTGCGAGGCTTAGGTCATAGCACAAGCTCAGTGGAAGCTCGCTCAGGTTGGCTCAGACTGCATGGGCCTCCATTTTGAGGAGTTAGAGTAGCGAAGGGAAACAAGCACCTTTATTCTTTTTCCTTTTTTTTATTTGGGGTGGGGTATCGGGAGCCGAGCCCCGAGTGGCAAGGTCAGGGAAGCAAAGCCGTGCCTCTCCGGAGCCTGTCACTGCCATGGACGATCCGCTGGGCCCCTTCAGGTAGGCTGACAGCGCTGTGGCCTGGCCTCGGGAGGGATGCCGCGTCGCCTACTGTCTGCAGATTTGTTATTGTGCTTGTTCGCGGTTGCATGCTCGCTGCATGGAGATGGGTGCTCCGGATTGCAAAATGCAATTGCATCCCAGATATACGTGCAAGAATCCCAACTGCGGTTGCAGCCTTTCCTGGCTTGTTGTTGTGACAGCTCGCCTGTCTCTGCTTTCATCTCTGGTGCCTGCGGGGGAGAAATGTTTGGGCGATGCTTAGGGGGACGTAAGGGTTCAGGGAGGAGGGCCCACAGATCCCTGGCCATTGGCTGCTCGGGAGGAGGGACGAAGGGACTTCCTCTGACAGCCACTCTGCTCCTTTCTGGCAGGCAGGTGACGACAGCAAAGGCTTGCCTCCCTCCGTCCAGTGAGTTTCCCATCAGCACTGGACCAAAGGCAGCATGGTAGCCTTCAAAACATGGTGGCTTCCTATTGGTAGCCGGGAAAATGGGCCGGTGAAATTGCGCCCAGGTGGGCAACTCGGGGCAGTGGAACCGACGTTGCTTTTGCCTTGACCATAATCATTATTTATTTACAGTATTTATATTCCGCCCTTCTCGTCCCGCTGATTACAATGCACATACAGTGTTCCCTCGCTACTTCATGGTTCGCTTTTCGCGGATTCGCTGTTTTGCGAGTTTTTGCCTTCGGGCAACGATGGAGTGTGAAAGGGGGTTTCACCCTTCCCCATTCCCCATCCAACATTCTAAGGCAGTGTTTCTCAACCAGTGTGCCGTGGCACACTAGTGTGCCGTGAGCGATCATCAGGTGTGCCGCGGGAAAAGCTCTCTGCCCCCCTTCCTTCCCCACTCCTCCTGCCGAACTCCTGCTGCTTGGGAGAGGAGGAGGATGGGCTGGGCGGCGGCGAAGAAAAAGAGGAGGGGACCGGGGCGCTGCAGAACTGAAGCCAGGGGAGGGGCATGGCGTGGCCTGGCTCCGCCTCCCCAGCTTCAGCGCTCCCACAGCTTTGCCAGCCTTGAGGGGGCAGTGCCAAGCCAGCGGTGGCAGAGCCAGCACAATGCTGGCTTGGCACTGCCCCCTCAAGGGTGGTGAAGCTGTGGGAAAACTGAAGCTGGGGGAGGGGCGGGGCATGGCGTGGCCTGGCTCCTCCCCCGCCCTGGCATCGGCACTCCCAGCAGCTGCTCCCAGTGACATTTTAGTTGGTGGTGTGCCCCCGGATTTTTTAAATGTTAAAAGTGTGCCGCGGCTCAAAAAAGGTTGGGAAACACTGTTCTAAGGCACCAGACAGAGGGGATTGGTTGCCACTGAGGGAGTATTTGCATAAAGGACTCTGATTGGCCAGCATCCAAGAATCCAAGCCTCTTCATTCAAACAACATGATTGGTCTGTGGCTTCATTCAAACAACATGATTGGTCTGAGACCACTGCAAGCCACGTAAACATCTGATAAGGACCAACCTTGGTACACAATGCCTTTCTCAAATAACCCGGGTACCAAGCTAGTGTGTGTGTATATAGCCTTATAGACCTTTCCGTATAGCTTCTGCCTCACCCTCGGAATGCTATACACACACACACACACCGTGTTTCTTCACTTATCACGAGTGTTACATTCCAGGACCACCCGCGAAAAGTGACAATCTGCAAAGTAAGGATGCTATATTTATTTTAATATTTATTATTATTTATTTATTTATGACATTTATATTCCGCCCTTCTCATCCCGCTGATTATAATACTCATACAGTGTTCCCTCGCTTCTTCATGGTTCGCTTTTCGCGGATTCGCTGTTTTGCGGGTTCTTGCCTTCGGGCAACGATGGAGAGAAGCCCCCTTGGGAGAAAAGCCTTATAGACCTTTCCTTATAGCTTCTGCCTCACCCTCGGAATGCTATACACACACACATACACACACACACGCTGTGTTTCTTCACTTATCTCGAGTGTTACATTCCAGGACCACCCGCGAAAAGTGAAAATCCGTGAAGTAGGGATGCTATATTTATTTTAATATATATATATATATTTATTTATTTATTTATGACATTTATATTCAGCCCTTCTCATCCCGCTGATTACAATGCACATACAGTGTTCCCTCGCTACTTCATGGTTCGCTTTTCGCGGATTCGCTGCTTTGCGGGTTCTTGCCTTCGGGCAACGATGGAGTGTGGAAGGGGGTTTCACCCTCCCCCTTGGGAGAGAAGCCTTATAGTCCTTTCCTTACAGCTTCTGCCTCACCCTTGGAATGCTATACACACACACAGTGTTTCTTCACTTATCACGAGCGTTACATTCCAGGACCACCCGCGGAAAGTGACAATCCGCGAAGTAGGGATGCTGTATTTATTTTAATATTTATTATTTATTTATTTATTTATGACATTTATATGCCGCCCTTCTCACCCCAAAGGGGACTCAGAGCGGCTCACAAGTAAAATGTAAATACATTATTTTAGTAGTTATACACTATTTTGAGTCTTTATAAAGCCTCCCCACCGCATAACCCTCCTCGAATGTGTTGTTCGCGTAATCGTCAACTCTGGCTTTATCCGCAGTTGCAGCTCTCCATACAGAAAAATGCTCCGTATTTCAAAAACTGCGAAATAGCGAGTCCACGAAAAGTGAACTGCGAAGTAGCGAGGGACCACTCTGTGTGTGTGTGGGTATCTATCTATCTATCTAAATTCTATCTATCTATCTATCTATCTATCTATCTATGTATATAATAAAAGTCAGTGTTTGCGGTGGGAGGTGTGGAGGGCGGAAGGTGCCGAGGAGCGTTTCGATTGGCTGCCACTGTGGGATTATTTGCATAAAGGACTCTGATTGGCCAGCCTCAGAACTCCAACATTCTAAGGCACCAGACAGAGGGGATTGGTTGTATAAATGTATAAATATTAAAATAAATATGGCGTTCCTACATCACGGTTTTTCACTTATTGTGGGAGGACCTAGAATGTAACCCCCACAATAAGTGAGGGAATGCTGTGTGTGTGATACACACACACACACACACACACACTAGCTTGGGGACCCGGCGGTACCTGGGTTATTTGAGAAAGGCATGTGTACCAAGGTTGGTCCTTATCAGATTTTTACGTGGCTTGCAGTGGTCTCAGACTAATCATGTTGTTTGAATGAAGAGGCTTGGATTCTTGGATGCTGGCCAATCAGAGTCCTTTATGCAAATACTCCTTCAGTGGCAACCAATCCCCTCTGTCTGGTGCCTTAGAATGTTGGAGTTCTGACGCTGGCCAATCAAGAGTCCTTTATGCAAATAATCCCACAGTGGCAGCCAATCGAAACGCTGCCTCATATTCCTCCGCACCTCCCACCCTCCGCACCTCCCGCTGCAAACACTGACTTTTATTATATACATAGATAGATAGTAGTTATACACTATTTTAAGTCTTTATAAACTTAAAATAAAGGAAGGAAAGGCCCTTCAAGGCTGGAGGGAGGGAGGACTGAGGAGGGAAAGCGCCTTGGAGAGTAGTGGTGGCAAAAACCTGCGAAACAGCGAAAATACTGCAATATGTATTTTAAGTCAGCATTTTTTGAAAAACACGAAACAGCGAGTCCGCTAAAAGTGAACCACGAAGTAGCAAAGGAACACTGTGTGTGTGTGTGTGTGTGTCTATATATATATATATGTATATAGTGTCCCTACTTCGCAGATTTTCACTTTTTGCGGGTGGTCCTGGAACGTAACACCTACAATAAGTGAGGGAACACTGTATACATGGCAAACATTCAATGCCAATTAGACATATAACATATAGACAGACACAGAGGCAATTTAACATTCCCGCTTTCTGGCTTCATGAGGGTATGCTCGACTCCGGCCGCAGGGGGAGCTGCCTCTTCACTGTCCACTTGTGACACCGAGTCCTTGATGGAGTACTTCCTCATTCTTACGCACGCTGCTGGAAGGTTTTATGGTGTCGTAAATTAAATTAGCCTCCCTGCGTAAAGTGGTACCTAAATTTCCTACTTGACAGACGCAACCGTCTTTCGGGCAGCATAGGTCAACAGCAAGGTAGACTATCAATGGTCGGGAGCTCACTCCAATCCGGGCTGGCTTCGAACTCATGACCTCTCAGTCAATAGTGATGTAATGCAGCTGATGGGCATTGACCATGAGTTTGGGAATTGTAGTTCACCCATATCCAGAGAGCACTCTGGACTCAAACAATGATGGGTCTGGACCAGACTTGGCATGGATACTCACGGATATTCAATACGCCCAAATGTGAACACAGGGGGAGTTTGGGGATAAGTAGACCTTGGCATTGGGGAATTGTAGTTGCTGGGATTTATAGTTCACCTACAATCAAAGAGCATCCTGAACTCCACCGACGATGGAATCGAACCTAACTTGGTACACAGAACTCCCATGACCAACAGAAAATACTGGAAGGGTTTGGTGGGCACTTACCTTGAGTTTGGGAATTGTAGTTCACCTATATCCAGAGAGCACTCTGGACTCAAACAATGATGGATCTGGGCCAAACTTGGCACAGATATTCAATACACCCAAATGTGAGCACAGGGGGAGTTTGGGATAAGTAGACCTTGGCATTGGGGAATTGTAGTTGCTGGGATTTATAGTTCACCTACAATCAAAGAGCATTCTGAATTCCACCAATGATGGAATCGAACCTTGGTACACAGAACTCCCAACCAACAGAAAATACTGGAAGGGTTTGGTGGGCATTCTTGAGTTTGGGAATTGTAGTTCACCTATATCCAGAGATCTGGACTCAAATAATGATGGATCTGGACCAAACTTGGCAAAAATTCTTGTGAACACTAGGGGAGTTTGGAGAAAATAGCCCTTGACATTTGGGAGTTGGGGTTGCTGGGATTTATAGTTCACCTACAATCAAAGAGCATTCTGAATTCCACCAATGATGGAATTGAAGCAAACTTGGCACACAGAACTCTCATGAACAACACAAAATACCAGAAGAGTTTGGTTGGCATTGACCGTGAGTTTGGAATTTGTAGTTGCTGGGATGTATAGTTCACCTACAATCAAAGAGCATTCTGAACTCCACCAACGATCCCGAGCCCCAGTTTAAGAAGCAGAGCTGTGTTTGAAGAGGTTTCAACTTGGAAGGGTTTCATATTCTGTAGCTGCTAGTCCTCACAGTACACTGTTGTTAAAGCAGGCGCGCAACCTGAAAGCTTAAAGCAAGCAAGAGATTGCTTTGACATGTGCAAAGTTAGGACTGTGTTGTCGGCTTTCATGGCCGGAGTCACTAGGTTGCTGTGAGTTTTCCGGGCTGTCTGGCCATGTTCCAGTAGCATTCTCTCCTGACGTTTCGCCCACAACTATGGCAGGCATCCTCAGAGGTTGTGAGGTCTAGGCAAGTGGAGTTTATAGATCTCCAGGGCGGGAGAAAGAAAGAGCTCTTGTCTGCTGGAGGAAAGTGTGAATGTTGCAAATGGCCACCTCAATTAGCATTGAATGGCCTTGCAGCTTCAAAGCCTGGCTGGTTGCGGACTGGGGGAATCCTTTGTTGGGGGGGGGAAGGTGTTAAAAACTGAAAATAAAGAAAGTAAATAAAGAGGAACACTCAAAAAGCAGGGGAATTCCAGACAAAAATAAATCAGGGCCAGTTAACACCTCGGTTGGCAGAGCAGCGGGAGCTCATCCCACTCCCCTAGATTCAAACCGCTGACTTTTCGGTCAGCATTTTCAGCAGCTCAGCAGTTTAACCCGCTGCACCACTGGGTAGCTCCGACTACACTTTATCCCATTATATATTATATTTTATATTACATTATATTATATGTTGTATGTCATATCTCATATGTTATATTATATTATTAGCTTGGGGACCCGGCGGTGCCCGGGTTATTTGAGGAAGGCACTGTGTGCCAAGGTTGGTTCCTATTAGATGTTTATGAGGCTTGCAGTGGTCTCAGGAACTTAGTGAAGGTACTGCGAGTCTCATTGGCCATGGTCCATCCCCCTCCAAACAGCACCAGGATGTAGTGTGGGTCATGGTGGCGCTGTGTGTCACATTTGGTCTTGATCATTCTTTGGATGAGGGTTGCAGTGGTCTCGGAAGGTGAGTGAAGGTATTTCAAGTCCCATCATCTGTGGTCCGTCCTCCTTGAAACAGCACCAGGATGTAGAGTGGGTCAAGGGGGCTCTGTGTGCTAATTTTGGTCTGTAGTGGTCATTGGGTGAGGGTCGCGTTGTGAAGTGGGCCATTGGGGCCCCGTGTGCCAAGTTTGGTCCTGATCCATCACTGCTGTGGGCCGCAGTGTCTGACTGCCTGAAGCCTTTCCTTTTCCCTCTGAGTCACCTTAGAATGTTGGAATGGGGATGGCCAATCGGAGTCCTTTATGCAAAAACCATTTCAGTGGCAACCAATCCCCTCTGTCTGGGGCTGTAGAACGTTGGAATTCTGAGGCTGGCCAATCAGAGTCCTTTATGCAAATAATCCCATAGTGGCAACTTATCGAAACACTGTCACATATTTCTTGGCACCTCCGCACCTCCCAGAAAATGAACATTCCATTTCCAACCTGGAAAAAATCTATCATTTGGCTAACTCAAGCATTCAGTTGCATTCTGTTTTGCTGGCCAATCAGAGTCCTTTATGCAAATAATCCCACGTTGGCAACCAATCGAAAAGCAGGCACATATTCCTCTGCCCTCCGCACCTCTGCAAACACTGACTTTTATTATATACATACATACATACATACATAGATAAATAGATAGATAGATAGATAGATATTATGATCCATTCTATATTGGCTGGGTGGCAGTGAGCTCCAGCTCACTCTCCATCTCGCCTCAATCAAGATTAGTGGATGATAGGAAAGGTGTTTCTTCAGAGGAGCATACTTTTCTGGGTTGTGGTTGAACAATTGTCCACCTACCAGGTTCTCAGAATACCCCACTTATGTCGCATGGGGAGCCCTGGGAGTTGTAGTTTACCACGACAAAGAGGCATCAAGTTTGGGAAAGGTGTCGTAGAAAATGGTAGTAATAATAATAATAATAATTATTATTATTATTATTAGAAAATGGTGTATTATGCAACTACCTATATTTTCGGAGCCCCAGTGGTGCAATGGGTTAAAATCCGGGGAGAGCGGGTTGAACTCCCTCTGTCATCTCCAGCTCACTCTCCATCTCGCCTCAATCATCTGGGGGACAAAGTAATGGAAGTCAAACACTTGCCATTATTATTATTGTTATTATTTGATACATATCAATATTAGTATACCGCAAACAACAAGATCACTCTGCTGGCTTTTGTATGTGATCACGCGTCGGACACTTCCCAAGTGTCTACGACTGTGAGATGTATCGGTGAATAATGTGCGCATAGATCCGCGTTGGGTGGCCTTTTGCAGCTGACAGATGGTAATTTTTCTCCCTCTACCGATTGTTTTTAAGTGCAGGCCAAGGTCTTTAGGCACTGTACCCAGTGTGCCAATCACCACTATCAGTCTGAATTTGGAAATCCCAGAGTAGTTTGACATGTTTAATTTTTTGTAACTTCTTCAGGCTTGTGGTCCTACCAGTTTTTTTTTTATTGCAGGCAGATCATGTTGTTGTTGTTGGTCCTCTTCTCCTCCTTCTCCTTTTGGATACCAAATTCCTCCTCCTACTTAGTATTGTCGAAGGCTTTCATGGCCGGAATCACTGGGTTGCTGTGAGTTTTCTGTGCTGTCTGTCCATGTTCCAGAAGCATTCTCTCCTGACGTTTCACCTGATTCTATGGCAGGCACCCTCAGAGGTTGTGAGGTCTGTTGGGAACTAGGAAAATGGGGTTTATATATCTGTGGAAAGTCCAGGGTGGGAGAAAGAACTTTTGTTTTTTGGAGGTAGGTGTGAATGTTCCAATTGGCCATCTTGGTTATTTATTATTATTATTTCACGATATTTATATGCTGCCCTTCTCAACCCCGAAGGGGACTCAGAGCGGCTGACAGCAAACTGCAAATACAACAAACTACATTACTGCCATAGCACAATATCAGTACTACACATCACATTGCACTATAACATCATATCGCAATATCATTAGCAATATTGCATGTAAAAAATATATATTGTATCAATGTATATACAATATATTATACCATACTCATATTATGCTATATTATATCGCAATATCATTAGCAATATTGCATTTAAAACAAATATAAAAATACAAATATATCATATATACAAATATATGGTTAGCATTTAATGGACGAAGAGTTTCAAGATATGGCTTCTTACTTCCTGGGGGAATCATTTGTTGGGAGGTGATTAACTGGCCCTGATTGGTTCTTGTCTGGAATTCCCCTATTTTTTTAAAGTGTTGTTCTTTATTAACTGTTATGATTTTATATTTTTTTAAAAAAAAATTACTGGTAGCCACATTTTGTTCATTTGAGGCCTGTCCCATCTTTTACGGGAGGTCAACATGGATCGAACCCAGCACCTTCACTGAAGTGAGAGTGCGTGCTCTAGCTGTGATGATGCTTAGTTTGTTACGTTTATCAGCATTTTATTCTCTTTTTTTGTTGTTTCACTAATATTTTAATACAAAGAGGTTTTCCGATCAGAGTCCATAGAGCAGGGGTGCGCAACCTACGGCCCGTGGGCCACATCCGGCCCAGCAGCCGATCCTGTCCGGCCCGGGACAGGGCGTCGGGGGCTGGGCCAAGAAGAAGGGGTGCCGCTGCCGCCACCCCATTGCGGCGCAGCGGCTTTGGAGTGCCCCAGGCTCTCCGCCTCTTCCTCATGCCTCCGGCATGGAGAGGCTCCAGATAGCCAGCGTGGGAGCGTCAGTGCGGGCGGTGCGGCGGGGAGGAGCCTTTGGACGACTTCCTGTAGTCCCGGATGAGCTTGCTGAGACATTCTGGGAGCCGTAGGAGTCAGGAAACTACGGTTCCCGGAATGCCTCAGCCAGCTCATCCGGGGCTACAGGAAGTCATCCAAAGGCTCCTCCCCGTCACGCCGCCGGCAGACGCTCCCATGCTGGCCATCCGGAGCCTCTCCATGCCAGAGGCAGGAGGAGGAGGCGGAGAGCCCGGAGCTGGTGCTGCCTCCACCCTCGGGCCCTCCCTCACTCCACTGACACGCAACCCTCCATGCAAGAGGGCCAAAGCCCAGGATCACCACCGCGAGGGCACCCCGGAGCCACCAGAGAAGGCAGGAAGGAACCCCCGCTGCATTGGTGCAGCCCGCAGCAGCCCCCACTTTGAGGCAGGACCATGGCAATATGGGGAATGGTTGGGAGCGAGAGCGGGCGGTGGTCTGCAGCCTCGGACCGCCTGCTGCTCTGCTCTGCTCTCCTCTGCTGCAGCGGCGGCTGGGTCCGCTTTGCCATCCTCTGGGCTGGATCCATTGGGCCATTCCATCTTGGTTCGCACCTTGTCTTCTTGAATTTAATTTAATTTTAGTGGTTTTTATTATTATTTTATAATAATTTTATTATTATAATAATATAATAATGTAATAAATATAATATATTGTTATATTATATTATAATTTCAATATATTATAATGTCTATATATACTATAATATAATAATCATGATATTATACTAATAATATATGAATATTTTTTGATATATTAATATGTTAATATTAATGATGTGTAATATATAATATAGTAAATAAATAAATGAATAATGTAGATTAGACTGTAGTTCCGCCTTTAGCTGCGGCCCTCCATAATATTTTTGGCTCTCGTGTGGCCCCTTGGAAAAAATAATTGCCCACCCCTGCCATAGAGCAACCTTCTTGGATGGGCTGGTGATAATGTATTTTGTGTGGACTTGGTATGGCTGTGAAAAGCACAGGTCTGCATTTTAGATGGATTAGGAGTCAGCAGGGTTTTCCCTGTAATAGACAGTAAGAGTGCATGAAGCTTCAGAGAGCTTCTGTTCAACCATCTGAAAGCTCCCTGCTTGAGTGGTGATGGCATGATCGTCAGCATAGATGAAACTCTCTGTCCCTTCTGGTAGTGGCTGGTCATTTGTGTAAATGGTAAACATTGATAGAGTCATCTATTAAAATTCCATAAAATACTACTAATAATAACGTCAACATTGACAACAAATGAATTTGTTGTTGTTGTTGTTGTGTTGTCGAAGGCTTTCATGGCTGGAATCACTGGGTTGCTGTGAGTTTTCCAGGCTGATATGGCCATGTTGGGAGGAGATTAGCTGCTTCCTGTCTGGTGAAATACTTCCTTGGGTGGGGATTAGCTGCTTCCTGTCTGGGGGAATCCTTCATTGGGAGGGGATTAGCTGCTTCCTGTGTGGGGGAATCCTTCATTGGGAGGGGATTAGCTGCTTCCTGTGTGGGGGAATCCTTCATTGGGAGGGGATTAGCTGCTTCCTGTCTGGGGGAATCCTTCATTGTGAGGGGATTAGCTGCTTCCTGTGTGGGGGAATCCTTTGTTGGGAGGGGATTAGCTGCTTCCTGTCTGGGGGAATCCTTCGTTGGGAGGGGATTAGCTGCTTCCTGTCTGGGGGAATCCTTCGTTGGGAGGGGATTAGCTGCTTCCTGTCTGGGGGGAATCCTTTGTTGGGAGGGGATTAGCTGCTTCCTGTCTGGGGAAATCCTTCATTGGGAGGGAATTAGCTGCTTCCTGTCTGGGTGAATCCTTCGTTGGGAGGGGATTAGCTGCTTCCTGTCTGGGGGAATCCTTCGGTGGGAGGGGATTAGCTGCTTCCTGTCTGAGGGAATCCTTCGTTGGGAGGGGATTAGCTGCTTCCTGTCTGGGGGAATCCTTCGTTGGGAGGGGATTAGCTGCTTCCTGTCTGGGGGAATCCTTCGTTGGGAGGGGATTAGCTGCTTCCTGTCTGGGGGAATCCTTTGTTGGGAGGGGATTAGCTGCTTCCTGTCTGGGGAATCCTTCGTTGGGAGAGGATTAGCTGCTTCCTGTATGGGGGAATCCTTCGTTGGGAGGGGATTAGCTGCTTCCTGTCTGAGGGAATCCTTCGTTGGGAGGGGATTAGCTGCTTCCTGTCTGGGGAAATCCTTTGTTGGGAGGTGATTAGCTGCTTCCTGTCTGGAGAAAAACTTTGTTGGGAGGGGATTAGCTGCTTCCTGTCTGGGGGAATCCTTCATTGGGAGGGGATTAGCTGCTTCCTGTCTGGGGGAATCCTTCATTGGGAGGGGATTAGCTGCTTCCTGTCTGGGGGAATCCTTCGTTGGGAGGGGATTAGCTGCTTCCTGTCTGGGGGAATCCTTCATTGGGAGGGGATTAGCTGCTTCCTGTCTGGGGAAATCCTTCGTTGGGAGGGGATTAGCTGCTTCCTGTCTGGGGGAATCCTTCATTGGGAGGGGATTAGCTGCTTCCTGTCTGGGGGAATCCTTCATTGGGAGGGGATTAGCTGCTTCCTGTCTGGGGGAATCCTTCGTTGGGAGAGGATTAGCTGCTTCCTGTCTGGGGAAATCCTTTGTTGGGAGGGGATTAGCTGCTTCCTGTCTGGGGGAATCCTTCATTGGGAGGGGATTAGCTGCTTCCTGTCTGGGGGAATCCTTCGTTGGGAGGGGATAAGCTGCTTCCTTTCTGGGGGAATCCTTCGTTGAAAGGGGATTCGCTGCTTCCTGTCTGGGGGAATCCTTCATTGGGAGGGGATTAGCTGCTTCCTGTCTGGGGGAATCCTTTGTTGGGAGGGGATTAGCTGCTTCCTGTCTGGGGGAATCCTTCATTGGGAGGGGATTCGCTGCTTCCTGTCTGGGGAAATCCTTCGTTGGGAGGGTATTAGCTGCTTCCTGTCTGGGAAAGTCACAGCAACCCATTCATGTCTATGCCAAGCTCCTGAATTGCATGTTGTTGTTGTTGTTGTTGTTGTTGTTGTTATACCTTACTATGCAAAAGGAGAATCCTTTGTTGGGAGGTGTGAGCTGGCTCTGATTGTTTAATGTCTGTTTGTTTATGTAGATACATGAAAACAAATGGGTTACTGTGAGTTTTCTGGGTTGTATGGCTATGTTCCCGAAGCATTCTCTCCTGACGTTTCGTCCACATCTATGGCAGGCATCCTCAGAGGTTGTGAGGTCTGTTAGAAAGTAGACAAGAGGGGTTGATATATCTGTGGAATGTCCAGGGTGGGAGAAAGAACTCTTGTCTGCTTGAGGCAGGTGTGAATGCTGCAATTCGCCATCTTGATTAGAATTGATGGCCTAGCAGTTTTCAAGGTCTGGCTTCTTACTGCATGCTTTTATGTTATGTATAATTCTGTTATTGCTTATACTGATGTTTTAAATGGTGTTTTTTGTCGTTTTAATTGTCTTTGGGCTCGTCCCTTGTAAGCCGTCCCGAGTCCCCAAGGGGAGATGGTTGCTGAAGTATAAAAATAAAGTTATTATATTATTACTAGCTTGGGGACCCGGCGGTGCCCGGGTTTTTTGAGGAAGGCATTGTGTGCCAAAATTGGTTCCTATTAGATGTTTATGTGGCTTACAGTGGTCTCAGGAACTTAGTGAAGGTACTGCAAGTCCCATTGGACGTGGCCCACCCCCCTCCAAACAGCACCAGGATGTAGAGTGGGTCATAGGGACTCTGTGTGTCAGATTTGGTCTTGATCATTCTTTGCATGAGGGTTGCAGCGGTCTCGGAAGTTGAGTGAAGGTATTTCAAGTCCCATCATCTGTGGTCCATCCTCCTTGAAACTGCACCAGGGTGTAGAGTGGGTCAAGGGGGCTCTGTGTGCTAATTTTGGTCTGTAGTGGTCATTGGGTGAGGGTCGCGTTGTGAATTGGACCATTGGGCCCCTGTGTGGCAAGTTTGGTCCTGATCCGTCACTGCTGTGGGCCGCAGTGTCTGACTGCCTGAGGCCTTTCCTTTCCCTCAGAGTCACCTTAGATTATGTTGGGATGTGGATGGCCAATCGGAGTCCTTTATGCAAATACCATTTCAGTGGCAACCAATTGCCTCTGTCTGGGGCCGTAGAATGTTGGAGTTCTGAGGCTGGCGAATCAGAGTCCTTTATGGAAATAATCCCATAGTGGCAACCTATTGAAACGCTGTCACATATTCCTTGGCACCTCCCAGAAAATGAACATCCCATTTCCAACGGAAAAAAACGGCCATTTGGGTAACTCAAGCATTCAGTTGCATTCTGTTTTGCTGGCCAATCAGAGTCCTTTATGCAAATAGTTCCTCAGTGGCAACCAATTCCCTCTGTCTGGGACCTTAGAGTGTTGGAGTTCTTTTATTTATTTATTTATTTATTTATTTTTCCGATTTGTATACCGTCCTTTCCAACTGGCTCAGGACGGTTTACAGCATATCTGTAAACCGTCTGAGGCTGGCCAATCTGAGTCCTTTATGCAAATAATCTGGTGCCTTAGAGTTTATGAGTGCTGAGGCTGTCCAATTAGTGTCCTTTATGCAAATAATTCCACAGTGGCAACCAATCGAAAAGGTGACACATATTCCTCCGCACCTCCCGCCCACCGCACCTCCCACCCTCCGCACCTGCCAACGCAAACACTGACTTTTATTATATACATAGATAGATTATGGGGATATATTTTGTTGGGAGGTGATTAGCTGGCTCTGATTGTTTCTTGTCTGGAATTCCCCTGTTTGCAGACTAGAAGCAGGAAAATTGCATTCAAAGTACCCCTGACAGATGGCCATCTAACCTCTGTTTAAAAGCCTCCAAAGAAGGAGGGGCAGAGAGTTCCACTACTGAACAGCTCTTACGGTCAGGAAGCTCTTCCTAATGTTCAGATGGAACACTACGTGTCGTGACCCGTATTGGCAGTCGAAACGCACTCTCTCCTAGGGTTGGAAACAAAGAAAGACCTGTATAGGTCCGCCATGAATCGGAAAGGTCTCGAAGGCACTCGACATAGGTCGGAAACGGGCGAGGTGGTGCCCTTTCCCCTCCAAGTGGCCTATTGATTTCAGTAATGCCTTGGGTTGCCTTGTCCTAGAGGGACGGTGGGAGATGCTTTTGGAGATACAATGGGCTCTGATCCCGAGAGCCACCAATCTGACCCCTTCTTGGTCGCCTTTATCTGCTTCCAGCAGTGGTGACCCTCGGGGGCAGACCTCAAAGCGATGATGAGAGAGCCCCGTGCCACCTTGGCCAAGAGGCGGGTGGACGACGGACTCCTTCCTTTTTGATATTCACTCGCAGGCTTCCCCGTTCCTTTCTGTCCACTCGCTGTTTATTCGATAGACTACAACGTTTCCATGGCAACAGGTTACTTTTCAAAGGAGGAACATCTTGTCATTATATTTAATCCGCTGCGGCTGAAGAGGGACTGAAATATTAAGTTGTTGTTGCCATGGAGACCACTTTGTTGCATCGCTTTCCTTTGGTGTCAGATTCCATAAACGGAGCTGGCTTCTCGCTCCGTCCTCTCCGCTTCGTCCCCTCCCCGCTTCCCTTCGCAGAAGAAGCAGCCCTCTTCTTTCTCCAGTAAATTAATATTTTTCCCCCTTAATACGAGTACGTCAATAGGACATCTTTAGCTATAGTCGCAAGGCCAGCTCTCTTCCTGGCATGATGTCTTGCTTGGTATCGAATCCGATATATTCCTTTCAAATTAAAGGTACCACATAAGATTTCCAAAGCCTTTTCCCTTCCCTTCTACACTTAATTTACTTACAAGCAGTGTTCTCCTTATCAGGATCAGAAAATGTCATCAGCCAACAAAAAAATAACAAAGCCAGCGGATCTGACAGGATCCCTGCTCAGGTAAAGAGGAATAATAATAATAATAATAATAATAATAATTTTTCTCGGCATTACTTCGCGAACGAAGATTCTTAGGAAGGACTCATCCCACGCTTTTTACAAGCGCGTTGATGACTAAAAAGGCCAATCTGAGATAGGCAAGTTCGGTCGCAGAAAGCACAGCAGAAAGTCTCCTCGGGTGATGTTGTTTCCAAATTGCGGTTCCTTCTGCGTTGTCGAGAGCCATTCGGCGTGTCTTCTCAAAAGAGGCTGCAGCATTGTGGATAGTGCGTCTCCACGCCTCCCTATGTGAGGCCAGGGTGGACCATTGTTGGTGATCAATCTGGCCGAGCCTGAGATGTTGTTTCAGGCAGGCCCGGATTAGCGTCTTTTGGTGCCCTAGGCCAAAAGACGCCCGGTGCCCCGAGGGTGCGGAAAGCCCCGCCCCCAGGGCGATACTGCGCATGTGCGGCATCAGCCCCGGGCATGGGGCTTCCGTCCGCCTCCTCCTCGCGCCCTCCTTCCGGTCACGGGAGGAGGAGAAGGAGGCGGCCGGTGCCGTGCGGCTTCCATAGCCTCCTCCCCCCGCGACCAAAAGGAGGGTGAGAGGAGAAGGAAGGGAAGTCCCGCCCCCAGGGTGCTGCTGCCTCGGCCGTGTGGCTTCCGTCCGCCTCCTCCTTCTCGCCGCCTGGCCTGCCCCTTTGCAAAGGAAGGAGGCAGCGAGGAGGAGGAGGAGGAAGGGAAGCCTGCTGGCGGGCATGTGTGCGCATGCAGGCATGCCCGCTGGCGGGGCGGGGCTTCCCTTCCTCCTCCTCGCCGCCTCCTTCCTTTACAAGGGGGCGGCCCAGGCGGGCAATGGCGAGGGGAGGGCACCATTCCCTCCTCCCCGCCCCCTTGCAGCGCTCCCCCCCGCCCTCTCCCGAGGTATGATGAAAGCGCTGCGAGGGGCGGGTTTTTTTAATTTAATTTTTTTTAGTTTTCGGGGGTCTGGATCTGCTGCCCACCCAAGGCTGCCGCCCTAGGCCGTGACCTTATGGGTAATCCGGGCCTGGTTTCAGGGAGTCCTTATATCTCTTTTTGGGGGCGCCTATCTTGCGCTGACACTTTTGTGATGCCTTCCAAATGCACTCTATGCCTTTGCTAATCTGTGATCTATCTCTTTGTCAATCTTGGCGTCTGAAGAGATTATGCTTCCCAGGTAGGTGAACTGCTGAACGGACTTAAGCACAGATTTGCCTATGCTGACGTGGGGAAGATGGTGTTCTTCCTGTGGTGCGGGCTGGTAGAGGACTTCCCTTTTCTTCAGGCTGATTTCCAGCCCAAACAGCTCTGCAGCTGCTGCAAAGCAGGATGTCAGGCGCTGCAGAACTGCTTTTGAATGGGCGACAAGGGCAGCATCGTCAGCAAAAAGCAGCTCACGGACTAAATAGTTTAGAGTCTTAGTGCGAGCCCTCAGACGGCTTAAGTTGAACAAGCTACCATCAGTACAATAGATTTCGAGGTCTGCCGTAGCCCTTTGGAGCATCATGCTGAAGCAGATTGTAAATAGGGGTGGTGCACGAACACAACCTTGGTTCACTCCATTAGTTATAGAAAGGGCTCCGAGAGAGCATCGCCGTATCTGACTTGACCACGCTGGCCCTCATGTAACAGGATAATCATTTTGAGGAATTTGGGGGGACATCCTAGACGTTCCAGGATCTGCCAGAGACCTTTTCTGCTCACAGTGTCAGAAGGCTTTGGTGAGGTCGACAAATGTTACCTAGAGTCCTTTGCTCTGCTCTCTACATTCCTCTTGCAGTTGTCTAAGGGCAAAAACCATATCTACACTTAATTTACTAATAGGCTGTGTTCTCCTTACCAGGATCAGAAAATGCCATCAACCAATAAAGATAGTAATAGCAAAGCCAGTGGACCTGATGGGATCCCTGATGAAGTAAAGTGGAATAATAACAATAAATAGTGTGCATTTTCCCATTCAACAAACACACACACCTCTCTGTATGAAAGTCAAAGTATGTCTGCCTGTTTATACCAAAAACGCCATTGCTAGGTGAAGTGGCCCTCTATGACACCACTAGATTGGCTGTGGCTAGGCGAAGCACTGGCTGTTGCTAAGTGTAGTGGAGCTCTATGATGTTGATGGGAAAGAAAGATGAGCTGTATGAGTGGAAGGAAGGGAGGGAGGGAGGAAAGAAGGGAGGAAGAAAGGGAGGGAAGGGAGGAAAGAAGGGAAGGAAGGAAGGGAGGGAGGGAGGGAGGGAGGAGGGAGGAGGAAGGAGCAAGCCACAAAGAGAGCCATGTGGCCATGGAGGCATTAGAGCAGGGGTGCCCACACTTTTTCACTATGTGAGCTACTATATGAACAATCCAGTTGAAAAGATCACCTGTTGAAAAGATCACCCCACGGCAGCCTCCCTCCCTCCTCCCTCGAGGCTTCCTTACCTGGGCAGGAGAAGGAAGAGTGGAAGAGGTGCTTCCCCAAAGTGACAGATGCAGCGGGGGGTGCCTTTCCTTCCTTCCTTCCTTTCGAGGGTGTCACTCAGAAAGGACGCCCAAGTGGACGGCTGGCAGGAAGGAGGACCCCTCCCACTGGTGGCAGTCCATGCCCACGGGAGAGGGGGGGGGAGAGGGTGGCTCTTCCTAGCCGGCTCTCTCTCTATCCCGTGGGACCTCGCCGCCTTTCTCCTTCGAGGGTGAGGGAGGACGAGGCGGAGAAAGGCGGCGAGGGCACAAGCAGCAGCAGCAAGTGGAGTCTCCATGCCCGCAGCCCCCTCCTCCTCGGGTTCAGCCCCAGGAACACGGCGGAGCCCCCTCCCTCCTCGCCCCCCAACCAAGGAAAGAAAAGCAGCCCCACACAGCTCACTAGTCTCGGCTTGGAATGGGAGTCCCGGGGGCAGAAGCAGGGTTTGCGGCGGGGCTTGCTTGGCTTTGCCCCACTTTGCCCGGCTCCTTTGCCTCTTTCTCTCTCTCTCTCTCCCTCTCTCCTTCCAGCGCCCGCCTGCCTGCCTGCCAAAAGGATCCGAAAAAGCTCTCTGGATTTCTTTCTTCTCTCCTTGGCGCTCTCTCTCTCTCTCACACACACACATTCCCTCCATCCCTCCCACAGCCTCGCATCCTATCCGTGCGCGTGCTTCGCCTTGCTCCCCCCCCCCCCAGCAGCAACCAATGGGCGGTCATGTCACCACACCGTGCGTGGCAAGACGAGCGCCAGGGCCCGCCCCCTAAAGCCTCATTTTGGCAAAAAGAAGCCCCGCTTGGCGGCGGCGGGGAGCGCGCTGGCAGGCAGAGGCGCCATTTGGCTGGTGAGGCCCAAAGATCACCTGGAAGAGGGCTGAAGATCACCTAGGTGCTCCCGATCACCATAATGAGCACCCCTGCATTAGAGGGTTATTTGAGAAAGACATTGTGTGCCAAGTTTGGTCCTTATCCGTTGTTTATTTGGCTTCAAGTCCATCCTCCTCCAAATTGCACCAGGATGTAAAGTGGGTCATGGGGGCTCTGTGTGTCAAGTTTGGTCTTAATCAGTCATTGGTTGAGGGTCGCAGCAGTCTCGGGAAATGAGTGAAGGTGCCTCAAGTCCCATCATGCGTGTTCCACCCTCCTCCGAACTGCACCAGTATGTAAAGTGGGTCATGGGGGCTTTATGTGCAAAGTGTGGTTTTCCTCAATGACTGGATGGTGTTTGGGAAGTGAATCGGGTGAAGGTACTGCAAATCCCATCATTTGTGAGCCATCGTGCCGTAAACGCACCAAGTTTGTATAGTGGGCCATTGGGCCTCTGTGTTCCAAGTTTCGTCTTGATTCGTCATTGGTGTGGACCACAGTGCTCTAAGGAAGTGAATTAAAGTACTGCAAGTCCCATCATCCATGGGCCATCCTCCCTCAAACTGCACCAGGATGTAGGGTGCATCTTTGGGGGTCTGTGTGCCAAGTTTGATCTTGTTCTGTCATTGTTGGGGGCCTAGTCAGGAAAATCAAGTTAAGAAAGCCTTGCTGTCAACTTTGAGCTTGGTCTGTGATTTATAGGGTCTACAGTGTTGTTTGGGAAGTGAATCAGGTGAAGGTACTGCAAATCCCATCATTTGCCCATCCTGCCCTAAACCCTAAACCACACCAGATTGTGAAGTGGGCCATTGGGTCCCTGTGTGCCAAGTTTGGTCCTGATCCGTCATTGCTGTGGGCCGCAGTGACTGACTGCCTGAGGCCTTTCCTTTTCCCTCTGCATCACCTTAGAATGTTGGAATGTAGATGGCCAATCGGAGTCCTTTATACAAATATTCCCTCAGTTGCAACCAATTCCCCTCTGTCTGCTGCCTTAGAATGTTGAAGTACTGAGCCTGGCCAATCAGAGTCCTTTATGCAAATACTCCCTCAGTGGCAACCAATCCCCTCTGTCTGGTGCCTTAGAGTGTTGGAGTTCTGAAGTTGGCCAATCAGAGTTCTTTATGCAAATAATCCCACAGTGGCAACCAATTGAAATGCTGCCACATATTCCTCTGCACCTCCTGCTGCAAACACTGACTTTTATTATATACATAGACTAGCTGTACCCGGCACACGTTGCTGTGCCCTATTTAGGAGATGCGAGACAGTCTGAGTATGTAAGGGTTGGAATTGATGTTAGTTATGGTCTTGCTGGGGTCATGGCTGTGTCGTTGTGGGTTGTTCTGTTGGGTGGGATGTTGAGGTCCTGTGGAGTTGTTGGTGTGTGGTGTTGCTGGCGTTCTGCATAGCATGTGGATATACAATGTTTTTTTTGTCTTTCCGTCTGCTGTGTTGATGTAGAGGTTGATGCTTGTGGGGGTGGGGTACTTTGGAAGTGAGTGGAGGTACTTGAACTGCAGTTGAATGGAGTGTGGGTCATGGGGGCACTGTGTGCCAAGTTGGGTCTTTATTGGTCTTGGTTCTGGGCCACAGTGGTCTGTGGGGAATGGTTTGAAAGTACTACAAATCCCATAATCCATGGAGGTACATCAAATCCCATTATCCATGGTCCACCCTCCTCCAAACTGCAGTAGAATATAGCGTGGGTCATAGGGGCTCTGTGTGCCAAGGTAGGTTACTGTAAATTCAGGCCATACACAATGTCCCATGAGCTGAGGCCTAGTCTGGAAAATCAAGTTAATGAAGCCTTACTGTCAATTCAGGCCATACACAATGTCCCATGAGCTGAGGCCTAGTTGGGAAAATTAAGTTAATGAAGCCTTCCTGTCAATTCAGAGCGTAAACAGCATACCATTAAGTGAGGCCTAGTCAGGGAAATCATGTTAATGAAGCCTTACTGTCAATTTTGGGCCTGGTCTGTGATTTGTAGGGGTTTAAATTTTCTGTGGGAAGTGAATTGGGTGTTTGTGTTGGCGACTGCCTCAGGCCTTTGCCTTATCCTCCTCTGCCAGTTTATTATGGGTCAGAATGTTCATGTTGGCTGGCCAATAGAGGCGTTATGCAAATACTCCCTCATTGGCAACCAATCATGTTGTCAGAATGTAGAGGCCGGGAGATTCGTTGGCAGCCGCGGAGGACGCTGGGAAATGTAGGTTTTTTGTATCGTTGTTTTGGGGGCCTTCTAGGTTTTTTTGGGGGGTTTCTTTGCTAAAACCTACCTTGCCTGAGGCCTATTTTTGTTGCCAAGTTTGGTGTCTCTGCCTTGTAAGGTTTCTCTGCCTAGGACGGTCGTTCCATGACGGGACCTCCTTTATATAATAGATAGATAGATAGATAGATAGATAGATAGATAGATAGATAGATAGATAGATAGTATTTACATTTTACTTGTCAGCCGCTCTGAGTCCCCTTCGGGGTGAGAAGGGTGGCATATAAATATCGTAAATAAATAAATAAACAAACAAACAAACACCTTCTAAGAAAGGATTTTCCCAGGCAGTAAGAAGCCAAACCTTGAAACTGCTAAGCCATTCAATGCTAATCAAGGTGGCCAATTGAAACATTCACACCTACCTCCAACACACAAGAGTTCTTTTTTCTACCCTGGACATCATTCCACAGATAAATAAACCCCATTTTACTAGTTTCCAACAGACCTCACAACCTCTGAGGATGCCTGCATTGATGCAGGCAAAACGTCAGGAGAGAATGCTTCTGGAACATGGCCATGCAGCCCGGAAAACTCACAGCAACCCAGTGATTCTGGCCCTGAAAACCTTCAAGAATAAAGGTTATACAACTTTGCAACTAATGTTTATTTTTGTTGAAAAAGTTGAACAAGCTTAGCGCTGTAGGTTATATAAACAAAGACATTACGTAATCCTGATTCATTTTGTTCACTGGTGACATAGAAAGGACAAATAAAGAATCGAGCTTGTTACAGCTGCAGTTCGGATACGGTTACCCAAGGACTCAGCACAGCTACCGATCTCTCTGCTTATATTTTACTTGTTTGGTTCACCAGGATCGATCCAATAATCGTGAATATTACTTACTCCTCTTGATGTTTCGTGCTAACTAGCGTGAAACATCCACAGTCGCTCAAGGTGGGGGATTCTTCTAGGTCGTGCCATTTTGCCACGTTGTCTTTTTAGCCGTATAAATGAGTGGCTTTCACCAGTGTTTCCCAACCAGTGTGCCGTGGCACACTAGTGTGCCGTGAGCAATCATCGGGTGTGCTGTGGGAAATGGGAACCTCCAAGACCCTTTCTTCCCCCTCCTGCCAAACACTTTTTCTTCTCCACTCGGGCTCCCTTCTTCCCAGCCTCGCTCTGCTTGCTTTGCCTCGCTTTGCTCTGGGGCGAGTCTGCGCAGTAGCGCCCGCACGGGTCACGTCTTCCTCCCTCCCCCCTCCCCTCCTGAACACGCTCACGCTGCCCCCCTCGGATCAAAATGGTGGCAGAAGCGGCAGTGTAGAAGAAAAAGTAAGTGTTCGGCAGGAGGGGGAAGAAAAGCGCGAATGGGGAGGGGGAGGAAGAGGTCTCTGTCGAAAGCTGGCATGGACAAACTTGGACCTTCCAGGTGTTTTGGACTCCAACTCCCACCATTCCTAGCAGCCTCAGGCCCTTTTCCTTTTCCCCCTCAGCCACTTAAGCAGGAAAGGGCCTCAGGCTGTTAGGAATGGTGGGAGTTGAAGTCCAAAGCACCCAGAGGGCCAAAGTTTTCCCATGCCTGTTTTAGGGACCTTAAAGTGGTGAGCCTCCTTCCATCATTGTGATTCTGGATAGAAAACAAACAACAACATAACATAACAATGTTTGAGTACACAGTGCTCTCTGGGTGTAGGTGAACTACAACTTCCAAACTCAAGGTCAATTCCCAAGCAAACCCTTTCAGTCCTTTCTGTTGGTAATGAGAATTCAATATGCCAAGTGTGGTTCAATTCCATTGTTGCAAGAGTTCAGGATGCTCTTTGATTGTGTGTTAACTAGAAATCCCAGAAACTGTAACTCCCAAATGTCAAGGTCTATTTTCCCCAAACTCCATCTGTGTCCACATTTGGGCATATTGAGTATTCATGCCAAGTTTGGTCCTGATCCAACATTGTTTGAGTCCACAGTGCTCTCTGGATATAGGTGAACTACAACTCCAAAACCCAAGCTCAATGGCCACTAAACTCTTATAGTATTTTCTCTTGGTTACGGGAGTTCTGTGTGGGAAGTTTGTGTCTTTCTGCCATTCCCGCCAAGATATCTATGTTGTGTTCATCGAAACAGGTCCAGGTTTCACACTGAGTGTATGAATACATTTAAAAACATATTAACTATATGTATTACTGTGTCAGGGTGTCATTTTGTGCCATTTTGGTTGGTGGTGTTCCCCAGGATTTTGTAAATGTAAAAAGTGTGCCGTGGCTCAAAAAAGGTTGGAAAATGTCCACATGTCTCATTTAGTGCTATATTCACCTGCTTCGCGTGGGCAGATTTATGCCAGATGGGGCAGGCACTCGGCAGTTGAGTAAGACAAGGCCAGGGCTGATGTTCTTATTGTTTTGGGTCTGCACACCGTGGGTGTATTAGTAAGTTGTGTGCAGCTACTTTGTGCTTGGTGTTTGCACTCTGTTTCTTAAATGTTAGTGTTCGGTCTAAGGTGATACCGAGATATTTAGGGTCGGAACAGTGTTCAAGCTCTTGGTCTTCCCGGGGAACCGTCAGTTTCCTGTTGGCTTCACAATTACCGTATTTTCTGGCGTATAAGATTATTTTTTAACCCAAGAAAATCTTCTCAAAAGTCAGGGGTCGTCTTATGCACGGGTGTCATCTTATACTCAGGAATCGCCTTATACGCCAGGAGTCGTCTTATACGCCAGGAGTCATCTTATAGAGCGGGTGCTGAAATGTTCAATGCGGATTGGAGAATCTCCTGCTCCCTCTGCCTGTGTCTGGGAAGGCCACACTTCTTTTCACGGTTGCGGGCATGCCCGGTTTACCCATAAGGCCACACTAGGCCATGGCCTATGGGCGCAGGCCTAGGGGGTGTCAGATCAAGGACCAAAAAAGATGTTCAAACAAAGCTGCAATGTGCGGCATGAGGACTCTCTCTCTCTCTCGGGGGAGGGTGAGGGGAGAGCACTGCAAGGGGGCGGGGGAGGAGTGAATGGCGGCCCCCCCTCGCCATCGCTCCTGCGCCCGCGGCACCCAGGAACATGGCGGAGGAGGCAGAGGCGCCCTCCTGCCGCGCGCACATTCCCGCCAGCGGCCCCGGGGGCGTCGCTTCCTTCCGCCTCATCCTCCTCGCGCCCAAGGAAGAAGGGCGGAGCAAGGAGGAGGAAGAGGCGGAGGGAAGCCCCCCCCCCCCCGGGGCTGCTGCCGCACATGTCCAGCAGCGCCCCGGAGGTGGGGCTTCCCTTCCTCCTACTCCCCGCGACTGCCTTCCTTGACTGAAGGAAGGCGATCACGGCAAGGAGGAGGAAGAGGCGAAGGGAAGCCCCACCCCCGGGGCCACAGCTGCGCATGCCCAGCAGTGCCCCGGGGGCGAGGCTTCCCTTCCTCCTCTCCATGACCGCCTTCTTTGACTGAAGGAAGGCGATCACGGCCCCGCCCCGGAGGAGGAAGCACCCTGGAGGGAAGCCCCGCCCCGGGGCCACAGCCACGCATGCCCAGCAGCGCCCGCCCCAGGGTGGGGCTTCCCTTCCTCCTCCTCTCCGCGACCGCCTTCCTTGACTGAAGGAAGTCAATAGTGGCGAGGAGGACAGCCCTGCCCCCGGGGCCGCTGCCGCGCATGCCCAGCAGCACCCTGGGGGCAGGCCTTCCCTTCCTCCTCCTCCTCCCCGCGACTGAAGGAAGGCGATCGCGGCGAGGAAGAGGCGGAGGGAAGCCCCGCCCCCAGGGCCGCTGTCGCGCATGTCCAGCAGTGCCACGGGAGCGGGGCTTCCCTTCCTCCTCCCCGCAACCGCTTTCCTTATCTGAAGGAAGGCGAATCACGGCGAGGAGGAAGAAGATGCGGAGGGAAGCCCCGCCCCCGGTGCCGCTGCCGCGCATGCCAAGCAGCGGCCCCGGGGGCGGGGCTTCCAAAGTGTGGCCTAGGGCGCCAAAAGGAGTTAATCCGGGCCTGGTTGCGGGGAGGTTTCAATGGTGACCGAGCCAGACGAGGAGGACGCAGAGGCCTTCGCACTGCACTGCGTGTGAGGGCGGGGGTCAAAGCAAAGGGAGCGGGGCCAAAGAAGGGGGTATCGCGACCCTCCTAAATGGCCAATCGTTCACCGCCCCCTTACAGTGCATCATCACCCCCCCCAAATGCGCCTGTGGCCAACACCGCCCCCTGGATCGCTCCAGCTGCCCCCAGGGGGCGATACTGCCCACTTTGGCAATGACGGGTCTAGATGAACACAGTACTTTTTTCCCCTGGCTGTGGTAGGATATGACTGTTACCAGATTATGACAACATGAGAATGCTATTTATTTTATTTTCTGTATTTTTCTATTACAGGAGGTTGAACAGCACACAGGGTGAAATCCGGGTTGGCCCTAGCCATCAGGTAAGATTTCCATACCTATTGACCATCAAGCGTTGCCTACTTCTTCTTGGTGAAAGGTTACAAGACTGTCTGTCACATGCAAATCCTATGGTTCAATAATAGGCAAGAAAGCATAATTTCCCACAAGAAGTCATATGTACAGTATATCCAATAATAATAATAATAAGTCCTAGATACTTGGGAAGTGTCCGACGTGTGATCTAATACAACAGCCAGCAGAGTGATCTTGTCTGCTGTGGACTTACCTTGTTGTGTTTCTAATAATAATAATAATAATAATAATAATAATAATAATAAAATGTATACAGTTTGAAGAGACCACATGGGACATCTAGTCCAACCCCCCGCCATGCAAGAAAAGCACAATCATATTACCCCTTACAGATGGCCATCCAGCGTTTGTTTAAAAGCTTCCAAGGAAGGAGCTTCCACCACACTCCAAGGCAGAGAGTTCCACTGCTGAACAGCTCTTACAGTTATGTTCAGGTGGGATCCTCTTTCCTGTCATTTGAACCCATTGCTCTGAGTCCTAGTTTCCAGGGCAGCAGAAAACAAGCCTGCTCCCCCTTCCTTATGGCATCCTTTCACATATTTATACATGACTATCATGTCTCCTCTCAACCTTCTCTCCTGCAAGCGAAACAGAACCCAGCTCTTTAAGACGCTCCTCATAGGACTCGCACTGAGGCCTTTCTCCCACTGAGGCCTTCTCTCACACTGAGAGCTCTCTCAGACTGATACTTTTCTCCTACTGATGTGAACTAATACTGAGGCTTTCTCATACTGAGGCCTACTAACACTGAGGACTACCTCGCACTGAGGCCTTTCTCCCACTGAGGCCTTCTCACACACTGAGGGCTCTCTCAGACTGATACCTTTCTCCCACTGAGGTGAACTAATCTTGAGCCTTTGTCATACTGAGGCCTACTAACACTGAGGCCTACCTCACACTGAGGCCTTTCTCCTTCTGAGGACTTCTCACACACCGAGGGCTTTCTCAGACTGATGCCTCTCACGCTGAGGCAAACTAACACGGAGGCCTTCTCATACTGAGGCCTATTAACACACTGAGGCCCTTCTCCCACAAAGACCTCTCACAGAATGAGGGCTGCTAACACTGAGGGCTCCCTCAGACTGACGCCTCTCACGCTGAGGCAAACTAACACAGAGGCCTTCTCATACTGAGGCCTATTAACACACTGAGGCCCTTCTCCCACAGAGACCTCTCACAGAATGAGGTCTCTGCTAACACTGAGGGCTCCCTCAGACTGCCGCCTCTCACACTGAGGCAAACTAACACTGAGGCCTCATACTGAGGCCTATTAACACACTGAGGCCCTTCTCCCACAGAGACCTCTCACAGAATGAGGGCTGCTAACACTGAGGGCTCCCTTAGACTGCCGCCTCTCACGCTGAGGCAAACTAACACTGAGGCCTCATACTGAGGCCTATTAACACACTGAGGCCCTTCTCCCACAGAGACCTCTCACAGAATGAGGGCTGCTAACACTGAGGGCTCCCTCAGACTGACGCCTCTCACACTGAGGCAAACTAACACTGAGGCCTCATACTGAGGCCTATTAACACACTGAGGTCCTTCTCACACAGGGACTTCTCACAGAATGAGGGCTACTAACACTGAGGGCTCCCTCAGACTGACGCCTCTCACACTGAGGCAAACTAACACTGAGGCCTCATACTGAGGCCTATTAACACACTGAGGCCCTTCTCCCACAGAGACCTCTCACAGAATGAGGGCTGCTAACACTGAGGGCTGACCCTTAGACTGTAAGCCTCTCACGCTGAGGCAAACTAACACTGAGGCCTCATACTGAGGCCTATTAACACACTGAGGCCCTTCTCCCACAGAGACCTCTCACAGAATGAGGGCTGCTAACACTGAGGGCTCCCTCAGACTGACGCCTCTCACACTGAGGCAAACTAACACTGAGGCCTCATGGGAGGCTATTAACACACTGAGGTCCTTCTCACACAGGGACTTCTCACAGAATGAGGGCTGCTAACACTGAGGGCTCCTCAGACTGGTGACGCCTCTCACACTGAGGCAAACTAACACTGAGGCCTCATACTGAGGCCTATTAACACACTGAGGCCCTTCTCACACAGGGACTTCTCACAGAATGAGGGCTACTAACACTGAGGGCTCCCTCAGACTGACGCCTCTCACACTGAGGCAAAACTAACACTGAGGCCTCATACTGAGGCCTATTAACACACTGAGGCCCTTCTCACACAGGGACTTCTCACAGAATGAGGGCTACTAACACTGAGGGCTCCTCAGACTGACGCCTCACACTGAGGCAAAACTAACACTGAGGCCTCATACTGAGGCCTATTAACACACTGAGGCCCTTCTCACACAGGGACTTCTCACAGAATGAGGGCTACTAACACTGAGGGCTCCCTCAGACTGACGCCTCTCACACTGAGGCAAACTAACACGGCCTACTAAGCTTCACCTGCTTATATAGAACTACAGCGTTTGCTGAGCTATTGCATCCATTTAACCCTTTCAGTGCTTTATTCACATTTTTGTACTTAAAAATACCTAGTTAATTTTTAATATTTCTGACGGGGTGCAACATACACATACATACACATACACATGAAGCAACCGAACATGCAAAAACATTTACAAAGTGCCAGGAGGTAGTATTTATCATCTCCCAGTCCCTCCCCTTTACCACCGCTCTCTTCAAATCCTACAGTGTCCCCTAGGAAAAAAGGTTGTCTTTTTCCTCCCCCAAAGGCTTAAGTTGCTGCTTGTGCTGCATTAGGAGCCTGCCTGGTACGAACTCCCTGGAGTCCAGTATCGCGGGAAGCTTACTTGCTGCGCAGAGTAATCCCTTCCCTTTGCCTTGGACGGCTTAATTTCTTTTTTTGCATATTTCACAAAATACAAAGACATTATTTTAGGAACCTTGGGGACTTAGGGATGTAGATCAAGGGTATTTTTTTTTTACACATCTGCACTCCCTCTTGTATTGTGTGGCTTCTCCCTGAGTGGAGTCTTGCCTGTTCAAATGGATGACAAAACTGTTACAGCATTCTCTCCTGACGTTTCGCCCACATCTATGGCAGTCATCCTCAGAGGTTGGGAGGTCTGTTGGAAACTAGGCAAGTGGAGTTTATATATCTGTGGAATAATGTCATGTGATGGAGGGAGAACTCTTGTCCTTTGGAGGCAAGTGTGAATGCTGCAATTATTCACCTTGATTAGCTCTGAAAACACTTGCAGCTTCAAGGCCTGGCTGCTTCCTGCCTGGGGGAACCCTTTGTTAGGAGATGTTCCACGCATGAAACAGTCAGGGCCATCTAACACCTTTACACAAGGCCTTCAACCTGGAGCTTCTTTCACCAAAGTCTCTCATACCAGGCCGTCTCACATTCTGAGGCCTTCCCACAGCCTACCTCGTGGTCGGTTTCTACTTGACCTCCGATAAGGAGGAGCTTGGGAGGGATGGGAAGAGAGCCAATGTCAGCAGCGCGGCCTGCGAGCATGCAGCTCCAGCCCTGGATCCCCTGGGTGGGATTGCCAGAGGCGGCGCAATGAAGGACAACCACGGGACCGAAGTCTCGGGTGCACAGCTGTAGCCCCAGAACCACTGAGCGGGACTGTTGGGGGCAGCGCTATGGAGCCAAGTCCTTGGTGACCCTTCTCCTTAGGGTTCTTTACCAACGTGAGGAGGTTGGTGGCCATCTTGGAGGCCTTTCTCCTTAGGCTTTTTTGCCAACGTTTTGAGGAGGTTGGCGGCCATCTTGGCGGCCCTTCTCCTTAGCCTTTTCCATCAACGGTTTGAGGAGGTTGGCGGCCATCTTGGTGGCCCTTCTCCTTAGCCTTTTCCATCAACGGTTTGAGGAGGTTGGCGGCCATCTTGGCGGCCCTTCTCCTTAGCCTTTTCCATCAACGGTTTGAGGAGGTTGGCGGCCATCTTGGCGGCCCTTCTCCTTAGCCTTTTCCATCAACAGTTTGAGGAGGTTGGCGGCCATCTTGGTGGCCCTTCTCCTTAGCCTTTTCCATCAACAGTTTGAGGAGGTTGGCGGCCATCTTGGCGGCCCTTCTCCTTAGCCTTTTCCATCAACAGTTTGAGGAGGTTGGCGGCCATCTTGGCCCCTTCTCCTTAGCCTTTTCCATCAACAGTTTGAGGAGGTTGGCGGCCATCTTGGTGGCCCTTCTCCTTAGCCTTTTCCATCAACAGTTTGAGGAGGTTGGCGGCCATCTTGGCGGCCCTTCTCCTTAGCCTTTTCCATCAACAGTTTGAGGAGGTTGGCGGCCATCTTGGCGGCCCTTCTCCTTAGCCTTTTCCATCAACGTTTGAGGAGGTTGGCGGCCATCTTGGCGGCCATCCTGCCTTTTCCATCAACGGTTTGAGGAGGTTGGCCATCTTGGCGGCCCTTCTCCTTAGCCTTTTCCATCAACGGTTTGAGGAGGTTGGCGGCCATCTTGGCGGCCCTTCTCCTTAGCCTTTTCCATCAACGGTTTGAGGAGGTTGGCGGCCATCTTGGCGGCCCTTCTCCTTAGCCTTTTCCATCAACGGTTTGAGGAGGTTGGTGGCCATCTTGGCCCTTCTCCTTAGCCTTTTCCATCAACGGTTTGAGGAGGTTGGTGGCCATCTTCGCGGCCCTTCTCCTTAGCCTTTCCCAACAACGGTTTGAGGAGGTTGGCGGCCATCTTGGCGGCCCTTCTCCTTAGCCTTTTCCATCAACGGTTTGAGGAGGTTGGCGGCCATCTTGGCGGCCCTTCTCCTTAGGCATTTCTGCCAACGTTTTGAGGAGGTTGGCGGCCATTTTGGCGGCCCTTCTCCTTAGCCTTTTCCATCAACGGTTTGAGGAGGTTGGCGGCCATCTTGGCGGCCCTTCTCCTTAGCCTTTTCCATCAACGGTTTGAGGAGGTTGGCGGCCATCTTGGTGGCCCTTCTCCTTAGGCTTTTTTGCCAACGTTTTGAGGAGGTTAGAGGCCATCTTGGTGGACCTTCTCCTTAGCCTTTTCCATCAACGGTTTGAGGAGGTTGGCGGCCATCTTGGCGGCCCTTCTCCTTAGCCTTTCCCATCAACGGTTTGAGGAGGTTGGCGGCCATCTTGGCGGCCCTTCTCCTTAGCCTTTTCCATCAACGGTTTGAGGAGGTTGGCGGCCATCTTTGGCCCTTCTCCTTAGCCTTTTCCATCAACGGTTTGAGGAGGTTGGCGGCCATCTTTGTGGCCCTTCTCCTTAGCCTTTTCCATCAACGGTTTGAGGAGGTTGGCGGCCATCTTGGCGGCCCTTCTCCTTAGCCTTTCCCATCAACGGTTTGAGGAGGTTGGCGGCGGCCATCTTGGCGGCCCTTCTCCTTAGCCTTTTCCATCAACGGTTTGAGGAGGTTGGCGGCCATCTTGGCGGCCCTTCTCCTTAGCCTTTCCCATCAACGTTTTGAGGAGGTTGGCGGCCATCTTGGCGGCCCTTCTCCTTAGCCTTTTCCATCAACGGTTTGAGGAGGTTGGCGGCCATCTTGGCGGCCCTTCTCCTTAGCCTTTTCCATCAACGGTTTGAGGAGGTTGACGGCCATCTTGGCGGCCCTTCTCCTTAGCCTTTTCCATCAACGTTTTGAGGAGGTTGGCTTCTTGGCGGCCCTTCTCTCCTTAGCCTTTTCCATCAACGGTTTGAGGAGGTTGGCGGCCATCTTGGCGGCCCTTCTCCCTTAGCCTTTTCCATCAACGGTTTGAGGAGGTTGGCGGTTGGCCCTTCTCCTAGCCCATCAACGGTTTGAGGGCCCTTCTCCTTAGCCTTTTCCATCAACGGTTTGAGGAGGTTGGCGGCCATCTTGGCGGCCCTTCTCCTTAGCCTTTTCCATCAACGGTTTGAGGAGGTTGGCGGCCATCTTGGCGGCCCTTCTCCTTAGCCTTTTCCATCAACGGTTTGAGGAGGTTGGCGGCCATCTTGGCGGCCCTTCTCCTTAGCCTTTTCCATCAACGGTTTGAGGAGGTTGGCGGCCATCTTGGCGGCCCTTCTCCTTAGCCTTTCCCATCAACGGTTTGAGGAGGTTGGCGGCCATCTTGGCGGCCCTTCTCCTTAGCCTTTTCCATCAACGGTTTGAGGAGGTTGGCGTCCATCTTTTTGGCCCATCTTGGCTCCCTTAGCCTTTTCCATCAACGGTTTGAGGAGGTTGGCGGCCATCTTGGCGGCCCTTCTCTTTCCCCATCAACGGTTTGAGGAGGTTGGCGGCCATCTTGGTGGCCCTTCTCCTTAGCCTTTTCCATCAACGGTTTGAGGAGGTTGGCGGCCATCTTGGCGGCCCTTCTCCTTAGCCTTTTCCATCAACGGTTTGAGGAGGTTGGCGGCCATCTTGGTGGCCCTTCTCCTTAGGCTTTTTTGCCAACGTTTTGAGGAGGTTGGCGGCCATCTTGGCGGCCCTTCTCCTTAGCCTTTTCCATCAACGGTTTGAGGAGGTTGGCGGCAATGTTGGCGGCCTTCTCCTTAGCCTTTTCCATCAACGGTTTGAGGAGGTTGGCGGCCATCTTGGCAGCCTTTCTCCTTAGCCTTTTCCATCAACGGTTTGAGGAGGTTGGCGGCCATCTTGGCGGCCCTTCTCCTTAGCCTTTTCCATCAACGGTTTGAGGAGGTTGGCGGCCATCTTGGCGGCCCTTCTCCTTAGCCTTTTCCTTCAACGGTTTGAGGAGGTTGGCGGCCATCTTGGTAAGAGAGTAGCCTTCTCAACGCCGCGGATGAAAGGATCTGAGGTGGCAGCCCCACCCACCGGCTATATATACCCACGGGGAGTGGCTGCCATTTTTAGTGATAATATCTTTCTAAAAGATTCCGAACTGTCTGCGCAGGCGCAGGAATTACCATATGTACGAATTCACAGGTGACCACTCAGGGAACTACGGTTACAGGCAAGCAACCAATAACTTCTCTCACAGACTAAGGCCTCACTGTGAGGCCTTCTATCACAGACTAAGGCCTATCTCACACTGTGAGGCTTTCTCACAAACTGAGACATTTCTCCCACTGAGGCGAACTAACACTGAGGCAAACTAAGCTTCTCACACCAGGTCTTCTCATCCTGAGGCCTACCTCACACAGAGGCTTCTCTCACAGACTAAGGCCTATCTCACACTGTGAGGCTTTCTCACAGACTGAGCCATTTCCCACACTGAGACGAACTAACACTGAGGCAAACTAAGGTTCTGACACCAGGTCTTCTCATACTGAGGCCTTCCCACATACTAAGGCATACCTCACACAGAGGCTTCTCTCGCAGACTAAGGCCACCCTCACACAGAGGCTTCTCTCACAGACTGAGACATTTCTCCCACTGAGGCGAACTAAGGTTCTCACACCAGGTCTTCTCATACTGAGGCCTTCCCACATACTAAGGCATACCTCACACAGAGGCTTCTCTCGCAGACTAAGGCCTACCTCACACAGAGGCTTCTCTCACAGACTGAGACATTTCTCCCACTGAGGCGAACTAAGGTTCTCACACCAGGTATTCTCATACTGAGGCCTTCCCACAGACTAAGGCCTACCTCACACAGAGGCTTCTCTCACAGACTAAGGCCTATCTCACACTGTGAGGCTTTCTCACACACTGAGACATTTCTCACACTGAGGCGAACTAACACTGAGGCAAACTAAGCTTCTCACACCAGGTCTTCTCATACTGAGGCCTACTAACACTGAGGCCTCCCTCCCACTGTTATCTACTAAGCTACAAGTGCACCTGCTTATATAGAACTGCAGCTTTTGCTAAGTCATTGCATTCATTAACCGCTTTCAGTGCTTGACACACATATTTGTAATTAAAAATACCTAGTTAATTTTTGATATTTCTGACCATTCAGAGCAAGGTGTGGGAGGTGATTAGCTGGCCCTGATTGTTTCATGTCTGGAATTCCCCTGTTTTCAGAGTGTTGTTCTTTCTTTGTTGCCCTAATTTTAGAGTTGTTTTAATACTGGGAGTTTCTTAAAGGAGATGAGTGTGGGGGATGTTTTTATTTCTTTAGGGAGGGATTTCCACAGACGGGGAGCGATCACGGAGAAGACCCCTTTCTCTCGTTCCCACCAAACGAGCTTGTGATGGGGGGTGGGACCGAGAGAAGGACCTCGTTCGTTGACCGCAGTGCACGGGATGTTTACAAATCATGTTTACTCCCAAACATCTTGTATTAATTTGCCATAACATCTTATATTAATTTGCCCTCCGGGGAGATGGATGCAGGTTAGAAATAAATTATTATTATTATTATTATATCTTATCAAAGTTCAGTTATAGATAGGATGTAGTTTCTCTGTGTCTTCTATTTTTTTCGACATGCATTTAGTCATTAACATACAGGAACGTTCCCTCTCCTTGGGACGGAGACCGTGCTTATCTCCATTACAGACCAACTTCGCTGCCAGTTGGACCATGGTGGGTCAGCGCTGCTGGTGTTGTTAGATCTCACGGCAGCCTTTGACACGGTAGATCACGCATTATTAACCCTCCCTTTAGCCGTGACGGGAGTTAGGGGGACTGCCCTTAAATGGGTGGCCTCCTTCCTTCAAGACTGGGGACAACGTGTGGAGAGGGGAGGGATGGCCTCTGGGAGACTCCCATTAGGTTGTGGGGTCCCCCAAGGAGCCATCCTCTCCCCTTTATTGTTTAATATCTATATGTGTCCACTCATCCGACTGGTCTGCGATTTTGGTCTGGAGTGTCATCAGTACACTGATGACACCCAGCTGGTGCTGAGAATAGATGGCAGGCCGGACACCGTACCCGATTGTTTCCATCAATGCCTCGAAGCCGTGACTGGATGGCTGTGTTCCAGCCGGTTGAAGGTGAACCCATCGAAGACGGAGATCCTATGGCTGGGTCATTCTGGTATTGGTGAGTGCCAGTTGCCTACCCTGGATGGCGAGCGGTTAAGCCCGTCGTCTTTGGTAAAAAGCCTGGGGGTCCATCTTGACCATTGCTATAGACGGAGACTCAGTTCTCCACGGTTAGCAGGTCTGCATTCTTCAATCTACGACAGGCTAGGCGACTGGCTCCTTACCTATCCAAGAATGACCTAGCTACGGTGATCCAGGTGACGGTCATCTCAAGGCTAGACTACTGTAATGCCCTCTACATCGGCCTTCCCTTGTCGAAAACCTGGAAACTTAAGCTGGTGCAAAATCCTGCTGCTCGATTGCTGGTGGGAGCATCGGCAAGAGAGCACATTACACCAATTTTACAGCAATTGCACTGGCTACCAATAGAGTACCGGATTGTCTTCAAGGTACTGGTTTTGACCTTTAAGGCCTTGTATGGTCTAGGGCCAGTGTACCTGAGGGACCACCTCACCCCATACGTTCCCCCAAGATGGTTGTGCTCCGAAGAACAAAATCTTCTGGTGATTCCATCAGTCCGTTCCTTGTTCAGTAACAAGACAAAGAGCCTTCTCCGTGGTAGCGCCGACTTTATGGAACGAGTTACCAGACGGAGTTCGCGCCATCACAGAGTTAGCCCCCTTTCAGAGGGCCTGCAAGACGTTCCTCTTTAAGCAGGCCTTCAATCTAAGCGCCTCCTGATAATTCTGTTCATACCCTTGTGTTTTATATAATCAAACTGTTTTTATGTGTATTTTTATTGTTTTATGTAAACTGCCTCGGGCCTGCAGTGAATAATAAATAAATAAATAAATAAATAAAGATGACCTCTATTTGTCGTTCAGCTTCTGGGTCAAAGTGCAGGTGTCCCTAAAGTCTCTGCATCGGGGTTAACCGGCCTTCTCTTGCCTCTGCCTTTTGAATGGTTTTCCAGGCCAAGCTTCCAGAGCTGCAGCCATTCCCTTCTGGAGACGGAGACACCGTGACGCAGCACGAAGAGCTGGTATGGATGCCGGGCGTCAACGACTGCGACCTGCTCATGTACTTGAGGGCAGCCCGGTAATGTGAAGTTCATCCATTTATAAAGCTCTAAATGGTTCTGGCCCAGCTTACTTGTCCGAACGCATCCACCCCTACGTCCCACCTTGAAATCTAAGATCATCCGGCCCTGCTCTCACTTCCGCCAACAGCACAAATGCGCCAGGCGGGAACGAGGGACAGGGCCTTCTCGACGGTGACTCCCCAACTATGGAATGCTCTTCCAACCCCTCCCTCCTGGCTTTCCATAAGAAACTAAAGGCATGGTTTTGGGACCAGGCTTTTGGGCAATAGATATAGCAGCACTTTAAGGGACAAATTACAATGGTGATATGAATGTCGAGACTGGTTTTTATTGTTCAATTTTTGTATGGTTTTTAACTGTGTATTGTTTTTATGATGGGATGTTTTAATATGTGATTTTATTGTAATTTTGGAAATAGCCTCTAATTGGGCTTAATTGTCATATCGTCCTGAGGCCCCCTTCGGGGGTTGAGAAGTGACGGGATATAAACACGATAAATAAATAATAAATATATAGGGATTTCACCTCCAAAGTCCATATTCACACCTCACTCAGTTATGTCTTTGGGTTGAATCAGTGGTTCCAAACCTGTGGTACGTGGACACCCAGTAGTGTGAGTTGTCCCTGGTTTGAGGGGTCCCTAGTCTGAGTGGTCCCTTGTCCGAGTGGTCCCTGGTCTGAGTGATCTCTTGTCTGAGTGGTCCCTGGTCTGAGTGGTCCCTGGTCTGAGTGGTTCCTTGTCAGAGTGGTCCCTGGTCTGAGTGGTCCCTGGTCTGAGTTGTCCCTGCTCTAAGTGGTCCCTGGTCTGAGTGGTCCCTGGTCTAAGTGGTCCCTTGTCTGAGTGGTCCCTGATCTAAGTGGTCCCTGGTCTGAGTGGTCCCTGGTCTGAGTGATCCCTAGCCAAAAAAGATTGGGAACCACTGGGTTAAATGTTCTTATGGACATGGCTACAAGTCAACTACTTCTGTTCATGAGGAGCAGGGAGTGCTTTGCCTCTTCAAGCTGTTAACAAATACTAATGTACATTTTTCTCTTCTAACCTTTCTAAGGAGCATGGCGGCGTTTGCAGGGATGTGTGATGGCGGATCCACAGAAGATGGGTGTGTGGCGGCCTCCCGGGATGACACTACTCTCAATGCACTCAACACAGTAAGTCCCTCATTGCTAGTAACCTTGCACTTCCTGGCTATTGTAGCCACAACTGGAGTTAGCTTGACAGGACCTTTTCACACTGAGGACTCTCTCAGACTGAGGCCTTTCTCCCACTGAGGGCTCTCTCAGACTGCGGCCTTTCTCCCCCTGAGACCTTCTCCCACTGAGGGCTCTCTCAGACTGCAGCCTTTCTCCCCCTGAGACCTTCTCACACTGAGGGCTCTCTCAGACTGAGGCCTTTCTCCCACCGAGGGCTCTCTCAGACTGCAGCCTTTCTCCCCTGAGACCTTCTCACACTGAGGGCTCTCTCAGACTTCAGCCTTTCTCCCTCTGAGACCTTCTCACACTGAGGACTCTCTCAGACTGAGGCCTTTCTCCCACTGAGGGCTCTCTCAGACTGAGGCCTTTCTCACACTGAGGGCTCTCTCAGACTGCGGCCTTTCTCCCCCTGAGACCTTCTCCCACTGAGGGCTCTCTCAGACTGCAGCCTTTCCCCCACGGAGACCTTCTCACACTGAGGGCTCTCTCAGACTGAGGCCTTTCTCCCACTGAGGGCTCTCTCAGACTGCAGCCTTTCTCCCCCTGAGACCTTCTCACACTGAGGGCTCTCTCAGACTGCAGCCTTTCTCCCTCTGAGACCTTCTCACACTGAGGACTCTCTCAGACTGAGGCCTTTCTCCCACTGAGGGCTCTCTCAGACTGCGGCCTTTCTCCCCCTGAGACCTTCTCCCACTGAGGGCTCTCTCAGACTGCAGCCTTTCTCCCCCTGAGACCTTCTCACACTGAGGGCTCTCTCAGACTGAGGCCTTTCTCACCCTGAGGGCTCTCTCAGACTGAGGCCTTTCTCCCCCTGAGACCTTCTCACACTGAGGGCTCTCTCAGACTGAGGCCTTTCTCCCACTGAGACCTTCTCACACTGAGGGCTCTCTCAGACTAAGGCAAACTAACACGGAGGCCTTCTCACATTGAGGGTTCTCTCAGACGGAGAACTTTCTCACACTGAGGGCTCTCTCAGACTGAGACATTTCTCCTACTGAAGGCTCTCTTAGACAGAGACCTTTCCCCCACTGAGACCTTCTCACACTGAGGGCTCTCTCAGACTGAGGCCTTTCTCCCACTGAGACCTTCTCACACTGAGGGCTCTCTTAGACTAAGGCAAACTAACACGGAGGCCTTCTCACATTGAGGGTTCTCTCAGACGGAGACCTTTCTCACACTGAGGGCTCTCTCAGACTGAGACATTTCTCCTACTGAAGGCTCTCTTAGACAGAGACCTTTCCCCCACTGAGACCTTCTCACACTGAGGGCTCTCTCAAGTGGTCAGTGGGAGAACTGAGGCATTTCCCACTGAAGGCCCTCAGACTGAGGGCTCTCTCAGACTGAGGCCTTTCTCCCACTGAGGGCTCTCACAGACTGAGGCATTTCTCCTACTGAGGGCTCTCTCAGACTTTTCTCCCACGGAGACCTTCTCACACTGAGGGCTCTCTCAGACTGAGGCCTTTCTCCCACTGAGGGCTCTCTCAGACTGCAGCCTTTCTCCCCTGAGACCTTCTCACACTGAGGGCTCTCTCAGACTGCAGCCTTTCTCCCTCTGAGACCTTCTCACACTGAGGACTCTCTCAGACTGAGGCCTTTCTCCCACTGAGGGCTCTCTCAGACTGCGGCCTTTCTCCCCCTGAGACCTTCTCCCACTGAGGGCTCTCTCAGACTGCAGCCTTTCTCCCCCTGAGACCTTCTCACACTGAGGGCTCTCTCAGACTGAGGCCTTTCTCACCCTGAGGGCTCTCTCAGACTGAGGCCTTTCTCCCCCTGAGACCTTCTCACACTGAGGGCTCTCTCAGACTGAGGCAAACTAACACGGAGGCCTTCTCACATTGAGGGTTCTCTCAGACGGAGACCTTTCTCACACTGAGGGCTCTCTCAGACTGAGACATTTCTCCTACTGAAGGCTCTCTTAGACAGAGACCTTTCCCCCACTGAGACCTTCTCACACTGAGGGCTCTCTCAAGTGGTCAGTGGGAGAACTGAGGCATTTCTCCCACTGAAGGCTCTCTCAGACTGAGGGCTCTCTCAGACTGAGGCCTTTCTCCCACTGAGGGCTCTCACAGACTGAGGCATTTCTCCTACTGAGGGCTCTCTCAGACTTTTCTCCCACTGAGACTTTCTCACACTGAGGCCTTCTCATACTGAGGCCAACTAACACACTGAGGCCCTTCTCCCACAGAGACCTCTCAAAAGCTGAGAGCCCACCTATCTATATTGAACTAAAGCTTTTGCCGAGTCATTGCATACATTACATACATTTAACCCTTTCTGTGCTTGACTCACATTTTTGTAATTAAAAATACCTAGTTAATTTTTAATATTTTTGGCCACTTGTTAAGAGTAAGCCAGCTGCACTGCTTCATCCTGGAGTCTGCATTTGAATTTCCGCGGAGCCAAATGCAGTACCCGGTCCTTAGTTTCTCTGTGCAGTTACCCCTGGTGTTCCCCGCTCCTCCCTTGGGGATGGACTGCCATCTGCTTTTGTGGGCTTTGCGGCTCTGGAGCGTGTTCTGCCACTTCCCACTTGGAGGCTCAGATGTCTCCATGAAGGCTGCTAATCACCAAAGAGCTTTGGGAGTTCAAATTGTCTCCTCCGCCTCTTCGAAAGCACAACAGAGGGACGGGAATCATTCATATCGTAGCTCCTCCTCATGTTTTTTAATTGCATCCCTCACCCTCTCTCCCAGTTGGATGTTGGCAGTGCAGGAATCATGCGACTCAGCGCCTGGGGAAATATGGCTTTGCCTCCCTTTCGGTTTTGTTGCTTTCCACTTCGTTTCAGTACGTACACCCACTTAACAAGCGAGAACGGGTCTCTGTTCTTTGGGATTATTAATGCTGAAATGTGCAAGGATACGACTCAGAGCAGCTTACAAGATATATATACATATATTATTTAATAATTATTATATGGTTATTTAATCATTGTTTTGATTGTATTTTATCTTTGGGCATTGATTCCCATGTGTAAACCCCCTTGAGTTGCCTTCGGGCTGAGAGGGGCGGTATAGAAATATAGTAAATAAATAAATATAATATAATATTAGCATAGCACAATCTCTCTCGGCATTACTTCGCGAGCGAAGATTCTTAGGAAGGACTCATCCCACGCTTTTTACAAGCGCGTTGATGACTAAAAAGGCCAATCTGAGATAGGCAAGTTCGGTTGCAGAAAGCACAGCAGAAAGTCTCCTTGGGTAATGTTGTTTCCAAGTTGCGGTTCTTTCTGCGTTGTCGTTTCTCTCCGAGACCCGTTCGGCGTGTCTTCTCGAAAGAGGCTGCAGCATTTATTTATTTATTCATAGTTGTCTGCCGCCTTTCCCAATGGCTCGGGGCGACTCACAACACTATAAAAACAGCCAATACAACGAAAGTTAAAACCACAATAAAACCACAGATAAAAAGGCACAGTAGGTCGCACATTAAGCACTGCGACAACAGAAGATAATACAAGATGGCGGTATGCAGAGGGAGACTGCATTTCATCCAACCCCAAAAGCCTGCTGAAGCAACAGAGTCTTGCAGGCTTTCCTAAATGGGAGGATGTTCTGAATGGCACGAACGTCAGCGGGCAATGAGTTCCAAAGTGTTGGAGCCACGATCGAAAAAGCCCGACGATGGGTCGCAGTCAGGCGAAATGTCTTTGGACTAGGAACAACCAGGGACTAGGAACCCACCAGAACGCGGAGATCTGGTGGGATAATACGGGATGAGGCGGTCCCGCAGGTACACTGGCCCCAGATCATGTAAGGCCTTAAAAGTCAAGACTAACACTTTGAAGGTGATCCGGCATTCTAGGGGTAGCCAGTGCAGTTCGCGCAGGATTGCCGTGATGTGACAGCTAACATAAAGAGGGGGGAGTTGCAATGTAACAATACACACACCGAGAACTTTCAATACTTCAATATCATAATCAATTGATATATTATCATAAATACATAACAAATACAAATTGTTTACATTCAAAATTCCAAACGCCCAGGACAGGCTCCTACCCTTGGCAGGGGTTATTCAAGGTAAGTCCATATAGGTATTCTAGTCCGTAAAAGAGTGGGTTTTGAGGGAAAATATTGAGGGTTGTAACGGAGGTCCCGGGGTATCGAAACTGAGTCCAAAACGCCTGTGAATGTCTTCCAAGAAGACGAAAGAGGAGAGCCAATTTGCAGAAAGGAGTCAAGGTGCTGGGCGGCTTAGATGTTGTAAGTCACAACGGCACCAACTATCGTTTCGACCCTATACCAATGGGTCTTTCTCAAGGTCATGGTTTAGGATGAAGCTCCTGTTTTCCATTACTCAGATGTGTACACAGATGCGTTTTTCGAGATCATAGAGGCCAATTCAAACTTCTATGACCGGATCAGTGGCCGAAGCCACTGAAGGAAATGGTACGATAGCGTATATATATGCCGTCTTCTTCTTCGAGGTCTGCCGTAGCCCTTTGGAGCATCATGCTGAAGAAGATTGTAAATAGGGTTGGTGCAAGAACACAACCTTGTTTCACTCCATTAGTTATGAGACAGGGCTCCGAGAGAGCATCGCCATATCTGACTTGACCGCAATATATGGCCCTCATGTAACAGGATAATCATTTTAATATAATAATTTAATCATGAATTAAATTATTGTATTACATTATTATATTAATATAGTATAATACCAATATAATATGATATAATAAAGTCATATTATAATATTATTTCTTATATTATATTACTAGCTTGGGGACCCGGCACTGCCCGGGTTATTTGAGAAAGGCATTTTGTGCCAAGGTTGGTCCGTGTCAAATGTTTATGTGGCTTGCAGTGGTCTCGGGAAGTGAGGGAAGGTGCTGGGAGTCCCATCGTCCATGGTCCATCCTCCTCCAATGTGCACCAGCATGTAGAGTGGGTCATGGGGATTCTGTGTGGCAAATTTTGTCTTGCTCAGTTATTGGATGAGGGTTGCAGCAGTCTTGGGAAGTGAGTGGAGGTACTTCAAGTCCCATCATCCGTGGTCCACCCTCCTCCGAACTGCACCAGGATGTAAAGTGGATCATGGGGGCTTTGTGTGCCAAGTGTGGTCATGATCATGCACTGGATGAGAGTCGCAGCGGGATCTGTTTGGACACAGTATCCCAGTAACTGAGGCCTAGTCAGGAAAAGCAAGTTTAGGAAGCCTTACTGTTATTTCAGTCCTTACACAGTATCCCAGTAACTTTGGCCTAGTCGTGATAATCTAGTTGAGGAAGCGTTACTGTCAATTCAGGCCATACACAGGATCCCATGATTGGCGGCCTAATCTGGAGTATCAAGTTAAGGCAGCCTTACTGTTAACTCAGTCCTTGCATAGTAGCCCAGTAACTGAGGCCTAGTCCAGAAAATGAAGTTTAGGAAGCCTGACAGTTAATTCAGTCAGGCCCTTTCAGGCCCTTTATGGAGCAACTGAGGCCTAGTCCAGGAAAATCTTGTGTTAATTCAGTCAGGCCCTTTCTTTTACCCTCTCTGGCAGCGTTCTCAGGAGGTGGGTGGAGGTACTTCAAGTCCCATCATCCATGGTTCGTCCTATTTGATGTAGAATGGGTCAGGTGGGCTCTGTGTGTCTGCCTCGGGCCCTTTCCCTTCCTTTCTCTGCTGCCTAGGATTGTTGGAATGTTGAGAGGCTGGCCATTCCGAGCCGTTATGCAAATAATCCCACACTGGCAACCAATCGAAATGCTGCCACAAATTCCTCCGCACCTCCCGCCCTCCGCTCCTCCCGCCGCAAACATTCTTTTTAATTATATGTATAGATAGATAGATACATAGATAGATAGATGTATAGATAGATAGATAGAAGATAGATAGATAGATATTACATTATTATATTATGTGCATTATCTATTATATAAAGGAGGTCCGTCATGGAACGACTGCTATAGACAGAGAAACCATCCAAGGCAGAAACACCAAATTTGGCAACAATAATAGGCCTCAGGCAAGGTAGGTGTTTAGCAAAGAAACTCCCCCAAACCTAGAAGGCCCCAAAACAACACTACAAAACAACCCTACATGTCCCAGCATCCTTTGCAGCTGCCAGCGAATCCCATTGGCCGACATCGGCCCACAGAAAATGCAGGGAGGCTGAGTTCCCATAGTAACGGTGGGCTGAGCCAGCCAAGGCTAGTTTAGAATGCTGAGTGATTTGAATTTAGTCAGTTGGTGTTTGTGGGTTAAACATACCTCTGCTAAACAGAAACCTACACAGTACAACCAACTAACACAGGAGGACATAACAACTCCCAGGAGGACATAACACTATCACAAATAGAGCACCAGGGACATAGGCACCACTGACAAACACATACCGCCGGAATAACACAAACTTGCAAAACCCACCAAAAAAAAAAAATCCTGCAACACAAAAACCCACCCCAACCAAAATTCACAACAAACACCACTGGCAAAAGCCACACCCCCTCCACATCACCAACTATGTCACCACAACACACACAAAATAAGCCCCACAAATTCCTGACAACTTCCCCAACACAAAACCCAGGACTGCACTCACTAACCACCACGCACACCTCCAAATACACAGACGTCCCAGGCACAATACTCCAGCAATTCCTACCCACACAACACAACTTCCTATCACAACCCATCCCCCCAACCTTACGGGACCCCGCACACACAACACCCACCACCACCACAAACAAAAACCAACTCCACCTATACTCCAACCACAACACAACACTGCACTGATACTCTACAAACACACACAAACACCCAAAACACCCCACCCACACAAGCATTCCACAACATACTACCACCCACAATGCCACCACATACCCACTAACACACCAAAAAAGTAATACCTACACACAACACAATACACATGACCCCCAAAGACCATAAGTAACATCAATTCCAACCCTTACATACTCAGACTTTCTCGCATCTCCTAAATAGGGCACAGCAACGCGTGCCGGGTACCGCTAGTTATACATATATATTATACTAGCTGTACCCGGCACGCTTGGTGTGCCCTATTTAGGAGATGCGAGAAAGTCTGAGTATGTAAGGGTTGGAATTGATGTTACTTATGGTCTTGGTGGGGTCATGGCTGTGTCGGTGGGTTGTTCTGGTGGGTGGGATGTTGAAGTCCTGTGGAGTTGTCGGTGTGTGGTGTTGCTGGCGTTCTGCAGAGCTTGTGGATATACAATGTTTTTGTCTTTCCGTCTGCTGTGTTGATGTAGAGGTTCTGTGGTTTCCCAACTCTGGAGCACGCTACGTAGAGTTGTCTGTGGGAGAAGCATTCTGTGTCAAGGTCTATGCCACAGATTTATAGTGTTTGTTTATGGTGATGGCAAAGCTAGTGTAGTGCAGTGTCTTTCTGTTATGGCATTTGTTCTTCCCTTTTATGTGTGATGTGTGTAGCTTTGCGAGTGTGTCGTCCGATGCTGTTGGTTTTTGCAGGCATGGCTTGTCTTTTGGGTCAGCTTATGCCTGTGTGGAAGGAAGGAATGGCATACAAATGGGTTGAGCAGTAGACGCAAGGTTGTGTTATGTGCGTATTGTGTTGTGTGTAGGTATTACTTTTGTGTTATTCTGGGGGTATGTGTTTGTCAGTGGTGCCTGTGTCCCTGGTGCCCTATTTGTCTCCCTCCTAGATCTTGACCGTGGCAGTTTAACCCTCAACTGAAATCACTCAGCATTCTAAGTGGCTTTGCCCACCGTTACTATGGTAACTGATGTTGGCCAATAGGTTTCGCTGGCGGCCGCAGAGGATGCTGGGAAATGTAGGTTTTTTGTATCGTTGTTTTGGGGGTCTTTTAGGTTTCGGGGGGGAAAGTTTCTTTGCTAAAAACCTCCCTTGCCTGAGGCCTATTTGTGTTGGCAAGTTTGGTGTCTCTGCCTTGGAAGGTTTCTCTGTCTCTGTCAGTCGTTCGACGACGGGACCTCCTTTACATAATAGATACATCTTTTTCTGCCTGAGACAAGAACCTGTTGCATCGAACCCTATTCACTCCTTGCAAAGGCAACAAACTATTCAAGGGAGGATGTGAAATGTGGTGCTTTCCTTGGCCAGAAATCAACAGGGCAACCCTCCCTCCCATCCATCCATCCATCCTTTCCTATTTGTCGGGTGAGAATGTGGCCCTTTGAGCCACTAACTTGTGGCTTCTCTTGCACAGAGGGGTGGGATCCCTGTGTGTTGAGAGATGATAATACGGAGCCCCCAAGATGAATGGTAAAAAATTGATATGCTCTATGATTTCTTATTATGGAAATGCAATAAACTTCAGAGCCGCACTTCACATAAATCAGTCCTGACAAGCTTCTTTGCGAGTGTTTTATTTATGTAATAACAGGGTGCTGTAACCCTCAGTATGATTTATTGTTAATTACACCCGATAGAAATGAAGAGCCGGGGAAGTTTTGGCGGCGCGGCATTTAGATTATCTAGTGGAACACCTCCTTGCGCTGATTATTTGCTTAATAGCATGGGCAGATCTTTCGGCTTCTTGTTGTCGTTTTGATGTTGTTGTTTTTTAAAGTTGCGTTTTAACGCCTCTCTCGGCAAATCAGTTGGGATGGAAAATTAGCATTTTGGAAATTATTCATCCCTTTTTTTACATAGCATGTTTGTGATATGGGTAGCTGACTTGAGGACTCGGTAATAATAACAATAATAACAATAATAGGGATGCTTGGCTGTAAGTATGGGAAAAGGATGGGGCAGCTGCAATAATAATCTATAATAATTATCTATCTATCTATGTATATAATAAAAGTCAGTGTTTGTGGAGGGTGGGAGGTGCGGAAGAATATGTTGCAGCGTTTCGATTGGTTGCCACTGTGGGATAATTTGCATGAAGGCCAGGCTCAGAACTCCAACATTCTAAGGCACCAGACAGAGGGGATTGGTTGCCACTGAGGGAGTATTTGCATAACTCCTCTGATTGGCCAGCAACACCAACATTCCGACACTCTAAAGTGGCAGATGGGGGTAAGGTAAAGGCCCGAGGCAGTCAGGCATGGTGGGAGTTTAAGGCCAAAACACTTTGCGGCCCCCAACAATGACAGAACAAGACCAAACATGGCACACAGAACCCCCAAGACCCACTCTACATCCTGGTGCAGTTTGAGGGAGGATGGACCATGGATGAGGGAACTTGCAGTGCTTAGAGCACTGTGGCCCACACCAATGATGGCTCAAGACCAAACTTGGCACACAGAGGCCCAAAGGCCCACTTTACAGCCTGGAGCACTTTAGGGCAGGATGGGCCACAAATGATGGGATTTGCAGTACAGTCACCCAATTCAATTCCTTCAGAACATTGTAGCCCCTACAAATCACAGACCAGGCCCAAACTTGCCACACAAAGTACTCATGACCCACTCTACATCCTGCTGCAGTTCTAAGGGGGATGGACCATGGATGATGGGACTTACAGTACCTTCACTCACTTACTGAAAACACTGCGATCCTCATCAAATTACCAATGCAGACCGAACGTGGCACACAGAGCCCCCATGACCCACTCTACATCCTGCTGCAGTTTGAAGGAGCATGGACCATGGATGATGGAACTTGCAGTACCTTCACTCACTTCCTGAAAACAATGCGACCCTCATTGACTCACCAATAAATATCAAACTTGCCACACAGAGCCCCCATGACCCACTCTACATCCTGCTGCAGTTTGAAGGAGGATGGACCATGGATGATGGGAGTTGAAGTACCTCTATTCACTTCTCCAGACCGCTGCGACCTTCATCTAATGACTATTCAAGACCAAACTTGGCATACAGAGCCCCCATGACCTACATCCTGCTGCAGTTTGGAGGAGGGTAGACCACAGATGATGGGACTTGCAGTAACTCCACAGAATATGGGATTTGTAGTACTTTCAAACCCTTAATTTCCCACAGACCATTGCGGCCCTGAACAAGGACCGATAAAGACAAAACTCGGCACACAGTGCCCCCATGACCCACTCTCCATCCTACTGCAGTTTAGAGGAGGGCGGACCATGGAGGATGGGACTTTAAGTACCTCTACTCATTCCCCAAGACTGCTGCAGCCTCCAATAAAGACCATACTTGGCACACAGAACCCCCTTGATTCACTCTCCATTCTACTGCAGTATGGAGGAGGGTGGACCATGAATGATGGGACTTGAAGTACCAAAGACCAACCTTGGCACATGATGCCTTTCTCAAATAACCTGGGCAGCGCCGGGTCCCCAAGCTAGTAATAAGGTTCCAGCGGTGACCAGGGAAGCATTTGCACAATTAAAACTTGTGCGCCAGCTGCACCCCTACCTTGGGAAGCCTGACTTGGCTACGGTAGTCCATGCTCTGGTTACATCCCGTATAGATTACTGCAACTCTCGCTACGTGGGGTTGCCTTTGAAGACTGTTCAGAAGCTGCAACTGGTCCAACGGAAAGCAGCCAGGTTGATAGCTGCAGCATATTACTGCTTTCAAGATGGCCGCGTTGAGCAGCAGCTCGAATGCTGAGCTCCGCCGGGCCCTTGGAAACTCTTCCCATGGAATAGGACCGTTGGTGAGATTGATTACCCCAGACAGAGAGGGTGCCCCCCAGAACTTCAGGGTACCCCCCTGGTCTTTGGGGGGACCACCGGCGGGCCCCCTGCCCCCGTTGGAAGCCCTGCAGTTTGAGGCGGAGGCCGTCCTGGAGGTCGGCCTGGAGTCAGCCATATCGGCTAGGTTACGGGCAACCTCTGGAACTGCTGGCCTGTTGGAGAGGACTGCGCACGGGTCTAGCCATGGGACCTACCCGCCTTGATCCCCGGTCCCTTGGCCGGGCCTGGGAGCGGACACGGAACCAGGGTGGCCAGCACTGGAGCCTTCCATCCTCCCCGCCATTCAGTGGGTGGACGCCGACCTCACACCCGACACCCCACCCGCCATTCAGGGGGTGGCTGCTGACCCCTCGCCTGACCCTCCACCCGACAGAGCCGACAGAGCCCAGGATGGGCTATGGGGTCTGCGGGACGTCATTCAACAACTTACCTCCCTCCTTCCCACCCTGGGCTGGCTGGTCGAGCAACTAGCCGCCCGGCTGGAGGTAGGCCTCGAGACAGGCCATGGAGTGGCGGTGAGTGGGGCGGCAGAGAGAGCGGCGGAGAGAGCGGGGTGCAGCGAAGAGGGAGAGCAACAGCCGAGAGAGCTGGACCCCTGCGGTCCTGAGGCTTCGGGGCCTGCTGGTCGAGCCCCCCCCTCGAGTCCCGTCGCCGAGCTCGCCGAGGGAGGCCTTCCCCTTGAGGAGAGGCCCCCAGCTGAAGCCGAGGCGGCGGGGGAGGCTTCGTGGAACACATGGTGGAGTCCCTGGAGGGGGCTGGGGCATGCCCCCCCCCCCGGCTGGGAGGAGCGGGCGGTGGCCGAGATCACCAAGATGGCGACCGGCTCAGCCTGCTCGGAGTCCTCCGCCCCGCCCCCCCCGCCCATGCTGGATGCTTCGGCCCCGCCCCTCCCCGCCCCAGTGCACCTGCCATCACCGGGCGCCTGGCCGGCAACGCCAGGGGCTCTTGACATCTCCCGGGTCCTGGCAAGAGCCCCAGGGGCTCGGCCCCGCCGCCGGGCCCGCCGTCTATCTCCGGTGCCCCGGGGACCCCCGCTGGGACCGCCGCCTGCCCCGTCACCGACCCGTGACTGGGGTAAGATCGGCGGCACAGCCCATGGGGAGTCGGCTCAGAGGACAGTCAGGCCGGAGGATGGCACGGTGAGCGGGCACTTGGATCGGGGACTACATCGCCGTCGGAGGAGGCGCCATCGCGGGCTGAGGACTTCTAGCTCCTCTCCCTCCGAACCCTCCAGAGACTTCCTGCACCGGGGTTGCCGACCCCCTGGACCCTCCAGACGCCCGGCTGGCCAACAGGAGGGGAAGAGGCCGGTTAGCAAACAGGAGGGGGGGAGGCCCCCCGCCCCCGAGCCCAGGCCGAGACGATTCTTTCGCTCGAGGACCTTTTGGGGCCCAGGCGCCAGGCGTAACCACCGGCTATCCCCGAAGCCGCTGAACACTACTGATCCACCGTGCTTGTCCTTACCGGCCAGGCTACGGGACGAAGGAGGCCGGCCTACATTCTTTCTCCTTGGCCAGCGGGGGTGCCTCTCTTCGTGCCCCCCCCTCCCTCCCTCCCTTTGATGGCCTGATGGGTCTAGTATAGGCCCCAGACCACCCTGTGCCGCCTGAACCCTGACTCTGCTCCATCTCCCCTATCCCCTGTGTTGTGTATTGTCCAGTCTGTCCTTTTATTTTGTATTGTTGTTTCTTGACTCTGTAAGCCGCTGCGAGCTGTATGGAGTTGGCGGCATATAAGTCCAAGGAAATAAATAAATAAATAAATAAATAATAACAGGAGCGGCACTCAAAGAGCGCACAACCCCTCTGTTGTGCCAACTCCACTGGCTGCCAGTTTGCTACCGGGCACAATTCAAAGTGCTGGATTTAGCCTTTAAAGCCCTGAATGGTTCTGGTCCAATGTACCTGTCCGAATGCATCTCTCTGTGGTGTTTCAGCCTGGTGCTCATGCGCATGCTAGGGATGATGGGATTATTCCTAGGGATGATGGGATTGTTCCTGAAAATGCTGATGATGGGTTTTTCCCTGCAAATGCTGATGGATATGTAGATAGATAGATGGATAGGTAGATAGATAGATGGATAGGTAGGTAGATAGATAAGTAGGTAGGTGGGTAGGTAGGTAAGTAGTTAGATGGATGGATAAGTAGGTACGTAGATGGGTATGTAGGTAGATAGGTAAGTAGGTAGATGGATAGGTAGGTAGATGGATAGGTAGGTAGATTGATGATAGGTAGATAGGTGGGTAGGTATGTAGATGGATAAGTAGATAGATAGATGGATAGGTAGGTAGATAGGTAGATTGATGATTAGGTAGATAGGTGGGTAGGTAGGTAGATGGATAGGTAGGTAGGTAGATTGATGGATAGGTAGATAGGTGGGTAGGTAGGTAGATGGATAGATAGATGGATAGGTAGGTAGGTAGGTAGGTAGCTGGGTAGGTAGATAGATAGATGGGTATGTAGGTAGATAGGTAAGTAGGTAGATAGATAAAAGGGGAAGATAGATAGATAAGTAGATATGTAGGTAGGTAGATGGATAGGTAGGTAGATAGATCGATTTAGGTCGGAGGTTCGAATCCGGGGAGAGCACGGATGAGCTTCCTCTGTCAGCTCCAGCTCCCCATCCAGGGACATGAGAGAAGCCTCCCACAGGGACGGTCAAACATCAAAACATCTGGGCAATGTCCCCTGGGCAACGTCCTTGCAGACAGCCAGTTCTCTCACACCAGAAGCGACTTGCAGTTTCTCAAATTGCTCCTCACACACACACAAACAACAACTCATGCACGCCTGTTCCTTTTTGGAAGTACAAATAGGCAGAAAGAGAGCGTGAAGATTCTTCTCCGAGAGCGTCAAAGGCAGCATTGACACGGAGCCTGTCTTTAATAGCTCACAGATCAGCAGGCATAAAAGGAGAGATTAACACAAAACAGCAGAAAACATGCAGATGTCTTGGTAAGAGCAGAGCGTTTTCAAAAATGATCCTTCAGCGTTTAGGAAGCTCATCCCAGATGCGTGCGGATTTATTTTTCCTTCCGAAAACCCGCCCGCGAAAGGAAACCCTCCCTTCCCATCATAATATAATACGACGAACCCCCTTCTCCTGAATATCTAGGCGCCCCGAATGTCGCTTCCACAATTAACATTCACAAGCCCCACAACGCTCATGTTTTACAGCTGCGCCTCTGCGTAATTTTACTTGGTAATTTAAATTTGCGCTTCAGATGTCCTCTTTTCACCCTCTCCGGCATATATGGTTCAGAACGCATCCGTTCTTGAATCCTATAGAAAAGTGCCGTCCTTTTCAAATTGCGAAAGATGCAGCAAGTCGGAGAACTTGACTCAATGCTGAATTGCACCTGGAAGAAACAATATTGCCTTGCGTATTGAAGGCTTTCATGGCCAGAATCACTGGATTGTTGTAGGTTTTTTAGGCTGTATGGCTATGTTCTAGAACAGTGCTGTCCAACTTCTGGCGGGTCCAGGGCCGGATAAGAGGTCACTGATGACCTGCGGGGCCACTCAGCCCGCCCCAGGCCCCGCCCCCCAGGCCCCCCCCCAGGCCCCGCCCCTCCTAAAGCCGCCGAAAAGGAGGAGTAGGCGGCGCCAAGAGCAGCGCGTCACAGGCCTGGCGTGACGCGCTGCCCCTTGGCACACCGCCTCCTCCTTTCTTTCGGCACCCCCCTTCCTAGGCCGGGGCCGCCGAAAGGAGGAGTAGGCGGTGCCAAGGGGCAGCGCGTCATAGGCCTGGCGTGACGCGCTGCCCCTTGGCACCTCCTACTCCTCCTTTTCGCGCCCCTCCTCCTAGGCCGGGAGCCGCCAAAAGGAGGAGTAGGCGGTGCCAGGGCAGCGCGTCACGGCAGGCCTGTGACGCGCTGCTCTTGGCGCCGCCTTCTGCCCTTTTTCGGGCGGCTCCCCCGTCCTAGGTAGGGAGGGGGGGCACCAAAAAGGAGGAGCTAGCTCTCTTCCTCCTCCCTGCCCCGCCTCCCCCTCCCCCCCCGGCCGCCATTTTTTTTAAAAAAATCAATTTTTAAAAAAATTTAAAAATGGCGGCTGAGGGCATAGGTGGGGCCGTGTCCAACAGGCTACGGGGCCAGATCCGCCCCCGGGGCCGCCAGTTGGACAGCCCTGTTCTAGAACAGGGGTGGGCAACGTTCGGCCCGCGGGACGGATTTGGCCCGACAGCCGATGCTGTCCGGCCCTTGGCTCCCTCAAGGCTTCGTCCTGAAGAGACGAGTCCAACCTCCTCCTGCCATAAGGGAAAAACACAAAGCATTCCTCACAGATGGCCATTCAGCCATCTTGAACCAAACTTGGCACACTGAACTCTCATGAGACCAACAGAAAGTACTGAAAGGGTTTGCTGGGCATTTACCTTGAGTTTGGGAGATGTAGTTCTCCTACATTCAGAGAGCACGGTGGACTCAAATAATGATGGATCAGGGCCAAACTTCAAAGAAGAGGTGATGCCAAAGAAGAGGTGATGCCTACCAGCTTCCTTTTGCAACAGAGAAGGGATTGTGGCGAAATGATCCCAAGACCTCTGTTTCAGGCCCGGATCACCCATAAGGCCACACTAGACCACGGCCTAGGGGCGCAGCCGAGGGGGCGTCAGATCCGGACCCCCAAAATTGTTTTTTTAAGTCGATCTTTGGGCACTTCCGGGGGCGGGGCTTCCCTTTCTCCTTCTCCGCCACGTGCCCAGCTTCCTTGACTCAAAAAAGCCAGGCGCGTGGCGAGGAGGAGGAGGAAGGAATGGAAGGCTAGCCCCCGGGGGCGGGGCTTCCCTTCATCCTCCTCCACGACGCGCCCGGCTTCCTTGACTCAAGGAAGCCGGGCGCATGGCGAGGAGGAAGAGGAAGGCTAGCCCCCTGGGGTGGGGCTTCCCTTCCTCCTCCTCCATGACGCGCCCGGCTTCCTTGACTCAAATAAGCCGGGCGCGTCGCGAGGAGGAAGAGGAAGGTTCGCTCCCCCCGGGCGGGCTTCCCTTCCTCCTCCTCCGTGACGAGCCCGGCTTCCTTGACTCAATGAAGCCGGGCGCGTGGCGAGGAAGAGGAGGATGGAAGGGAAGGCTCGCCCTCGGGGCACACAGAGGAAGATGGAGGCGCGCGGAACTGCGAGGAGGAGGAGGAGGTGGGGGCATGCGGTAGAGGTTGGTTTGGGGGCGTAATTCCAAAGTGTGGCCTAGGGCGCCAAAATTGGTTAATCCGGACCTGCTCTGTTTGTAAGATTACACATAGTATCTTACGTCTGAAGGTTTGCTCTTAGGTTTGCCTTGGGCCGCAGATAAGTGTTGAAAACATGGATAGGCCATCCTTTAATTTCCAAGCTGGAAAGGGAAACACCACTTCAGCGTTGAAATGAGTACACTGAAAGCCGTGAGTCATGAGCACTGTAATAAAATGGTCAGCGTGTAGCAATAAAGCTTTTATGGTTATGGAGCAAACATACTCGAGAATAACTTGCCATCCAAATAAGTATTTATTATCTGTGCAAAAAAAAAATTGTTGAGATGGCATTCTGCAATTTTAAATTCTGGAAAGATGTTTGCTTGGGCCACCAAGAGCTACCGTGTTTCCCCGAAAGTATGACACCCCGATTGTAAGACGTATCGGGGTGTGTCAGGGGTCGACTAATGTAAGCCGTGCCCGAATGTAAGCCGTACCTGGTCGCCGCCGCCGCAGCCGCCCCATCGGCCGTGGCACACCTCCGCGGCACACCTTTCTGCTAGGCCTCTCCAAGGAAGGGAGGGGGAGTCCCAGAGGCGTGGCTGGCGGCGCTGCGTCAGAGTGACGCGTCGCCGCAGCCACGCCTCTGGGACTCTTCCTCTCCCTCCCTTTGTCCAAGGAAGGGAGGGGAAGAGTCCCAGAGGCGTGGCTAAGCGGCAACGCGCGTCACTCTGGCTTGGCGCCGGCAGCCACGCCTGTGGGACTCTTCCTCTTCCCTCCCTTTGTCCAACGAAGGGTGGGGGAAGAGTCCCAGAGGCGTGGCTAAGCGGCTACGCGTCACTCTGACGCAGCGCCGCTTAGCCACGCCTGTGGGACACTTCCTCTTCCCTCCCTTTGTCCAACGAAGGGAGGGGAAGAGTCCCAGAGGCGTGGCTGCGGCTACACGCGTCACTCTGGCAGCGCCGCTTAGCCACGCCTGTGGGACTCTTCCTCTTCCCTCCCTTGTCCAACGAGGGGAGGGGAAGAGTCCCAGAGGCGTGGCTGGCGGCGGCGCGTCACTCTGACGCAGCGCCGCTTAGCCACACCTGTGGGACTCTTCCTCTTCCCTCCCTTTGTCCAACGAGGGAGGGGAAGAGTCCCAGAGGCGTGGCTAGCGGCTGCGCGTCACTCTGACGCAGCGCCGCTTAGCCACGCCTGTGGGACACTTCCTCTTCCCTCCCTTTGTCCAACGAAGGGAGGGGAAGAGTCCCAGAGGCGTGGCTGCGGCGACGCGCGTCACTCTGACGCCTTGGCGCCGCCAGCCACGCCTGTGGGACACTTCCTCTTCCCTCCCTTTGTCCAACGAAGGGAGGGGGAAGAGTCCCAGAGGCGTGGCTGGCGGCGCGTCACTCTGGCGCAGCGCCGCTTAGCGCACGCCTGTGGGACTCTTCCTCTCCCTCCCTTTGTCCAATGAAGGGAGGGGAAGAGTCCCAGAGGCGTGGCTAGGCGGGCGCGTCACTCTGACGCAGCGGCTTTGCCACGCCTCTGGGACTCTTCCCTCCCTTCCTTGGAGAGGCCTAGCAGAAAGGTGCGCCGCGGAGGTGTGCCGGCCGATGGGCCGGTTGCGGCGGCTGCGTGGGCGTGGCGACGGGCACGTCTTTGTTTATATAAGACGCACCCCGAAAGTAAGACGATGGGGACTTTTCGGGGGAAAGAAAGTAAGACGCTGTCTTACTTTCGGGAAACACGGTAGATAAACATGGCTTAACAGGAGGAGAGCTTGCTCAGGCTGTGTCATGTGGATGACCCAGAGACACGAACCCTATCTGTGCCCATTGGTTAGAACAGGGGTGCCCAGGACGGTGATCGCGATCAACCGGGTGATCTTTGGGACTCATCCGGGTGATCTTTAGGCCCCTGACCAGTTCAATCGCTGTTGGTCCTCTTCACGCGCCCCTGCACGCTCAAAGCGCGCCTGAGACTCAAGAGGGAGAATAGGCACTTCTGTGCATGCGCGCAGGCAAGCTAAACACCGCGTCATCCAATGCCGCCTTTGCGCTGTGACGTCTGTGAGTGGCTGGAGAAGGATGGAGGGAGGAGGAATGCAGAAGGGCAAACTAGGGGCGGCGTGGATGACGCGATGGCATCCACGCCCGCTCCCTCTTTGGCTCTTCCGCTTTCCCCCTCCCTCCGTCCTTCTCCAGCCTCTCAGAGTCGTCACAGGGCAAAGGAGGAGGGTGGCGTTGGATGACGCGGTGTTCAGCTGGCCCGCGCGCATGCGCAAAAGAGCCCATTCTCCCTCTTGGAGTCTCAGGCGCGCTTGGAGCGTGCAGGCAGCGCGTCAAGTGGAGCAACGACAGAGAAGGAAAAAAGGACACTTTGGGAGCCATTTCCTGTCCAAATTGAAGCACAAAAGTCGGTCTTCTTACTTTCTGCCTAATAATATCTGTGTATACTGTATATGCCAGGGAGGGAGAAATGGGTGCCTGTGTGTATTTTAGCATGTCCCATTCTTTATATTTCTGAGAAACAAATGGCTTTGCAGCTACCAGGTCTCTCTGTTTACTTTCTGCCTGATGATATCTGTGGGAAATCGGCAGGGAGGGAGAAATGGGTGCTTGGGTGTATTTTAGCATGTCCATTGTTTATATTTCTGAGAAAGAAAGAAGCCCCGTGCGGATGGAAAGTGGCAGCAGGAGTGGGTGCATGTGTGCACGCATGCGCGCGCGCGCCATGTGATCTTTTAAACTTCTTCATATGGTAGCTCCCATGCTGAAAAAGTGTGAGCACCCCTGGGTTAGAATTATTTTCTTCTTTCCTGGAAACTTACCAGGGACCAGAAGCCGTTGGATTGGAGGATAGCATCAATCCGGTAACCATCCCTTGGGGCAGAATAGGTTTAAAGTAGGGTTGTGCATCTCCCGTGAACCCTGCAAATGAATCACTGCTAGTGGGTTCCAAGCAAACATCCTGTATTTGTTGCACCTTAGTCCAATCCATCTCATTAGAGTCTCCTTCAGTACTCTGTGGACCCTCATCCATAACTCCCGATGACTGCTCCACGTCCCCACTCCCATCATCCTCCAAAAAACCCAGAAATGTTTCATCCCCAGAAGACTCATAAGAACATAAGAAGAGCCATGCTGAATCGGACCTCAGCCCATCTAGTCCAGCATTCTGTATCACACAGTGGCCCACCAGTTGTACACGGGGATCTCGAGCAGAAGGGAGGGCAAAACCCTGACCTGCTCCCGACCCCCCACAACCAGTACCCAGGGAAATCCTGCCTACCTCAGCCAACTCCGAGGTGGCACTTGAATGTCCTTTTCAGTAACTACCGATACACTTGGTATCCATGAATCTGTCTAATCCTGCCTTGAAGCTGTCCAGGCTGACAGCTGTCACAACCTCTCTTCTGGAAGTGAGTTCCATAACCCAATGACCCTCTGGGTGAAGAAATATTTCCCTTTATTAGTCCTAATTTTCCTACCTTGGAGCTTCAGGGAGTGCCCTCTAGTCCTAGTGTTTTGTGACAAAGAAAATATTTTTTCTTTATTCACCTTTTCTATCCCATGCATGATTTTATACACTTCGATCAAGTCACCTCTTAAACGCCGTCTTTCAAGGCTGAAAAGACCAAGGCGTTGCAACCTGGTTTCATAAGGGAGCTGCTCCATCCCTTGGATCATTCTTGTTGCCCTTTTCTGTACCTTTTCCAGTTCCGTTATATCCTTCTTAAGGTGGGAGACCAGAATTGTACACAGTACTCCAAATGTGGCCTTACCATCGATTTGTAGAGAGGCAATACAACATTTGCTGACCTATTTTCGATTCCCTTCCTGATCATGCCAAGCATAGAATTTGCTTTTTTCACTGCTGATGCGCACTGGGTTGACATCTTCATTGAGCTGTCCACCAAGACCCCGAGATCCCTTTCCTGGTTTGTCTCGGAAAGCTTTGACCCCATCAATTGGTAGGTGTAGTTGGGGTTCTTTGCCCCGATGTGCATGACTTTACACTTGTTTAGGTTAAAATGCATTTGCCACTTTGTTGCCCATTCACTCAATTTCGAGAGATCTTTCTGGAGCTCTTTACAGTCAGTTTCATTTTTAACTACCCTGAACAATTTAGTGTCGTCTGCAAACTTTGCTACCTCAGAATTCACTCCTACATCCAGGTCATTAATGAATAAATTAAAAAGTAACGGACCCAAAACTGAACCTTGGGGTACGCCACTTCTCACCTCTTTCCACCCAGAGAAATGTCCGTTTATTACCACCCTTTGTTTCCTACAGTTTAGCCAGGTTCCAATCCAGGACAAGACCTGTCCCCTGATTCCATGGCTGAAGAGCTTATTTAGGAGCCTTTGGTGAGGGACTTGGTCAAAAGCCTTTTGAAAGTCAAGGTAAACAATATCAATTGGGTCCCCTTTATCTATGTGTTTATTTACACCCTCAAAGAATTCTAACAAGTTAGTAAGACATGATTTGCCTTTGCAGAAACCATGTTGATTTTCTTTCAGCAATGCCTGTTCTTCTATGTGCCTAGTAATATTTTCTTTAATAATGGTTTCCATCACTTTGCCTGGAACTGAGGTTAAACTGACTGGCCTATAATTTCCTGGATCACCCCTGGATCCTTTCTTGAAGATTGGAGTTACATTTGCCTCCCTCCAGTCCTCGGGTACAGTGCCTGATCTTAGAGAAAGGTTATATATTTTGGCTAGAATTTCAGCAATTTCACACTTGAGTTCCTTAAGAACTCTGGGGTGGATGCCGTCTGGACCTGGTGATTTGTTGACATTTAGTTTAGTAAGGCATATGAGAACATCCTCCTTGTTTATCTCTATCTGTTTTAATTCTGTTAATTCCCTCCCTGAAAAAACTGACTCAGCTGCAGGCATATGCAGACTCACTAAGTATATGCCTCAGTCTCTTCCTTTCTTGGTCCTCATCCAAATCTTGCTCACGAGTAGACCGTTTAGCATTCCTAGCTACAGACCCGTCTCTCTCAGCCTCAGGCTCAACTACTACAACAATCCATGTACGTTTTATTAAAATACTATCTTGGGGACCCGGCGGTGCCCGCGTTATTTGAAAAACGTATTAGTTGGTCTTTAGCAGTTATTTATGTGGCTCGCAGTGGTGTCAGGAAGTTAATGAAGGCACTGCAAGTCCCATTGTCCATGGTCTACCCTCCTCCAAACAGCACCAGGATGTAGTGTGGTCATGGAGGCTCTATCTGCCAAGTTTGGCTTTGATCCATCATTATCGGGAGTTGCAGTGGTATCATGAAATTACTGAAGGTACTGAAAGTCCCATCATCTGTGGTCCACCCTAATCCAAACTGCACCAGGATGTAGAGTGGATCATGGGGGCTATGTGTGCCAAGTTTGGTCCTGATTAGTCATTGGATGGAGGTTGCAGCGGTCTGGGGATGTGAGTAGAGGTACTTCAACTCCCATCATCCATGGTCCATCCTCCTTCAAACTGCAGCAGAATGTAGAGTGGGTCATGAGGGCTCTGTGTGCCAAGTTTGGTCTTTATTGGTGATTGGATGAGGGTCGCATTGTTTTCAGGAAGCGAGTGAAGGTACTGCAATTACCATCATCCATGGTCCATCCTCCTTCAAACTGCAGCAGGTCATGGGGGCTCTGTGTGCCAAGTTTGGTCTGCATTGGTCTTTGGAGGAGGGTCGCAGTGGTTTCAGTAAGTGAGTGAAGGTACTGCAAGTCTCATCATCCATGGTCCATCCCCATTAGAACTGCAGCAAGATGTAGAGTGGGTCATGAGTACTCTGTGTGGCAAGTTTGGGCCTGGTCTCTGGTTTGTAGGGGCTACACTGTTCTGTGGGAAGTGAATGGGGTGAAGGTACTGCAAATCCCATCATTTGTGGCCTATCCTGTCCTAAACTGCCCCAGGTTGAAAAATGGGCCATTGGGCCTCTGTGTGCCAAGTTTGGTCCTGATCCGTCAGTGCTGTGGGCCACAGTGCTCTAAGCATATGAGTTAAAGTACCGCAAGTCCCGTCATCCATGGTCCATCCTCCCTCAAACTGCAGCAGGATGTAGAGTGGGTCTTGGGGGTTCTGTGTGCCAAGTTTGGTCTTGTTCTGTCATTGTTGAGGGCCACAAAGTGTTTTGGCCTTAAACTCCCACCATGTCTGACTGCCTCAGGCCTTTTCTTTACCCCCCTCTGCCACTTTAGAGTGTCGGAATGTTGGTGGTGCTGGCCAATCAGAGGCATTATGCAAATAATCCCACAGTGGCAACTAATTAGAAAGCTGCCACATATCCTTCCGCCCTCCGCATGCATACATACAAACATTCACTTTTATTATATACATAGATAGATAGACTAGCTTGGGGACCCGGCACTGCCCGGGTTATTCGTGGAAGGCATTTTGTGCCAAGGTTGGTCCTTATCAGTTGTTTATGTTGCTTGCAGTGGTCTCGGGAAGTGAGGGAAGGTGCTGGGAGTCCTATCGTCCATGGTCCATCCTCCTCCAAAGTGCACCAGGTTGTAGAGTGGGTCATGGGGATTATGTGTGGCAAATTTTGTCTTGCTCAGTTATTGGATAAGGGTTGCAGCAGTCTTGGGAAGTGAGTGGAGGTACTTCAAGTCCCATCATCCGTGGTCCATCCTCCTCAATACTATACCAGGATGTAGAATCAGTCATGGGGGCTCTGTGTGCCAAGATTGGTCTTGATCAGTCTTTGGATGAGGTTGGCAGCGGTCTTGTGAAGTGAGTGGAGGTACTTCAAGTCCCATCATCCGTGGTCCACCCTCCTCGATACTGAATTGCACCAGGATGTAAAGTGGATCATGGGGGCTTTGTGTGCCAAGTGTGGTCATGATCATGCACTGGATGAGGGTCGCAGCGGGATCTGTCTTGACACAGTATCACAGTAACTGAGGCCTAGTCAGGAAAACCAAGTTCAGGAAGCCTTACTGTTATTTCAGTCCTTACACAGTATCCCAGTAACTTTGGCCTAGTCATGATAATTTAGTTGAGGAAGTGTTACTGTCAATGCAGGCCATACACAGGATCCCATGATTGGCGGCCTAATCTGGAGTATCAAGTTAAGGCAGCCTTACTGTTAACTCAGTCCTTGCATAGTAGCCCAGCAACTGAGGCCTAGTCCAGAAAATGAAGTTTAGGAAGCCTGACAGTTAATTCAGTCAGGCCCTTTCAGGCCCTTTATGGAGTAACTGAGGCCTAGTCCAAGAAAATCTTGTGTTAATTCAGTCAGGCCCTTACTTTACCCTCTCTGGCAGCGTTCTCAGGAGGTGGGTGGAGGTACTTCAAGTCCCATCATCCATGGTTCGTCCTATTTGATGTAGAATGGGTCAGGTGGGCTCTGTGTGTCTGCCTCGGGCCCTTTCCCTTCCTTTCTCTGCTGCCTAGGATTGTTGGAATGTTGAGAGGCTGGCCATTCCGAGCCGTTATGCAAATAATTCCACATTGGCAACCAATCGAAACGCTGCCACATATTCCTCCCGTTGCTCGGCCCACCCGCCCACCGCCCGCAAACACTGACTTTTATTATATGTAATAGATATTCATTGTTTCCATCCTTTCAAAGTCTTGTAACCTTACTTTCCAGATAACCTTCATACATATAAATATAGCTAACTAGCTGTACCCGACACGCGCTGCTGTGCCCTATTTAGGAGATGCGAGAAAGTCTGAGTATGTAAGGGTTGGAATTGATGTTACTTATGGTCTTGGTAGGGTCATGTGCGTATTGTGTTGTGTGTAGGTATTACTTTTTTGGTGAGTTAGTGGGTGTGTGGTGGCATTGAAGGTGGTAGTATGTTGTGGAATGCTTGTGTGGGTGGGGTGTTTTGGGTGTTTGTGTGTGTTTGTAGAGTATCAGTGTAGTGTTGTGTTGTGGTTGGAGTATAGGTGGAGTTGGTTTTTGTTTGTGGTGGTGGTAGGTGTTGTGTGTGCGGGGTCCCGTAAGGTTGGGGGATGGGTTGTGATAGGAAGTTGTGTTGTGTGGGTAGGAATTGCTGGAGTATTGTGCATGGGACATGTGTGTATTTGGAGGTGTGCGTGGTGGTGAGTAGTGAGTGCAGTCCTGGGTTTTGTGTTGGGGAAGTTGTCAGGTGTTTGTGGGGTTTATTTTGTTTGTGTTGTGGCGACATCGTTGGTGATGTGGAGGGGGTGTGGCTTTTGCCAGTGGTGATTGTTGTGAATTTTGGTTGGGGTGGGTTTTTGTGTTGCAGGATTTTTTTTGGTGGGTTTTGCAAGTTTGTGTTATTCCGGCGATATGTGTTTGTCAGTGGTGCCTGTGTCCCTGGTGCCTTATTTGTGTTAGTGTTGTGTCCTCCTGGGAGTTGTTATGGCCTCCTGTGTTAGTTGGTTGTACTGTGTAGGTTTCTGTTTAGCAGAGGTATGTTTAACCCTCAAACACCAACTGACGAAACTCAAATCACTCAGCATTCTATCCTAGCCTTGGCTGGCTCTGCCCAGCGTTACTATGGTTACTCAGCCTCCCTGCATTTTGTGTGGGCCGATGTTGGCCAATGGGTTTCGCTGGCTGCCGCAGAGGATGCTGGGAAATGTAGTTTTTTTAATCGTTGTTTTGGGGGCCTTCTAGGTTTTGGGGGGGAAAGTTTCTTTGCTAAAAACCTTCCTTGCCTGAGGCCTATTTTTGTTGGCAAGTTTGGTGTCTCTGCCTTGGAAGGTTTCTCTGTCTCTGTCAGTCGTTCGATGACGGGTCCTCCTTTATATAATACAGTGCTGTCCAACTTCTGGCGGGTCCAGGGCCGGATAAGAGGTCACTGATGACCTGCGGGGCCGCTCGGCCCCGCCCCCAGGCCCTGCCCCCAGGCCCCGCCCCCAGCCCAGGCCCCGCCCCCTCCTAAAGCCGCCGACAGCGCGTCACGCCAGGCCTGTGACGCGCTGTTCTTGGCGCCACCTTCTGCCCTTTTTCGGCGGCTCCCCCGCCCTAGGTAGGGAAGGGGGGCGCCGAAAAGGAGGAGCTAGCTCTCTTCCTCCTCCCTGCCCTGCCTCCCCCTCCCCCCCGGCCGCCATTTTTTTAAAAAAATTTAAAATGGCGGCTGAGGGCATAGGTGGGGCCGTGTCCAACAGGCTACGGGGCCGGATCCGGCCCCGGGGCCGCCAGTTGGACAGCCCTGATATAATAGATGGGCTCTAGTTTTGTGGCACAATACAGCATCCCACCTTCTTGTTGCAGGTGGTTTGTTCACAGAACTACATTTTTAAACGATAATGCATACATCATATATACGCCTTTCTAAATCATCGCGGCTGTCAAGACCTTGGTTATATAAGGCCTTGGTTGACATGAAGCCACCTTGCAAATGTGCTGTTCTTATGGAAATGTTTTAACTCAGTTGGCAGCCCTCTCTTGTCTATTCAAGTAGCAGGACGTGTGTTATTCTCGCCCCCTCTCCCCTCCCCAGGAGGATGCCATTCTGAGATCTCGCTCTGTTCTTAATGGACTCCAATTATTTAATATTGTCGCTGGGATCCAGCTCCAAGCGCCTGCGACGGCTTTCAGGCAGGGCTCCTAATGACTGTAATTGCAGGAGAGTGCCTTGCTGAAGCCGGAGCCGCCAGATGCGATGCCGTTCCCATGTAGGAAAGGTCACAGGGAAAGGGACGTCTAAATTAAGTTATAAATTACAACCAAAGAACAATATTTTGATGTTCGAGACCCGGGGATGTGAGAATGGCGAGGCGTAATTCATGGATTCATTACCGAACAGAGAGGCCTGACAGCTGAGCCATGCCAAAAGGAGAATTTATTTGCGATGCTACACGGTTGGAAAATGGCAGCAAAGCAGGTGTCACAAGGCAGTTTGCCCCCACCCCGCTCCAAAAAGCCCATCTTAACCTTGCTCTGATGTGGCAGAGTTTATGCTCATATGCCCTGTCCAGAGACGTTTAGTGTCGTTTGGGATATAAATGGGGAGAATGGGCCGGGACGCTGGGACGGAGCCAGAGGGAAAAAAGAACTGTTTCTTCTTCGTGATCCCCGCAAAATGCGCACGTATGGCTGTGCAAATTTCACAGGTGGCCACTCGAAGAAACATGTTTACATGTAAGTAACCATTCCTTCTTCTTGGTCCCCATGAAATGTTCACAGCCATATTTATTTATTTACTAGCTGAGGACCCGGCGGTGCCCGGGTTAATTGAGAAAGGCATTGTGTGGCAAGGTTGGTCTTTATGAGTTGTTTAGGTGGTTTGCAGTGGTCTCTGGAAGTTAGTGAGTGTGCTGCGAGTCCCATTGTCCATGGTCCATCCTTCTCCAAACAGCACCAGGCTGTAGAGTGGGTCATGGGGACTCTGTGTGCCAAGTGTGGTTTTGATCAGTCATTGGATGAGGGTCGCAGCGGGCCATGGAAGTGAGTGAAGGTACCCTGGCACCAGGATCATGGGGACTCTGTGTGCCAAGTGTGGTTTTGATCAGTCATTGGATGAGGGTTGCACGGTCCCCCACGGTCCCCCCAAACTGCACCAGGATGTAGAGTGGGTCATGGGGGCTCTGTGTGCCAAGTGTGCTCTTGATCATCATTGATGAAGGTGAGGGAGTGAGTGAATGCAGCCTATAATCCACGGACCCCCCTTCAGAAGGATGTGAGTGAAGGTATTTCAACTTGAGGGTCGCGCGGACCCATCATCCGTGGTCCGTCCCATTCAAAACTGCACCAGGATGTAGAGTGGGTCATGGATACTCTGTCTGCCAAGTTTATGTGCAAAGTGTGGTTTTCCTCAATGACTGGATGGTGTTTGGGAAGTGAATCGGGTGAAGGTTCTGCAAATCCCATCATTTGTGAGCCATCGTGCCGTAAACGCACCAAGTTTGTATAGTGGGCCATTGGGCCTCTGTGAGCCAAGTTTCGTCCTGATTCGTCATTGGTGTGGACCACAGTGCTCTAAGGAAGTGAATTAAAGTACTGCAAGTCCCATCATCCATGGTCCATCCTCCTTCAAACTGCACCAGGATGTAGGGTGTCTGTGTGCCAAGTTTGGTCTTGTTCTGTCATTGTTGGGGGCCTAGTCAGGAAAATCAAGTTGAGGAAGCCTAACAATATCTCATGAGCTGAGGCCTAGTCAGGAAAATCAAGTTAGGGAAGCCTTGCTGTCAATTTTGGGCCATGTCTGTGATTTATAGGGGCTACAGTGTTGTTTGGGAAGTGAATGAGGTGAAGGTACTGCAAATCCCATCATTCGTTGACCATCCTGCCCTAAACCACACCGGGTTGTGAAATGGGCCATTGGGCTCCTGTGTGCCAAGGTTGGTCCTGATCCGTCATTGCTGTGGCCCGCAGTGACTGACTGCCTGAGGCCTTCCCTTTTCCCTCTGCGTCACCTTAGAATGTTGGAATATAGATGGCCAATCAGAGTCCTTTATGCAAATACTCCCTCAGTGGCAACCAATCCCCTCTGCCTTAGAATGTTGGAGTTCTGAGGCTAGCTGATCAGAGTCCTTTATGCAAATAATCCCACAGTGGGAACCAATTGAAACTTTGCCACATATTCCTCCGTACCTCCGCCCGCAAACACTGACTTTTATTATATACATAGATAGATTTGGTCTTGTATGCCGCCACTCCCCGAGGGCTCGGAGCGGCTCACAGTCCATATAAAAACATAAGACTGAATAAAACATCCAATGGAACTGAAACAAAAGCACAATTTCAACAGTCAAATGTCAACTGAAAGAGAAAGGTCTTGCAGGCCCTGCGAAAGGATGACAGATCTCGCAAGGCACAGACTTCGGTTGGCAAATTATTCCAAATAGATGGCGCCACCACAGAAAAGGCTCTGCGCCGAGTGGATGTTAAGTGGATGGTTTTATGACCAGGCACTTCGAGGAGGTTCAGATCTTCAGAATGTGCAAATGTCATGGGTGACCACTCGAAGAAACACGGTTACATGTAAGCAACTATTTCTTCTTCGTGGTCTCCGTGAAATGCGCACAGCCATATGTGCAAATTCAGAAATACATTGGAAAGCACATCAATAATGCCAAACTATTCATTTTTCGTTCTTTCTCTGTCTCCCTCCCTGTTTCTCTCGCTTTGCTTGAATGCATTGATGTCTCTGCCTGTGTATCGTCTCTTGGATGTTGGAATTTCAAGAGAATCTATGATAATACCTCCCTACCAACCTCTTTTGGCCCCACAGCCCCGTTTCGAAGAGAGGATTGTGAGCATAACCAGTTGAACATAGACACGCTTAAATTAAATTCAGAGTGGTTGCTTATGGGTGTTTTCAATACAATGTCCTTCCTTTTCAGAGAAGGTTCCATTGTACGTTTTGCAAAGGACACGTTTATTGCGTGCCAAATTTGGTGGAAATCCATCATTGTTTGCGTTCACAGTGCTCTCTGAATGTAGGTGAACTATCTATGTATGTATGTATATAATAAAAGTCAGTGTTTGCGGAGGGCAGGAGGTGCGGAGGAATATGTGCCAGTGTTTCGATTGGTTGCCACTGTGGGAATATTTGCATAAAGGACTCTGATTGGCCAGCCACAGTACTCCAACATTCTAAGGCACCAGACAGAGGTAATCGGTTGTCACTGAGACACTATTTGCATAAAGGACTCTGATTGGCCAGCAAAACAGAATGCAACTGAATGCTTGAGTTAGCCAAATGACAGTTTTTTTTCCGTTGGGAATGGAATTTTCATTTTCTGGGAGCTGCGGAGGTGCCAAGGAATATGTGACAGCGTTTTGATAGTTTGCCACTATGGGATTATTTGCATAAAAGACTATGATTGGCCAGCCTCAGAACTCCAACACTCTAAGGCACCAGACAGAGGGGATTGGTGGCCAATGAAATTGTATTTGCATAAAGGACTCCGATTGGCCATCCACATTCCAACATTCTAAGGTGACGCAGAGAGAAAAGGAAAGGCCTCAGGCAGTCAGACACTGCAGCCCACAGCAGTGACGGATCAGGACCAAACTTGGTACACAGGGGCCCAATGGCCCACTTCACAACACGACCCTCACCCAATGACCACTACAGACCAAAATTAGCACACAAAGCCCCTTTGACCCACTCTTCACCATGGTGCTGTTTCAAAGAGGATGGACCACAGATGATGGGACTTGAAATACCTTCACTCACCTTCCGAGACCGCTGCAACCCTCATCCAAAGAATGATCATGACCAAATGTGACACACAGAGCCCCTATGACTCACTCTACATCCTGGTGCTGTTTGGAGGGGGTGGACCATGGCCAATGGGACTTGCAGTACCTTCACTAAGTTCCTGAGACCACTGCAATCCACATACACATCCAATAGGAACCAACCTTGGCACACAATGCCTTCCTCAAATAACCCGGGCACTGCCGGGTCCCCAAGCTAGTAATCCTATAAACGAAGGTGAATTTTTCCCAAAGCCTTCCTGTATTTTTTTTTTTGCTGCTCATGGGGACTCTGTGTGCCAAATGAGGTCCGAGCTATCATTGATGGGGTCCAGAGTGCTCTTTGATTGCAGGTGAACTATACATCCCAGTACATAAAACAGCTATAAATCAAGGTGAATTTTCCCCAATCCCCTTCAGTGTTTTCAGTTGCTCATGGGGGCTCTGTGTGCCAAGTTAGGTTCAAGGCCATCATTGGTGGGGACCAGAATGCTCTTTGATTGCAGGTGAACTATACATCCCAGTACCTATCCCAGTACCTAGGTGTTTTCAGTTGCTCATGGGGGCTCTGTGTTACGTCCATAGATCAAGGTGAATTTTCCCAGTACCTATAACGGCTAAATCAAGGTGAATTCTCTCAGGTGTTTTCAGTTGCTCATGGGGGCTCTGTGTTAGGTCCAAGGTCATTGTTGATGGGGCCCAGAATGCTCTTTGATTGCAGGTGAACTATACATCCCAGTACCTATAATGGCTATAGATCAAGGTGAATTCTCCCCAAACCCCTCAGGTGTTTTCAGTTGCTCATGGGGGCTCTGTGTTACGTCCAAGGCCATTGTTGGTGGGGCCCAGAATGCTCTTCGATTGCAGGTGAACTATACATCCCAGTACCTATAATGGCTATAGTTCAAGGGGAATTTCCCCAAACCCCTCCAGTGTTTTCAGTTGGTCATAGGGTTTCTGTGTGCCAAGGTGGGGTCCAGAGTGCTCTTTGATTGCAGGTGAACTATAAATCCCAGCACCTACAATGGGTATAAATCAAGGTGAATTCCTCCCAAACCTTTCCAGTATTTTTCTTACATCATGGGGGTTCTGTGTGCCAAACATGGTCCAGGTCCATTGTCAGTGGGAGTCACAGTGCTCTGACTTGATGCAGGGGGAACTACAACTTCCATCATGTGGAGTCAATCCCCCACAATCTCCAGTATGTTTCTGATTATTTCTGCACTGTTTGTTGTGTAGACAGAGTTGAAAAGAGTAGGAGAGGGTTAAGGGAGAGGCAGCGGGCGGGATCATGCAAATTCCACACTATTGGAGTGAGTAAGGAACACTGGGATGCCTGTGATGGAGGAAACAGATAAAAGCATTCCTTGGGTAGTGGGCAGTATGGTATTTTGGGGAGCACATTGGCAGGGGTTGGGCTACATGTTCATGGCACTTGCTGTAACCTGAAATGTCATTGGAGGGAGGGCTTTTGGTGGCTCCTCAGCACTGTGGGTTAAAGCTGTCTGTGGATGTGGGCACTGCAGCCACATAGACACATACATATTTCCACACATACATATATAGATAGATAGATAGATAGAGATAGAGATATAGATATAGATTATTGTGTATATAGATTTTTTTCTGTATCAGTGCCACATAAACTGGCACAAATATCTTCCTTCTATCTGCGGACCTTGTAGCTCTTATAACAAAATAATAATTGACAAACGCGATGTTCTTATGTCAAGCCAAATTACACATAATGCATTTTAATGTTTCTACTAGGCCTGGGCAATCATTGTTCTAAATGGTTCTCAAGTACTTACAAAACTAAAGTTCTGGCGGTGAAAACTAGGTGACGCTGGTGCTTTGCTTCTACAGTGTTGCTAAAGTTCTGGCGGTGAAACTAGGTGGCATTGGTGCTTTTCTTCTGTAGTGTTGCTAAAGTTCTGGTGGTGAAAACTAGGTGGTGCTGGTGCTTTGCTTCTACAGTGTTGCTAAAGATTTGGTGGTGAAAACTAGGTGGCGCTGGTGCTTCTATAGTGTTGCTAAAGTTCTGGTGGTGAAAACTAGGTGGCGCTGGTGCTTTGCTTCTGTAGTGTTGCTAAACTTCTGGTGGTGAAAACTAGGTGGCGCTGGTGCTTTGCTTCTACAGTGTTGCTCAAGTTCTGGTGGTGAAAACTAGGTGGCGCTGGTGCTTTGCTTCTACAGTGTTGCTAAAGTTCTGGCGGTGAAAACTAGGTGGCGCTGGTGCTTTGCTTCTACAGTGTTGCTAAAGTTCTGGCGGTGAAAACTAGGTGGCGCTGGTGCTTTGCTTCTACAGTGTTGCTAAAGTTCTGGCGGTGAAACTAGGTGGCGCTGGTGCTTTGCTTCTACAGTGTTGCTAAAGTTCTGGTGATGAACCCTAGGTTGCGCTGGTGCTTTGCTTCGACAGTGTTGCTAAAGTTCTGGCGGTCTACATTAGGTGGCGCTGGTGCTTTGCTTCTACAGTGTTGCTAAAGTTCTGGCGGTGAAACTAGGTGGCGCTGGTGCTTTGCTTCTACAGTGTTGCTAAAGTTCTGGTGGTGAAAACTAGGTGGCGCTGGTGCTTTGCTTCTACAGTGTTGCTAAAGTTCTGGTGGTGAAAACTAGGTGGCGCTGGTGCTTTGCTTCTACAGTGTTGCTAAAGTTCTGGTGGTGAAAACTAGGTGGCGCTGGTGCTTTGCTTCTACAGTGTTGCTAAAGTTCTGGCGGTGAAAACTAGGTTCTGGTGTTGCTAAAGTTCTGAAAACTAGGTGGCGCTGGTGCTTTGCTTCTACAGTGTTGCTAAAGTTCTGGCGGTGAAAACTAGGTGTTGCGCTGGTGCTTTGCTGGTGCTACCGTGTTGCTAAAGTTCTGGAGGTGAACACTGGGTGGCGCTGGTGCTTTGCTTCTACAGTGTTGCTAAAGTTCTGGCGGTGAAAACTAGGTGGCGCTGGTGTTTTGCTTCTACAGTGTTGCTAAAGTTCTGGCGGTGAAAACTAGGTGGCGCTGGTGCTTTGCTTCTACAGTGTTGCTAAAGATTTGGTGGTGAAAACTAGGTGGCGCTGGTGCTTTTCTTCTACAGTGTTGCTATAGTGTTGCTAAAGTTCTGGTGGTGGTGCTGGTGCTTTTCTTCTGTAACTGGTGGTGAAAACTAGGTGGTGCTGGTGCTTTTCTTCTATAGTGTTGCTAAAGTTCTGGTGGTGAAAACTACAGTGTTGCTAAAGTTCTGGTGGTGAAAACTAGGTGGTGCTGGTGCTTTTACAGTGTTGCTAAAGTTCTGGTGGTGAACATTTCAGAACTCTAACCAAATTTCAAAATTTCATTATAAATGGCAGCTCCTAATTGGTTCTGTCTTAAGAATCGCCAAGAATGAAATAATAATGAAGTTTTGAAAGTTTTGTTAAGAGTTCTGAAATGTTCACCACCAGAACTTTAGCAACACGGTAGAAGCAAAGCACCTTCGCCACCTAGTGTTCACCACCAGAACTTTAGCAACACTGTAGAAGCAAAGCACCAGCGCCACCTAGTTTTCACCATCAGAACTTTAGTTTTGTAAGTACTTTAGAACCATGATTGCCCAGGCCTAGTTTCTACAATAACAGAGTGGCTTTCAGATCTGTAAATACAGCTAATAACTGCATTTTGTCAATATTTTCAACACATTTCAACCACCTTGATTCGCACTGCAGCTTCAAAGCCTGGCTGCTTCCTTCCTGGGGGAATCCTTCGTTGGGAGGTGTTAGCTAGCCCTGATTGTTTCCTGTCTGGAATTCCTCTGTTTTTGTGTGTTGTTCTTTATTTATTGTCCTGATTTTGGAGTTTTTTTAATACTGGTAGCCCGATTTTGTTCATGGTTTCCTCCTTTCTGTTGAAATGGACTCTGAAGTAGCAATGGGAAACGTACGAAGCACAACGAATGCAAAATCGGATCACTGAGTGACACAAATGCCACCCATCGGCCCTTCATTTTTTCATCTGTCCACTTATCCCATTCATCTTTGTCTCCTTCAGTCCTTGTTCTTCCAGCTTATTAAATGTGTTCAGCAAAAGGAAAGGGGAAAAAGTTATTTTTGTGCCCGTTCCTTTGGGCAAAAATAGATTCCTTCCATGAGTCATGCAAGGAGGCAGGGAAGAGAGCACCACGCCGAGTGAACAATCCTGCTTTCAGTCGGTACTTAATTTTTCTAAAAATGTACCTAGGTGGAGTTCATATCCTCTCCCTCAAAAGCTCTTTGGTATAATCCTAGATATTAGGGGGTTGCCTAACCTTACTTGTAAGGACTGTAGCACCATCCAGTGCGGAGACTGACCTCTTATGAGGGTCGGGGCCAAGAAGATTGAGGATCGTCATGTCAGTGGTTTTGAGGAGTGACTTTGCTTTACTTCCTGTTGCCAACCACAAAACTCAGCGGGATGACAGCTCTGAAAAGTCCTCACTTAGAAGCAGTTCTTGAATTTTCTAGAGTGGACCAGAGAGCACACCTATTGTAGATCAGCCACCAGAGGTTTAACTGATGATTTAGAGCAGTATCTCCCAGCTTTTTTGAGCCGCGGCACATTTTTTACATTTACAAAATCCTGGGACACACCACCAACCAAAATGACACAAAATGACACTCTAACACAGTAATACATATAGTTAATATGTTTTTAAATGTATTTATACACTCAGTGTGAAACCTGGACCTGTTTCGATGAACACAACATAGATGGCAGAATACACAAACTTCCCACACAGAACTCTGGGATTTATAGCTAACACACAATCAAAGAGCATCCTGAACTCTTGCAACAATGGAATGGAACCGAACTTGGCATATTGAACTCTCATTACCAACAGAAAGTACTGAAAGGGTTTGCTTGGGAATTGACCTTGAGTTTGGAAGTTGTAGTTCACCTACACCCAGATAGCACTGTGGACTTAACAATGTTATGTTATGTTGTTGTTTGTTTTCTATCCAGAATCACAATGTTGGAAGGAGGCTCACCACTTTAAGGTCCCGAAAACAGGCATGGGAAAACTTTGGCCCTCTGGGTGCTTTGGACTTCAACTCCCACCATTCCTAACAGCCTGTGGCCCATTCCTGCTTAAGTGGTTGAGGGGGGGGGGGAGGAAAAGGGCCTGAGGCTGCTAGGAATGGTGGGAGTTGGAGTCCAAAACACCTGGAAGGTCCAAGTTTGCTCATGCCAGCTTTCGACAGAGACCTCTTCCTCTCCCTTCGTGCCCTTTCTTCCCCCTCCTGCCGAACACTTACTTTTTCTTCTCCACTCGGGCTCCCTTCTTCAGGAGGGGAGGGGGGAGGGAGGAAGACGTGATCCGTGCGGGCGCTACTGTGCAGACTCACCCCACGTCTTCCTCCCTCCCCCCTTCCCTCCTGAACACACTCACACTGCCCCCTCGGATCAAAATGGCGGCAGCATGAGCAAAGCGAGCAGAGCGAGGCTGGGAAGAAGGCAGCCCGAATGGAGAAGAAAAAAATGTTCGGCAGGAGGGGGAAGAAAGGGTATTGGAGGTTCCAATTTCCCATGGCACACCTGATGATTGCTCGCAGCGCACTAGTGTGCCACGGCACACCGGTTGGGAAACACGGGTTTAACTGATGATTCAGGGAAGATTGCGAGCTTTCCTGGGTCCTCACGTCTGGGAAATGATTTTTCTCTCTGTGAGAAAACTGGCTTGGAAAGTGCAGGGCCTCAAGGGCATTCATGGGTGTCAGAAGTAACAACAGCAGATAAGGAATCGAGTGAAGAGCTGAGTGATAAGGAGGGTTCCCAGGAGAACGTGTAGCTATTGTTTTTAATATTGTGATAACGGATAAAATAATAATATTAATAATAAAACTTTATTTATACCCTGCCATCACCGCCCCAAGGGGACTTGAGGCGTATAAGTTCTAAAATACTCTCTGTATTACTTCGCGAACGAAGATTCTTTAGGAAGGACTCATCCCACGCTTTTTACAAATGTGTTGATGATTAAAACGGCCAATCTGAGATAGGCAAGACCGGTTGCAGAAAGCACAGCGGAAAGTCTCCTTGGGTGATGTTGTTTCCAAGTTGCTGTTCTTTCTGCATTGTCCTTTCTCTTCGAGACCCATTCGGCGTGTCTTCTCGAAAGAGGCCGCAGCATTGCGGATAGTGCATCTCCACGCCTCCCGATGTGAGGCCAGGCTGGACCATTGTTGGTGATCAATCTGGCCGAGCCTGAAATGTTGTTTCAGGGAGTCCTTATATCTCTTTTTGGGGGCGCCTCTCTTGCGCTCACCCATGGCGAGTGCACCGTAGAGTAGTATCTTTAGGAGGCAGTGGTCCTCCATCCTAGAGATGCACCCTGCCCAGCGCAGCTGTGTTCTCAATAGCATGGCCTCAATGCTGGTGATCCCAAGGACAGCAACATTCGTCACATAGTCGGTTCAGTGTATATTTAGGATTGTGCGAAGACAGCGCTGATGAAAGCGGTCGAGGAGTCGTAGGTGCTGGCGATAGGTGACCCATGTTTCAGACCCATAGAGGAGAATAGACAGTACAATAGCTCTGTACACGCTGGTTTTGGTGCTTTGTCTCGGGTGTTTGTAACTCCAGACTCTTTTGTGAAGCCTTCCAAATGCACTCTATGCCTTTGCTAATCTGTGATCTATCTCTTTGTCAATCTTGGCGTCTGAAGAGATGATGCTTCCCAGGGAGGTGAACTGCTGAACGGACTTATGCACAGATGTGCCTATGCTGACGTGGGGGTGATGGTGTTCTTCCTGTGGTGCGGGCTAGTAGAGGACTTCCGTTTCCTTCAGGCTGACTTCCAGCCCAAACAGCTCTGCAGCTGTTGTAAAGCAGGATGTCAGGGGCTGCAGAGCTGCTTCTAAATGGGCGACAAGGGCAGCATTGTCAGCAAAAAGCAGCTCACGGACTAGATAGTGTAGAGTCTTAGTGCGAGCTCTCAGACAGCTTAAGTTGAACAAGCTACCATCAGTACGATAGCGTATAATTCAGGGCTGTCCAACTGCCAGCCCTGCAGGTGTTTTGGACTTCAACTCCCAGAAATCCTAGCCAGTTTACCAGCTGTTGGGTTTCTGGGATTTGAAGTCCAAAACACCTGCAGGGCCGGCAGTTGGACAGCCCTGGCGTGTGTGTGTGTGTGTGTATATATATATATATATATATATATATATATATGTCGTCTTCTTCGAGATCTGCCCTCGCAATAAGTGAGGGGACATTGTACTATAGTTTGGAACGACAAACCCTCGTAATCCTTCCCCAAACTCCCTTTTACGCATGGAGCTTCCGTACACCCTTCTTGTCTTACTTGGCGCTGCGTGTGTTTTCCAGTGTGCTTTATGAAGTCAGACCTAATTTTAGTGTGAACTTCAAACACAGGCAGAGCCCCGCGTGCAAATTTAATTTCCTCCTCCCTCCGTGCAGACCTGCAAAAGGGCCGATTCTCTCGGTCAACCCGCTAACTTTAAACAAGAGAGGCCTGCAGAGGCCTCTTTTGAAGATTGTTTATTTTGATCTGGTTTCCTTTCCCCTCCATTTCTTTTCCCTTTTCATGACGTTGGAAAATGCCGAAGGGTAGACTTTTAAATATCCACTTTGGCTCAAAAAAAAGGGTGAGGGGAGAGGCAATGTTTTTCTTACTGCAACCCTCTCCCTTGAACTTCCTAATAATTCTGTTTTGCTTCTCTGTCTCTCCTTCAGCTACATGAAAGTAACTACGATGCTGGCAAAGCCCTCCAACGCCTGGTGAAGAAGCCCGTGCCCAAGCTCATTGAGAAGTGCTGGACGGAAGACGAAGTGGTAAGGAACCATATGGTTGATACTGTCGTTGTTTCCCTGATTGGCTGCTGTGTTTGTGTGCATTTGTAGCGGCGGGAGTGAGGGGTAAAGGTGGGCGCGGTATTTATTTATTTATTTATTTATTTATTATTTGCATTTGTATTCCGCCTCTTCCCGAGGGCTCGTGGCGGGTTACAAGACATACATAGTGATCGGCAGGCAACACTCATGCCGATTCACGAACAAAATAAAGCAATGCTATAACCATAAAAATAACAAAAATGATACTAAAAAACATCATTAAAACATTGTTAAAATTACACCAAGTGACAAAAAACAGTAACACAGAGTCATAAGTCGATTGAAAGCAAGAGGCGTTATATGTTAACCAAAGGCCTGCTTGAAAAGGAAGGTCTTACAGGCCCTGCGGAAGGGGGCGAGCTCCCGTATGGCTCTAGCCTCCTCCGGCAGGGCATTCCAGGCCGTTGGAGCTGCTACGGAGAAGGAGCGCTGCCTAGTTGATGATAGGCGGCAGAGGCGGATCGGTGGAATCTCCAGCAGATTTTGCTCTGCTGAGCGGAGTGATCTCGGGGGATCGTATGGGGCAAGGCGGTCCAAGAGGTACGCAGGCCCTAGACCGTACAAGGCCTTATTCCGTTCGTATTCGTTTCTGCCTACTGCCCGTGTGGATGGCACTGAACCAAAGCAGCCATTTTCGGATGAGACAAAAGGCGAAACGAAAGAGAAAGTTGCACGGTTTCTGTTTCTTTTGTTTTTCGGATTGCGTGGCTTTCCTTACACAGCCCAGGGAGTTCTTCCGCATGCGTCAGAGGAGGAAGACGTGGTGGTGTTTAGGCCAATCAGAGCCCGAGAAAACAGTGATGTCACCGGGCTATAGGTCTCCTCTGCAGATCCAGCAGAAAACCTCTCAAAATCAGTAGTATCTCAAGCCTTGCCTTTAAGCCCGGGTCTCCTCTGCATAGCGAATGGATAATTCTCTGGTGGCGTTCAGACACAAGACAATAGGTGAAGTAAATGATCAGAGAAGTCCTTGGTATGGTATTTCCATCATAGCGCTAAATTAATCCAAAGATAGCTTGTTTTTGTAAATCCATTAGCGACTGGGGAATAGCATGGACTGGCTGCAAAACACACCGGAATTAGACCGGGTTAGCTGCAAGCAAGCCAGATCCGTGCCGACGGCTTTCTCTGTTAGTGAGGCGCCTGTATTTTAGGGCCGTTTTTGTGCTAGGCAGCACTTCATCAGGGCGGGCACGTCGCTAAAAGGGTGTGTAATCTGATTATTTATTATTTATTTATTATTTCAAACTTCTATACCGCCACTCCCCGAAGGCTCGGAGCGGTTTACAAAGTTTGGTGAATAATAAAACACAGAACGCGCAGAACAGAACAAACAATAAAGGAAAGGTGGAGAGGACTACAGATAAGACAAAAGGGGGGGGGGAGTGCAATAGCCATGTCCATAGCAAACAGGTTGTCAATGAACACCGCCTTAACTCAACCGTCAAAAGGAGGGAGTTTCAGGGGGTCCAGCAAGTCATAAAGAGTCCTTAGCTCCGAGAGGAGATGGTCAACTTTGGCCTCTGGGTCCATAGATTCTGGCGCAGATCTCTTGGTCGCCAGGATGACCCTCCGGGGTTGGCATCTCGTTGAGGAATGTTCTCGGCGCCTGTAGATGGAGCTCCAGAAGATCCTGGTAGGGAACCACCCAGGTGACCTGGGCATGAGGGTCTTGGTGTTCACCCATTCAGGAGGTCCAGTTGGAGATCTAATGGTCTTTCGGACTCCATGAGTCCTGCAGGGCACTCCACGGATCGCCAGCCTGCTCCTAGACTGGCCAGGCTGGGAGGACTTCCTGTGCTCCCCGGAGAGGCCGGAAGTCCGCTCTTGGCAGTCGCTCCTGCTCCGATGTCTGCAACGACGTCTCTGCTTCCTTGGGTGACTCAGCACTTCCTGCTGTGGGCTCCTCCCAGGCTTCAGGGGGAGACAACATCCGGCCGGCCTCGCCGGCCTCAAGGCCATCCACCATCTTCACCTGTCCACCGTCCATCCACCCCGTCCCCCCGCCAGGCCACAACGGCGGGAGAGGGGGGTTCGGGCACAGGACAGAATCTCCGTGACGTCCAGCAACGGCATTGAACCATGGGTGCAGGGGCAGCCGGGGGCATCCACCGGTGGGTGGCCAGGCCCACCCAGCATAGGTAGGAGCTCGGGGGTCACTCACCAGCGGTAAGCCTCCGTTCAGCACCGGCTCCCTCAGTAGAATGGCACCCTCGGCAGTGGGTGGTCTAGGCTCCATTCCAGGCTCCGGAGACACTTATGTTGAGTCCACGCTCCCCGACTTGGAAGTCCCAGGACTGATCCCAGTCCAATTCAGGGACTGCGAGGGGGTCTTGCTGGGGGCGTTCCACAGTAGTGGGTCCAGGGATCGTGTTGGGAACCTGCGGGGGCAGGATGCCCAGCCCCCTCAGAAGAATGCTTAAGTTGGTGAAAAGTTCCAGTAGCTTCTCGTATTCGACCATAAGGCGCTCCAAGAGTAGCTTGTCCGGTTGGCCAGGGGAAATGTTTGGCTCTCTGGGGGTTTCAGCCAGCTGCTGTCTCCCTCCTCCCGGGCGCTCTTCCTTCAAGGGGGTCGACCGCAGTGAATGCCTCCTGCCCCAAGATTTTAGGAACTTAGCTGAGGAGGCTGTCAACGGATGCAGGACCCATCACTCTTGACGTCCGTCGGTTCCAGAAACTGATCTTGGTACAGATGCTGATGCCGGCGTCTCCAAGCAATAGGGGCCTGGTCGGCTTAGGAATGCTCTCCCTTGCCAGATTGACTCCCCGAGGGGTTGAGGGTCTTCAACAACCACATCATGAGGTTAGGGATGTAGTTGGAGATCAGACTCAACACCTACATTAGTCCGCTTGTAGGCGAAGGGAGTGCAATCAGTGCGTTCAGGTATGCTTAGCCGGAGCACACCCGACGGGTGCTCCACAGCTGCCGCCATCTTTGACATCTTTGATTCAATTATAAAAATGGATAGAAATAAGTAACAATATTCAAACAAGTCCACAACTAAGCCATGGAAATTACAAAAAACATACATACCAGTTTCAAAATATCTAGCGGCTTCAATGATATAAATCCAGCTGGCTGGGTTCAGCAACCATAGAGAATTTGCGCATGGGTTATATAGTGTTGACAACAGGTGTAATCATTTATGAGAATAGACCTTGAATGGTGAGGACATCATTAAGACCGCCTGGAGTTTCACTTGATAACAGTAAAATCCATTTCTTTTCGGCTCTAAGTAGTTGTTTCTGAAAATCCCCATGCTCTGATTTTTTAACCCTCTCCAGCCCAAAAATACCAAAACTTTCTGTAGAGTGTTTTTGACGTAGAAAATGATTATACAGAGTTGAGTCTTGTGATTGACTTCTTATTTTAGATTTGTGTTCATTCATTCTAACACGTAATTGACGTGAAGTCTGGCCAATATACCAAGATCTTAGGAACTTAGCTGAGGAGGCTGTCAAACGATGCAGGACCCATCACTCTTGGGCGTCCGCGGTTCCAGAAACTGATCTTTTGGGACAGATGCTGATGCCGGCGTCTCCAAGTTGGGGCCTGGTCGGCTTAGGAATGCTCTCCCTTGCCAGATTGACTTCCCCAGGGGGTTTAGGGAAAAAAATTTTAAAAAAAAAAAAAAGGGGAAAAATTTTGCGTTTTTTCCCCAAAATTTTCCCCGGGTTAAAAAAAAATTTTTTTTTAAAAAAAGGGGTTTTTTTAAAAAAAAGGGAATTTAAAAAAAAAAGGGTTGATATTTTTTAAAAAAAAAAACCAAAAAGGGGGGGGAAAAAAAAAAACCCCCCCCAAAAAAAATTTTTTTTAAAAAAATTTTTGGGGGCCCCGGGTTTAAAAAAAAAAAAAACCCCGGGTTTAAGGGGGGGCCCCCCCCAAAAACCCTCCCCCCCCCCCAAAAAAAAAAACCCAAAAACCCCGGGAAAAAAATTTTTCCCCCAAATTTTAAAAAAATTTAAAAAGGGAAAAAAATTTTTGGGGGGGGTTTTTTTTGGGGTTTTTCCCCCCCCAAAAAAAATTGGAAAAAAAGGACGGGAAAAACCCCCAAAAAAAAGGGGAAAAAGGGAAAAAAAGGGGGAAAAAACCCCGGGGGGCCCCCCCCCCCCCTTCTTCCGGGCCCCCCCCCCCTTTCCCCCCCCCCCCCCCCTTTCCCCCCCCTTCCCTTTCCCCCCCCCCGGGGGCCGGGGGGAAAAAAGGAAAAAAGGGGAAAGGGGGGGGAAAGGAAACAAAAAAAGGGAAAAAAAGGGAAAAACCCCGGGGAAAAGGGGGGGGGGGGGGAAAAAAAAAGGGGGGGGGGGAAAGGGGTTTTTTCCCCCCCCCTTCCCCCCCTTTCCCCCCCCCCGGCCCCCCCCTTTTTTCCCTTTTCCCCCCCAAAATTTTTCCCTTTTCCCCAAAAGGGGGGGGGGGTTTTTGGGGGGGGGGGCCCCCCCGGGGGCCCCCCCCCCCCCTTTTTTTTTTTTAAATTTTTTGGGGGGGGGGGCCGGGGAATTGTGACCTTTTGGTCAACAATCTCAGCAGCTCAGCAGTTTAACCCACTGGCCCCCCCCCAAAAAAAAAAAAAAAAAATAATAAAAAAAAAAAAAAAAAAAAAAAAATTTTTTTAAAAAAAAAAAAAAAAAAAAAAAAGGGGGGGGGGGGTTTTTTTAAAAAATTTTAAAAAAGGGAAAAAAAAAAACCCCCCTTTTTTGGGGGGGGGGCCCCCGGGGGGGAAAAAATTTTTGGGTTTTGGGGGGGGCCGGTTTTAAAGGTGGCCCGGTTTTCCCCCCCCCTTTTTTTTGGGGGGGGGGGAAAGGGGTTTAAATTTTTTTAAAAAAAGGGGGCCCCCCCCTTTGTTTTTTGGAAAAATTTTTTGGGGTTTGGGGAGGGCCGGGGCCCCCTTTTTTTTGGGGGCCCAAGGGGGGGTTTTTTTAAAAAACCCGCCCAAAAAGGGGAATTTTGGCCGGGAAAAATTAAAAAGGGGGGGGGGGGTTTTTTTGGGGGGGGGGGAAAAATTTTGGGGCCCCCGGGGCCCTTTTTAAATTGGGGGGGGGAAAACCCCGGGGGGAAAAATTTTTAAAAAAAAACCCCCCCAAAACCCCCCCTTTTTTTTTAAAAAAAAAAAAGGGGGGGGGGGGGGGGCCCCCCCCCCCCCCCCGGGGCCCCTTAAACCCCTTTTTTTCCCCCCCCCCCAAAAAACCCCCCCCCCCCCCCTGGGGGGGTTAATTTTGGCCCCCCGGGGGGTTTTTAAAATTTTTTTTTTAAAAAAAAAAAAAATTTTTTTAAAAAAAAAAAAAAAAAAAAAAAAACCCTAAAAAAAAATTTTTTAAAAAAAAAAATTTTTTTTTTTGGAAAAAAATTTAAAAAATTTTTTTTCCCCCCTTTTGGGGGGGAAAAGGGGGTTTTTGTTTTTGGGGGAAAAATTTGGCCGGGGGAGGTTTGGGGGGTTTTTTTTGGGAAATTTTTTTAAAAGGGGGGGGGTTTTTTTTTTTTTGTTTTTAAAAAAGGGGGTTTTTTGGGGGGGGGGTTTTAAAAAAAAAAATTTTTTAAAAATTTGGGTTTTTTTTTTTAAAAAAATTTCTTTTGGGGTTTTTTTTTTTTTTTTGGGAAAAGGGGGGGGGGGAAGGGAAAAAAAAAAAAACCCCCCCCCAGTTTTTGGGAAAAAAAAAAATTTTTGTGAATTGGCCCCCAATTGGGCCTTTTGGGGGGGGGCCCCCCCATCGAGGGGGGAAAAAAGGAAAAAAAGGCCCCAAAAAGGGCCCCCCCCTTTTTAAAAAGGGGGGGAAAAAATTAAAAACCCCCCCCCCGGGGGGGTTTTTTTGGGCCCCCCCCGGGAAATTTTTGGGGCCCCCCCTTTTTAAAGGGTTTTTTTTTTTTCCGGGGGTTTTGGGGTTTTTTTTTTAAACCCCCCTTTTAAAAAGTTTTTTGGGGGGGGGGCCCGGAAAAAGGGGGGAAAAATTTTTTGGGAAAAAATTTAAAAGGGGGGGGGTTTTTTCCCCGGGGGGGTTTTTTTCTTTCTTTTTTGGGGGTTTTTTTTGGGGGTTTCCCCTTTTTTTTTTGGTTTCCCAATTTTTTTTTTTGGGGGGTTTTTTTTTCCCCTTTTTTTTGGGGCCCCAAAAAAAATTTTTAATTTTTTAAGGGGAAAAAAAAAAAATTTCCAAAAAAATTTTTTTTTTTTTAAAAAAAAAAAATTTTTTTTTGGGTTTTTTTTTTTTGGGGTTTTTTTTGGGGGTTTTTTGGGGGGGGGGGGGTTTTGGGGGGGTTTTTTTGGGGGCTTCCCCTTTTTTTTTTTTTTTTTTTTAAGAAGGGGGGGTTTTAAAATTTTTTAATTTTGGGGGATGGGGTATTTTAAAATTTTTCCCGGGGGTTTTTTAATTTTTTCCCCTTTTTTGGGGGGGGGCCCGGTTTTTTTAATTTTTTTTTTCCCCTTTCCTTTTGGGGAAAAATTTTTGGGGGGCCAAAACCCTTTTGGGGTTTAAAAAAAGGGGGCCCCCCCCGGGGGAAAAAACCCGGGGGCCCGGGGTTTTTTTGGGGGATTCCTTTTTTTTTTTGGGGGGGGGGTTTTTTAAAACCCCCCCTTTGGGGCCCCCCCCGGCCCCCGGGTTTTGGGGCCCCTTTTCCCCCCTTTAAAAAAAAAACCCAAACCCAATTTTTGGGGGAAAGGGGAAAAATTTAAAACCCACTTCCCTTTTTTGGGGGGGCCCTTTTTTAAAATTTTTTTTTTGGGGGGGGGGTTTTTTTTGGGGTTTTTTTTAAACCCCCCTAAAATTTTGCGGTTTTCAAAAAATATTAATTTAAAATATATTCTTCTCTTGGCTTTTCTTCGCAAACGAAGATTCAGGAAGGACTCATCCCACGCTTTCTACAAGATTTTCCTATGCTGACATGGGGGTGATGGTGTTCTTCCTGTGGTGCGGGCTGGTAGAGGACTTCCCTTTTCTTCAGGCTGACTTCCATCCCAATCAGTTCTGCAGCTGTTGCAAAGCAGGATGTGAGGCGCTGCAGAGCTGCTTCTGTAAATATATATCACGGTACTGTCGATATTTTGCGAGTTTTTGCTGCTGTGGCTCTCTGAGGCACTTTCCCTCCTCAATCCTTCCTCCCTCCAGCCTTGAAGGGCCTCTCTGTCCTTCCTTTCACTTTATTTTAAGTGTCTCTCTCTCTACATTACTTCGCGAATGAAGATTCTTAGGAAGGACTCATCCCACGCTTTCTACAAGCGCGTTGATGACTAAGAAGGCCAATCTGAGATAGGCAAGTCCGGTTGCAGAAAACACAGCAGAAAGTCTCCTTGGGTGATGTTGTTTCCAGGTTGCGATTCTTTCTGCGTTGCCGTTTCTCTTTGAGACCCATTCGGCGTGTCTTCTTGAAAGAGGCCGCAGCATTGTGGATAGTGCATCTCCACGCCTCCCGTTTTTTCCAAGGGGCCTCCCTCTCGTGTGGCCCCTTGTAAAAAATAATGACCCACCCTTGTGATAGTGTGATCACGACCAATGTGTAGACCTCCGGGTACTTTTAGATGTCTCCCTCCCTCTCTCTCTCTATGTGGGCAAATCCATGCAGAATCAATGGGGAGCGATACAGATAAGCGACGAAAGCCCACCTCCAGTTCGTTAGGTTTGTTTTTAAAAATTAATCACTGCGAAGCGCATTTAAATAACAGAGGCTCCAGGCTGAGCTGCATCTAATCGAAACCGATTAAGTCACCCGTCCACACTTGGATAGTTATTAATTCTGTTTGTTTATGCATGCTCGCTGAAGGCGGAATTCCTGGCGCTGCCCTGTAATGCGCAGGGAGGGCTGTGCTGTGTGGGGCCGGGGACTTAATGAGCACCCTGAGGTTGGTTGCGAAGAACAGCAGGCTGGCTAATTGAATTCACTTGACGACCCAGGACCCGGGTCGTCTTTGCAAAGTCAAGTGGATCTGGATCTCCCTGGAGTTGAGGAATGGCAGAGGGAACATGGCCCATGGATACGAAGGAGACTCCTAAAGAGTTTGGAAGCATACACTTAATGAAGAGAGAGTAAATCAGTGATGCCTTGACTTATAGAATCCTAGAGTTGGAAGAGGCCTTGTATGTCATCCAGTCCAACCCCATTCTGCCAAGAAGCAGGAAAATTGCATTCAAAGCACCCCTGACAGATGGCCATCCAGCCTCTGTTTAAAAACCTCCAAAGAAGAAGCCTCCACCACACTCCGTGGCAGAGAGTTCCACTGCTGAACGGCTCTCACAGTCAGGAAGTTCTTCCTGATGTTCAGATAGAATCTCCTTTCTTGTAGTTTCCCAACCTGGGGGGGTCAGGACCCATAGGAAGTTCGCGAGGGGGTGTCAGAGGGGTCACCAAAGACCATCGGAAAACACAGTATTTTCTCTTAGTCATGGGGTTTCTATGTGTGAAGTTTGGTCCAATTCTATTGTTGGTAGGGTTCAGAAAGTTCTTTGATTATAGGTGAACTATAAATCCCAGCAACTACAACTCCCAAATATCAAGGTCTATTCCCCCCCCCCAAAAAATACTCCACCAGCGTTCACATTTCGGCATATTGAGTATTCGTACGAAGTTTGGTACAGATCCATCATTGTTTGAGTCCACAGTGCTCTCTGGATGCAGTTGAACTACAACTCCCAAACTCAAGGTCAATGCCCACCAACCCCTTCTAGTGTTCATGAAACCCTTCCAATATTTTCTCTTGGTCACAGGAGTTCTGTGTGCCAAGTTTGGTTCAGTACTATCGTTGGTGGAGTTCTGAATGCTCTTTGATTGTAGGTGAACTATAAATCCCAGTATCTACAATTCCCAAATGTCAAGGTCTATTTTCCCCAAACTCCGTCTGTGTTCACATTTGGGCATATTGAGTATTCGTGCCGAGTTTGGTCCAGATCCATCATTGTTTGAGTCCACAGTGGTCTCTGGATAAAGGTGAACTACAACTCCCAAACTCAAGGTCAACGTCCACGAAACCCTTCCAATATTTTCTCTTGGTCACGGGAGTTCTGTGTGCCAAGTTTGGTTCAATACTATAGTTGGTGGAGTTCTGAATGCTCTTTGATTGTTGGTGAACTATAAATCCCAGTATCTACAATTCCCAAATGTCAAGGTCTATTTTCCCCAAACTCCGTCTGTGTTCACATTTGGGCATATTGAGTATTCGTGCCGAGTTTGGTCCAGATCCATCATTGTTTGAGTCCACAGTGGTCTCTGGATAAAGGTGAACTACAACTCCCAAACTCAAGGTCAATGTCCACGAAACCCTTCACCACAACATGAGGAACTGTATTAAGGGGTCGCGGCATTAGGAAAGTTGAGAAACATTGACTTAAAGCATTTAATTCTATTCGTGATTGAGGTCTTAACTCAAAATGCTGTAATCTCAAAGTGAATATGCTAATCATAATAATCATCATCCTCATCATCCATGGACACTTCCTGGAAATACCATGATATATATTTTAAATTAATATTTTTTGAAATCCGTGAAATAGCGAGTCCGTAATAAGCGATCCGCGGAGTAGCGAGGGAACACTGTATATGTCTTTTGTGCCTAGCTCAGAATCTCAGGACTGCCTCAGGCTAATGTATTGAGAGACCAGTCACTATTGCCATGTGGTTTTGAGGCAACGTTGTAGTAATGGTGAGGCTGTCGACCATATTATCGTTCTTGTGGACCACTGATAGACTACAGGCCACAGGTTGGGAACCACCTGTGGTCCTACGTTCCAGGACCTCCCGCAATAAGTGAAAAACCGCAATGTAGGGACGCTCTATTTATTTATTTATTTTAATATTTATACATGATTGTAGTAGTTATACACTATTTTAAGTCTTTATAAAGTGAAGGGAGGGAAGGAAGGAAGGGCCCTTCGAAGATGGAGGGAGGGAGGACGGAGGAGGGAAAGCACCTCAGAGAGCAGCGGTGGCAAAACCCCACAAAACAACAAAAATACCATGATATATATTTTAAACTAGCTTGGGGACCCGGCGGTGCCCGGGTGATTTGAGAAAGGCATTGTGTGCCAAGATTGGTCCTTATCAGATGTTTACGTGGCTTGCAGTGGTCTCAGGAAGTTAGTGAAGCTACTGCAAATCGCATCGGCCATGGTCCATCCCCCTCAATATCCCATGAGGTGAGGCCTAGTCAGGAAAATCAAGTTAAGGAAGCCTTACTGTCAATTTTGCGCCTGGTCTGTGATTTATAGGGTCTACAGTTTTGTTTGGGAAGTGAGTCAGTTGGAGGTACTGCAAATCCCATCATAGCAGGTTGTGAAGTGGGCCATTGGACCCCTGTGTGCCAAGTTTGGTCCTGATCCGTCATTTCTGTGGGCTGCAGTGACTGACTGCCTGAGGCCTTTCCTTTTCCCTCTGCGTCACCTTAGAATGTTGGAATCTAGAAGCTGGCCAATCAGAGCCGGTTGTGCAAATTCTCCCTCAGTGATAACCAATCATGTTGTTTGAATGAAGAGGCTTGGATTCTTGGATGCTGGCCAATCAGAGTCCTTTATGCAAATACTCCCTCAGTGGCAACCAATCGAAACGCTGCCACATATTCCTCCGCACCTCTGCACTTTTATTATATACACTAGCTGAGGACCCAGCGGTGCCCGGGTTATTTGAGGAAGGCATTGTGTGCCAAGGTTGTTTCCTATCAGATGTGTATGTGGCTTGCAGTGGTCTCAGAAACTTAGTGAAGGTACTGCAAGTCCCATTGGCCATGGTCCACCCCCTCCAAACAGCACCAGAATGTAGAGTGGGTCATGGGGGCTGTGTGTCACATTTGGTCCATTCTCTGGATTGGTGGTCTCTGCATGAGGGAAGATCCCCATTGGCCATGGTCCACCCCCTCCAAACAGCACCAGAATGTAGAGTGGGTCATGGGGGCTGTGTGTCACATTTGGTCTTGATCATTCTCTGGATGAGGCTTGCAGTGGTCTCTGCAAGTGAGGGAAGATACTGGAAGTCCCATCATCCATGGTCCCCCATTCTCCAATCTGCACCAGGATGTAGGGTGGGTCATGGGTACTCTGTGTGCCAAGTTTGGACCTGGTCTCTGATTTGTAGGGGCTGCAATGTTCTGTGGGAAATGAATTGGGTGAAGGTACTGCAAATCCCATCATTTGTGAGCCATCGTGCCGTAAACCGCAGCAGGTTTGTAATGTGGGCCATTGGGCCTCTGTGTGCCAAGTTTGGTCCTGATTCGTCATTGGTGTGGGCCACAGTGCTCTAAGGAAGTGAGTTAAAGTACTGCAAGTCCCATCATCCATGGTCCATCCTCCCTCAAACTGCACCAGGATGTAGGGTGCATCTTGGGGGGGTGGTGGTGTCTGTGTGCCAAGTTTGGTCTTGTTATGTCATTGTTGGGGGCCTAGTCAGGAAAATCAAGTTGAGGATGCCTAACAATATCCCATGAGCTGAGGCCTAGTCAGGAAAATCAAGTTAAGGGCGCCTTGCTGTCAAATTTGGGCCTGGTCTGTGATTTATAGGGGCTATAGTGTTGTTTGGGAAGTGAATCAGTCCTGGGTCCTGATCTGTCATTGCTGTGGGCCGCAGTGTCTGACTGCCCGAGGCCTTTCCTTTTCCCTCTGAGTCACTTTAGCATGTTGGAATGTGGTTGGCCAATTGGAGTCCTTTATGCAAATACCATTTCACTGGCAACCAATCCCCTCTGTCTGGGGCCGTAGAATGTTGGAGTTCTGAGGCTGGCCAATCAGAGCCATTTATGCAAATACCCCCACAGTTGCAGCCAATCGAAATGCTGGCACATATTCCTTCCGTCGCAGCACCCAACGCCCGCAAACACTGACTTTTATTATATACATAGATATAGATAGATAGATAGATAGATAGAAGATAGATAGATTAATATTTTTTGAAATCTGCGAAACAGCGAGTCCGCAATAAGTGAACCGCAAAGTAGCAAGGGAACAACCAAAGTACCGTGATATATATTTTAATTTTTTTTAATCCGCGAAACCGCGAATTCGCAATAAGCGAACCGCGAAGTAGCAAGAACACTGTCTTTTGAGGCATTGATGCGCCTGCTATACTGATGATCTTCCCCCCTTCGAAAGAATCCTCACAAATATTTATAGTCGTGCGATGCCCTTGTTAAAAGGTCTCGGTTGCTCTAGCGGAGACTCGAAATGAAACCTTCCGTGCTGTGACATTCGTATTAGTCGGGTAGTTATCCTTACCCGAGGAACAAAAAAATATTCCTTGTGTTGCGTGTCTTTTTCTGCAGGCGTGTTTGTGCATGTGCGGGGAAAAAAGAGAGGGAGAACCATTATTGAGTGTAGCTGGGGGCTTCTCGGGTTGAGGGGAAACGTACGGCTTGGAAGATTAATAAATTCTGTAGAGTCGGGCTGTTGAAAGTATGCATTTCATCTCATTTTCAAGAGTGCTTTTCCTTCTTCTTCCTTTTGAATTAGAGATTGCTTACACTCTCGGCTGTTGCCGGTCGTTTTCCTGCGTAACGAGAACAAGACACAAGAGGCTCCAAACGCGGCGTTTGTTCTCCCCCAAAGCAATTTATTTCATAAACAAAGAGGGCCAATGCCATTATCCTTTGTAGTTTCTTAGCAACGGGACTGGGAGTCCGTTTCGCTGGCTCCCTCGGTCGGCATAATGCACATCTTGTTCCTTCTGTGTGTGTTGAAACATTTCGCAGCGCGGCTTCACAACTTAAACAAAGCCCCATTACCCGGAGAGCCCTTGGTAGAGATGCTATAAAGCTCAAAAGAGGGAGATCTGATGGCTTTTGTTCCGTTTGCCTTTCCCTTCGTGTCGTATTCTCTTTAAAATATCTCTTGAAGATGGTACTCCTCGATTGGGGTTGGGATTGTCTTGAACAGAAGGGAGAGCAATGCCGTGAATTTGGATGCAATGTGGATGTTAGGCGTCTTTCTCAGATGTCTTGTTTACATGTTGCTATGTTGCCATTTGGCTGTATTTAGATATCTCTATCTCTATATATAATAAAGCGGAATGTTTGTTTGTTTGTTTGTTTGTATGTGGCAGCGTTCTAATTGGCTCCTGGCCTTTACATTCTGACAACATGATTGGTTGCCAGTGAGGGAGTATTTGCATAACGCCTCTAATTGGCCAGCCAACACGAACATTCCGACACTCTAAACTGCCAGAGGGGGATAAGGCAAAGGCCTGAGGCAGTCAGATTAGCCAGCCAACACGAACATTTCGACACTCTAAACTCCCAGAATCCACGCCTCTACATTCAAACAACAGGATTTCTTGCCACTGAGGGAAAATACGCACCATCAACATTCCCTCCCCATTTGGCTCTGTGAAAACAAAATGGATTCCGCCTTCCTTCTCTTCCCTTCCCCCTTTTTCTTCCCTCCTTCTCTCCTCCTTTCTTTCTCTTCTTCCCTCTTTCTTTCTTTCCTTCCATCCCTTTTCTTTTCTTCTCTCCTTCCTTCTCTTCTCTTCCCTCTTTTCCTTCCCTCCGTCTCCTTTCTTTCTCTCCTTCCCTCTTTCTTTCCTTCTTTCCCTTTTTTCTTCCCTTCTCTCCTTCCTTCCTTCTCTTCCTCTTCCCGTCCCCCTTTTCCTTCCCTCCTTCTCCCCTCCTTTCTTTCTCTCCTTCCCTCTTTCTTTCCTTCTTTCCCTTTTTTCTTTCCTTCGCTCCTTCCTTCCTTCTCTTCCTCTTCCCTTCCTTCCCCCTTTTCCTTCCCTCCCACTTTCTCTCTTTTTTCTCTCCTTCCCTCTTTCTTTCTTTCCTTCCTTCCCTTTTTTCTTTCCTTCTCTCCTTCCTTCTCTTCCTCTTCCCTTCCCCCCCTTTTCCTCTTCCTCTTCCTCTCTGTTCTTTCTTCTCTACCTATTCTTGGACTGCAACTCACAGCAGTTCTCTTGATCAATCTATCTACCTTCACTTCCTCCCTTTCGTTCTTCCTTCCCTCTTTCCTCTCTCTCCTTCCTCCCTCTCCTTCCTTCCTTCCTTCTCTTTTGTCCTTCTTTCCTTCTCTCTTTCCTTTATCCTTCCCTTCCTTCCTTTCATCCTTATCTCCATCCCTTGCTTCCTTTTTTCTCTTTTTCCATCCCCTTCCTTCCATCCATCCTTCCCTTCCACCAATTCATCCTTCCTTCCCTCCCTTTTGTCTTCCCTCTTCCCTCCGGCCTTCCCTCCCCCCTTTCTCCTTCCGTCCTTCCCTTCTTCCCTTTTGTCCTTCCTTCTTTTTCTCCTTCCTTCCTCTTTCTTTTCCTTCCTCCCATCACCAGGCAGCCAGTCCTCAGAGCAGGGAGTGCAAGCATGTGGCCCCCAAGTTAGAAAGTTTGCCCATGCCATGCCTGTTCTAGGTCACTTGGCCAGATTGACTGCATAGAGTGCCATTTCCTTCCCACTGGAGTGGTAACTATATATGTTATGTCAGATAGATAGATAGATAGATAGATAGATAGATAGATAGATGGATAGCTGCTTTGCAGCAGCTGCAGAGCTGTTTGGGCTGGAAGTCAGCCTGAAGAAAAGGGAAGACCTCTACCAGCCCGCACCACAGGAAGAACACCATCATCCCCACGTCAGCATAGGCAAGTCTGTGCTTAAGTCAGTTCAGCAGTTCACCTCCCTGGGAAGCATCATCTCTTCAGACGCCAAGATTGACAAAGAGATAGATCACAGATTAGCAAAGGCATAGAGTGCATTTGGAAGGCTTCACAAAAGTGTCTGGAGCAACAGTGACATCACTGCTGGACTACTGTAATGCCTTGTACGTGGGGCTAAAGAAAAAGTATCCAAACACTGGATTCACTTAAAAGATATTGTATTCAATAATTACTCCTGAGGAGTTGCAGGCAAATCAACATATCAACCCCAATTGGGTGCCTTAAATACAACCATGTTTCAATCCCTTATAATTAGAATATCCATGTAAACAAAATAAGTTCCCAGTTCCTGGGTGGGATGAAAAGGTGGAGTAACGCCGCAAAGTAAGTTTTCTAAACCCCAATGGGTATTTATATTTATAATATTTGTAATCAATGGGAAATGGAAGGCAGTAATCAATGGGAAATGGAGAGCAGGTTTCTCAGGTGGTGTCTGCTAAGTCTTCTTAGTGACTTAGCAGTCACCACCTGAGAAACCAACTCTCCACATTGGGAACGCTACGAAGCCCAGGATTGGGGTTTGACGGTGTGCCTGCCGTCCAATTCCCATTGGATTACAAATACCCATCGGGGTTGGATTATAAATACCCATTGGGGTTTAGAAAACTTACTTTGCGGCGTTATTTACCTTTTTCATCCCACCCAGGAACTGGGAACTTATTTTGTTTACATGGATATTCTAATTATAAGGGATTGAAACATGGTTGTATTTAAGGCACCCAATTGGGGTTGATATGTTGATTTGCCTGCAACTTCTCAGGAGTAATTATTGAATACAATATCTTTTAAGTGAATCCAGTGTTTGGATACTTTTTCTTTGGTTCTACAGTGACCACACCCGTTGTGTTATATTGTACGTGGGGCTGCCACAGTCAACCACTCGTAAAATCCAGCTAGTGCAGAATGCAGCCGCCAGACTCCTCACCGGGACACCGCTGAGATGCCACATTGCGCCATCTCTACAACGCTTACACTGGTTGCCAGTCGAGCTCAGAGCCATCCACAAGATCTTGTCGCTCACCTTTAAGGCCCTCCATGGCGCCGGCCCAGCCTATTTAAAAGATCACTTGTTCGAACCAGTTCATTTAAGGTCGCCACGTTCAGTGAACAGGGACCTTCTCCGCATTCCAGGTGTGAGTGAGGCCCGCCTCGACATCACAAGATGGAGAGCCTTCTCCATTGCGGTCCCTGTTCTCTGGAATCTGATGCCGGCGGAGCAGAGAGCTATCTTGGACATGCCCCAGTTCCTGACCGCATTGAAGACTTGGCTCTTCCGAAAGGCTTATGGCTAAGGACACCTCCCAAACTTGGCCTGAGCTACCGGAACTCTTTTAATTAAATTCCCATTTTTTATTTTTTATTTTTAGCTTTTTACTATTGAACTGTTTTATATGCTTTATGTGTAAGTCGCCCGGAGCACTGACGTGGAGGGCGACTCACAAATAATAAAATCAATCAATCAATCAATCAAACAAGCACCTGAGGCAAAGCACCAAAATCAGTGTGTACAGACCTATTGTACTGTCTATTCTCCTCTATGGGTCTGAAACATGGGTCACCTATCGCCAATACCTACGACTCCTCGAACGCTTTCATCAGCGCTGTCTTTGCACAATCCTAAATATACACTGGACCGACTATGTGATGAATGTTGCTGTCCTTGAGCAAGCAGGGATCACCAGCATTGAGACCATGCTATTGAAAACTCAGCTGCGCTGGGCAGGGCATGTCTCTAGGGTGGAGAACCACCGCCTCCCAAAGATACTACTCTATGGTGAACTCGCCACGGGTCAGTGCCAGAGAGGCGCCCCCAAAAAGAGATACAAGGACTCCCTGAAACAACATCTCAGGCTCGGCCAGATTGATCACCAACAGTGGTCCACCCTGGCCTCACATCGGGAGGCATAAAGATGCACTATCCACAATGCGAGAAGACACGCCAAATGGGTCTCGAAGAGAAACGACAACGCAGAAAGAACCGCAACTTGGAAACAACATCACCCAAGGAGACTTTCTGCTGTGCTTTCTGCAACCGAACTTGCCTATCTCAGATTGGCCTTTTTAGTCATCAGTGCGCTTGTAAAAAGCGTGGGATGAGTCCTTCCTAAGAATCTTCGTTCGTGAAGTAATACCGAGAGAGAGAGAGAGAGAGAGAGAGAGATGTTTACTTCTGAGGAACGGCTCACATGAAGATGGCCTTGGCCTTCTCATGAAATGACCCTTGCCTTCATCAGTTTGATCGAGATGAGGTTGTATTTCCTCCTCTCTTCCTCCGCTTTACACAACGTCCACTGGTGAGGGATACTGGGACTGACAGCTCAGATTATATAAGAAGAATATCCTTGGGGGCAAATGTTGAGGTTTTGAGAGAGCTCGTGTCAGCCAGGCTCACAGTGTTTCGAAACCAATGACCGGGGATTGGCCGCCCAGCGCCAGAGTCGAGCTAATCCGCCGTGAAGTGTTGTTTCTGAAACGAAGTGGGAAAGGGAGGTGAGAAGAGACACATATGGCTCCGTGTTGAGCTTTTGCGTCCATCCCTCTTTTCAGATTTTTCGGTTGTCTTGCTTGTTTATCTCTTCCCTTTAAATGGAAAAATAGGATTGCAAACCTGGATGGGGCGCTCTTCCCCCAAAGTTAGCCACCCAGTGGCAGGAGCAGGGCTTTGCAGGGGGAACAAGGTTGGAGGGAGGGAAGAGAAGGAAGGAAGGAAGGAAAAAAGGAGGGAAGGAGAAAGGGAGAGAGGAAAGATGAAAGGGAAGAAGTGAAGGAAGGAATGAAGGAGAAAGAGAGAGAAGGAATGAGGGAGGAAAGGGGGAAGGAAGGAAGGGTAGAAGAGAAGGAGGGAGGAAAAAGAGAAGGAAAGATGGATAGAAGGAAGGAGAAAGAGAGAGAAGGAGTGAGGAAAGGAATGAAAGAAAGGATAAAAGGGATGAAGCAAAGGAAGGGGGAGGAGGGAAGGCTGGAAGAGTAGGAGGAGAAAGAGAAGGAAAGATGGGTGGAAGGAAGGAAAAAGGGAGAGAGAAGGAGTGAGGAAAGAGGAATGGAAGAAAGGATAAAAGGGAGGAAGCAAAGGAATGAAGGAAGGAGGGAGGGAGGAAAGGGGGAAGGAAAGAAGGCTGGAAGAGAAGAAGGGAGGAAAAAGAGAAGATGGATGGAAGGAAGGTGGGAGGGAGAGAGAAGGAGTGAGGAAAGAGGAAAGTAAGAAAGGACAAAAGGGAGGAAGTGAAGGAAGGAAGGAGAAAGAGAAGGAATGAGGGAGGAAAGGGGGAAGGGAGAGAGGAAGAGAAGGAGGGAGGAAAAAGAGAAGGAAAGATGGATAGAAGGAAGGAGAAAGGGAAAGAGAAGGAGTGAGGAAATTGGAATGGAAGAAAGGATAAAAGGGAGGAAGCAAAGGAATGAAGGAAGGAGGGAGGGAGGAAAGGGGGAAGGAAGGAAGGCTGGAAGAGAAGAAGGGAGGAAAAAGAGAAGATGGATGGAAGGAAGGTGGGAGGGAGAGAGAAGGAGTGAGGAAAGAGGAAAGTAAGAAAGGACAAAAGGGAGGAAGTGAAGGAAGGAAGGAGAAAGAGAAGGAATGAGGGAGGAAAGGGGGAAGGGAGGGAGGAAGAGAAGGAGGGAGGAAAAAGAGAAGGAAAGATGGATAGAAAGAAGAAGAAAGAGAGAGAAGTGAGGAAAGAAAAATGGACGAAAGGATAAAAGGAAGCAAAGGAAGGGGGGAGGGGGGAAGGAAGGCTGGAAGAGAAGGAGAGAGGAACAAGAGCAGGAAGGATGGAAGGAAGGAAGGAGAAAGGGAGAGAGAAAAGGAGGGAGGAAAGAGGAATGGAAGAAAGGATAAAAGGGAGGAAGCAAAGGAAGGGGGAGGAGGGAAGGCTGGAAGAGTAGGAGGAGAAAGAGAAGGAAAGATGGGTGGAAGGAAGGAAAAAGGGAGAGAGAAGGAGTGAGGAAAGATAATGGAAGAAATGATAAAAGGGAGGAAGCAAAGGAATGAAGGAAGGAGGGAGGGAGGAAAGGGGGAAGAGAAGGAGGGAGGCAAAAGAGAAGATGGGTGGAAGGAAGGAGAAAGGGAGAGAGAGAAGGAGTGAGGAAAGGTGAATGGAAGAAAGGATAAAAGGGAGGGAGCAATGGAATGAAGGAAGGAAAGAGGGAGGGAGGAAGGCTGGAAGAGAAGGAGGGAGGAAAAAGATGGATGGAAGGAAGGAAGGAGAAAGAGAAAAGGAAGGAGGGAGGAAAGGGGGAAGGAATGAAGGAAGGCTGGAAGAGAAGGAGGGAGGAAAGATGAATAGAAGGAATAGAAGGAAGGAGAAAGGGAGAGTAGAGGAGTGAAGAAAGAGGAATGGAAGAAAGGATAAAAGGGAGGAAGCAAAGGAAGGAAGGAAAGTGGGAAGAAGGAAGGCTGGAAGAGAAGGAGGGAGGAAAAAAGAGAAGGATGGATGGATGGAAGGAGAAAGAGAAGGACTGAGGGGGGAAGGAAGGGTGGAAGAGAAGGAGGCAGGAAAAAGAGAAGGAAAGATAGATAGAAAGAAGGAGAAAGAGAGAGTAGAGGAGTGAGGAAAGAGGAATGAAATAAAGCATAAAAGAGGAAGGAAAGAAAGGGGGAAGAAGGAAGGCTGAAAGAGAAGGAGGGAGGAAAAAGAGAAGATTGATAGAAGGAAGGAGAAAGGGAGAGTAGAGGAGGGAGGAAAGAGAAATGGAAGAAAGGATAAAAGGGAGGAAGCAAAGGAAGGAAGGAAGTGGGGAAGAAGGAAGGCTGGAAGAGAAGGAGGGAGGAAAAAGAGATGGAAGGAGAAAGAGAAAAATGAACGAGGGACGAAAGGAAGGAAGGAGAAAGAGAAGGAATGAAGTAGGAAAGGGGGAAGAGAAGGAGGGAGGAAAACGAGAAGGAAGGATTGTTACAAGGAAGGAGAAAGGGAGAGTAGAGCAGTGTTTTTCAACCTTTTTTGGAGCACACCACCAACCAAAATGACACAAAGTGACACTCTAACACAGTCATACATATAGTTAATACGTTTTTAAATGTATTTATACACTCAGTGTGAAACCTGGACCTGAATACTCAATGTGCCCAAATGTGAACACAGATGGAGTTTGGGGAAAATAGACCTTGACATTTGGGAGTTACAGTTTCTGGGATTTATAGTTAACACACAAACAAAGAGCATCCTGAACTCTTGCAACAATGGAATTGAACCAAACTTGGCATATTGAACTCTCATTACCAACAGAAAGTACTGAAAGGGTTTGCTTGGGGATTGACCTTGAGTTTGGAAGTTGTAGTTCACCTACACCCAGAGAGCACTGTGGGCAGGAGGGGGAAGAAAGGGCATTGGAGGTTCCAATTTCCCACGGCACACCTGATGGTCGCTCACGGCACACTAGTGTGCCACGGCACACTGGTTGGGAAACACTGGAGTAGAGGAATGAGGAAAGAGGAATGAAAGAAAGGATAAAAGGGAGGAAGCAAAGGAAGGAAGGGGGGAAAGGAAGACTGGAAGAGAAGGAGGGAGGAAAAAGAGGAGGAAAGATGGATGGAAGGAAGGAAGGAGAAAGGGGGAGAGAGGAGGAGTGAGGAAAGGTAGGTTTTCTGTAAATTGTGTGGCCTACTTGTTGATTGGGTTTGCGGGTGAGTAGGACATCTAGAGGTGGTTCCGTTCACCTTGGGGGAGGTGGGCTTTACTTGTGAGTATCTTGTGAGTAGCTCAGGCCAGATCCCGAAAATATTAAAGAAGTCATTTTTGCAATAAGCTTCCCAGAGTGAGTGATAAACAGGAGTTTAAACACGGCTGAGAAAGGAGAATTGGCTCCTTAACTAGCTTTGAAAGGATGAAAGTCCGTTATAATTACGTCTCCCTTGAAATGGAAGGCTTTTCCCCGGCTAAGACTTGCGATTTTGAATGTTTGAAAGGCTTGGTTTTTTTTCAACTAGTCCTTAAATCCTTGGATCATTATGTAAAGCCGAAGTGGGTTTTTGCACCGAGGAATTTATGGAGCTGTCAGCATTCTTTGCAATGCGCACATCTCCACAGGCCGTTTGCTCCATTTCCAGACTGACGCCGCTCTCCCGTTTTCTGCAAACCCGAATAGCTTGTGTCCAGTCGTCCCCTGGATTGCGGACTTGTAGTTTTGGCTTTGTTTCCTGGTGCTTTTCCCTTTGCAGACCCCTCTATTTCAGGCCCAGATTAACACCTTTTTGCACCCTAGGCCAGTGTTTCACAACCAGTGTGCCGGGGCACACTAGTGTGCCGTGAGCGATCATCAGGTGTGCCGTGGGAAATTGGAACCTCCAGGAGGGGAGGGGGGGAGAGTCTAGTGTGTTGAAGTATAAAAACCCTAAGAAACCTACCTCGATAAAGGCACAAAATTACAAACACCCCCCCTCCCCACCCGTTGTCTACTTGGTCTCTCCCTCTCCATGCATTGGGAAGGCCCGCCTCACTTTCCCCAAATAGAGACCTCCTCTTGCCTCCTGGGGGTTCTGTGTGGGAAGTTTGGCCCAGTTCTATCATTGGTGGGGTTCAGAATGCTCTTTGATTGCGTGTTAAATATAAATCCCAGAAACTATAACTCCCAAATGTCATTATCTGAGTCCACAGTGCTCCCTGGATGTAGGTGAACTACAACTTCCAAACTCAAGGTCAATTCCCAAGCAAACCCTTCCCCCCCCCAGGCATGTAGCCAGGGGGGGGGCTAAGGGAGCTTCAGCCCCCCGAAATTCTCAGGGTAGTCCGCGAAAAGGCCTTACTGGTACATTATTTAAACTGTTATGTTTATTCATATCATGATCTTATCACCATGCTCATTATATCCCACATTAATGGGGTTATTGGGCTAACAATACAAAAGATTTGCTAGGGTAGACCCTCTTCCACCCAGTCTCAGCCCCGAACCAAACTCAGCCCCTCCGAAACAAAAATCCTGGCTACGGCCCTTCCCCCCTCAGCCACTTAAGCAGGAAAGGGCCTCAGGCTGTTAGGAATGGTGGGAGTTGGAGTCCAAAGCACCCAGAGGGCCGAAGTTTTCCCATGCCTGTTTTAGGGACCTTAAAGTGGTGAGCCTCCTTCCAACATATTATTCTGGATAGAAAACAAACAACAACATAACATAACATTGTTTGAGTCCACAGTGCTCTCTGGGTGTAGGTGGACTACAACTTTCAAACTCAAGGTCAGTTCCCAAGCAAACCCTTTCAGTACTTTCTTTTGGTAATGAGAGTTCAATATGCCAAGTGTGGTTCAATTCCATTGTTGCCAGAGTTCAGGATGCATTTTGATTGTGTGTTAACTATAAATCCCAGCAACTGTAACTCCCAAATGTCAAGGTCTATTTCCCCAGAACTCCATCTGTGTTCACATTTGGGCATATTGAGTATTCATGCCAAGTTTGGTCCTGATCCAACATTGTTTGAGTCTCTGGATATAGGTGAACTACAACTCCAAAACTCAAGGTCAATGCCCACCAAACTCTTATAGTATTTTCTCTTCGTTATGGGAGTTCTGTGTGGGAAGTTTGTGCCTTTCTGCCATTCCTGCCAGGATATCTATGTTGTCTTCATCGAAACAGGCCCAGCTTTCACACTGAGTGTATAAATATATTTAAAAACATATTAACTGTATGTATTACTGTGTTAGAGTGTCATTTTGTGTCATTTTGGTTGGTGGTGTGCCCCAGGATTTTGTAAATGTAAAAAGTGTGCCGTGGCTCAAAAAAGGTTGGGAAACACTGCCCTAGGCCACACTTTGGAATTACGCCCCCTCTACTACCGGCACTGAAAGTTGTTGTTTGGGATCCAGGAAGGAAGGGTGGGGCCCAAGCCGCACCTGCCTTTCCTTCCATCCTTCCTCGCCCGGGGGCTTGGGGGCCGTGGCAGGGTGGCCATCTGCCGGAGCTGATTAGGATCCCCATGCCCCAGGGAGGGGGGGGGCAGAGATAGAGAGAGACACCCACCCGTCTCCGTCTCCTTCAGGGCCGCTGCTCCTCCTCCTCCTCGGTTGCAATCCGTGGCTCAGGGAGAACCCCCCTCCGTCGACTTCTGCCTCCAAGCAGGTCATCGCCTTCCTATTGGCCGAGTGTAGGCTCCCCGATTGGCCGGCTGCCGCTCTTCAGCTTTGATTGATGGGTGTCACAAGGCGGGAGACGGGGCCAGGAGGCGAGCTCGGAGGACTCACTCCTGGCCCCACCCACTTCCCACCTCCCAGGGAGGGAGGGAGGGACGTCACCCTGGGAGGCGACGGAGCAAACAAGGAAGGCGGGCCTGGCAGAAGAGGAGGGAGTGATGTCATCCTGGGAGGCCCCGCCCCCGGCTGAGTAGCGGGGAGGAGGAAGGGAGGGAAGCCGCCGCTGCTTCTGCTGCTGCTCCTCGCCCTGCGTGTCCTGCCTTGAGACCAGGCTCGGCCCTCCCTCCCTCCCTCCCTCCGGGGCCTTTGTGCTTCAACTCCCGCCATTCCCAAGGGCTGGCCACGGAGGGTTTTTTAAAACAATTTTTTGGGGGTCCGTGATCTGCGCCCTCCTCGGCTTGCACCCCTAGGCCATAGCCTAGGTTGGCTCTATGGGTAATCAGGGCCTGCTCTATTTGATGGCAAATACATTCTGACAAAGCAGCTTCTCCTTCTTTTTGTTTTCCTGTATCCAAGCTATGTGGCCATATTCGATTAATCTGAAAAACGACTGTGTTTTCCGGTAGCGACCATAATGGAGCGGGTGAGTGAAGCCCCGTGATCCATCACTGCCTGCCTCCATTCAGTTATTTAACAGCTTACCATTTGATGGGTGGCTCTGAGGCTTCTTATTTATTTATTTCGAACTAGCTGAGGAACCGGCGGTGCCTGGGTTATTTGAGGAAGGCATTGTGTGCCAAGGTTGGTTCCTATTAGATGTTTATGTGGCTTGCAGTGGTCTCAGGAACTTAGTGAAGGTACTGCAAGTCCCATTGGCCATGGTCCATCCCCCTCCAAACGGCACCAGGATGTAGAGTGGGTCATGGGGGCTGTGTGTGTCACATTTGGTCTTGGTCATTCTCTGGATGAGGGTTGCAGCGGTCTCTGGAAGTGAGGTAAGGTACTGGAAGTCCGATCGTCCATGGTCCTCTGTTCTCCAAACTGCATAAGGATGTAGAGTGGGTCACGGGGGCTCTGTGTGCCAAGTGTGGTCTTGATCAGTCATTGGATGAGGGTCGCAGCGGTATCAGAAAGTGAGTGAATGTACCTCAACTCTCATCGTCCGTGGTCCGTCCCACTCAAAACTACACCAGGATGTAGAGTGGGTCATGGGTACTCTGTGTGCCAAGTTTGGGCCTGGTCTCTGATTTGTAGGGGCTGCAATGTTCTGTGGGAAATGAATTGGGTGAAGGTACTGCAAATCCCATCATTTGTGAGCCATCCTGCCATAAACTGCACCAGGTTGTAAAGTGGGCCATTGGGCCTCTGTGTGCCAAGTTTGGTCCTGATTCGTCATTGGTGTGGGCCACAGTGCTCTAAGGAAGTGAATTAAAGTACTGCAAGTCCCATCATCCATGGTCCATCCTCCCTCAAACTGCACCAGGATGTAGGGTGCATCTTGAGGGGGTCTGTGTGCCAAGTTTGGTCTTGTTCTGTCATTGTTGGGGGCCTAGTCAGGAAAATCAAGTTGAGGAAGCCTAACAGTATCCCATGAGCTGAGGCCTAGTCAGGAAAATCAAGTTAAGGAAGCCTTGTGGTCAATTTTGGGCCTAGTCTGTGATTTATAGGGGCTCCAGTGTTGTTTGGGAAGTGAATGATGTGAAGGTACTGCAAATCCCATCATTCGTGGCCCCTTCTGCCCTAAACCACACCAGGTTGTGAAGTGGGCCATTGGTCCCTTGTTTGCCAAGTGTGTTCCTGATCCGTCATTGCTGTGGGCCGCAGTGACTGACTGCCTGAGGCCTTTTCTTTTCCCTCTGAGTCACCTTAGAATGTTGGAATGTGGTTGGCCAATTGGAGTCCTTTATGCAAATTCCATTTCAGTGGCAGCCAATCCCCTCTGTCTGGGGCCGTAGAACGTTGGGAGTTCTGAGGCTGGCCAATCAGAGCCCTTTATGCAAATAATCCCACAGCAAATCCCATCATTTGTGAGCCATCGTGCCGTAAACCGCAGCAGGTTTGTAAAGTGGGCCATTGGGCCTCTGTGTGCCAAGTTTGGTCCTGATTCGTCATTGGTGTGGGCCACAGTGCTCTAAGGAAGTGAGTTAAAGTACTGCAAGTCCCATCATCCATGGTCCTTCCTCCTCAAACTGCACCAGGATGTAGGGTGCATCTTGGGGGTGTCTGTGTGCCAAGTTTGGTCTTGTTATGTCATTGTTGGGGGCCTAGTCAGGAAAATCAAGTTGAGGATGCCTAACAATATCCCATGAGCTGAGGCCTAGTCAGGAAAATCAAGTTAAGGGCGCCTTGCTGTCAATTTTGGGCCTGGTCTGTGAGTTATAGGGGCTATAGTGTTGTTTGGGAAGTGAATCAGTCCTGGGTCCTGATCCGTCATTGCTGTGGGCCGCAGTGTCTGACTCTTTCCTTTTCCCTCTGAGTCACTTTAGCATGTTGGAATGTGGTTGGCCAATTGGAGTCCTTTATGCAAATACCATTTCACTGGCAACCAATCCCCTCTGTCTGGGGCCGTAGAATGTTGGAGTTCTGAGGCTGTCCAATCAGAGCCATTTATGCAAATACCCCACAGTTGCAGCCAATCGAAATGCTGGCACATATTCCTCCCATCGCACCACCACACCACCGCCCGCAAACACTGACTTACATAGATAGATAGATAGATAGATAGATAGATAGATAGATAGATAGATAGATAGATAGATAGATAGATGTTTGTACTCCCGGAGGGGGACTCAGGGCGGATTACGGCCGGCAACATTTGATGCCCCCATAGACAACAAATAAAACAACAGTTACATAATAAGTAAACATTTAATTAATTAAAATACATTTAAAAATAGTACTAAAATGGTTGGCCATATTTAAATCCTAGTGCTACGACCAACGACTTAGTCCGAAGCCTGTCCGTAGTCTATTTTCCATGGCATTGCCATCATTATTATTGTCAGCCTGCTACCCGAATGCCTGGTCCCACAACCACGTTTTCAACTTGAGGGAGAGGAGGGAAGCGGTTGACCTAATTTCGCCGGAGAGCGAGTTCTTCAGGAAGCTATTGCTAGGAGGTCGAGAGGTAGTTTCAGAGGGGTCGCTAAAGGCCATCGGAAAACATCTATTTCTGATGGTCTCAGGAACCCCTTTGGCAGAGAAGGCTGAAGACCTCTCCGCCTGTCCTTCTCTTCCTTTTTGGAAACACACAGGAATCCTTCCTCCAAAAGCCGTCCTCCGCTGTGATTGGCCAGCCTCTCAGCCAAGGGGAGGGCTGTTTCTGAGACTCCAAGCAGGGAGGGGAGACTTTCCAAACTTGATTATCATTTCATTATTGGGGATTTTTAAGACAGAACAATTAGGTAGTGCCATTAATAACGAAATTTTGAAAGTTTTGTTCGAGTTCTGAAATGTTCACCACCAGAACTTTAGCAACACTGTAGAAGCAAAGCACCAGCACCACCTAGTGTTCACCACCAGAACTTCAGCAATATTGTAGAAGCAAAGCACCAGCACCACCTAGTGTTCACCACCAGAACTTTAGCAACACTGTAGAAGCAAAGCACCAGCGCCATCTAGTGTTCATCGCCAGAACTTTAGCAACACTGTAGAAGCAAAGCACCAGCGCCACCTAGTGTTCACCACCAGAACTTTAGCAACACTGTAGAAGCAAAGCACCAGCGCCATCTAGTGTTCATCACCAGAACTTTAGCTACACTGTAGAAGCAAAGCACCAGCGCCACCTAGTGTTCACCACCAGAACTTTAGCAACACTGTAGAAGCAAAGCACCAGCGCCACCTAGTTTTCACCACCAGAACTTTAGCAGCACTATAGAAGCAAAGCACCAGCGCCACCTAGTTTTCATCACCAGAACTTTAGCAACACTATAGAAGCAAAGCACCAGCGCCACCTAGTGTTCACCACCAGAACTTTAGTTTTGTAAGTACTTTAGAACCATTTAGAACCATGATTGCCCAGAACCTAGTTACTACTTTTTTTTGAACAGAGACCATTTCACCAGCGACCACTTTGACCCGGGACCACGCTCCAACATTAGTACCAGAAGGGTTACGAATCAGTTTTTGGTCAACAAGGGTGGCGGTTCAAAGTTTGATGGTCCGAATACAGGGAGGGGGGTGAGTAGATCAATAGGTACCACTTCTGCGGGAAGGTAAGGGCGCTCCATGCAGTCATGCTGGCCACATAACCTTGGAGGTGTCTTAGGACAACGCTGGCTCTTTGGCTTAATAATGGGTCAGACATGACTAGACTTAATGTCAGGGAAAACCTTTACCTTTGAGATATATGGGCGTCTTCCTTCTATGTCTTAGGTGCATAGTAGCTTTTCCTATTTTCTTGCTTATGGCCATTTTGGAGTGCAGCAGACTTTGTGGTGAACACGTGGTTTCTCTTCATTGCTCCTCGGTTTCCAGGAATCCATCTTAATCCACCACCCCTTTCCATCTCTTTCCCTTTCCCCTGCCATATATTCAAAATTTCCTGTTAAGATTTATATAGCTTTTAGGTTCTGCTCCGTGAGATTGGTCACGCGATAGCTCATGCATTTAGAAGAGCCGGTAAACATCCCACCGCATTTACCCTCCACTGACTTGGAATAATTTCAGGCACTCAAATAAAGCAGTCCAGTTATGAATCTGAATTTGGCAGCGGGGGCATTGTGTCATTTGGGGGGGTTGGTAGTCTGGAAAAAGCAGCAGCCCTGCTTCACATTTTCCCTTTGATACATGTTTTAGAAATGTTTTTGTTCTCGACAATTCCAGTCTAAAGGACCACTCTCCAACATTGGTACCAAAAGGGTTATGAATCCATTTTTGGTCAACTTTAGATTTGGTTGGGTTATTTGGGGTGCTGATTCAGAAAATGTCATTCACCACTAACCAAAATGACACAAAATGACACTCTAACACAGTAATACATATAGTTAATATGTTTTTAAATGTATTTATACACTCAGTGAGAAACCTGGGCCTGTTTCGATGAACGCAACATAGATATCCTGGCAAGAATGGCAGAAAGACACAAACTTCCCACACAGAACTCCCATAACCAAGAGAAAATACTAGAAGAGTTTGGTGGGCATTGACCTTGAGTTTTGGAGCTGTAGTTCACCTATATCCCGTAGAGCACTGTGGACTCAAACAATGTTGGATCAGGACCAAACTTGGCAGGAATACTCAATATGCCCAAATGTGAACACAGATGGAGTTTGGGGGAAATAGACCTTGACATTTGGGAGTTACAGTTTGTGGGATTTATAGTTAACACACAATCAAAGAGCATCCTGAACTCTTGCAACAATGGAATTGAGCCAAACTTGGCATATTGAACTCGCATTACCAACAGAAAGTACTGAAAGGGTTTGCTTGGGAATTGACCTTGAGTTTGGAAGTTGTAGTTCACCTACAGCCAGAGAGCACTGTGGACTCAAACAATGTTATGTTATGTTGTTGTTTGTTTTCTATCCAGAATCACAATGTTGGAAGGAGGCTCACCACTTTGAGGTCCCTAAAACAGGCATGGGAAAACTTCGGCCCTCTGGGTGCTTTGGACTCCAACTCCCACCGTTCCTAACAGCCTGAGGCCCTTTCCTGCTTAAGTGGCTGAGGGGGGAAAGGAAACGGGCCTGAGGCTGCTAGGAATGGTGGGAGTTGGAGTCCAAAACACCTGCAAGGTCCAAGTTTGCCCATGCCAGCTTTCAACAGAGACCTCTTCCTCCCCCCTTCCCCTTCCTGCCCTTTCTTCCGCCTTCCTGCCAAACACTTACTTTTTCTTCTACACTGCCGCTTCTGCCGCCATTTTGTTCCGAGGGGGCAGCGTGAGCGTGTTCAGGAGGGGAGGGGGGAGGGAGGAAGGCGTGACCCGTGCGGGCGCTACTGCGCAGACTCGCCCCAGAGCAAAGTGAGGCAAAGCGAGCAGAGCGAGGCTGGGAAGAAGGGAGCCCGAGTGGAGAAGAAAAAGTGTTCGGCAGGAGGGGGAAGGAAGGGGATTGGAGGTTCCCATTTCCCACGGCACACCTGATGATCGCTCACGACACACTAGTGTGCCGCGGCACACTGGTTGGGAAACACTGGTTTAGACAAGCATTTGGAAGCCTGTGACTTAAACATATTTTATCTATCTATTTATTTATTTGTTTGTTTGTTTGTTTATTTATTTACTATTTGTATATGCTGCCCTTCTCAACCCCGAAGGGGACTCAGAGCGGCTTACAGCAAACAACAATACTGCCAGAGTGGCTTACAATGTACATATAACAATATTGCCGGAGTGGCTTACAGCAAACTGAAACAACAATTAACATTACTGTCATAGCACAACATTAGCACTACACATCATATTGCACTACAACGTATCACAATATTTTTAGCAATATTGCATGTAATACAAATATACAAATTATAATATCACGATATAATTATTATATCACATTATCATTGGCAGTATTATACTGTGTTACAATACAACAACACCAATACCAAATGCATATTCCCCACACCATACCGTAATCATACAATTATTATTATTAGTACTAGCTGTACCCGGCACACGTTGCTGTGCCCTTTTTAGGAGATGCGAGAAAGTCCAATCATCCACGGTGTGCCCTCCTCTAAACTGCAGTTGGATGGAGTGTGGGTCATGGGGGGCATGGTGTGCCAAGTTGGGTCTTTATTGGTCTTGGTTCTGGGCCACAGTGGTCTGTGGGGAATGATGGGTTTTGAAGTACTACAAATCCCATTTTCCATGGTGGTACTTCAAGTCCCATCATGCATGGTCGGGGCTCTGTGTGCCAAGGTAGGTTACTGTAAATTCAGGCCATACACAATGTCCCATGAGCTGAGGCCTAGTTAGGAGAATCAAGTTAATGAAGCCTTACTGTCAATTCAGGCGTAAACACAATGTCCAATGAGCTGAGGCCTAGTTAGGTACAGCAAGTTAATGAAGCCTTACTGTCAATTCAGAGCGTAAACAGCTTCCCAGTAAGTGAGGGCTAGTTAGGGAAATCAAGTTAATGAAGCCTTACTGTCAATTTAGAGCGTAAACAGCTTCCCAGTAAGTGAGGGCTAGTTAGGGAAATCAAGTTAATGAAGCCTTACTGTCAATTTTGGGCGTGGTCTGTGATTTTTCGGTTGGAAGTGATTTGGGTGTTTGTGTTGGGGATTGGCAGTTTATTATGGATCGGAATTTTCATGTTGGCTGGCCAGTGCAGCAGTTATGCAAATCTGCCCTTATTGGCAGCCAATCATGTTGTTCAGAATGTAGAGGCTGGGTGAGTCTTTGGCTGCCCCGGAGGATGCTGGTAAATGTAGTTTTATTTTTACTCGTTGTTTTGGGGGACTTTTAGGTTTTGGGGGGGAAAGTTTCTTTGCTACAAACGTGCCTTGCTTGAGGCCTATTTCTGTTGGCAAGTATTGTGTTTCTGCGTTGTAAGGTTTCTTTGTTTGAGGTATACATCACATGACGTGAACCCATTTATATAATAGATTACATTACAATTATTATACTATAACATAATACAAAACAAAATCTACTGTTTTATGTATATCTTATTCTATGTTTTACCCATTGTCTGTTACTGAGTTGTGTTGTAAACCGCTCCGAGCCTTTGGGAGTGGCGGTCTACAAATCCAAATAAATAAATAAATAAGTGGGTAGCCTCCTTGAAATGCCTTGCAGAGTGCGTGGCTAACCTTCACCACAACGCCAGTTGATGAGCTACCGAGGACTGGCACTGCTCGTTCGCTTCCGCTGGCTTCCTGCGACATGGCAGTGATACCAACGTCCCCCGAGAAAATTCCCCGCGAGAGCTACGTGCTTTGTAACCTTACTTTCCGGGTAGCCCCCGTAGTTCTTGTGGATCACTGGTGGTCCATGGACCACAGGTTGGGAACCACTGCTCTTAAAGAAGGAAAGTTTCCATGTCCCAAAAAATGGTGAGCGAAATGTAGGTTCCTGACTTTATTTTGGAGCTCCCGTCCTGGCCATTGAGTAAGGCCTTTGCAGCTTTTCTGTGTTCCTCCCGCTGTGGAAGTCTTAAATATTTGGCACACTCTCTCCCAAACTTGATGTTTTTATTCAGAGGCCCCTGTGTGTGTGTGTGTGTGTGTGTGTATATATATATATATATATAAATTAAGAAAGGGAACTTATGAATCATCTGCTTAAGGGGGTGTGGAAGGGGGGAGAGAGAGCGAGAGCTACTTTTTATAGGTCTCTGCCAAGCGCGCTGCATGAACCAGTAATTGGAGAGCCACGTCGTAGGAAGGGATCAGTCGCTTCTGCGGAGACCTTAAACGCTTCTGACAAAAGCTTAATGGAGGTTTAAACAAACGGGGGCCCGTTGTGGCCTTTCTGCAAAAGTGTATTGTGGCCAATGGAATAAGCAATGAAAGGATGTGTGAGGAAGGGAAAGCTGGCTCTTCGGATCTGCCAAGTTGGCTGATGCTGCCCATTGAATGTCCGCAGTGCTGGCTGCTGTGACATCTTGGTGGTGTTTTGCCAAGCTCTCACTGTGCTCCAAGCAAACTGGACCTGGCATGCACCGTGTATGTGGCGCAGCTGGCTAAGTGTCAGCTGCATAAGATCTCTCTGACCAATAGGTCATGAGTTCGAGGCCTGCCCGGGTCGAGGTGAGTCCTCGACCTTTAAGTGTAGCCTGCTGTCAACCTTTGCAGCCCGAAAGACAGTTGCATCTGCCAAGTAGGAGATAAAGGTTCCACATTAAGTGGGAAGGCAAATTTTGACTGAATTATGCGGAAGGAACAACAAGGGACGCTGGGAATGCTGAGAGATGAGGAGTGCGTCAGCTCCCCCTGGTGGCCAGAGTTTGCCTCTGTTCGTCTGTATGTGTGTAATGTGGAAACAGCAGGGATTGTCTGCTAAGTATGTGTATCTGTAATCCGCTCTGAGTCCCCTTCGGGGTGAGAAGAGTGGAATATAAATAAAGTGTATTATTATCTATATATATAAAAAGAGAGCTGTCATCCTAAGTAGCCTATAGACAGCAAAACCACACAACACAGACACACCAAATCAGCCCACAGGCACACAAAACCCCACAAGGTATGTTTACCACCCGAAAAATTCAAAAAAATACTTAAACAACACGGTCAAAAATACAAAACAAAAAAGGACTACAACTCCCATGATCCCCACGCTAATGCAGCATAGCGCATGTGTGTAAACAACTCCTGCGCGTGCAAAACGGTTTTCCCTCCTCCGCCCCCACCACCACCACCACTGAGAAAAGGAGAAGAGGGCCCGCCATCTTCCAAAAGGCCCGCAGCTCGACTGCTGCCTCGGCCTAGCCTACCTATCCCCGGCTACCTATCCAACGGGCCTCCCTCCTCCTCCTCCGGGGAATGGCTGGCGGTGGCGCTCGCTGACCTAAAAGGAGGAGGCAGGCCCGCTGTCCTTGCCGAAGCCGCGGCCTCGATTACTGCTGCGGGGGCCTCCGGAACCAGGCGGCGGAGCTGGCTCACTCACCTTCACCTGACATCGGCGAAGACAGCCGCCTCCCAACGCCTCCCGGCCTCCTCCTTTACCCCACCCCCAAGCGCCATGGGTAAAAAGAGGCTCCCTTCCTGAGCTTCCCTGTCAGGCGACTGCAGTAGCCGCCTCAGCGCATTATGCCGCGGGGGCCTTTCTCCGCCCCGGCAAGATGGTGGCGAGCATCAGGCTCTGAAAGATCTGTACTGACACACATCTATACATGCACAGAAATATACAAATATACACATACACACATACATACACCTGTACTTACACACATATACACACATATACATATACAAACACACATATACATAACTACACACATATACACACATATACACATACACATATACATAACTACACACACAGTCCCCAAGTTACATCCCACAGCAACACGTGGCCGGGTCAGCTAGTTATTATTATTATTATTATTCACCTACCACTTACGACGGGTTGTGTTTGGGGACCAGCATCCAGAGTACTGGTATATGCTCACCCAAGCCCTTATATGCCCCATCCCCCAGTAGGATGTTTATGATTCCTTTCATACCTTCCCACCACAACGTTTTGAGAAAATCCTAATATATTGGAGAGGGTCCAACTAACAACTTTGCACATGAGGCTTTACACACGAGACCTTCAGCCTGAAGCTTCTCTCACCAAAGCTTCTCATACCAAGTCTTCTCTCATTCTGAGGCCTCACAGACTAAGGCCTACCTCACACAGAGGCTTCTCTGGAGCCAAAGTGAGGGAGGGGATCCAGGAAGACAGAGTTCCACCATGTCTCCTGGGTCATTGGTTGGGAGCCTCTCCCCCCAGCAACAATATAGTAATATATAATACTTGCATTGTACTATGCTAATAATATAATATACTAGCTTGGGGACCCGGCCCTACCCGGGTTATTTGAGAAAGGGATTGTGTGCCAAGGTTGGTCCTTATCAGATGTGTATGTGGCTTGCAGTGGTCTCAGGAAGTAGGTGAAGGTACTGCAAGTCCCATCGGCCATGGTCCATCCCTCTCCCAACAGCACCAGGATGTAGAGTGGGTCATGTGGGCTCTGTGTGCCACTTTTGGTCTTGATTATTCATTGGATTAGGGTCGCAGCGGTCTCGGAAGGTGAGTGAAGGTACTTCAAGTCCCATCATACATGGTCTGCCCTCCTCCAAACTGCACCAGGATGTAAAGTGGGTCATGAGGGCTCTGTGTGCCAAATTTGGTCTTGATCATTCAGTGGATGAGGGTTGCAGCGGTCTGGGGAAGTGATAGGAGGTACTTAAAGTCCCATCATCCATGGTCTGCCCTCCTTCAAACTGCACCAGGATGTAGAGTGGGTTTGGGGGGTTTTATGTGCCAAGTTTTGTCTTGTTCTGTCATTGTTGGGAGCCACATAGTGTTTTGGTCTGAAACTCCCACCATGGCTGACTGCCTCAGGGCCTTTGCCTGATCCCCCTCTGGCAGTTTAGAGTGTCGGAATGTTCATGTTGGCGACTGCCTCAGGCCTTTCGCTTATCCCTTTCTGGCAGTTTAGAGTGTCGGAATGTTCGTGTTCGCTGCCCAATTAGAGGCGTTATTCAAATACTCCCTCACTGGCAACCAATCATGTTGTCAGAATGTAGAGGCCAGGAGCCAATCAGAATGCTGCCACATACATGCATACAAACATACATACATACAAACAAACATTCCGCTTTATTATATAGATAGATAGATTGTATACACATATAATATTGATAATATTACAATGTAATACAATATAATAATAATATTAATAATAATTCAATATAATAATTATAGATTTTATATTATATGTCATATTACTAATAATATAACAGTATAGTGATTTGGAACAATATAGTAATGTATAATAAGAATATTGGGCTGTGCTAATAATATAATATATTGTATACACATATAATATTGATAATAATATTACAATGTAATACAATATAATATTAATAACTAGCTGTACCCGGCACGCGTTGCTGTGCCCTATTTAGGAGATGCGAGAAAGTCTGAGTATGTAATGGTTGGAATTGATGTTACTTATGGTCTTGGTGGGGTCATGGCTGTGTCATTGTGAGTTGTTCTGGTGGGTGGGATGTTAAAGTCTTGGGGAGTTGTCGGCATGTGGTGTTGCTGGCGTTCTGCATAGCTTGTGGATATACAATGTTTTTTGTCTTTCTGTCTGCTGTGTTGATGTAGAGGTTGATGCTTGTGTGGGTGGGGTACTTTGGAAGTGAGTGGAGGTACTTGAAATCCCATCATCCAGGGTGTTCCCTCCTCTGAACTGCAGGTGGATGGAGTGTGGGTCATGGGGGCACTGTGTTCCATGTTGGGTCTTTATTGGTCTTGGTTCTGGGCCACAGTGGTCTGTGGGGAATGAAGGGTTTGAAAGTACTACAAATCCCATTTCCATGGTGGTACATCAAATCCCGTCATCCATGGTCCACCCTCCTCCAAACTGCAGTAGAATGTAGCGTGGGTCATAGGGGCTCTGTGTGCCAAGGTAGGTTACTGTAAATTCAGGCCATACACAATGTCCCATGAGCTGAGGCCTAGTCAGGAAAAGCAAGTTAATGAAGCCTTATTGTCAATTCAGGCCATGCACAACGTCCCATGAGCTGAGGCCTAGTCGGGAAAATCAAGTTAATGAAGCCTTACTGTCAATTCAGAGCGTAAACAGCATCCCATTAAGTGAGGCCTAGTCAGGGAAATCAAGTTAATGAAGCCTTACTGTCAATTTTGTGTGTGGTCTGTGATTTGTAGGGGTTTAAATTTTCTGTGGGAAGTGAATTGGGTGTTTGTGTTGGCGACTGCCTCAGGCCTTTGCCTTATCCTCCTCTGCCAGTTTATTATGGGTCAGAATGTTCATGTTGGCTGGCCAATAGAGGCGTTATGCAAATACTCCCTCATTGGCAACCAATTATATTGTCAGAATGTAGAGGCCAAGAGATTCGTTGGTGGCCGCGGAGGACGCTGGGAAATGTAGTTTTTTTGTATCGTTGTTTTGAGGGCCTTCTAGGTTTTGGGGGGGAAAGTTTTTTTGCTAAAAACCTACCTTGCCTGAGGCCTATTTTTGTTGCCAAGTTTGGTGTCTCTGCCTTGTAAGGTTTCTCTGCCTAGGACGGTCGTTCCATGACGGGACCTCCTTTATATAATAGATAATTCAATATAATAATTATAGATTTTATATTACATGTCATATTACTAATAATATTAGAGTATAGTGATGTGCTAATAATATAATATATTGTATACACATATAATATTAACGATAACATTTTTCGTGCTTGAGTAAATCAAATCAAAACGCAGTTGGTTCCATGTCTTCTCCACCTATTTTCAGCACAGAAACCCTTGGGGTTGTTGACTCGGTTGAAGGCCAAGTTAAGCTAGTGGTGCTGATAGAAGGAATTGGATTGTACAAGAGCTTTTTCTGGTTGTAGTGCTCCGGACTATAAGCTGCCCCACAGATGTTTCTTATTACTCTTCTGTCTATATTTAGAATATTTTCCTTTCAACTTATTCCTTCCCTTTGCAGAATTAACTGCCTGTTTTGGAAGTTTCCAGTTCTAGGGATCTGCATATGTGAGCGCTAATCCGGTGTATAGGAACATAAAACCACCGAGCAAGACGTCGCTAATATATCGTGGATTTTTTTCCGGATTTTTTTCCTGTCAACTCACTGTAGGAGACCTTGGCATGCATTATCCTGGACTCAGAGAGCCATGAAAGCAAAATATTTGGAAATTTATTTCAGTGAGAGCCATATAATATATATAATATATTTTAAGACTGAATTCAACTAAATGTGAGTCTATACGTACATAAGATGAGAAAAGGATTCCCCGGCAGAATGAGGGGACACGTCAGACCTGGCTCTGCAAAAGGCATGCTCAGGACTCTGGGAAGGAAGAGAAGACGGAAGGAAGGGGGAAAGAAAGAAAGACAGAGGAAATAAAGGAGGGAGGGGGAGAGGAAGAAAGAAAAGAAGAGCGAACTATGGAAAAGGAAGAAAAGAAAAGTAAGAGAGAGAGACAAGGAGGGGAAAAGAAGGAAGGAAATGGGAAGGGAGGAAAGGAAAGAGTGGGGAAAAGAAAGGAAAGGGGTGAGAAAAAAGTAAAATAATGAAGGGAATAGAAGAAAAGAAAGAAAGGGGAGAGAGGGAAGTGAAAAGAAAGGAAGGAGAAGGAAAGGAAGACTTGGGGGAAAGAATAGAAGAGGAAGGAAGGAAGAGGGAGGGAGAATGGAAGAATGAAAGAAGGGGAGAGAGGGAGGGAAAGGAAGGAGAGAAGGAAAGGGTGAAGAGGAGAAAGAAAGGAAGAGGAAGAATTGATGAAAGAAGGATGGGGAGAGAGGGAGGGAAAAGGAAGGAGAGAAAGAGAAGGAAAGGGTGAAGGGGAGAAAGAAAGGAAGAGGGAGAATGGAGGAAAGAAGGAAGGGGAGAGAGGGAGGGAAAAGGAAGGAGAGAAGGAAAGGGTGAAGGGGAGGAAGGAAGGAAGAGGGAGAATGGAGGAAAGAAGGATGGGGAGAGAGGGAGGGAAAAGGAAGGAGAGAAGGAAAGGGTGAAGGGGAGAAAGGAAGGAAGGAAGAGGAATAATGGAGGAAAGAAGGATGGGGAGAGAGGGAGGGAAAAGAAAGGAGAGAAAGAAGGATAGGGTGAAGGGGAGGAAGGAAGAGGTAGAATGAAGGAAAGAAGGAAGGGGAGAGAGGGAGGGAAAAGAAAGGAGAGAAAGAAGGAAAGGGTGAAGGGGAGGAAGGGAGGAAGAGGTAGAATGAAGGAAAGAAGGAAGGGGAGAGAGGGAGGGAAAAGGAAGGAGAGAAAGAAGGAAAGGGTGAAGGGGAGAAAGGAAGGAAGTAGAATGGAGGAAAGAAGGAAGGGGAGAGAGGGAGGGAAAAGGAAGGAGAGAAAGAAGGAAAGGGTGAAGGGGAGAAAGGAAGGAAGTAGAATGGAGGAAAGAAGGAAGGGGAGAGAGGGAGGGAAAAGAAAGGAGAGAAAGAAGGAAAGGGTGAAGGGGAGAAAGGAAGGAAGTAGAATGGAGGAAAGAAGGAAGGGAAGAGAGGGAGGGAAAAGGAAGGAGAGAAAGAGAAGGAAAGGGTGAAGGGGAGAAAGAAAGGAAGGAAGAGGGAGAATGGAGGAAAGAAGGAAGGGGAGAGAGGGAGGGAAAAGGAAGGAGAGAAGGAAAGAATGGAAGACGAAGGAAGGAATGAAGAGGGAGGGAGGAAAGAAGGTAGGGAGAGAGGGAGGAAAAGAATGAACGAAAAAGAGACGGAAAAAGAAAGGAAGGAGAAGTAAGGGGGAGGAGGGCGCGGGGCCAAGGCGGACCTTGGTGTTGACGTCGGCGAGGCAGTCACTCCTCCCCACTTCATGCTGGGAAACCGAGGCCCGGGCTGCTGCAATCATGAAAAGAGCCGCATCTGGCTCCCGAGCCATAGGTTCCCTACCCCGGATGTCAGCTGTACTGGAGGGAAGTCTTTACGGTGTCAAGACATTTGAAATCTTTAATTCCACACAAGGCGATGGAGGGATGGATGGCTAGACAGAGAGACAGATAGATTTTTAGTTTCCTCTCCAATTATTGCTTAGACCAGTGTTTCCCAACCAGTGTGCCGTGGCACACTAGTGTGCCATGAGTGATCATCAGATGTGCCGTGGTAAATTGGAACCTCCAATCCCCTTCCCAGTCCACAGTGCCCTCTGGGTGTAGGTGAACTACAACTTCCAAACTCAAGGTCAATTTCCAAGCAAACCCTTTCAGTTTTTTCTGTTGGTAATGAGAGTTCAATATGCCAATTTTGGTTCAATCCCATTGTTGCAAGAGTTCAGGATGCTCTTTGATTGTGTGTTAACTATAAATCCCAGAAACTGTAACTCCCAAATGTCAAGGTCTATTTTCCCCAAACTCCATCCATTGGGCATATTGAGTATTCAGGTCAATGCCCACCAAACTCTTATAGTATTTTCTCTTGGTTACGGGAGTTCTGTGTGGGAAGTTTGTGCCTTTCTGCCATTCCTGCCATTATATCTATGTTGTGTTCATCGAAACAGGCCCAGGTTTCACACTGAGTGTATAAATACATTTAAAAACATATTAACTATATTATGTGTTAGAGTGTCATTTTGTGTCATTTTGGTTGGTGGTGTGCCCCAGGATTTTGTAAATGTAAAAAATGTGCCACGGCTCAAAAAAGGTTGAAAAACACTGGCCTAGACATGCCTCCTGAAATAGTGGTACTAGATATACTCGAGTATAAGCCGACCCGAATATAAGCCAAGGCACCTAATTTGACCACAAAAAACTGGGAAAACGTATTAACTCGAGTATAAGCCAAGGATGGGAAATGCAGCTGCTACTGGTCTGTCTATCTATCTATCTATCTATCTATCTATATAATAAAAGTCAGTGTTTGCGGGCGGAGGTGCAGAGGAATATGTGGCAGCATTTCGATTAGTTGCCACTGTGGGATTATTTGGATAAAGGACTCTGATTGGGCAGCCTCAGAACTCCAACATTCTAAGGCACCAGACAGAGGGGATTGGTTGCCACTAAGGGAGTATTTGCATACAGGACTTTGATTGGCCATCTACATGCCAACATTCTAAGGTGACACAGAGGGAAAAGGAAAGGCCTCAGGCAGTCAGGCAGTCACTGCGGCCCACAGCAGTGACGGATCAGGACCAAACTTGGCACACAGGGGCTGAATGGCCGACTTCACAACCTGGAGTGGTTTAAGGCAGGATGGGCCACGAATGATGGGATTTGCAGTACCTTCACCTGATTCACTTCTCAAACAACACTGCAGCCCCTATAAATCACAGACCAGGCCCAAAATTGACAGCAAGGCTTCCTTAACTTGATTTTCCTGACTAGGCCTTAGGTCATGGGATATTGTTTAGGGCCTGAATTGACAGTAAGGCTTCTTCAACTTGATTTTCCTGACTAGGCCCCCAACATTGACAGAAGAAGACCAAATTTGGCACACAGATTCCCCAAGATGCACTCTACATCCTGGTGCAGTTTGAGGGAGGATGGACCATGGATGACGGGACTTGCAGTACTTTAATTCACTTCCTTAGAGCACTGTGGCCCACAACAATGACAAATCAGGACCAAACTTGGCACACAGATTCCCCAAGATGCACTCTACATCCTGCTGCAGTTTGAAGGAGGATGAACCATGGATGATGGGACTTGCAGTACCTTCACTCACTTCCTGAAAAAAAATGCGACCCTCACCCAATGACCAATACAGACCAAACTTGGCATACAGAGCCCCCTTGACCCACTCTACACCCTGGTGCTGTTTCCAGGGGGATGGACCATAGATGATGGGACTTGAAGTACCTTCACTCACCTTCCGAGACCGCTGCAACCCTCATCCAATGAATGATCAAGACCAAGCATGACACACAGAGCCCCCATGACCCATTCTATCTTATACTGCAGTTTATTTATTTATTTATTCGGGTTTCTATGCCGCCGACTCCCGGAGTCTCGCGGCGGCTTACAAGAGCCGAGGCACAATAAAATACAGAACAATAAAACAGTAAAAGCAATTAAAAACAGAGCAACACAATAAACAATAACACATTGGAGCAATGGCACGATTAAAAGTGTGCGGGCCTACCCGCCGAAAGCCTGCTTAAACAAGTGGCTTTTACAAGCCCGTCTAAATGGGAGCAGGTCCTTCATTGCCCGGGTTTCGGCCGGGAGGGCGTTCCACAGCGTGGGGGCTATAACAAGGAACGCTCTCCGACGGGTGGATGTCAATCGTGCCAGCTTCGCCGAAGGTACCTCCAAAAGGTTGGCATCCTCGGACCGTAGTGATCTCAAAGGGCAATATGGAGTGAGACGGTCCCTCAGATACTCTGGCCCCAGACCGTGCAAGGCCTTAAAGGTAAGCACCACGCCAGCCTCCTTGCCTGCCGGAGGTGGAAAAAGGCCACCTTGCTGACCGCGGAGACCTGGGCCTCCATGGTCAGCTGGGAGTCCAGGTGGACTCCCAGGCTCTTCACGGAAGACGATGGGCATAACGCCTCGCCGTCCAGGGTCGGAAGCTGGACATCTACCCCGCCCGGGCGGCCTAGCCACAAGATCTCCGTCTTCGCCGGATTCACCCTCAACCTACTGGCTCGCAGCCATCCAGTAACGGCTTCGAGGCAGTGTTGGATCCCGGCCTGCCCTCCATCCTCAGGATGAGCTGGGTATCATCCGCGTATTGGTGACACTCCAGCCCATAACTCCGCACCAGCTGTGCAAGCGGCTGCATGTAGGTGTTAAATAACAGAGGGGAGAGGATGGCCCCCTGCGGAACTCCACAAACTAGTTTGGAGGAGGGTGGACCGTGGATGATGGGACTTAAAGTACCAAAGACCAACCTTGGCACACAATGCCTTTCTCAAATAACCCGGGCACCGCCGGGTCCCCAAGCTAGTTTCAAAATAAAAATAGATACCAATAAAATGACATTAATTGTGGCATCCATAGGTTCAATGTTTTGAATATTTACATAAACTTTAATTGAAGATAAGACTGCCCAACTCTGATTAAACCATTATTCTAACCGTCTTCAAGGCAAATGTGCTTACGTATCCTTCCAATAATAATAGAGTAAAATAATAAATGTAATAAATATAATAAAGTAAAATAATGGAATTGTAGTAATGACAGTAATAATGGAGTAAAATAAATGTTATAACAGTAAAAAATAATAAATGTAATAATAATAATGGACTAAAATAAGAAATGTACTAAAAATAATAATAGCAGAGTAAAATAATGTAAATGTCATAATAATAGAGTAAAATAATAGTTGTAATAACAGCAATAAGAAAGATACTAAATATAATTAAAATAAATAGAGTAAAATAATAAATGTAATAAAATAATAATAGAGAAAAATAACAATAATAGAATAAATAGAATAATAACAATAATAGAATAAAATATTAAATGTAATAATAATAGAGTAAAATAGAGTAAAATAATAAATGTAATAAAATAATAATAGAGTAAAATAAAATATTAAATGTAATAATAATAGAGTAAAATGATAAATGTAATAATAAGAAATTAAAATAAGAAATAGAGTAAAATAATAAATATAATAAAATAATAATAGAGTAAAATAACAATAATAGAATAAATAGAATAATAACAATAATACAATAAAATATTAAATGTAATAATAGGGTATAATATTAAAGGTAATAATAATAGAGTAAAATGATAAATGTAATAAAATAATAATAGAGTAAAATAAAATATTAAATGTAATAATAGAGTAAAATAAAATATTAAATGTAATAATAATAGAGTAAAATAAAAATAGAGTAAAATAATAAATAGAATAAAATAATAATAGAGTAAAATAAAAGATTAAATGTAATAAAAATAGAGTAAAATGATAAATGTAATAATAATAAATAGATAAAATAAGAAATATAATAATAATAGAGTAAAATGATAAATGTAATAATAATAGAGTAAAATAAGAAATGTAATAAAAATAATAGCAGAGCAAAATAATATAAATGTCATAATAGAGAAAAATAATAGTTGTAATAACAGCAATAATAGAGAAAGATAATAAATATAATTAAAATAAATAGAGTAAAATAATAAATGTAATAAAATAATAGAGTAAAATAATGTACATGTAATAATAATAGAGTCAAATAATAAATGTGATAAAAAATAACAAGAGAGTAAAATATTATAAATATAATAATATTAATAGAGTCAAATAATAAATGTGATAAAAATAAATTGAGTAAAATATTAAATAATAATAATAAAGAGTAAAATAATGTAAATGTAGTCATAATAGAGTAAAATAATACATGTAATAATAACAATAATAAATAGAAAAAAAATAAATGTAATAATAATAATAACAGAGTAAAATAATAAATAACTTTGTCTCAAGTATAAGCCGTTTGTTTTTTTTTTTTTTTAAAGGGCTGAAAAACCTGGCTTATATTCGAGTATATACAGTATTTTAAATCTGTTGTTTCCAGCCTATGATAAGTATAATCCAAACGCGAAAATATTTGTCTTCTATTCACTAAAGGAGGCCCTTGTGATCTAAAAACTACATTACCTGATTGTCATGATTGTTGTCATGTCTGTATCTATAGTTTCCTCCTAATTTCTCCCTTTTTTTATCCCGATATAGAAAAGCCCGTGGTGCCTTATGTGTGTGTGTGTGTTCGCATTGTTCAGTCTGGCACTCAATGCTCAGCCTCCCTGTTTGATCCATGTGCCAGCTTTTGGTTGTGCTGCTGTAGGTTGCTCTCCCGACGAGGGCTCGAATGGTTTGCTTTTCACTTTATTTCGCTTACCGGATCGCATCGCATTTCCCCCCCTTTTAATCTTGATATAGAAAAAACCGTGGTGCTTGTGTGTGTGCATATTGTTCAGTTTAGCGCTCAATGTTCAACCCCCCTACTTGATCCATGCGCCAGCTTTTGGTTGTGCCGCTTCAGGCTGCACTCCCGACGAGGTCTCATTTTGACTTTATTTCGCTTACCGGATCGCATTGCATTTCCCCCCTTTTAATCTTGATATAGAAAAAACCGTGGTGCTTGTGTGTGTGCATATTGTTCAGTTTAGCGCTCAATGTTCAACCCCCTACTTGATCCATGCGCCAGCTTTTGCATTTCCCCGAGGTCTCATTTTGACTTTATTTCGCTTTGCATTTCCCCGCTTTTTTATCCTGATATCGAAAAGACGGTGGTGCCTTTTGTGTGTGTGTGTTTGTGTGCATATTGTTCAGTCTGGCGCTCGATGCTTTTGGTTGCGCCACCGCAGGCTGCTCTCGCGACAAGGGCCCTGCCTGGTTCGCTTTGGACTTTATCTCGCTTACCGTATCGCATTGCTCGTTGCCACACGGCTCCCCACGGCTCGCGAACAATTAGTAATTGAGCAGGAAGCGTACGTGTAATGTGTGCGTTCATTACAATCGGCTCTTTGATTTTGATTCTTCTTTTTTTTTTAGTCCATGAGGAGGAAAAGGAGATTTGGAGGCAGCCTTTTCCTCTCTGTTGTTTTCAGGCCTCTTGGCTGTTTGTCAGCAGTTCTCCGACTTCCCTCTTGTGCCGGTTGCCTGGCAACCTGGGGCTGGCGCGAGTGATGATGGTGCGGATGATTTATCGAGGAGGCCGCGAGCGCGGCTGGCGAGGCCCGGAGGCATGAAAGCGAACCCGGACCTTTAAACAGGAGCTGACATGAAATGCTGCACAGGGAGGCTTAACAAGGGCAGCGGCTTCGATGCCTGGGTGGAAAGACACCGAGTCAACGAGCAAAGGGGCAGCTATTAGGTGGAAAGGGGGAAATAAATACTCTTCACTTAAGGATAATTGATTTACCGTTGGAAATCTGTCTGGGTAACGGTCTCCTTTCCCTGTACAACCTTTTTTGAGCCACGGCATATTTTTTACATTTACAAAATCCTGGGGCACACCGCCATCCAAAATGACACAAAAAAACACTCTAACACAGTAATACATACAGTTAATATGTTTTTAAATGTATTTATACACTCAGTGTGAAACCTGCGCCTGTTTCGAAGAAAACAACACAGATATCCTGGCAGGAATGGCAGAAAGACAAAACTTGTCACACATAACTCCCATAACCAAGAGAAAATAGTATAAGAGTGTGGTGGGCATTGACCTTGAGTTTTGGAGTTGTAGTTCACCTATATCAGGGGTGCGCAATTATTTTTTCCAAGGGGCCACACGAGAGCCAAAAAAAATTATGGAGGGCCGCACCTAAAGGCTGAACTACATTCTAATCTACATAATTTATTTATTTATGTATTTATTTATTATATTTGCTATATATTACACATCATTAATATTAACATATTAATATATCAAGAAATATTCATATATTATTACTATTGATATCATAATTGTTATATTATAGTATATCTATAATAGACATTATAATATATTGAAATATAATATAACATTATATTATATTATTTATTATATTATTATAAAATAATAATAAAAGCCACTAAAATAAAATGAAATTCAAGAAGATAAGGTGCGAACCAAGATGGAGGCTGACATCCTCAAGAAAGGAAGGATCCCAAGATGGAATGGCCCAATGGACCCAGCCCAGAGGATGACAAAGCGGACCCATCCGCTGCCGCAGCAGAGCAGAGCAGCAGGCGATCGGAGGCTGCATGCCTCCGCCCACTCTTGCCCCAGCCGTTCCACAGCTGATTTATTTATTTATTTATTTATTTATTTTATTATTGAGGCTTCTATGCCGCCGACTCCCGAGGGCTCTGGAGTGCATAAAAACAAAGATTAAAAACATAAAACAATTGAACAATTAGAGCAATAGCAGAACAGGCAATAAAACAAATGGAGCAGCAACAGGAGCCACAACACAGTACCCAGGCACGCATCTGAGGCCTGCCTATACAGATGGGTTTTAGACCCGCCTGAATGGGAGAAATCCTCAGGGCTCTGGTTTCAGCCGGGAGGGCGTTCCACAGCGTCTATCCGGGAACGCCCTCCGGCGGGTAGATGTCAGGAGTGCCGACTTTGCTGATGGTATTTCCAGGAAGTTGGCATCCTCAGACCGTAGTGATCTGCAGGCCCCTCGATCACCCCCAGGGAGCCTTGATTGCCCTGCCAGGTGCCTGCCATCTCCAAAGCCGCCGCTCCTCTGAGGCCTATCTGCCTGGACACAGGCCCCCAGCCCGCCGCAGGTGGGATGGCGGCAGCGGCACCCCTTCCTCTTGGCCTTGCCCCCAACGCCCTTCTCCCTGGGCCGGACAGAATCAGCTGCCGGGCTACGTCCGGCCCGCAGGCCTTAGGTTGCCCACCTCTGACCTATATCCAGAGAGCACTGTGGACTCAAACCATGTTGGATCAGGATCAAACTTGGCATTAATACTCAATATCCCCGAATGTGAACACAGATGGTGTTTGGGGAAAATAGACCTTGACATTTGGGAGTTACAGTTTCTGGGATTTCTAGTTAACACACAATCAAAGAGCATCCTGAACTCTTGCAACAATGGAATTGAACCAAAGTTGGCATATTGAACTCTCATTACCAACAGAAAGGACTGAAAGGGTTTGCTTGGGAATTGACCTTGAGTTTGGAAGTTGTAGTTCACCTACACCCAGAGAGCACTGTGGACTCAAACAATGTTATGTTATGTTGTTGTTTGTTTTCTATCCAGAATCACAATGTTGGAATGAGGCTCACCACTTTAAGGTCCCTAAAACAGTGGACAGGTAAACTTCGGCCCTCTGGGTGCTTTGGAGTTCAACTCCCACCATTCCTAACAGCCTGAGGCCCTTTCCTGCTTAAGTTGCTGAGGGGGGAAAAGGGCCTGAGGCTGCTAGGAATGGTGGGAGTTGGAGTCCAAAACCTGGAAGGTCCAAGTTTGCCCATGCCAGCTTTCGACAGAGACCTCTTCCTCCCCCTTCCCCTTCGCGCCCTTTCTTCCCCCTCCTGCACAACACTTACCTTTTCTTCTCCACTGCCGCTTCTGCTGCCATTTTGATCTGAGGGGGCAGCGTGAGCATGTTCAGGAGGGGAGGGGGGAGGGAGGAAGACGTGACCCGTGCGGGCGCTATTGCGCAGAGTCGCCCCAGAGCAAATCAAGCAGAGCGAGGCTGGGAAGAAGGGAGCCCGAGTGGAGAAGAAAAAGTGTTCGGCAGGAGGGGAAGGAAGGGGATTGGAGGTTCCCATTTCCCACGGCACAACCGATGATTGTTCATGGCACACTAGTGTGCCACGGCACACTGGTTGGGAAACCCTGCTGTACAAGATGCTATTCTCAACACCACCATGTTTATTGAAACAAATCCAACTTCCCTCATCCTTTTTCCCCTTTTTGTGGATTTTGGAAACCCCCCTTCTCTATATATATGTTAAGATAGTGTTCTCCCTCGTATAGAACAGTGTTTCTCGATCTGGGGGTTGGGACCCTTGAGAGAGTTGTGAGTGAGTGTCCGAGAGGCTCACACCAGCTAGTTCCTTCAAAACATGGAGGTTCTGTGTGGGAAGTTTGGCCCAATTCTTTCGTTGGTGGGGTTCAGAATTCTCTTTGATTGTAGATGAACTATAAATCCAAGCAACTACAGCTCCCAAATATCAAGGCCAATCTCCCCCCCCCCCCCAAAAGAAAAAAAACCCTCCACCAGTGTACACCTTTGGGCATATTGAGTATTCGTGCCAACTTTGGTCCAGATCCATCATTGTTTGAGTCCACAGTGCTCTCAGATGTAGGTGAAGTACAACTCCAAAACTCAAGGTTAGAATGAACTGGAAGTCCCACCAAACTGGAACCAGAAGACCCACCAGACCCTTCCAGTATTTTCTGTTGGTCAAGGTCTATTTTCCCCACACTCCATCCGTGTTCACATTTGGGCATATTGAGTATTCATGCCAAGTTTGGTCCAGATCCATCATTGTTGGAGTCCACAGTGCTCTCTGGGTATGGGTGAACTTCAACTCCAAAACTCAAGATCAATGCCCACCAAACTCTCATAGTATTTTCTCTTGGTTATGTGAGTTCTGTGTGAGAAGTTTGATTCCATTCCATCATTGGTGGAGTTCAGAATGCTCTTTGATTGCGGGTGAACTATAACTCCCAGCAACTACAACTCCCAAATGTCAAGATCTCTTTTCCCCAAACTCCACCAATGTTCACATTTGGGCATATTGAATATTAGTGCCAAATTTGGTCCAGATCTATCATTGTTTGAGTCCACAGTGCTCTCTGGATGTAGTTGAACTACAACTCCAAAACACAAGGTCAATGCCCACCAAACCCTTCCAGTATTTTCTGTTGGTCATGGGAGTTCTGTGTGCCAAGATTGGTTCACTCCCATCGTTGGTGGAGTTCAGAATTTGTTGCAAAAAAGTTTACAGCCTCGGAGGCAGAAGGGGGTGAACTATAAAGCGCTTGCCAAGGGCAGGAGACCAAGCAACTACAACTCCCAAATATCAAGGTTTATTTCCCACAAACTCCACCATTGTTCACATTTGGGCATATTGAGTATTTGTACCAACTATGGTTCAGATCCATCATTGTTGGAGTCCACAGTGCTCTCTAGTTGTAGGTGAATTGCAACTCCCAAACTCAAGGTCAGTGCCCACCAGAAACTTCCAATATTGGTCATGGGAGTTCTGTGTGCCAAGATTGTTTCAATTCCATCATTGGTGGAGTTTGGAATTTTCTTTGATTGTAGGTGAACTATAAATCCCTGCAGATATAACTCCCAAATGACAAAATCAAACACACACTACCCCCCAACCCCGCCAGTATTAAAATTTGGGCGTATCAGGTATTTGTGCCAAATTTCATCCAGTGAATGAAAATCCATCCTGCGTATCAGATATTTACATTACTATTCATAACTGTAGCAAAATTACAAAAACTTTCTTGGAAGAATAGCAGTGATAAAAATGGATGTATTGCCAAGAATGATGTCTTTATTTCAATCAATACCTATTTTACGAACCACCTACGATTTCAGGACTTGGAAAAGGGACATCACAAAATTTGTCTGGGAAGGAAAGAAGCCCAGGGTAAAGTACAAAATCCTCACCGACAAAAAAGAAAGGGGGGGCTTGGCCCTCCCGAATCTCCAATTATACTACGAGGCGGCGGCCCTGAGCTGAGTTAGAGATTGGGCCCTATTAAAGAAAACTAGAATACTTAACCTGGAGGGATTTAACATCTACAGAGGGTGGCATGCGTACATGTGGTACCCCTACTCTGTGGGGTCCCCCAGGGGGCCATTCTCTCCCCTCTGTTATTTAACATCTACATGCAGCCGCTTGCACAACTGGTGCGAAGTTATGGGCTGGAGTGTCACCAGTACGCTGACGACACCCAGCTCATTCTGAGGATGGAGGGCAGGCCGGGTTCTGTCCCCGATAATTTCCAACACTGCCTCGAAGCCGTTACTGGATGGCTGCGAGCCAGTAGGTTGAGGGTGAATCCGGCGAAGACGGAGATCTTGTGGCTGGGTCGCCCGGGTGATGTTAATGTCCAGCTTCCGAGCCTGGACGGTGCGGTGTTATGCCCATCGCCTTCCGTAAAGAGCCTGGGGGTCCATTTGGACTCGCAGCTGACCATGGAGGCCCAGGTCTCTGCGGTCAGCAAGATCGCTTTTTCATCTGCGACAGGCAAGGAGGCTGGCCCCCTATCTCTCCCGGAACGATCTGGCCACGGTGATCCAAGCCACAGTCATCTCAAGGCTGGATTACTGCAACGCGCTCTACGTTGGCCTTCCTCTGTCGGTGACCCAGAAGCTCAGGCTAGTGCAGAACACTGCCGCCCGGCTCCTGTCTGGCACGCCAGCTGGCGCCCACATAACACCTGTTTTGCAGGATCTGCACTGGCTGCCAATTGAGCACCGGATCACCTTCAAAGTGTTGGTCCTCACCTTTAAGGCCTTACACGGCCTGGGGCCAGCGTATTTGAGGGACCGTCTCACCCCATATTGCCCTCCGAGATCACTTCGGTCTGAGGACTCCAATCTCCTGGAGATACCTTCAGCTAAACTCGCAAGGCTGACTGCTACCCGCCGGAGGGCGTTCTCTGTCATAGCACCTACGCTGTGGAACGCCGTCCCGGCCGGAACTCGGCTACGAAGGACTTGCTCCCGTTTAGACGGGCCTGTAAAACATACCTGTTTAAGCAGGCCTTTGGTGAGTAAGTCCTGCCCATGCCCCGCCATCTATCCGTTCTTCTGAGGATGATGTGCTGTTCATTGTGTTAACTGTGTTATTAATTACTGTACTGCTGTTGTTTTTAATTGTTTTTAACTGCTTATTGCCTGTATTTTACTGTGCCCTTCGGCTCCTGTAAGCCGCCGCGAGCCTCAGGGAGTCGGCGGCATAGAAGCCCGAATAATAAATAAATAAATAAATAAATAAAAGTTAAAGTGGAAAAAGTTTTCAAAAATCACCATATTAGGGCAGCCTTATGGAAAGTATGGGAGAAATATAAAGACCAACTCTATACTAAGACGCCCCTCTGGATCTCGCCCATGGAAGCTCAGCATAAAAGGGAGAGACCCATGACCAAATGGTATACCTACAAATCCCTGATTAAGAAAACGAGCATAAATTGGGAACTGAAAACATTGGAGAACCTGAGAGAAACAGGGGTTGAAATATCCTGGTTCCAATACGCCCAAGTCAAGGACTATTTCAGGATGGACTGCAAAAGAGAGTTTGCTACTGAAGAAAATACCTGGGATGGGGTATTGAAGCAGGAAAAAAAGCACATAAGAATCCTGTATAACAAACTACTAGAGTTAGATACGGAAACTGAGGGGGTAAAACAGGTAATGATTGATTGGGCACGGGACTTTGGACACACCATTCTTTTTTTTTTGAAATATATTTATTAGGGTTTTCCATAGACAGTAAAAGTGGGGGGAACAATTTCAGGTAGAGGACAGTAGGAACGATAGAGAGGAGAGGTTGGGAGTGGTGATGGGGGGGGGGTAGAGGAGGTGGGAAAGGGGGTGGGGGTGGTAACCGGGAATTAGGGGTAGGAGGTGGTGGGGGGGAAGAGGGGGGGAAGGGAGGTTAGGGTACTGTGGAGTAAGCGGGGGCAGTGAGGGCAGTCCCTGGGGGGGGGGGTGACAGTGTCTGTTCTTGTCCCCAAAAAGGAGAAGAAAGCCTCTGGGTCTCTGGGGGAGGAGAGATCCTTCCGTCGTGTGAACTATTGAGCTACAAGTTCGTGGTTATCCCCTCCTGCTCTTGATAAGAGGGTGAGCGGGGGGTGGCTGGGTTTCCAATTGTTCAAGATGGACCTCGTGATTTCAGGAAGGCTTTCACCGTGGACCAGTCAGTTCTCTTGAGGGGGTACCCTCCCGTTTCCGATAAGTAAAAGGAAAGTTTGTCCATGTCCATGGCGTCTCGTATTTTGTCCAACCATTCCTCGAGCTCGGGGACCTCCTCGCTCTTCCACTTCCTCGCGTAGACTATTCTCGCCGTCGTTGACAGGTACGCAAATAGTCTTTCCGCATTCTCGTCCGGCATGTCTTCTTCGGTCGTAAGTCCAAGCAGATAGGCTTCAGGTTTAAGTTCCATGGAGACACCCAGAATCTTTTGTGTGGCAATGTGGATCTTCTTCCAGAATTGCACAGCGTGTTGGCAGGACCACCACATGTGGTAAAAAGTGCCCGTCTGGGAAGCACACTTCCAGCACTTGTTTTGCGTCTCTTTGCACATGAGGCTCAGCTTGTGCGGGGTCATGTACCACCGATTGAACATTTTGTGCCAGTTCTCAGTCAACTCCATCGCGTAGGTGTACCTCAATTTTTTCTTCCATACTTTCTCCCACTCGTGGAGTGTGATTGGCCTGCCGATATTCTTGGCCCATTTCACCATGCAGCCTTTCACCACTTCAGTTTCTGTGGCCCACTCCAGCAGCTTGGAATACAGTTTGGAGATTCGCTTCTTATGCTTCTTGAGGAGGGGGCCCCAGAAGTTCTCTTTCTCCTCAAAGCCCAGGAGGTCATCATCTTTGAAACACTTCTTGACGTGGACACACCATTCTGATGCGGGAATGGGAAAAAACCTGGAGGGAAACCATTAAAATTTTGGGTTCTACAAAGCCAGCTGAGAACTGGTATAAAATGTTTTTTAGATGGCACATGACCCCGCAGAAAATTGCAAAATTCCATCCAAATACCAACAACAACTTTTGGAAGTGTAGGACCCAATTAGGGACTTTTATTCACTGCTGGTGGACATGTAAAAAAAGATACTGGAAAAAATGTTACAGATCCATAAACCTATCTAATAAACCTTACAAAGGAAAACTGGGAAAAATGTTACAGGAGAAATTTGACTTTTTACCACAAACGGAGGACTGGTTAAACAAATTGAAGACCTAATGGAGTCTAATAAGTAGAATTTATGAAAGGAAAACTGGGACCTGGAAGAAATGAATGTAAAAATCAGTTAAATTGTATTTACCGTATTTTTATAAGCGCACCTGCTGATAAGACGCACCTTGGTTTTTGAGTATTTGGGGAAAAATTGGAAAAAGAAAATATATTCGCCCCTCCGCGGCTCCGGTGGCTCCTGTGCATGCAAACAGAGGACTGGTTAAACAAATTGAGAGACTTAATGGAGTCTGATGTATTGTATAGTAGAATTTATGAGAAGCTCCAAGGCCCAAAAGAGAGGCCGCAGGAGGGACTGGCAGCCACAGGAGCCACCTGGAAGAAATGAGAAGCTGTAGGTAAAATCAGGTAGTTTTCTTCCTACTTTGGGAGGAAAAAGGTGACAGCATTTACCCATTCAATTGTAAATATAACTCAAGAAAGGCTATGTCTCCGAATACCCGAACTGGAAGATATGTGTGTATTTACCTGTTGTGTCTTTTTCCTTACCCTCACCCCCCCTCCCCCCCTCCCTCTCCTTTCCCCTTGGTGTCTTACATAATTCTGTAAAAACTCAATAAAGAGCAAGTTTAAAAAACAACAAAATTACAAAAACATAATGTTTTGGTTGCGGGTCTCCACAACATGAGAAACTGTATTAAGGGGTTGCGGCATTAGGAAGGTTGAGAAACGTGTGTTATTGTGAGTTAGTGGAGAAATATACATAAACAGAAACTACTATGTACATGAAACTACCAAAGTATCCGCAGCAGCAGAGTGAGAAAATTAGTTCTTTCTAATCAGTGAGTCAGAATTGCTATTTGTCTTAAAGGTTCCGTTCGTCGCTCATTAATATCCTAAGTCACCAAGTAATCACAGCAAACATACACATGGTTGACAACATTAACATCGTGTTTTACACGTCTCTCTGAATGAGCGAATCTATAATATCCCTGTTGCTGAATTTGCATTCCTTGGGGCTTTTCGTCACTCGAATGAGCCATGTTTCTGTCTTCCAAATACACACTTGCTGATGTTCATGCAGACTCTCCATTCAGAATTCAGCCCTAGTATGTCCACATAAGTATGTCCAATAATCCTACATGAGTGTGCCTGAGCAAGAGAGGTTAGTTTATGTGCCACCTGATTTAGCCGAGATGCAAATGGGGTTATTAATGTGTTTGCATAAATATTACGCAGTTTGTCGGCTTATACTGTATATGTAATTTACACACAGCTGTGCTAATGTTTACTTAATGCCAGTGCTTCTAGGGGGTGAAGGGGTGGTTCAGCGGGAGACCACAAAGCTTAGCGCCGTGGAGGTGGAGCTGATCCCCACTCCAGCCTGCTTCGGCATTCCCTCCAGAGAGCCTTGTTGTTTATGCAAATAGACAGAGCACAGAAGCTACGAAGTAGGAAGCGGGTTGTTGCTATTCCTGCATATCCCTTAAGTAAAATGATTAAGGGTCTGGAGAACAATCCCTATGAGGAGCGACTTAAAGAGCTGGGCATGTTTAGCCTGAAGAAGAGAATGCTGTGAGAGGAAGTCACAGGGAGGAGGGAGCAAGCTTGTTTTCTGCTGCCCTGGAGACTAGGACGTGGAACAATGGCTTCAAATTACAAGAAAGGAGATTCCATCTGAACATTAGGAAGAACTTCGTCACTGTGAGAGCTGTTCAGCAGTGGAACTCTCTGCCCCGGAGTGTGGTGGAAGCTCCTTCTTTGGAAGCTTTTAAGCAAAGGCTGGATGGTTTCTGGTATGAGGAAAGACTGAAAGGAGTCAGTACATGGGAAGCGGTCTTCCTTGGTCCATCTCGACTTGTGTCTTCCAAACCCTTGGTCCATCTTGATTGGTGTCTTCCAAACCCATAGTCCATCTCAATTGGTGTCTTCCAAATCCTTGGTCTGTCTCGATTGGTGTCTTCCAAACCCTTGATCCATCTCGATTGGTGTCTTCCAGTCCCTTGGTCCATCTAGAGTGTTGTCTTCCAGACCCTTGGTCCATCTTGATTGGTGTCTTCCAGTCCCTTGATCTGTCTTGATTGGTGTCTTCCAGTCCCTTGATCTGTCTTGATTGGTGTCTTCCAGTCCCTTGATCTGTCTTGATTGGTGTCTTCCAGACCCTTGGCCAATCTTGATCAGTGTCTTCCATTCCTTTGGAAGACATTGATTGGTGTCTCAATTGGTGTCTTCCAGACCCTTGGTCCATCTCGATTGGTGTCTTCCAGACCCTTGGTCCGTCTTAATTGGTGTCTTCCAGACCCTTGGTCCATCTCGATTGGTGTCTTCCAGACCCTTGGTCCATCTCAATTGGCGTCTTCCAGACCCTTGGTCCATCTCGATTGGTGTCTTCCAGACCCTTGGCCAATCTTGATCAATGTCTTCCATTCCTTTGGAAGACATTGATTGGTGTCTCAATTGGTGTCTTCCAGACCCTTGTTCCATCTCGATTAGTGACTTCCAGACCCTTGGTCAGTCTTTATTGGTGTCTTCCAGACCCTTGGTCAGTCATTATTGGTATCTTCCAGACCCTTGATCCATCTTGATTGGTGTCTTCCAGACCCTTGGTTCGTCTCGATTGGTGTCTTCCAAACCCTTGGTGCATCTCGATTAGTGTCTTCCAGGCCCTTGGTTCGTCTCGATTGGTGTCTTCCAGACCCTTGGTCCATCTCGATTGGTGTCTTCCAGGCCCTTGGTCCATCTCGATTGGTGTCTTCCAGGCCCTTGATCTGTCTTGATTGGTGTCTTCCAGTGCCTTAGTCCATCTTCATTGACGTCTTCCAGAGCCTTGGTCCACCTCCATTGGTGTTGGCCGATGACAGGCAGTGAGTTGCCATCTTTTCAGGGAGGCATCTTTTAGACCTACCCGAACCTAGGAGAGTTGCTATTAAGACCTTCCCCAAACACTGAGGCTACAGACCCTCCACATGTTTTGCCCATACGCCCTTCTCCCAGAAGCAAAATGAAACCACTTTCAGCAGCACTAATAGACGGAGTAACCTTGGCCTCCAACTTTGAACATAACTTGGAAACAAAACAAAACATCCTTCCAACCTGAGGATGATGGTGTTCTGTTACATCTTGCCATCCCTTGGGTTCAGGTCCCATGGAGAGAGACCAAGGCTGAAAAAGAGGTTGCTTTTAGCAGGAGACCGTTGTGGAACCACTTCAGTGCGACTCCTACGTAGTTAATGTATCCATCAGTGACCTGTTGTGCTCAACCCCTCTTTACAGTCCTCCAGTTGTGATGCTTTTAGCGGCTCCTGTGGTGGCTCCCCTCCAAAGTGCTTGAGAGTGGAGCAGGGATCCCATCTCATTGGTGGTTTCAGCAACCCTACATGTTGTCGGGAAGCTTAATACAAGGCTGCGAGAGGCTTGCATCACTTCTGGCATTTTCCTGTTGTAAACACTTCACAAAATATGAGCTGCAGCCCATGATTTGCCCAGCCTTAGCAAGCGGGGATGGTGGTTGTGATGGACACATTGCCTGGCTACATACACATCTTTCATATGAGAAATGTACCGGATGTAGCCTAACCACGAAAACAGAAAAAACCTTGTTTACCCTTTGGAGTAATACTACAAAAAGATATCACACACACACAAAATAATAATAATTATAACAACAACAACAACACAAAATATCCTCCCATTCCAGCGTTGGGTACCCAGCGTTGCCCAGGTTATTTGTAAAATTCAGTTTTTTACTTGTCCAAAATGCGTAAGGTTGTGGGTGAACTACAACTCATATCCTGAAACGCCATCAGTATTTAAAATTTGTTACATTAGGCAAGTTTGCTCTAGATAAGACCTGGGTAACCTACGGCCCACGGGCCGGATGCGGACCGGCAGCTGATTCTCTCCGGCCCGGGGAGAAGGGCGTCGGGGGAGGGGCCAAGAGGAAGTGGGGCCTGCATCGGCAGACAGCCCGCTGCTCCGGAGAACGATCAGAGGAGCAGCGGCTTTGGAGTGCCTGCTATCCCGGGAGGCGATCCGGGCCTGCAGCGGGAGCAGTCAGCAGCCTGCGGTGGGTGAGCGCCCTGGCGACCAGGAAGATTTAATCGTCTTCTGGTTCGCCAGGGCGATCACCCACTGCAGCTCGCCGACTGCTCCCGCTGCAGGCCCGGATCGCCTCCCGGGATGGCAGGCACTCCATGGCAGGGCGATCAGCTAGGGAACGGCTGGGGGCGAGAGCGGATGGAGGCCTGCAGCCTCTGATCGTCTGCTGCTCTACTCTGCTGCGGTGGTGGCTGGGTCCGCTTCGTCATCCTCTGGGCTGGGGCCATTGGGCCATTCCATCTTGGGATCCTTCCTCTCTTGAGGATGTCAGCCTCTATCTTGGTTCGCACCTTGCCTTCTTGAATTTCATTTTATTTTATTTTAGTGGTTTTATTATTATTTTATAATAATAATTTTATAATAATATAATAAATAATATAATATAATGTTTTATTATATTATAATTTCAATATATTATAATGTCTATATATATATACTATAATATATAATTATGATATTAATACTAATAATATAGGAATATTTCTTTGATATATTAATATGTTAATATTAATGATGTGTAATATATAGTAAATATATAGCTTGGACCCTTCTCAAATTATGCCCCACTAGAGCGTGTCCAATCGAAATTCCTAAGAGTGGCTCTACAGGCTCCCAGATGTGTCCCTAACGCTACCCTGCGATTGGAGACAGGCTTCGTGAAAGTGGAAGCGAGAATATGGACAGCTATCCTCAATTACTGGCTACACCTATGCTTCTCCCCATGTGGTCTTGCCCCCCTCATCATGAGAGACGACTTCCAGTCCACATGGATTAAAACAGGAGCAGCAAAGATCACAACGCTAGGTTTCTCCCAAGGACAATTGCTAAGCATGAGATGGGACCAAGCCAAGGATCTCATTAAACAACGGATCCTGGACATAGAGCGCCAATCCGACCTAGCCTGTTCCCCAGAGTTCATTGTTAGGGAAGCCACTAGATACCTCACTGCCCCCATGGCATACCTAACAGACCTGGAGGTGCCCAAACACCGAAGGGCTTTTACCCTGGCAAGATGCCATGCCCTCCCATCGGCTGTATTGGAGGGGAGGTATCAGAAGACCCCTTCAAGCAGAGACTATGCCCCTGTGGGTCTGGTCATGTGGAAACAGCTGAGCACGTGCTTCTTCAATGCATGTTCTACAGAGATCTTAGATCCAATCTCATTGGACCATGGCTTTTAAAGTACCCGGGGCGCAGTGAAAGATGTTATTCCACCCTGCTGCTTTCGGACTCTAACACTGCAATGACCTACAGTGTTGCTAAGTTCTGTGCTGCTGCCCTTAATATCAGACGGGTGATGATTGACACCGTAAGGCAACAATATCCTGTCTTTTAAAATATAGTTTTATACTGATTTCTAGTCTGATTTTAAATAACTGTTTACTGGGGAGTTGTCCTTCTCCTCTTAGGGCGCTTGGGCCCGCTTTGTGCTGGTCTGTGACCGTAATAAAGTTTTGATTGATAGTAAATATAGTAAATAAGTAAATAAATAATGTAGATTAGAATGTAGTTCAGTCTTTAGGTGCGGCCCCCCATAATATTTTTGGCTCTCGTGTGGCCCCTTGGTAAAAAAATAATTGCCCACCCCTGCTCTAGATGCATCATCAGTGGGGTTCAAGGTGCTCTCTGCCTGCCGGGTAAACTACAACTCCCACTATGGTGAGTCAGTCCTCTCAAACCCCTCCAGTAGGTTCAGTTGGTCATGAGGTTCTGTGTGCCAAGTTTGGTCCAGGTCCATCATCGGTGGAGGTCACAATTTCTCTGGTTGTGGGTGAACTACAACTCCCAGAAAGGAATGTCAGTTCCCCCCAAACCCGTTTAGTAAACAAATTTTGGCATATCAGGTATGTGTGCCAAGTTTGGTTCAGACCCATTGGTGTTTGGGTTCCCAAAAACCCGCAAAACAACGAAAATACCGCAATACATATTTTAAATTAATTTTTTTTGAAATCCGCGAAACAGCGAGTCTGCAATAAGCGAACCGCGAAGTAGTGAGAGAACACTGTACCTCTCCGTTAACAAAACGGCACCCCTAAAACCGCCCCCACATGAATGGCAAGCTGTGCCCCTGGCGCTGGAGTTCCATTCTTGGCGAACTGTGATTCCCCCAATAATGGGAACCCTGGTGCCTGTCCTAAGCCACGGCCTCCGTAATGGTATTACCGCCGCATTGATAAACATGCCATCTGAGCTCTGTTAGTCTGAACATAATGGCTTTGTGTATCTTGTCATGCCATTTGTTTCGGCAGATAAAATATGGACCCTACAAGGAACGCATATGCAAACATTAGCATGCTTGTTTCTAGCCGCTCCTTGGTTATTTATAGCCCCACTGTTTACACATTGTGGCAGGGATACCAGAGAACCTAATAAATTATGTGGCGGAGGAGGGAACGCAGGGGAGCGCCGGCTTGTGAAATGGCAATAGGAGACCTTGCGTTCTAGCTGTTCAATAGCCATGGCAACCGTTTTTTGCGAGGCGCATATCTGCATTGTCTATCAACAATGGCTGCTGACCCGTCAAGACACAGAATTTCATAACGCTCGACATAGATAGATATATATATAAGAAAGATACTATTCCGGCTGTGCCACATCTGTGCGCATTTTGTGAACTCCTCATGTTCGTCAAGGCCTTCAGCAAGTTTTAATCGCTGCAAGGTTGCCGTCACAAACCTGTACCGTTCATATTTATCGTCATCGCTTTCGAAAGAAAATGACACATATTACAAATGGTTGGGCATCGTTTTAGAGCTCACAACACCCCCTTTGTTGGCTCAATATAGTAAAAATCCAAGGAATTAAGAAAAAAATCCCACCTTTCAATCACTACCATGTTTTCTAGTGTCTAAGTGTGAGTCAATACTCCAAGAAATAAAGCCTGACTGATCACTGGAGGGAAGGATATTAGAGGCAAAGATGAAGTACTTTGGCCACGTAATAGACAGTAAGAGCACCTAAAGCTTCATAGAGATTCTGTTCAACCATTTTAAAGCTCCCTGCTTGAGCGGTGATGACATGATCGTCAGCATAAATCAGGGCTGTCCAACAGGCGGCCCGAGGACCGTATACGGCCCCCCGGCCCCGTCTCTCCGCCCCCCTTAGCTTTTTAATAAAAAATAAAAATTGAAAAATAAAATAAATAATTTTTTTTTAAAAAAAACCTACTTCCGGGTTTGGAGCAAGTATCGCGAGAATACGCAATCCACACGGGATTTCGCTGTCAACGCGAGATCACGCCGGTGTTGACAGCGAAATGCCGTGTGGATTGCGTATTCTCACGATACTCTTCGGCTACTCTACTATTGGATCGCTGAGGCCCACAGAAACGATTAGGACCTTCTTCGCCTCAGTTGGTCGTCGCCTCTCTCGTCGTCCGGGTACTCCTGGATCCTGCGCGTTTGGAAAAGGTAGACGGAAGCAGGGGGCTCCTCAGGGGGCTCCTCATTCACTCCCCCATCTCCCCTCATGTATTAAATATAAAATTAAATATATTTAAAGATGAAATAAGGGGAGATGGGATACATTAAAATAAGGGGAGGGAGGAAAGAATTAAATATATTTAATATTACATAAAAATAAGGGGAGAGGGAGGATGGAATTAAATATATTTAATATTAAATAAAAATAAGGGGAGATGGGAGGATGGAATTAAATATATTTAATATTAAATAAAAATAAGGGGAGAAGGGAGGATGGAATTAAATATATTTAATATTAAATAAAAATAAGGGGAGAGGGGAGGATGGAATTAAATATATTTAATATTAAATTAAAATAAGGGGAGAGGGCGCCGAGGAGAGGGCGGAGCTGGGGGAGGGGCAGAGCCGGGGGCGGGGGCAGACCCTACGGCCCCCCAGCTCATCAGTGACTGGAATTCAGGCCCCTGGCCCGGTAGAAGTTGGACAGCCCTGGCATAGATGAAACTCTCTGAAGTAAATATGAAGTACTTTGGCCACATAGTAGACAGTAAGAGCACCTAAAGCTTCAGAGAGATTCTGTTCAACCATTTTAAAGCTCCCTGCTTGAGTGGTGATGACATGATCGTCAGCGTAGAATAGATGAAACTCTCTGAAGTTAAGATGAGGTACTTTGGCCACATAGTAGACAGTAAGAGCCTTTGTTTGTGTTTATGTGTCTCATTGTACTATAACAAGGCATTGCCGGTATCTCTTAATACTGTAATCTGCTATGAGTCCCCACGGGGAGAAGGGCAGACTATTAAATAAAGTGTATTATTATTATTACTATTATTATTAGATACATAACAAGATTAGTACACAGCAAACAAGATCACTATGCAGGCTTTTGTATTTGGCCCAGTGGCCCACTATACAAACCTGCTGCGGTTAACACCAGGATGGCTCACAAATGATGGGATTTGCAGTACCTTCACCCGATTCATTTCCCACAAAACATTGCAGCCCCTACAAATCACAGACCAGGCCCAAACTTGGCATACAGAGTACCCATGACCCACTCTACATCCTGGTGCAGTTTTGAGTGGGATGGTCCACGGATGATGCGACTTGAAGTACCTTCACTCCCTTTCTGAGACCGCTGTGACCCTCATCCAATGACTGATCAAGATAACACTTGGCATACAGAGCCCCCATGACCCACTCTACATCCTGGTGCAGTTTGGAGAATGGGGGACCATGGATGATGGGACTTGAAGTACCTTCACTCCCTTTCTGAGACCGCTGTGACCCTCATCCAATGACTGATCAAGACCACACTTGGCATACAGAGCCCCATGATCCACTCTACATCCTGGTGCAGTTTGGAGAATGGGGGACCATGGATGATGGGACTTGAAGTACCTTCACTCCCTTTCTGAGACCGCTGTGACCCTCATCCAATGACTGATCAAGACAACACTTGGCATACAGAGCCCCCATGACCCACTCTACATCCTGGTGCAGTTTGGAGAATGGGGGACCACGGATGATGGGACTTGAAGTACCTTCACTCCCTTTCTGAGACCGCTGTGACCCTCATCCAATGACTGATAAAGACCACACTTGGCATACAGAGCCCCCATGATCCACTCTACATCCTGGTGCAGTTTGGAGAATGGGGGACCATGGATGATGGGACTTCCAGTACCTTCCCTCATTTCCAGAGACCGCTACGACCCTCATTCAATGACTGATCAAGACCACACTTGGCGCACAGAGCACACATGACCCACTCTACATCCTGGTGTAGTTTGGAGAAGGGGGGACCATGGATGATGGGACTTGAAGTACCTTCACTCCCTTTCTGAGACCGCTGTGACCCTCATCCAATGACTGATCAAGACCACACTTGGCATACAGAGCCCCCATGATCCACTCTACATCCTGGTGCAGTTTGGAGAATGGGGGACCATGGATGATGGGACTTGAAGTACCTTCACTCCCTTTCTGAGACCGCTGTGACCCTCATCCAATGACTGATCAAGACAACACTTGGCATACAGAGCCCCCATGACCCACTCTACATCCTGGTGCAGTTTGGAGAATGGGGGACCACGGATGATGGGACTTGAGACCGCTGTGACCTCATCCAATGACTGATCAAGACAACACTTCTGAGACCCACTCTACATCCTGGTGCAGTTTGGAGAATGGGGGACCACCCTCTGATCCAATGACTGATAAAGGCCACACTTGGCATACAGAGCCCCCATGATCCACTCTACATCCTGGTGCAGTTTGGAGAATGGGGGACCATGGATGATGGGACTTCCAGTACCTTCCCTCATTTCCAGAGACCGCTACGACCCTCATTCAATGACTGATCAAGACCACACTTGGCGCACAGAGCCCACATGACCCACTCTACATCCTGGTGTAGTTTGGAGAAGGGGGGGACCATGGATGATGGGACTTCCAGTACCATCGCTCACTTCCAGAGCCCAGCTGCGACCCTCATCCAATGACTGATCAAGACCACACTTGGCACACAGAGTCCCCATGACCCACTCTACAGCCTGGTGCTGTTTGGATAAGGATGGACTATGGACGATGGGACTTGCAGTACCCTCACTAACTTCCAGAGACCACTGCAAGCCACATAACCAACTCATAAAGACCATCCTTGCCACACAATGCCTTTCTCAATTAACCCGGGCACCGCTGGGTCCTCAGCTAGTAAATAAATAAAATAACATTCCAACAGAATTGGGGTTGACTTGTGAAAAGACATGTGTGCCACTCCAGTGAACGAATCTTTGGCAGATCATGGAAGACAAGAATTGGATTCCTGTGTGTTTCTGTCCCGTGTGTGTGTGTGTGCGTCATCACTATGATCATAGTCTCCTGCATTTTACGTCTCTCTATAGGGAGTTAACGGTGTCTCTTGAGAAGAATACGAAAGCAATTCGGCGATTGCTTTTGCTACAAACACTTAATCAGGGAAGGTGGAAGATATAATGGCGAGGAAAGCTTTGCCAAGGAAATATTATGAAACAAGGCATTTTATTAACCAGGGCTGTCCAACTTCTACCGGCCCAGGGGCCTGAATTCCGGTCACTGATGACCTGGGGGGGGGGCGTAGGGTCTGCTCCCGCCCCCGGCTCCGCCCTCTCACCCGGCGCCCTCTCCCCTCTCCCCTTATTTTTAATTAATATTAAACATATTTAATTCCATCCTCCCATCTCCCCTTATTTTTATTTAATATTAAATATAAATATATTTAATTCTATCCTCCCCTCTCCCCTTATTTTAATGTATCCCATCTCCCCTTATTTCATCTTTAAATATATTTAATTTTATATTTAATACATGAGGGGAGATGGGGGGAGGGAATGAGGAGCCCCCTGAGGAGCCCCCTGCTTCGGCCTACCTTTTCCAAACGCGCAGGATCCAGGAGTACCCGGACGACGAGAGAGGCGACGACCGACTGAGTCGAAGAAGGTCCTAATCGCGTCTGTGGGCCTCAGCGATCCAGTAGTAGAGTAGCCAAAGAGTATCGCGAGAATACGCAATCCACACGGGATTTCGCTGTCAACGCCGGCGTGATCTCGCGTTGACAGCGAAATCCCGTGTGGATTGCGTATTCTCGTGATACTTGCTCCGAACCCGGAAGTAGGTTTTTATTTATTATTAAAAAGCTTAGGGGGCCGTAGGGAAGGGGCTGGGGGGCCGTATACGGCCCGCCCCCCCCGGGCCGCCAGTTGGGCAGCCCTGCTATAAACCATCTTAAAACTAATCTAATGCTTTTAAAAGGAATATTTTTCAATATCAACATGAAATGACTGTGTTTCAGCATGTGTCTGTTTTTTTCCTCCTGTGACATATCCGTCTCGCTCCCTTCTATATTTAGATGTTCAGGTGGCAAGTGTCACTGATACAGCCAAAATAGAACAAATCCCACACAAGAAGGTGGCATTTGCAGGTATAGAAGAACTCCAAAAAGAGGTCTCTGGGAACTGCATTTGCTCAGTACAACCAGAAAGCAATGTTATGTAAGATGATAATAATAATAATTATTATTATTATTATTTATACCCCACCACCATCTCCCCGATGGGGACTCGGGGCGGCTCACATAAGGCCAGGCCCAAACAACAAATACAATAAATATAATCAAAACATCAGCAGCAACACAATAAAAATACAGACATATTAATAAAAACAATATACAGATAAGTATCTCCAATCACAAATGACAAGGCAGGCCACATGCACAAGATAAAAAAGTTTAAATGTAGGATGGATGGATGGATGGAGGCAGTCTCTAGCTCAGTGTTTTGCAACCTTTTTTGAGCCGCGGCACATTTTTTACATTTACAAAGTCCTGGGGCACACCACCAACCAAAATGACACAAAATGACACTCTAACACAGTAATACATATAGTGAATATGTTTTTAAATGTATTTATACACTCAGTGTGAAACCTGGGCCTGTTTCGATGAACACAACACAGATATCCTGGCAGGAATGGCAGAAAGACACAAAGTTCCCACACAGAACTCCCATAACCAAGAGAAGATACTATAAGAGTTTGGTGGGCATTGACCTTGGGTTGTAGTTCACCTATATCCAGAGAGCACTGTGTACTGAAACAATGTTGGATCAGGACCAAACTTGGCATAAATACTCAATATGCCCAAATGTGAACACAGATGGAGTTTGGGGAAAATAGACCTTGATATTTGGGAGTTACAGTTTCTGGGATTTATAGTTAACACACAATCAAAGAGCATCCTGAACTCTTGCAACAATGGAATTGAACCAAACTTGAACTCTCATTACCAACAGAAAGTAGTGAAAGGGTTTGCTTGGGAATTGACCTTGAGTTTGGAAGTTGTAGTTCAGCTACACCCAGAGAGCACTGTGGACTCAAACAATTATGTTATGTTGTTGTTTGTTTTCTATCCAGAATCACAATGTTGGAAGGAGGCTCACCACTTTAAGGTCCCTAAAACGGGCATGGGAAAACGTCGGCCCTCTGGGTGCTTTGGACTTCAACTCCCACCGTTCCTAACAGCCTGAGGCCCTTTCCTGCTTAAGTGGCTGAGGGGGGGAAAGGAAAAGGGCCTGAGGCTGCTAGGAATGGTGGGAGTTGGAGTCCAAAACACCTGGAAGGTCCAGGTTTGCCCATGCCAGCTTTCGACAGAGACCTCTTCCTCCCTCTTCCCCTTCGCGCACTAGTGTGCCGTGAGCAATCATCAGGTGTGCCGTGGGATATTGGAACCTCCAATACCCTTTCTTCCCCCTCCTGTCGAACACTTTTTCTTCTACTCTGCCGCTTCTGCCGCCATTTTGATCCGAGTGGGCAGCGTGAGCATGTTCAGGAGGGGAGGGGGGAGGGAGGAAGACGTGACCTGTGCGGGCGCTACTGCGCAGACTCGCCCCAGAGCAAAGCGAGGCAAAGCGAGCAGAGCGAGGCTGGGAAGAAGGGAGCCTGAGTGGAGAAGAAAAAGTGTTCGGCAGGAGCGGGAAGAAAGGGTAATGGAGGTTCCAATTTCCCATGGCACACCTGATGATCGCTTACGGCACACTAGTGTGCCACGGCACACTGGTTGGGAAACACTGATCTAAGTTACGAGCAGAATAAGGTCTGGGTTGTTGTGAGTTTTCCGGGCTGTATGACCACGTTCCAGAAGCATTCTCTCCTGACGTTTCACCCACATCTATGGCAGGCATCTTCAGAGATTGTGAGGTTTGTTGGAAACAAAGCAAGTGAGGTTTATATACCTGTGGAATGTCCGGAATGGGAGAAAGAACTCTTGTCTGTTGGAGCGAATGTTGCAATTGACTGCCTTGATTAGCATTGAATGGCCTTGCAGATTCAAAGCTTGGCTTGTTGCTGCCTGGGGGAATCCTTTGTTGGGAGATGTTACCTGGCCCTGATTGATTATTGTCTGGAATTCCCCTGTCTCTCGTCCCCATAAAGCGCATTTGCGATAGTGGTGGGATCGAGAGCAGGGCGTCTCCTGAAGATCTTAAACTTTGTGATGGTTCGTGGCAGGAGATACGTTCGGACAGGTAGTCTGGGCCGTAACCGTTTAGGCCCTTAAAGGTTAAAACCAGCACTTTGAATTGTGCTCGGAAGCTGATCGGTAGCCAGTGGAGTTGGCGTAACAAAGGAGTTGTATGTTCCCTGTATGTTGCCCTGGCTGCCGACCGTTGGAATAGTTGAAACTTCTGGGCAGTCTTCAACGGCAGCCCCACGGAGAGTGCATTGCAGTAGTCTATTCGGGATGTAACAAGACCACCATGGCCAAGTCAGAGATTGTGAGAGTGGACCAGCATTTCTGTGTTCTCTAATGATATGCTGAGTCCAGGTGCTCTGCTATGGATGGCATTAACTAACCATGATAGGCACCCTTCAAATGTTTTGGTCTCCAGGTTGAATATTCTGGAGTGGATTTAGCATCTAAGGTCTTCTACCTATACGAAATGTCCAGACGTTTGGCACGCACATTGGGGAAAGCAACGAAAATACTTGGTAAACTTGAATGTCCATCTGATTCTAGGACCTGAGTTGAAGCGTTTAGTCACGATGATGGTTAATTATTTGCCTCCCCGAGATACAGTGTCAACCCGGATAACCTTAATAAGAGTTGAAAGAGTTTAGACAAGTTCATGGAGGGCAAATCTGTCATCATGGACCACAGGCAGCCCACTTCTCAGTACCATGTGCAAGGAAGCACAAGTGGGAGCATACTCTTGCATTCGTGTCCTACTTTTGGCCTCCCTCTGGGCCTAGAGGAGGAAGGAAAGAGGGAAGGACAAAAAGGAGGAAGGGAAGGATGGAAGGAGAAAGAGGGAGAGATGGAAGGAGGGAAGGAAGAGGGAAGGAAGGAAAGACAAAATGGAAGGAAGGCAGGAGAAAGGTAGAGAGGGAGGAAAGAGGGAAGGAAGGAAAGACGAAAGGAAGGGAAGGAGAAAGAATGAGAGAGGGAATGAGAGGAGAAAGGAAAGGAAGGAAAGACAAAATGGAAGGAAGGCAGGAGAAAGGTAGAGAGGAGGAAAGAGGGAAGGAAGGAAAGACGAAAGGAAGGGAAGGAGAAAGAATGAGAGAGGGAATGAGAGGAGAAAGGAAAGGAAAGAAAGACAAAATGGAAGGAAGGCAGGAGAAAGGTAGAGAGGGAGGAAAGAGGGAAGGAAGGAAAGACGAAAGGAAGGGAAGGAGAAAGAATGAGAGAGGGAAGGAGAGGAGAAAGGAAAGGAAGGAAAGACAAAATGGAAGGAAGGCAGGAGAAAGGTAGAGAGGGAGGAAAGAGGGAAGGAAGGAAGGAAAGACGAAAGGAAGGGAAGGAGAAAGAATGAGAGAGGGAATGAGAGGAGAAAGGAAAGGAAGGAAAGACAAAATGGAAGGAAGGCAGGAGAAAGGTAGAGAGGGAGGAAAGAGGGAAGGAAGGAAAGACGAAAGGAAGGGAAGGAGAAAGAATGAGAGAGGGAATGAGAGGAGAAAGGAAAGGAAGGAAAGACAAAATGGAAGGAAGGCAGGAGAAAGGTAGGGAGGGAGGAAAGAGGGAAGGAAGGAAAGACGAAAGGAAGGGAAGGAGAAAGAATGAGAGAGGGAATGAGAGGAGAAAGGAAAGGAAGGAAAGTCAAAATTAAAGGAAGGAAGGCAGGAGAGAGTGAGGAAAGAGGGAAGGAAGGAAAGACGAAAGGGTGGAAGGTGAGAATGAAAGGAAGGAGAAAGGGAAGAGAGAAGGAAGGAAGGAATAAAAGGAGGAAGAGAAGGATGGAAGGAAGGGATCAAGGAAAGAGCGAAGGAAGGAAGGATGAAAGGGTGGAAGGGAAAGATGGAAGGAGAAAGAGGGAAGGGAGTAAAGACAAAAAGAAAGGATGGAAGGAAGGTGGGAGAGAGGGCAGAAAGAGGGAGGGAAGGAAGGATGGAAGGGAAGGAAGGAGAAAGGAAAAAGAGAAGGAAGGAAGGACAAAAGGGAGGAAGAGAAGGATGGAAAGGAGGAAAGAGAAGGATTAAAGAGAGAAGGAAGGAAAGAAAGAAGGAAGGAAGGAGAAAGAGGGAGGGAGGGAGGGAAGAAGGATGAAGGGGTGGAAGGGAAGGATGGAAGGAAAAAGACGGAAGGAGGGAGGAAAGACGAAAGGGTGGAAGGTGAAAATGAAAGGAGGGAGAAAGGGAAGAGAGAAGGAAGGAAGGACGAAAAGGAGGAAGAGAAGGATGGATGGATGGAAGAAAGTGATTAAGGAAAGAGAGAAGGAAGGATGAAGGGATAGAAGGGAAGGAAGAAAGGGAAGGAGAAAGGAAAAAGAGAAGGAAGGAAGGACGAAAGGGAGGAAGAGAAGAATGGAAAGGAGGAAAGAGAAGGACGGAAAGATGAAAGGATGGAAGGAGGGAGAGAGGGAGGAAAGAGGGACGGGAGGAAGGATGAAAGGGTGGAAGGAGAAAGGGGGGGAAGGAAGGAGCAAAAAGGGTAGGAAGGAAAGACAAAAAGAAAGGATGGAAGGAAGGAAGGAAGGAAGGAAGGAGAGAGGCAGAAAGAGGGAAGGAATGACGAAAGGGTGGAAGGGAAGAGAAGGAAGGGAAAAGAAAGGAAAAAGAAGGAAGGATGAAAGGGAGGAAGAAAAGGATGGAAAGAAGGAAAGAGAAGGAAGGAAGGAAGGAGAGGAGGAGGAAAGAGGGGAGGAAGGACGAAAGGGTGAAAGAGAAGGATGGAAGGAGAAAGGGAGAGGAGGGAGGGAGGGAGGGAGGGAGGGAGGAGAGAAGGAAGGAAAGAAAAGGGAGAGAAGGACGGAAGAATGGATGGATGGAAGGGAGGGAGGGGAAGGGAAGGAGGCAGGAAAGAGAGAAGGAAGGAAGGATGAAAGGGTGGAAGGGAAAGAGAAAGGTAGGGAAGTAGGAAGGAAAGGGAAGGAAGGAAGGAGAGGATGGTGAGAGAAAGGAGGGCTTGAGAAATGAGCCCAAGGGGCCGCATCTGGCCCCCGGGCCTGGGTTTACCCATACCTGCTATATATCCTAGTGACTGTAACTGTTGTATCTTGGAAGCTGGTCTCATCTGAAATTTCTAAAGGGAATTATAAGTGAAGAGCCATAGTCTAATTCATTTTTGCACGGGAAAGAGACCCGCTCTGTGCTCTCTTACTTCAGGAGTTTAGTTATGTGAACCACGAGCATTTTAGTACTTAGCAATACATCCATGCAGGACTGCCGAGGATTTCACGGCAGGAAAATTGATATCCTTTCAGGTGGGAAGAGCTAATGAAAGGAGACATACACACACACACACACACCCTAGTCAAGCTTTTCACACAATAACCGAAGTTGTTCAATTATTTTGTGGGAAGGGGAGGCGACCGCAATTCCCAACTCTGCGGCTCAAGTTGAATAACATGTCATAATGCGTTTAACAAATGAGGACGCAAGCCACAGGCGAGTAGACATGAAAGGGTGAATCGGATTGTAGCGGTGGGGAGATCACCGGAGGCGAAGAACCAGAGAAACGGGCGAGATTCAACGGGGAGATGATGATCAGGAAACCACAAAAAAGTACCCGAGCTACACGCGAGCGGAACTACGCTTAATAGTCTTCGCTTAGCACGATAACGACAGAAAAAGGAAGGCGAGGGAAGTTTTAAGGACCTGCTTGAAACAGAGAATAGTTATTTTGGGGAACGGGCCTCTGCCAAAGTGAGAACCATATTTCTTGGGTGCGTTTTGCTCTTTGGTTTAAAAATAAATATCTGTCCCTATACTGTGGAAGCAGGTACGGTTGCCAGGCAGCTCTGATTTCAGAACGCTTCGTCTAGCTAGAGCCAGGTGGAATGTGTTGCACTCCAGTGCTGGGAACCACCTCCGTACTTAACACACACTCAATTCCAAACATTCCCAGATTACCCATAAGGCCAATGAGGCCATGGCCTAGGGGCGCAAGCCGAGGGGGGAGCACAGATCACGGACCAAAAAAACCTGGTCTGCGCCCCTCTTTCCCTCTTTCTCATGCCCCTCCTCGATTCTTCTCTCTGCTCCGTCCCCTCCGTCTCTTGCGCTCGCTCTCTCGTGCTCTCTCGTGCTCTCATTCTCGCTCTCTCTCTCTCTCATGCTCTCTCTCGAGGTCCCCATTCCCACCGGCTGGAAAGCTCCGCTGTGCTCTGAAGGTCTCCTCGGGAGCCGGGAGGCTTGGGGAGAGCACAGCGGGTGCAAACTCGCTCCAAAGGCGCGCACGAGAGAGAGAGAGAGAACGCACGAGAGAGAGAGCAAAAGAGAGAGAGGGAGAGAGCACGAGAGAGTGTGTGCACGCAAGAGAGAGAGAGAGAGTGCGGGAGGGAGAGAGAGCGCGACAGAGAGAGAGAGAGCGTGCGCGTGTGAGAGAGCAAGAGAGTGCGCGAGTGAGAGAGCAAGAGAGCGCACGCGTGCAAGAGAGAGAGCGCGTGAGAGAGAGCGCGCACGCGAGAGAGAGATCGTGAGAGAGAGGGCGCGTGAGAGAGAGGGTGTGAGAGAGAGAGCGCGCGAGAGAGAGAGCGCACGTGAGAGAGAGGGTGCGCGAGAGAGAGAGAGGGTGCGCAAGAGAGAGAGAGCGCACGCGAGAGAGAGTGCGAGAGAGAGAGAGCGTGCGAGAGAGAGCTGCTCCCGAAGGCAAGAAAGCCAGACCCTGGGGACGGAGCAGAGACTTTGCCGGGAGAAGGAGAGAGGAGGGGCATGAGAAAGGGGGAAAGAGAAGCGCGGACCAGGGTGGGTTTTTTGGTCCATGATCTGCGCCCCCCCCCCCAGCTTACGCCCCTAGGCCACGCCCTCATTGGCCTTATGAGTAATCCGGGCATGCAATGGGGCAAATCTTGTAGAGGTCTATGTTTTGAGAGGTTTTGGTTTTTTCTTTGTATATTCCCTTTCCTTTTCCCCATCTCCCCCTCCCCCCAAATTGAATATTCGTCTTTGTTTATTCCCACCTTATACCAAAGTCTAGTCTGCCTCTAATTTCCCCCCAAAACATAGCGAAGTATATATACTTCCACCCTGCCCTTGCTCACATTAATTCTCATACATATACGGACTCTCTCTCCCCGGGAGAGATCTTTAGATAGATTAAAAATAGATCCAACTCGTACAGTCATTTTGTGTCTCGGCATAAGGTTATTTTGGTGAAGTACTGGGACGTTTTTAGATCGGCTCTGGACCCGTAAAAATAAGAGCACAGATCCGGTGTTGCCATTTATCTATCCCCCCGTGTGTGGATAGATAGATAGATAGATAGATAGATAGATAGACAGACAGACAGACAGACAGACAGACAGACTACCTGTCCCCTGCCAGGCATTGCTTTATTTATTTATTTTATTTACTTTGCTTCTATACTGCCCCTCTCAGCCCGAAGGCGACTCGAGGCGGTGTACATATGGCAAGGACTGCCCAAGATAAACACATCAATAGTTACCAACACAATCACATCATATACAAATTTGCAATTAAAATTAAACACAATATCAGCGTCTCGTTGTTAAATCGATTTCCAGTTGTGTTGTCGTCGTTCCTTAGGTCTCAATTAATAATCATACTACATCTGCAAATGCCCAGTCAAACAGCCAGGTCTTGACCTTCTTGCGAAATGTCAGGAGGGAGGGGGCTGATCTGATGTCTCTAGGGAGAGCGTTCCAAAGCGGAGGAGGCACCACTGAAAAGGCCCTGTCTCTCGTCCCCACCAATCGCGCCTGCGATGCAGGCGGGACCAAGAGCAGGGCCTCTCCGGATGATCTTAAACATCTTGATGGTTCATAGGGAAAGATGCGTTCGGACATGTAAGTTGGACCAGAACCGTTGAGGGCTTTAAAGGCTAAAGCCAGCACCTAGAATTGTGCCCGGTAGCAAACTGGTAGCCAGTGGAGCTGGCGCAACAGAGGAGTTGTACGCTCCCTGAGTGCCGCTTCTGTTATTAACCTGGCTGCTGTCTGTTGGACTAGTTGAAGCTTCCGAACAGTCTTCAAAGGCAGTCCCACGTAGAGGGCGTTGCAGTAATCTATACGGGATGTAACCAGAGCATGGACTACCGTGGCCAAGTCAGACTTCCCAAGGTACGGGCGCAGTTGGCGCACAAGTTTTAACAGTGTAAATGCTCCCCTGGTCACTGCCGAAACCTGGGTTTCGAGGCTCAGCAATGAGTCCAGGATCACACCCAAACTGCGAACCTGCGTCTTCAGGGGGAGTGTAACCCCGTCTAACACAGGCTGTAACCCTATGCCCTGTTCGGCCTTTCGAGTGACCAGGAGTGCCTCTGTCTTGTCTGGATTCAATTTCAATTTGTTCACCCTCATCCAGTCTGACACAGCGGCCAAGCACCGGTTCAGGACCTGAACAGCCTCCTTAGTAGCAGGTGGGAAAGAGTGACAGAGTTGGACATCATCTGCATACAGATGACACCGCACTCCGAAACTCAGGATGACCTCCCCCAACGGCTTCATGTATATGTTAAATAACATGGGGGGCAGTATTGAACCCTGAGGAACCCCACAAGACAATGGATGAAGGGTTGAACAGGTGTCTCCCAACAACACCTTCTGGGAGCGACCCTCCAGGAATTACCAGAGCCACTGCAAAACAGTACCTCCAAGGTCCATTCCCGCAAGGCGTCCCAGAAGGATACCGTGGTCAACGGTATCAAAGGCCGCTGAGAGGTCCAGCAGAACCAACAGGGACACACTCCCCCTGTCCAGCTCCCGGCGTAGATCATCCACTAAGGCGACCAAGGCTGTCTCGGTACCATGTCCGGGCCTAAAACCAGACTGTGCCAGATCCAGATAATCCGTGTCTTCTAAGAATACCTGGAGTTGTGAGACAACCACACGTTCCAGGACTTTGTCCAAGAAGGGAAGATTGGAAGTGGGCCGATAGTTGACGAATTGAGTGGGGTCCAGTGATGGTTTTTTCAACAGCTTGTTTTAAGATGGCTGGAATGTTGCCTTCCCGAAAGGAGGCATTAACCACCACCTTCACCCACTCGGCCAATCCTCCTCTTGCCTCCTTTAGAAGCCCGGATGGGCAGGGGTCTAGGATGCATGTGGTCGCTCTCATCCCTCCGAGTATCTTGTCTACATCCTCGGGTTTCACCAATTGAAATTGATCCATCAAAACTGGACCAGCAGGTGCTCCAGCTACATCCACAGAGACTGCCGTTAACATGGTGTCCAAACCAGAACGGATCAAAGCGACTTTGTCCACGAAAAACCGAGTAAATGCTTCACAGCGGGCTGCTGAGTTGTCAGGGCTCCCATCCTGAACGGTGGGATGCAATAGGCCTCTGACAACTCGAAACAGCTCCGCCGGACAGTTCTTTGCGGACGCAATATTGGCTGCCAGAAAAGATTTCTTTGCGGCCTTCATTGCTGCGCCATATGCCCTTAGAAAGGCAACAAGGCGTGTTCGATTTGGCTCGCTCGGATCCAAACGCCACACGCTCTCTAGGACCCTCTTCCTTCGCTTCATTGCTGCCAACTCCTCATTGAACCAAGGAAGAAACCTTATGGACAGAATAGGATGAATAGAAGTAGAGATAAGTAAAGAGTGAAGGTTCGGAGTTATGTGTGTTCTAACAAGTGAGGTTCTGGTGGCAATACGTCATTCTATATTAAGGCCCTCGGTGACTGATTACAATTTGTTTCTTCGGTTTGATTTATTTCATTCCGATCCCGATCCGTGTCTCCGACCTGTGAATTCTAAATATCTATTATCTATTACATATAATAAAAGTCAGTGTTTGCGGCCGAGCGACCAAGCGAGCGACGGGAGGGATATGTGCCAGCGTTTTGATTGGCTGCCATTGTGGGATTATTTGCATAACGGGCTCTAACTGGCCAGCCTCAGAACTCCAACATTCTACGGCCCCAGACAGAGGGGATTGGTTGCCACTGAAATGAAATTTGCATAACTGCCTCCAAATGGCCAACCACATTCAAACATTCTACAGTGACTCAGAGGGAAAGGGAAAGGCCTCAGGCAGTCAGCCACTGAGGCCTACAGCACTGAGAGATCAGGACCAAACTGGGCAAACAGGCGACCAATGGCCCACTTCACTACCTGGTGTGGTTTAGAGCAGGAGGGGCCACGAATGATGGGATTTTCAGTACCTTCACGTCATTCACTTCCCAGACAACACTAAAGCCCCTACAAAACACAAACCAGCCCCAAAATTGACAGAAAGGCTTCCTTAACTTGATTTTCCTGACTAGGCCTCATTTCATGGGATATTGTTGGGCTTCCTTAACTTGATTTTCCTGACTAGGCCCCCGGGACTCGCAGTACCTTCACTAAGTTCCTGAGACCACTGACAGCCACATAAACATCTAATAGGAACGAACCTTGGCACACAATGCTTTCCTCAAATAACCCGGGCACCGCTGGGTCCTCAGCTAGTTCTAAATATTTAAGAGACAAAGCTTAGCTATTCTATTACATATTTGATCTATACCTTAGTCATTTATATATCTTAGCCTTTTTCCTCTTTTTAATAATCTTTATTTATTTTTGTTATTTTTATTTTTTTTTATTTTTATTTTATTTTATTTTTATATATCTTTATTTTATTTTTTTATTTTTTTATTTTTTAAAAAGATTTTATTTACATACAATAACAAAAAAGGAAACAGTGAACATTTTACATACACATAGCCCACCACCAAGGCCTGAACAGGTATCCTTTCCTTCGCCATCTTATATATATAAAGGAAGAGTCGTCATGGAACGACCGTCCCAAACAGAGAAACCTTACAACGCAGAGACACCAAACTTGCCAACAGAAATAGGCCTCAGACAAGGTAGGTTTGTAGCAAAGAAACTTTCCCCCACAAAACCTAAAAGGCCCACAAAACAAAGAGTAAAAAAACAACTACATTTCCCAGCATCCTCCAGGGCTGCCAACGACTCTCCCAGCCTCTACATTCTGACAACATGATTGGCTGCCAATAAGGGCGGATTTGCATAACTCCTGTACTGGCCAGCCAACATGAACATTCTGACCCATAATAAACTGTCAGAGGAGGATAAGGCAAAGGGCTGAGGCACAAACACAAACACCCAATTCACTTCCCACAGAAAATTTACACCCCTACAAACCACAGACCATGCCCAAAATTGACAGTAAGGCTTCATTAACTTAATTTCCCTGACTAGGCCTCACTTAATGGAATGCTGTTTACGCTCTGAATTGACAGTAAGGCTTCATTAACTTGATTCTCCCGGCTAGCCCTCAGCTCATTGGACATTGTGTATGGCCTGAATTGACAGTAAGGCTTCATTAACTTTCTGTTCCTGACTAGGCCTCAGCTCATGGGACATTGTGTATGGCCTGAATTTACAGTAACCTACCTTGGCACACAGAGCCCCTATGACCCACGCTACATTATACATTATACACTACATTATACACCCACGCTACATTTGGAGGAGGGTGGACCATGGATTATGGGACTTGAAGTACCTCCATGGATAATGGGATTTGTAGTACTTCAAAACCCATCATTCCCCACAGACCACTGTGTCCAAGAACCAAGACCGATAAAGACCAAACTTGGCAAACAATGCCCCCCATGACCCACACTCCATCCGACTGCAGATTAGAGGAGGACACACCATGGATAATGGGATTTCAAGTACCTCCACTCACTTCCAAAGTACCCCACCCACACACGCATCAACCTCTACATCAACACAGCAGACGGAAAGACAAAAAACATTGTATATCCACAAGCTATGCAGAACGCCAGCAACACCACACAACAACAACTCCACAGGACTCCAACATCCCACCCACCAAAACAACCCACAACAACACAGCCATGACCCCAACAACACCATAACTAACAACAACTCCAACCCTTACATACTCAGACTTCCTCGCATCTCCAAAATAGGGCACAGCAATGCGTGCCGGGTACAGCTAGTATATTTATAAATCAACCGTTAATCAAATGTCGTATCGAAAATTCCTGACCAACAGAGCTATATTCTTTCCATTTTCACTCTCTAAAGTGTATTTAATAAAGACCGACCAGTATGCCTCAAAATCTGATCTATTAGTTACCCCCCTGACTACCTTCATTTCCATTGTTAGTTTATCATTTAAGGCTATGTTCCAAACCTCCCTATAATCTTTATTTATAACCCGCCACCATCTCCCCAAAGGGGACTCGGGCCGGCTAACATGAGGCCAAGCCCAAAAAACTATTCAACATAATTGAACATAAAACAGCAAGGGGAAAAATATCATAACAAAATATATGAAATGAGAAATAAGATCAACAGTACAGCATCACATAATATAATCAACACAACGGGCGGGCCGGATCTTTGATATTGTATCTGTTCTGTGTGTGTGTGTGAATCATATCTATCTATATCTATGACTGGATGACTCTTTGTCAGGAGAGCTTTGATTATCTTGCCCTGGTGAAGGGAGTTGGAATGGATGGCCTTCAGGCAGCATTTCTCAACCTGAGGGGTCAGAAGGGTCGCCAAAGACCACCAGAAAACACAGTATTTTCTGCTGGTCGTGGGGGTTCTGTGTGGGAAGTTTGGCCCAATTCTATCGTTGGTGGGTTTCAGAATGCTCTTTGATTGTAGGTAGATTATAAATCCCAGTAACTACAACTCCCAAATGTCAAGGTCTATTTTCCCCAAACTCCATCTGTGTTCGTATTTCGGCATATGGAGTATTCATGCCAAGTTTGGTCTAGATCCTTCATTATTTGAACCACAATACTCTCTGGATGTAGGTGAACTACAACTCCAAAAGTCAAGGTCAATGCCCATCAAACCCTTCTGTTGGTCATGGGAGTCTTGTGTGCCAAATTTGGTTCAGTTCTATCATTGGTGGAGTTCAGAATACTTTTTAATTGTAGGTGAACTGTAAATCCCAGCAACTACAACTCCCAAATGTCAAAATCTATTTTTTTTTAGTGATGGTCACTTCTTGGGTTAGTAGGTGTCTTGTGGCAAAATTTGGCGGCAATTCGTCCAGCGGATTTTGAGTTATGATGTCACTCAAAACAGAGAAAGAGAGAGAGAGAGAGAGTTTGAGTGTGTGTGTGTGTGTGTGTGTGTGTGTATGCATATAATAAAAGTCAGTGTTTGCGGCAGTGGGTGGTGCGGTGGTGCGGAGGGAGGAATATGTGCCAGCGTTTCGATTGGTTGCCACTGTGGGATTATTTGCATAAAGGACACTGATTGGCCAGCTTCAGAAGTCCAACTTTCTAAGGCACCAGACAGAGGGGATTGGTTCCCACGGAGGGAGTATTTGCATAAAGGACTCTGATTGGCCAGCCTCAGAACTCCAACATTCTAAGGCACCAGGCAGAGGGGATTGGTTGCCATGGAGGGAGTATTTGCATAAAGGACTCTGATTGGCCATCGACAATCCAACATTCTAAGTTGACGCAGAGGGAAAAGGAAAGGCCTCAGGCAGTCAGTCACTGTGGCCAACAGCAATGACGGATCAGGACCAAACTTGGCACACAGGGGCCCAATGGCCCACTTCACAACCTGGTGTGGTTTAGGGCAGGATGGGCCACGAATGATGGGATTTGCAGTACCTTCACCTGATTCACATCCAAAACAACATTGCAGCTCCTATAAATCACAGACCAGCCCCAAAATTGACATTAAGGCTTCACTAACTTGATTTTCCCGACTAGGCCTCAGCTCATGGGACATTGTGTATGGCCTGAATTGACAGTAACCTACCTTGGCACACAGAGCTCCTATGACCCACGTTACATTCTACTGCAATTTGGAGAAGGGTGGACCATGGATGATGGGACTTGATTTACCCCCATGGATGATGGGATTTGTAGTACTTTCAAACCCTTCATTCCCCACAGACCGCTGCTGCCCAGAACCAAGACGGATAAAGACCACACTTGACACACAGAGCCCCCATGACCCACACTACTTCCGACTGCAGTTTAGAGGAGGGCGGACCATGCATGATGGGATTTCAAGTACCTCCATTCACTTCCCAAGCCCGCTGCAACCCTCAGCCAGTGATTGAGGAAGACCACACTTCGCACACAAAGCCCCTATGTCCCACTTTACATCCTGGTGCACTTTGGAGAACGGGGGACCATGGATGATCGGACTTCCAGTACCTTCCCTCACTTCCAGAGACCGCTGCAACCCTCATCCAGAGAATGATCAAGACCAAATGTGACACACACAGCCCCCATGACCCACTCTACATCCTGGTGCTGTTTGGAGAGGGATGGACCATGGCCAATGGGACTTGCAGTACCTTCACTAAGTTCCTGAGACTACTGCAAGCCTCATAAACATCTAATAGGAACCAACCTTGGCACACAATGCCTTCCTCAAATAACCCGGACACCGCCGGGTCCTCAGGTAGTGTGTGTGTGTGTGTGTATACACTTATGCAGTTCTCCGTGATTTATTCGCTTTTCACTGATTGTTTGGCATCAATGACTCCAGTCAAACGAGTTTGGGAGAGCAAAGAGGAAGCGAAGCCAACATTAACAGGGCAGGGAATAATTAATTTATGTCTCTTGAGAAACAAATATGCTGTGGGGTAGCAAGACGTTTTCAGGGGATGCCTCAGTCGCCCCCTTGGCGTCATCATGGGGGGGGGGAGGATTGTGGTGTCAAAACCTGAATTTCTTCTCTGGCCTGAACTCACTTAACCTGCCCCATGACTGTATTGAGATTGGCAACCTTCTGCCTTCCATATTTTTTTTAGGTTTCAGAGGGGTCCCCAAAGACCACCAGAAAACACATATTTTGGATGGTCTTAGGAACCCCTTGGGCAGAGAAGGCTGAAGATCTCTCTGCCTGTCCTGCTCTTCCTTTTTGGAAACAGAGGCTGAATCCTCCCACCAAAAGCCCTCCTCCGCTGTGATTGGCTGGCATCTCACCTGACCTCTCGGGCAATGGGAGGGGGTTTCCGAGACTCCAACTGGGGAGGGGAGAGCAGGCGTGCTCAGCGCATGGCAGCATGGTGTACAGGCCTGGATTACTCATAAGGCCAACCTAGGCCATGGCCTAGGGGTGCAAGGCGAGGGGGGGGGGCGCATGGCAGCGTGGTGCACATCTACGGGCAAGGGTGAGCGTGCGAGGCTGGAGGGAGGCTCACGCCAGCGAGTCCCTTCAAGGCATGGCGGTTCTGTGAGCGAGGTTTGACCCAATTCTCTCAGTGTTGCAATTAACATCTATATGCATCCACTTGCCCGATTAGCAGGCCCGGATTACACATAAGGCCACACTAGGCCATGGCCTATGGGCGTAGGCCTAGGGGGGCGCCAGATCAAGGACCAAAAAAAAATTAATCAAAACCACAACGTTGCGGTTTTGATTGAATTTTTTTGGTGTCTCTCTCTCTCTCTCTCTCTCTCTCTCTGGGGAGGGGGGGGGGAGAGCACTGTGAGGGGCCGGGGGAGGAGGGAATGGCACCCCCCTCACCAGGCCCCCGCCCCCTTATAAAGGAAGGAGGGCGCGGGCCGTGAGAGGAGGAGGAGAAAGAAGCTGCGCCCCGGGGCCGCTGGCGAGCATGCGCGCACGGCAGGAGGGCACCTCTGCGTCCTCCCCCATGTTCCTGGGTGCCCTGGGGGAGGAGGAGGAAAGAAGGGAAGCTCCTGGGGCCGCTGCCGGCCATGCGCGCCACCCAGGAACATGGCGGAGGGGGCAGAGGCGCTATCCTGCCGCGCATGCATGCCCGCCAGTCTTCCAGTCGCGGGAGGAGGAGGAGGCGGATGGAAGCCCCACCCTCGGGGCCGCTAATGTGCATGCCTGCCAGCGGGGCTTCCTTTCCTCCTCCTCCTCCTCCCCACAACCATTTGCCGGTCGCGGGAGGAGGAGGCGGCGTACGGAAGCCCCACCCTTGGGGCTGCTGACACACATGCGCAGCACGCCCTGGGGGCAGGGCTTCTTTTGGCCTAGGGCGCCAAAGGAAACTAATCCGGGCCTACCGACTGGTGCGTAGCTTTGGTCTGGAGCGCCATCAGTTCACTGATGATACCCAGCTTGTGCTGAGAATGGAAGGCGGGCCGGACTCCGTACCCGATAATTTCCATCTGTGCCTGGAGGCTGTGACTGGATGGCTATGAGCTAGCCAGTTGAGGGTGAATCCATCGAAGACAGAGATCCTATGGCTGGGTCGCCCAGGTGGGGGGAGAATGCTGGCTGTCTACCCTGACCGGCGAGGCACTACGCCCGTCGTCTTCAGTAAAAAGTCTGACAATGGAGGCCCAGGTCTCCACTGTGAGCAGATCCGCATTTTTCCACCTGCGACAGGCTAGGCGGTTGGCACCTTACCTATCCAGGAGCGACCTAGCTACAGTGATCCAGGCGATGGTCATCTCGATATTAGACTACTCTACATTGCCCTTCCTTTGTCTGTGATCCGGAAACTTAAGCTAGTGCAAAATGCTGCAGCTCGACTGCTCGCCGGAGTGCCGGTGAGATGTCATATCACCCCCATTTTGCAGCAATTGCACTGGCTCCCAATAGAGTACCGGATTGCATTCAAAGTGCTGGTTCTAACCTTTAAGGCCTTGTATGGTCTAGCGCCGGTGTACCTGAAGGCCTGCCTTACCCCATATATTCCTCAGAGATCACTACGGTTGAAGGAAAAAAAACCTTCTATCCGAACTTACCACTTATCAGCTACTAGGCAAAGAGCCTTCTCAGTGGTGGCTCCGACTCTATGGAACGCTTTACCGGATGAAGTTCAATCAATTAGAGAACTGGCCCCTTTCCGGAGGGCTTGTAAGACTACCCTTTTCCAGCAAGCATTCAATCTTAGCGGCCCCTTTTAAAACTCGTAGAAACTTGGTTTTTATATTATTGCTTTTTAATGTATATGCTTTTAGATTTTGTGAACCGCCCCGAGCCTACGAGGAGCGATATAAAAACCAAAATAATAAATAAATAAATAAATTATAAATCCCAGTAACTACAACTCCCAAATGTCAAGCTCTATCCCCCCCCAAGAAGAAAAACAACTCCACCAGTGTTCACATTTGGGCATAGTGAATATTCGTGCCAAATTTGGTCCATATCCATCATTGTTTGAGTCCACAGTGCTCTCTGGAAGTAGGTGAACTACAACTCCCAAACCCAAGGTCAATGCCCACCAAACTCTTATAACATTTTCTCTTGGTTATGGGAGTTCTGTGTGGGAAGTTTGTGTCTTTCTGCCATTCCTGCCAGGATATCTATGTCGTGTTCATCGAAACAGGCCCAGGTTTCACACTGAGTGTATAAATACATTTAAAAACATATTGACTATACGTATTACTGTGTTAGAGTGTCATTCTGGGTCATTTTGGTTGGTGGTGTGCCCCAGGATTTTGTAAATGTAAAAAATGTGCCGCAGCTCAAAAAAGGTTGAAAAACACTGGTTTAGATAGATAGATAGAGACTAGCCATCCCCTGCCAGGCGTTGCTGTGGCCCATTCTGATGATCTGGATGCTTGTGGATGTCAATGGCTTCTCTGTGTAGCCTGTCATGGTGGTTGTGAGAGTGGTCCCGCATTTCTGTGTTCTCCGATAATGTGCTGTGCCCAAGTTGGTTCCGTTTGAGGCCGTGATGGTGACTACAATAAAGTTTATTATTATTATTACTACTACTACTGCTACTACACAAACCATAGCGCTGATACACTTTCAGTGCTTTGGTGGGAGTTGTGTTGCCTGCTGTCCAACTTGTGTCAAATGGCCAGTGTAGCTTTGCCTCTGTGAAACTGTCATACGAAATCCTGCTTTGGCAGATGTGGCCGCTTGCCAGGCGTGGAAATGGCCTTGCGGTGAATCCTACCTCGCCGATCCAGGCCATCTTTTGCGGTGAGCCCAGTGGCTCTTCCTCCTCTCTTTCTCTCTCTCTCAGTGCTGCTGGTGCTCAGCTCAGCCCAGCTCAGATCACATGTGAAGCTGCCTCCTCCGCTGCTGCCTTTTTCCTTCCTCCCTTCCCTGTTTTCATAGTCCTCCCGGGGACAAGCCGCCACCACCTCTGCTCAGGACAGCCCCACCTGAAGAAGACCCAGGAGAGGGGACCCAGGTTTTGCCTCTTGGCTGACTTCCTTCCTCTATTCCCCCTTCCTTCCTTCCTTCCTTCCTTCCTTCCTTCCTTCCTTCCTTCCTTCCTTCCTTCCTTCCTTCTCTCTGTCTCTGTTTTGGGATTGTATTTGTTGTGTTGGACTTCTTCACCCTCTCCGCTCTCCCTGGGAGACATCACCCATCCTTAACCTTTGCCGGGGATCCTCTTTTGGACTTCCTGGGCTCTCCAATTTGAAAAATTACTCCCCTTACTTGGATGTGTATGTGTTAGAAGGGGCAGGGGAGTATTTTCTTCAAGTCTCGGAACGGGCTGGCTATGTGTGTGTTGTGGTTTTGGTGTTGTCGTTTAGTGACTGATCATAACGGGTATGTTTTGGTGTCGTCGTTTAGCGACTGATCATTAGCCAAAGTGACCGAAAGGCGCCGGTGCCGGTGACTCTCGATGTTGATACTGAACATGGATTGTTGTGGTTGTTATTATTGTTTCAAATGAAAGAAAACACTACAGAAATGTGCACGAATGTCGTCGGCAACTCGGGATGTTGAAGCTCAACAAGGATTGTTGTTGTTGTTTCAAATGAAAGAAAACACTACAGAAATGTGAACGAATGTCGTCGGAAACTCGGGATGTTGAAGCTCAACATGGATTGTTGTTGTTGTTGTTTCAAACGAAAGGAAACACTACAGAAATGTGAACTAATGTCGTCGGCAACTCGGGATGTTGAAGCTCAACATGGATTGTTGTTGTTGTTGTTTCAAACGAAAGAAAACTACAGAAATGTGAACGAATGTCGTCGGAAACTCGGGATGTTGAAGCTCAACATGGATTGTTGTTGTTGTTGTTGTTTCAAATGCAAGAAAACACTACAGAAATGTGAACGAATGTCACTAGGAACTCAGGATGTTGAAGCTCAACATGGATTGTTGTTGTTGTTGTTTTTTCAAATGAGAGAAAACTACAGAAATGTGAACGAATGTCATCAGCAACTCAGGATGTTGAAGCTCAACATGGATTGTTGTTGTTGTTGTTTTGAACGAAAGAAAACACTACAGAAATGTGAACGAATGCCACCAGCAACTCGGGATGTTGAAGTTTAACATGGATTGTTGTTGTTGTTGTTTTAATAAAAGAAACACTACAGAAATGTGAACGAATGTCGTCGGCAACTCAGGATGTTGAAGCTCAACATGGATTGTTGTTGTTGTTGTTTCAAACGAAAGAAAACACTACAGAAATGTGAACGAATGTCGTCGGAAACTCGGGATGTTGAAGCTCAACATGGATTGTTGTTGTTGTTGTTTTTTCAAATGAGAGAAAACTACAGAAATGTGAACGAATGTCATCAGCAACTCAGGATGTTGAAGCTCAACATGGATTGTTGTTGTTGTTGTTTTGAACGAAAGAAAACACTACAGAAATGTGAACGAATGCCACCAGCAACTCGGGATGTTGAAGTTTAACATGGATTGTTGTTGTTGTTGTTTCAATAAAAGAAAACACTACAGAAATGTGAACGAATGTCGTCGGCAACTCAGGATGTTGAAGCTCAACATGGATTGTTGTTGTTCTTGTTGTTGTTGTTTCAAATGAAAGAAAACATGGCACCGGTGACTCTGGATGTTGAAGCTGAACATAGATTGTTGTTGTTATTGTTGTTGTTGTTGTTGTTGTTTCAAACAAAATAAATTTAAACGAAAGGTGTCTGAGACTCTAGATGTTGAAGCTGAACATGGATTGTTGTTGTTGTTTGAAATGAAAGAAAACACTACAGAAATGTAAACGAAAGGCGCCGGCGACTCCGGATGTTGAAGCTGAACATGGATTCTTGTTGTTGTTGTTGTTGTTGTTGTTGTTTGAAATGAAATAAAACACTACAGAAATGTAAACGAAAGGCGCTGGAGACTCTGGATGTTGAAGCTGAGCATGGATTGTCGTTGTGGTTTAAAATGAAAGAAAACACTAAAGCAATTTGAACGAAAGGTCCTGGTGACTCTGGATGTTGAAGCTGACTGAACGTGGATTGTTGTTGTTTCAAACGAAAGAAAACACTATAGCAATTTGAACGAAAGGCGCTGTCGACTCTGTATGTTGAAACTGAGCGTGGCTTTTTGTTGTTACTGTTTCAACTGTAAGGGGGACTCTTACGGAGAGGAGGGGGCAAACATACCTTCCTTCCCCTTTGCTTCACCTGGAGATCGAATGGGTTTAGGATTTTCCCAGCTTGCAAACAAAAACAAATATGGCTGATATCAATTTCTATAAAAAGGCATTATTGTTATTGAGGTTTTACAAAACTTTTCAACTCTTGGGGTGACTTTCAGAGGGGTTCACTAGTTTATCTTTCCCCGCGGCCCTTGGGCTAGGAACTTTGAGAAGTCAAACCGGTCCTTTTCTCCTCCCAACTGACAACTCTCTCTCTTTGTTTTGACACAGAAACGGTTCATCAAAGGCCTCCGACAGTACGGAAAGAACTTCTTCCGGATCCGAAAAGAGCTGCTTCCCAATAAGGAGACTGTGAGTATCCCTGGACTTTATGTAACTGGCTCTCTCTCTCTCTCTCTCTCCTTCCTTTTTTTATTTTTGCTGTTCTGCATTCCTCTATTTGATCTCCCAAAGCGGTTGCCTTTTTAACCCTGTGTTGGGCCTCTGTCTCTCCCTGTTTGGACACTTCCACGTGGAAGAAAGGTTTCGGAGCGGTTGTTTTGCAAAAGGTTGTTTTCCAAAGCATTGCGCCGTCGTATTAAAATGGTTTGTCAGTCTGTGCGGCTTGATCAATGGTGTTAGAGGGTATTTATAGGTGCTTAGGCAGGGGTGGGCAATTATTTTTCCCAAGGGGCCACATGAGAGCCAAAAAATATTATGGAGGGCCACTCTTAAAGGCTGAACTACATTCTAATCTACATTATTTATTTATTCATTTACTTACTTACTTGCTATATCTATCTATCTATCTATCTATCTATGTATATAATAAAAGTCAGTGTTTGCGGCGGGAGGTGCGGAGGAATTTGTGGCAGCTTTTCAATTGGTTGCCACTGTGGGATTATTTGCATAAAGGACTCTCATTGGCCAGCCACAAAACTACAACACTCTACGGCACCAGACAGTTTTTCCTTTGGAAATGGAATGTTCATTTTCTAATAGGATTTCACTACAGAGAGAGGGTTTCCAGATGTACTGAGAGCACTACTAGCATTACAAGCTAGGCCCCAAAATAGACATACATCCTTCCAGCAAAAGGTGAAAACACCACTTTTCCAAACAGGCCTCAGCCTGAATTGACAGTAAGGCTTCCTAGGCCTCAGCCTGAATTAACAGTAAGGCTTCCTAGGCCACAGCCTGCATTGACAGTAAGGGTTCCTACGCCTCAGCCTGAATGGACAGTACGGCTTCCTAGGCCTCAGCCTGCATTGACATTAAGGCTTCCTAGGCCTCAGCCTGAATGGACATTAAAGCTTCGTAGGCCTCAGCCTGAATTGACAGTAAGGCTTCCTAGGCCACAGCCTGCATTGACAGTAAGGTTTCCTAGGCTTCAGCCTAAATTGACAGTATGGCTTCCTAGGCCTCAGCCTAAATTAACAGTAAGGCTTCCTAGGCCTCAGCCTAAATTAACAGTAAGGCTCCCTAGGCCTCAGCCTGAATTGACAGTAAGGGTTCCTACGCCTCAGCCTGAATGGACAGTACAGCTTCCTAGGCCTCAGCCTGAATGGACAGTAAGGCTTCCTAGGCCTCAGCCTGAATGGACATTAAAGCTTCCTAGGCCTCAGCCTGAATGGGCATTAAAGCTTCCTAGGCCTCAGCCTGAATTGACAGTAAGGCTTCCTAGACCTCAGCCTGCATTGACAGTAAGGCTTCCTATGCCTCAGCCTCAATTGACAGTAAGGCTTCCTAAGCCTCAGCCTGCATTGACAGAAAGGCTTCCTAGGCCTCAGCCTGAATGGACATTAAGGCTTCCTAGGCCTCAGCCCATTTCAAATAACCCGGGCACCGCCGGGTCCCAAAGCTAGTGTATATAATAAAAGTCAGTGTTTGCGGGCGGTGGGTGGTGCGGTGGGAGGAATATGTGCCAGCGTTTCGATTGGCTGTCACTGTGGGATTATTTGCATAAAGAGCTCTGTTTGGCCAGCCTCAGAACGCCAACATTCTACAGCCCCAGACAGAGTGGATTGGTTGCCACCGAAATGGCATTTGCATAAAGGACACCGATTGGCCAACCACATTCCAACATTCTAAAGTGACAACTTTATTTTTAAACCCCGCCTCCATCTCCCTGGAGGGATTTGGGGCGGCTTACATGGGGACGAGCCCGGTCAACATAGTTGAAATATAAAACATAATACATAAGTACATAAACAACAGCATAAAACAGAATAAAACAACAATATTATAACAGAATATAAGAATATAACATCAAACCAACAGCCAATGAACATGAAATAACAATCTGTTTCTGGGCACGGGTGTCCCCTGGGGAACATCCTTGCAGACGGCCAGTTTTGTCACACCAGAAGCGACTTGCAGTTTCTCAAGTTGCTCCTAACACACACACAGCCGCATCTATGACAGGCATCCTCAAAGGTTGTGAGATCCGTTGGAAACTAGGCAAGTGGAGTTTATATATCTGTGTGGAATAATGTCCAGGGAGGGAGAAATAACTTTTGTTTGTTAGAGGCAAGTGTGAATGCTGCAATTGGCCACCTTGGTTAGCATTGACCAGCCTTGCAGCTTCAAGGCTTGGCTGTTTCCTGCCCTGGGGGAATCCTTTGTTGGGATTTCCTGGTTTCTTCTTGACCGGAATTCCTCTTTTTTCAGAGTGTTATTCTTTACTAGCTTGGGGACCCAGCGGTGCCCGGGTTATTTGAGGAAGGCATTGTGTGCCAAGGTTGGTTCCTATTAGATGTTTATGAGGCTTGCAGTGGTCTCAGGAACTTAGTGAAGGTACTGCAAGTCCCATTGGCCATGGTCCATCCCCCTCCAAACAGCACCAGGATGTAAAGTGGGTCATGGGGGCTCTGTGTGTTACATTTGGTCTTGATCATTCTTTGGATGAGGGTTGCAGCGGTCTCGGAAGGTGAGTGAAGGTATTTTAAGTCCCATCATCTGTGGTCCATCCTTGAAACAACACCAGAGTGTAGAGTGGGTCAAGGGGACTCTGCGTGCTAATTTTGGTCGGTATTGGTCATTGGGTGAGGGTCGCGTTGTGATGTGGGCCATTGGGCCCGTGTGTGCCAAGTTTGGTCCTGATCCATCACTGTTGTGGGCCGCAGTGTCTGACTGCCTGAGACCCTTCCTTTTCTCTCTACGTCACCTTAGAATGTTGGAATGTGGATGGCCAATCGGAGTCCTTTATGCAAATACCATTTCAGTGGCAACCAATCCCCTCTGTCTGGGGCCGTAGAATGTTGGTGTTCTGAGGCTGGCCAGTCAGAGTCCTTTATGCAAATAATCCCATAGTGGCACCCTATCGAAATGCTGTCACAGATTCCTTGGCACCTCTGCACCTCCCAGAAAATGAACATTCCATTTCCAACGGGAAAAACTGCCATTTGGCTATCTCAGTTGCATTCTGTTTTGCTGGCCAATCAGAGTCCTTTATGCAAATAGTGTCTCAGTGACAACCAATTACCTCTGTCTGGTGCCTTAGAGTGTCGGAGTTCTGAGGCTGGCCAATCAGAGTCCTTTATGCAAATAATCTGGTGCCTTAGAGTGTCGGAGTTCTGAGGCTGGCCAATCAGAGTCCTTTATGCAAATAATCTGGTGCCTTAGAGTGTCGGAGTTCTGAGGCTGGCCAATCAGAGTCCTTTATGCAAATATTCCCACAGTGGCAACCAATCGAAATGCTGGCACATATTCCTCCGCACCTCCCTCCCTCCGCACCTCCCGCCCTCCGCACCTCCGCAAACACTGAATTTTATTAGATAGATAGATAGATAGATAGATTTACTGTCCTGATTTTAGACATTTTTTAATACTGTTCATTTTCATGGTTTCCCCCTTTCTGTTGACATTGTCCACATGCTTGTGGATTTCAATGGCTTCTCTATGTAGTCTGACATAGTGGTTGTGAGAGTGGTCCAGCATTTCTGAGTTCTCAAATAATATACTGTGCCCACGTTGGTCCATCAGGTTATCTGCTATGGCTGACTTCTCTGGTTGAGTTAGTCGGCAGTGCCTTTTGTGTCCCTTGATTCGTGTTGGTGGTCTCTATGTAGACTTGTCCACGGCTTATTGATATACGTTAGACTCCTCCAGAGGTGAGAGGATCCCTCTTGATCTTTGCTGAATGTAGCATTGGTTAGATTTCCTTGGTGGATGTGTAGATAGTTTGTAGGTTGTGTTTCTTCAACACTTCCCCACGCGGTCAGTCATTCCCTTGATGCCTGCCAAGAACCCTTCTCCTCTGGTTGGGTCTTTGTCTTGAGTCTCATGGCTTGTTCTTGGCCTTGCATCTCTTCTGCTGTCTGTGGTGGAGTCTCCATTGGCTTGAAGAACCCAGTTGAGGTGGTTCAGTTCACCTTGGAGGAGGTGGGCTTTGCAGTTTTGCATGGTCTGCCAAGGCTTTAATTGCACTTTTTTTTGACTTGGGTGATAGTTGGAGTTTTTATGTAGGTATCTATCTATGTGTGTAGCTTTTCTGTCAACTGTGTGATTTGCGGGTAACCAGGACATCTCAAAATGGCCATTTCCCTTCATTTTCTTATTCGATGGTGAATGGGATCATCTATATAAATAAAAATGTAATGTTCATTTGTGGGATTAACATAACTCGGAAACTACTGAACGGATTGACAGCACATTTGGGCACTCGTTGACCGCGGCACATTTCCTACATTTACAAAATCCTGGAGAACACCACCAACCAAAATGACACAAAAAGACACTCTAACACAGTAATACATACAGTTAATATGTTTTTAAATGTATTTATACACTCAGTGTGAAACCTGGGCCTGTTTCGATGAACACAACATAGATATCCTGGCAGGAATGGCAGAAAGACACACACAAAGGTCTTGCTAAACAGCTGTCAGTCTCTCTCTGTGTTCTTATGCATCTATAAGGAAGGAAGGAAGGAAGGAAGGAAGGAAGGAAGGAAGGAAGGAAGGAAGGAAGGAAGGAAGGAAGGAAGGAAGGAAGGAAACAGGTAGAGAAGGAAGAGAGAAAAAGGGAAAGAAGAAGAAAAAGAGGGAAGGAAGGAAAGAGGAAGGGAAGGAGAGAAAGAGGGAGGGGAAGGTTGGCCACAGCAATGCGTGGCGGGTACAGCTAATAAATTTATACAGCTAATAGATAGAGAGAGAGAGAGAGAGAGAGAGAGAGAGAGAGAGAGAGAGAGAGAGAGAGATGAATGGTGGGAGTTGTAGGCCAAAACACCTGGGGCGAGGGCCCAAGTTGGCCCACGCCTGCCTTAAGTGAGCAAACCCTGTTAGTTTTCGGCCCCTGCTTAAAGGTGCCTCAACCCTGCGTCCCGAACGCCCCTTGACCCGCCTTGGCTGAGTGCAAGGGAATCACGGGAGTGGTAGTTTGACACCATCCTGAGTCTCCCCAAACTACAAATCCCGGGATTCCCCAGCCTTGAGCCCTGGAAGGCCAAGGGGTGCCTCACTGCATGAATGCTACGGTGTACATCCGCCCCCAGGCAGCCGGGGGACCCGGGGAAGTCCCATCCCAGGATCTTCTCTCTCTCCGCGCGGCTCTTTCCGCCTGACGCAGTCCCCGCCTTTCGGCTTCAACCCTTCCGAGGCCGAGGAAGGAGCAGAGGGGAGGAGGAAGCCCAAGAAGGCAAGTGGTGAGTAGAGGCTGTGTTTGTGGGACTCAGGCAAGGGATCGAACCCCGGCTAGGGCTTCCCGGTAGGACAGGAGGGCTCTCTCTCTCTCTCCTATCTCCAATTTCCCACGGCACACCTGATGATCGCTTACGGCACACTGGTTGGGAAACACTGCTCTGGGAGATTGGAAGCAGTGCAGATCTGATAGTTGTGGTCCTCTGGAAGCTTGGCTTTGCCGTAACTTGTGTGCTTTGCTCCTTGGAGGAACCCTGGAGTTCAAGAGCGATGAAAACGATGGCGTTTCCCTGTGTGGTCCTTTTGACGGATCCTTCAGCGTTGCTTGAGGAACAGCTAGTCATTTGGCGTGAAAATGTCCTCGGCTTCATGGTGGTTGTGAGTCACGGTTTTCATTGACTTGACTAACAGGGGCTGGAAGAGTTGTCCTTGCGGTGCAGAAGGCAACTGTTGAGCTACTGTGTTGTGCGACACAAGGATCTGTCATCAGGAAGGATGAATCGTAGCGTCACATGAATCAGGCCGTTGGGCCGGTTGAAATGCTTCCTGCGGAGTTGTCCTCTGTATTTGGGGCATTTTTTTTGGCCACGTGCAAACGACGACAAAGGACAGGCTCATGTGAGGACAAACAAACGTTGGATTTTAGTGACTTGCTCTTTGGACAAAAGATGAGTTAAAATAGCTATATACAGAGGAGATTCTCACTTTGGGAAAGAAAAGAAACGGGCGTGCTTGTTTAAAAATTATCTTGACCTTTGTTGGAAAGTACCCTCCTTACCACCACTCTTATACGTTTGAGAAATACCATATATACTTGAAATACCATATATAAGCTGACTTTTTCAGTCCTTTTTTAAGGCCTATGCTCAAGTCAAAGTTATTTATTATTTTACTCTGTTGTTGTTTATTATTATTACATTTATTATGTTACTCTATTTATTATTGTTACTATTACATTTATTATTTTACTCTATTATTATTACATTATTTTACTCTATAATTGTTATTACATTTATTATTTCACTCGATTAATTACTATTATTACATTCGTTATTTTACTGTAATTATTATTATATTTATTATTTTACTCTATTATTACATTTATTAGTTTACCCTATTATTATATTTATTATTTACTCCATTTATTATTATTTTATTTATTATTTTACGCTATTTATTATTGTTATTAGATTTATTGTTTACTGCGTTATTATATTACATTTATTTTTTTACTCTATTATTGTTAGTATGACATTTCTTATTTTTTTCTTTGTTGTTATTATTACATTTATCATTTTACTCTATTATTATTACATTATTCTTTCTATTATTATTATTACATTTATTATTTTACTCTATTATTGTTAGTATGACATTTATTATTTTATTCTTTGTTGTTATTATTACATTTATCATTTTACTCTTATTATTACATTATTCTTTCTATTATTATTACATTTATTATTTTACTCTATTATTGTTAGTATGACATTTATTTTTTTACTTTTTGTTGCTATTATTACATTTATTATTTTACCCTATTATTATTACATTATTATTTTACCCTATTATTTTTATTACATTTATTATTTTACTCTATTTATTATTGTTAGTATGACATTTATTTTTTTTACTTTTTGCTGTTATTATTACATTTATCATTTTTTTATTATTATTACATTTATTATTTTACCCTATTATTATTACATTATTATTTTACTCTATTATTTTATTACATTTATTATTTTACTCTATTTATTATTGTTAGTATGGCATTTGTTTCTCAACCTGGGAGTTGGGACTCCTGGGGGGGGTCGCAAGGGGGTGTCAGAGGGGTCGCCAAAGAAAACACATATTTCTGATGGTCTTAAGATCTCCTTTGGCAGAGAAGGCTGAAGATCTCTCTGCCTGTCCTTCTCTACCTTTTTGAAAACAGGCGGTGAATCCTCTCACCAAAAGCCCTCCTCCGCTGTGATTGGCTGGCGTCTCACCTGACCTCTCGGGCAATGAAAAGGGGTGTTTCTGAGACTCCCGGCTGGGGAGGGGAGAGCAGGCGTGCTCAGCGCATGGCAGCGTGGTGTACAGGCCTGGATTACCCATAAGGCCAATTTAGGCCATGGCCTAGGCGTGCAAGGCAAGGGGGGCACAGATCACGGACAAAAAAAAAAAATTGAAACAAAAACGCAATGCGCATGGACTCAGGACAGAGATGACTTTCTCTCTCTCGGGAGAGGGCGGGGGAGAGTGCTGCGAGGGGGCGGGGGAGGAGGGAATGACGCCCCCTCCCTCGCCCCCTTGTCTAGGAAGGATGGTGCAAGGAGGAGGAGGTGGGGCTTCCCTTCCTCCCTCCTCCTCCTCGCGCCCAGCTTCTTCCTTGACTCAATCCTGCGAGCCTGAGTGATTTGGGGGGGGGGGTGCGGTAAAGGGGGAGTTTCCTAGGAGTTCTGTGTGCTAAGTTTGGTTCAATTTCATCATCGGTGGAAATCAGAATGCTCTTTGATTGTAGGTGAACTATAAATCCCAGTAACTACAACTCCCAAATGTCAAGGTCTATTTCCCCCGAACGCCCCCAGTGTTCACATTTGGGTATATTTAGTATTCGTGCCAGGTTTGCTCCAGAGCTAACAGTGTTTGAGCCCACAGTGCTCAATGTAGGTGAACTGGATGTAGGTGAACTAGAACTCCCAAACTCAAGGTCAATGCCCACCAAACCCTTCCAGCATTTTCTGTTGGTCCTAGGAGTTTTGTGTGCCAAGTTTGGCTCAATTCCATCGTTGGTGGAATTCAGAATGCTCTTTGATTGTAGGCCAGTGTTTCTCAACCTGGGGGTCAGGACCCCCAGGGGGGTCGCGAGAGCGTTTCAGAGGGGTCGCCAAACATATATTTCTGATGGTCTTAGGAAGCCCTTTGGCAGAGAAGGTTGAAGATCTCTCCGCTTGTCCTTCTCTTTCTTTTTTGGAAATAGACTGCGAATTCTCCCACCTAAAGCTCTCCTTTGCTGTGATTGGCAAGCCTCCCAGCCAAGGGGAGGGCTGTTTCTGAGACTCCAAGCAGGGAGGGGGGAGCAGGTGTTCTTGGCTCATGGCAGCATGATGCGCATGTGTGGGTGAGGGCGAGCGTGAGAGGTGGGATGGAGGCTCACGCCAGCTAGTCCCTTCAAGGCATGAGGGTTCTGTATAGAAAGTTTGACCCAATTCTATCATTGGTGGGGTGCAAGGGGCTCTTTGATTGTAGGTGAACTATACATTCCAGCAACTACAACTCCCAAATGTCAAGATCTATTTTCCACAAACTCTACCAGTGTTCACATTTGGGTATATTGAGGATTCGTGTCAAGTGTGGTCCAGATCCATCCTTGTTGAGTCTATAGTGCTCTCTGGATGTAGGTGAACTACAACTCCCAAACTCAAGGTCAATGCCCACCAAACCCTGTTGTTGGTGTTGTTTGCTGTTGGTCATGGGAATTTTGAGTGCCAAGTTTGTTTCAATTCCATTTTTGTTGAGTTCAGAATGCTCTTTGATTGTAGGTGAACTATAAATCCCAGCAACAACAACTTCCAAATGACAGACAAAATCAACCTACACACATACACACACACACACAGTTATGAAGTAGCAATGAAAATAATGTTATGGTTAGGGGTCACCACAACATTAGGAACTGTATCAAGGGGTTGCAGCATTAGGAAGGTTGAGAAACACTGTTGTAGGTGAACTATAAATCCCAGCAACTGCAACTCCAAATGTCAAGGTCTATTTCCCCCAAACTCCACCAGTGTTCTGGAGTTCAGAATGCTCTTTGATTGTAGTTGGACTATAAATCCCAGCAACTACAACTCCCAAATGGCAAAATCAACACCACCACCCTTCCCCCCAACCCCACCAGTATTGAAATGTGGGCATATCGGGTATTTGTGCCAAATTTGGTCCAGTGAATGGAAATACATCCTGCATATCAGATAATGGCATGACGATTCATAACAGGAGCAAAAAGTATGAAGTAGCAATGAAAATAATTTTATGATTGGTGTTCACCACAACATGAGGAACCGGATTAAGGGGTCGCCGCATTAGGAAGGTTGAGAAACACTGGATTACGGGAAGAAACCTCTCCTCCGCTCTTCTAAGACTTTGAACCTGCCAAATCCACCGACATTACGCTTTCCCTTTTCAAAGCCCCCAAAAGAAAATCCTATAAAAGTTGCACACTCTGTGAAATCGGAGCTCTGGCAGCTGCGGCTCAAACGCTACTTTGGTTGGAAATATGTAAAGCTTAACGTTTTAATGCCGGAAGACGAGGCCTTGAAGCCGAAGCGTTTCACTTGGAGGAAAGAAGGCTGGGGCGGGGAGTGGGGGTGGGGACACATGAGAGCCCTGCTTAGAGATTGGAAAGGAAGTCAAACTTGTTTTCTGCTGCCCTGGAGACTAGGATATGAGACAATGGATTCAATTTGCAGCCAAAGAGATTCCAAACTTCAGATCCGATGTGGCAACTCTCTGGTGAGATATCCATGTCCAAAAGGGTACGTCACGGAAGCGTCCTTGCCCTCCGCTGCCATGCTTGGAACTAGAGCAGTGTCTCTCAACCTCCCAATGCCAGCTAGCTTGTAGAGTTTATCAACAGGTGTAGGTTTAAGACGTCCTGTGATTATTCTGCATGTTTCGTTCAATGCTACATTCACCTGTTTTGCACGTATAGCAGTGTTTCCCAACCTTTTTTGAGCCACGGCACACTTTTTACATTTGCAAAATCCTGGGGCACACCACCAACCAAAATGACACAAAATGAAACTCTAACACAGTAATACATGTAGTTAATATGTTTTTAAATGCCTTTTTGTGAAACCTGGGCCTTTTTCGATTAAAAAAACATAGATATCACCACCAACAAAAATGACACAAACTGACACTCTAACACAGTAAAGAACCAGGCTGGGGATGGTGGCCTGCTGGGAGCAGCTGCTGGGAGTGCTATCAAAGAGCATCCTTCTTGCAACAATGAGCCAGGGAGGGGAGCCAGACTCAAACCATGCCCCAGCCCCTCCCCCAGCTTCAATCTCCCAGCAGCTGCTTTGGGGAAAATAGACCTTGAGGGGCAGTGCCAATTTCAGTTCACCTGCCAGAGCCAGCACAATGCTGGCTTGGCACTGTCCCAACAGAAAGTCAAGGCTGAAGCAGCTGCTGGGAGTTCCGACACCCAGAGGGGTGGACTCAAACAATGTTATGTTATGTTGTTGTTTGTTTTCACCATAATCCAATGCTTCAGCTCTCCCACAGAGGGGCTCACAGGAGAATGGCAGCAAGTGGAAACATAAAACAGTTAAAACTTCAGTGGAACAGCGGGCAGCTCCTCCACGCGGCCTTCAGCAAGGCCTGCCTAAACAAATGAGTCAGGCCCGCGGATTGGAGGCTGGCTGGGGAGGGCGGCTGAAGGAGGCGGTGCCCAGCCCCTTCTTTTGGTATTTCCAGGAAGTTGGCACCTCGCCTGGTCCTTCCTCACCACTTTAAGGTCCCCAAACAGCAGGCGTTCGGCCCTCTGGGAGGGGGACTTCAGACCATTCCTAACAGCCTTTTCCTGCTCGCTGGGGGACAGCAGGAGGTCCTTCACGGCACACTAGTGTTTGCAAAATCCTGGGGCACACCACCAACCAAAATGAGAAACACAGACTGATGTAGTTAATATGTTTTAAAATGTATTTATACACTCAGTGTGAAACCTGGGCCTGTTTCGATGAACACAACATAGATATCCTGGCAGGAATGGCAGAAAGACACACATGAAGCTCTTGCTCAACGCGCAGCTGCAGCACTAACTCTTTGTTTACTTAGCCACGTCTGAGCGAATCCAAGATGGCGCGACCATAGCACTCTCGCGTCACTCCTTAGATGACGTGAGAGTGCTATGGTTCCATTTCTTAAAGGGACAGATGCGCCTTATAGTTTATATATGGCAGAAAGACACAAACTTCCCACACAGAACTCCCATAACCAAGAGTTGTTGTAGGTTTTTGCGGGCTATATGGCCATGTTCTAGAGCAGGGGTGGGCAACCTACGGCCTGCGGGCCGGATGCGGCCTGGCAGCTGATTCTGTCCGGCCCGGGGAGACGGGCGTAGGGGGCGGGGCCAATAGGAAGGGGTGCCGCTGTGTCATCCCATCGCGGGCTCAGACAGGCCAGAGGAGACAGGCGGGGAGCTTTGGAGTGCCTGCCATCCCTGGAGGCGATCCGGGCCTGCAGCAGGAGCACTCAGCGACCTGCGGAGGCTGATCGCCGTGGCGACCTGGAAGACTTGATCTTCCTCTGGGTCGCCAGGGCATTCAGCCACCTCAGATTGCCGACTGCTCCCCCTGCAGGCCTGGATCGCCTCCAGGGATGGTAGGCACTCCAAATTTTTTGGCTCTCGTGTGGCCCCTTGGAAAAAATAATTGCCCACCCCTGGTTTAAGACATCCTGTGATTATTCTGCATGTTTCATTCAATGCTACATTCACCTCTTTTGCATGTATAGTATAGCGCTATTACTGTGTAGTATAAAAGGGACATACTACTCCATGTAGACCAGTGTTGCTCAACCTTCCTAATGCCGCGACCCCTTAATACAGTTGGTGTGGTGACTCCCAACCATAAAGACCCGAGATCTCCTCAAAGTACAAATCCCAAGGACATATACTGTATAATGCAGACATGCAATGCCAGCTAGCTTGTAAAGTTTATCAACAGGCGTAGGTATAAGGATTTGATGGGCATTGACCTTGAGTTTGGGTGGATGCAGTTGCGGTGGTCCAGGAACTGTTGAGTTCTTCTTCTCCATAGCTCCAAATGGTAATAATATTACAGTATAATGTTATAGTACAATGTAATATATAATATTAATATTGTGATATGGCAATAATATAATATATTGTATTTACATTTTACTTCTAAGCTACTCTGAGTCCCCTTCTGGGTGAGAAGGGCGGCATATAAATGTCATAAATAAATAAATAAATTTATATTTATGTAATACTAGCTTGGGGACCTAGCGTTGCCCGGGTTTTTGAGAAATGTAGTAGTTGGTCTTTAGCAGTTATTTATGTGGCTCACAGTGGTGTCAGGAAGCTAGTGAAGGCACAGCGAGTCCCATCTTCCATGGTCTAACCTCCTCCAAACAGCACCAGGATGTAGAGTGGGTCATGGGGGCTCTGTGTGCCAAGTTTGGTCTTGATCCATCATTATTGGGAGTTGCAATGGTATCATGAAATTACTGAAGGTACTGCAAGTCCCATCATCTGTGGTCCACACTCCTCCAAACAGCACCAGGGTGTAGAGTGGGTCATGGGGGCTCTGTGTGCCAAGTTTGGCCTTGATCCATCATTATTGGGAGTTGCAGTGGTATCATGAAATTACTGAAGGTACTGCAAGTCCCATCATCCGCGGTCTGTCTCACACAAAACTGCACCAGGATGTAGAGTGGTTCATGAGGGCTCTGTGTGCCAGGTTTGGTGTTGATCAGTCATTGGATTAGGTTTGCAGCAGCCTTGGAAAGTGACGGAAGGTACTGCAAGTCCCATCATCTATGGTCTGGCGTCCTCCAAACTGCAGCAGGATGTAGAGTGGGTCATGGGGGCTCTGTGTGCCAAGTTTGGTCTTGATCCATCATTATTGGGAGTTGGAGTGGTATCATGAAATTACTGAAGGTACTGCAAGTCCCATCATCTGTGGTCCACCCTCCTCCAAATTGCAGTAGGATGTAGATTGGGTCATGAGGGCTCTGTGTGCCAAGTGTGGTCTGTATTGGTGAATGGATGAGGGTTGCATTGTTTTTAGAAAGTGAGTGAAGGTACTTGAAATCCCATCATCCGTGGTCCCCCCCCCCTCCTTCAAAGTGCACCAGGATGTAGAGTGGGTTGGGGGGGGGGGGCTATTTGCAAAGTGTGGGCTTTGTATGTTTTTGTAGGAAGCGTAGTCAGGAAAAATAAGTAAAGTAGGTCTTACTGTGAAATCAGGCTGCGGCCTAGGCGTAGTTTGTGAAATCTGCTAAAGCAGTGTTTTTCAACCTTTTTTGAGCCATGGCACACTTTTTACGTTTGCAAAATCCTGGGGCACACCACCAACCAAAATGACAGAAAATGACACTCTAACACAGTAATACATATAGTTAATATGTTTTAAAATGTATTTATACACTCAGTGTGAAACCTGGGCCTGTTTCGATGAGCACAACATAGATATCCTGCCACGAATGGCGGAAAGACACAAACTTCCCACACAGAACTCCCATAACCAAGAGAAAATGCTCTAAGAGTTTGGTGGGCATTGACCTTGAGTTTTGGAGTTGTAGTTCACCTATATCCAGAGAGCACTGTGGACTCAAACAATGTTGGATCAGGACCAAACTTGGCATGAATACTCAATATGCCCAAATAGGAACGCAGATGGAGTTCAGGGGAAATAGACCTTGACATTTGGGAGTTGTAGTTGCTGGAATTTATAGTTCCCCTACAATCAAAGAGCATTCTGGACCCCACCAATGATAGAACTGGGCCAAACCTCCCACACAGAACCCCTAGGAGGCAAGAGGAGGTCTCTACTTGGGGAAAGGGAGGTGGGCCTTCCCAATGCACGGAGAGGAAGAGACCAAATAGACAATGGGTGGGGAGGGAGGTGTAATTTTGTGCCTTTATTGAGGTAGGTTTCTTAGAGTTTTTATACTTCAACACTTTAGACTCCCCCTCCTGAAGGTTCCAATTTCCCACTGCACACCTGATGATTGGTGACGGCACACTAGTGTGCCCTGGCACACTGGTTGGGAAACACTGTGCTAAAGGAAGCCTCTTTGCAAAGTGAGGGAACATTGTATATTGGAAGCAGAGGATGGTACCGATCCGTCGAAGGGTTATGGGCCCAGCACAAACTATTCTCTTAAAATTGGCTGGGAATGGGATCCTTGCTTAAGTGAATATATTTTTTCCTCTTCCGTGCAATGTCGTGGCTTCTGTGTGACTCCGCCACATTCAGTCTCGTCACTCTCTCTGTATTTCATTCAGGAGCAACGTCTTAATTGTACGGACACCATTACGGACGTCCCTCCTTGACCCTCCTTTCCCACAAGAAGGCTTGATTTTGCGGGGATGGTTTGCTCCTCTAATGATGAGACATATTAATACAACATCTGGCCTTGGCACGTAATTTCCTAGGTTGCCATGTAAGCGGTTTTTGTTGCTGTTGTTCGAATGTGTGTCCATCCCCTTTAATAACTTCGGCTCCCTCCACTCTCTCCCTGCCCCCTTCCTCTGTTCCTGATGCAAGAAGAAAAAAAAGCCAAAATTTTCCATTAGGCTTGGAAGCGGCTGCCAACATAAACACTCGCTGCTCCTTTTCATTCCAGTCCTCCCTGTTCCTGCCAGCACTTTTTTTTTCATTACGGAACGAAGCTTTCGCTTTTGTCGAAGCATAGAGTGACCCCGAAATATTAAGATCCAAACAGAATTAAGGACCGGACACCGACCGTATTGACAGAATGGTCTTCATGATGCTTTCCTCGCCTTCTCTCTTCTCCAGCAAACCCCCTTATTTTTAATTATGGCAAAAACTCTACATTTTGGTTGTGTTTCTCAACCTCCCTAATGCTTCTTGTTGCTGTTGAGGCAGGATGGCCATTTGCCAGGGGTGCTTTGATTGTGCTTTGGCTGCATGAAGGCTGCATGAAGGCGGAAGGGGGCCAAGGGGTCTCTTCCAACTCTGTTGTTGTTGTTGCTGAGGCAGGATGGCCATCTGCCAGGGGTGCTTTGAATGTGCTTTTACTGCATGAAGGCTGCATGGAGGCAGAAGGGGGTTGGACTAGATAGGCCAAGGGGTCTCTTCCAACTCTGTTGTTGTTGTTGAGACAGGATGGCAATCTGTCAGGGGTGCTTTGATTGTGCTTTTGCTGCATGAAGGCTGCATGGAGGCAGAAGGGGGTTGGACTAGATGGGCCAAGGGGTCTCTTCCAACTCTGTTGTTGTTGTTGTTGTTGTTGTTGTTGTTGAGGCAGGATGGCCATCTGCCAGGGGTGCTTTGATTGTGCTTTTGCTGCATGAAGGCTGCATGGAGGCAGAAGGGGGTTGGACTAGATGAGCCAAGGGGTCTCTTCCAACTCTGTTGTTGTTGTTGTTGTTGTTGTTGTTGTTGATACAGGATGGCAATCTGTCAGGGGTGCTTTGATTGTGCTTTTACTGCATGAAGGCTGCATGGAGGCAGAAGGGGGTTGGACTAGATAGGCCAAGGGGTCTCTTCCAACTCTGTTGTTGTTGTTGTTGTTGAGACAGGATGGCAATCTGTCAGGGGTGCTTTGATTGTGCTTTTGCTGCATGAAGGCTGCATGGAGGCAGAAGGGGGTTGGACTAGATAGGCCAAGGGGTCTCTTCCAACTCTGTTGTTGTTGTTTTGTTGTTGTTGAGGCAGGATGGCCATCTGCCAGGGGTGCTTTGGTTGTGCTTTTGCTGCATGAAAGCTGCATGGAGGCAGAAGGGGGTTGGACTAGATTGGCCAAGGGGTCTCTTCCAACTCTGTTGTTGTTGTTGTTGTTGTTGTTGTTGTTGAGGCAAGGTGGCCATCTGCCAGGGGTGCTTTGATTGTGCTTTTGCTGCATGAAGGCTGCATGAAGGCAGAAGGGGGGCCAAGGGGTCTCTTCCAACTCTGTTGTTGTTGTTGTTGTTGTTGTTGTTGCTGTGGCAGGATGGCCATCTGCCAGGGGTGCTTTGAATGTGCTTTTACTGCATGAAGGCTGCATGGAGGCAGAAGGGGGTTGGACTACATCATAGGCCAAGGGGTCTCTTCCAACTCTGTTGTTGTTGTTGTTGAGACAGGATGGCAATCTGTCAGGGGTGCTTTGATTGTGCTTTTGCTGCATGAAGGCTGCATGGAGGCAGAAGGGGGTTGGACTAGATGGGCCAAGGGGTCTCGTCCAACTCTGTTGTTGTTGTTGTTGAGGCAGGATGGCCATCGGTCAGGGGTGCTTTGATTGTGCTTTTGCTGTACGAAGGCAGAAGGGGGTTGCACTAGATGGCCCATGCAGTCTCCTCCAACTCTGTTGTTGTTGTTGAGGCAGGATGGCCATCTGTCAGGGGTGCTTTGATTGTGCTTTTGCTGTACGAAGGCAGAAAGGGGTTGCACTAGATGGCCCAAGGGGTCTCTCCCAACTTGTTGTTGTTGTTGTTGTTGAGGTAGGATGGACATCTGCCAGGGGTGCTTTGATTGTGCTTTTGCTGTATGAAGGCAGAAAGGGGTTGCACTAGATGGCCCAAGGGGTCTCTCCCAACTTGTTGTTGTTGTTGAGGTAGGATGGCCATCTGACAGGGGTGCTGTGATTGTGCTTTTGCTGTACGAAGGCAGAAGGGGGTTGGACTAGATGACCCAAGGGGTCTCTTCCAACTCTGTTGTTGTTGTTGTTGAGGCAGGGTGGCCATGTGTTGGGGTGCTGTGATTGTGCTTTTGCTGTACGAAGGCAGAAAGGGGTTGGACTAGATGACCCAAGGGGTCTCTTCCAACTCTATTGTTGTTGTTGTTGTTGTTGTTGAGGCAGGGTGGCCATTTGTTGGGGTGCTTTGATTGTGCTTTTGCTGTACGAAGGCATAAGGGGGTTGGACTAGATGACCCAAGGGGTCTCTTCCAACTCTGTTGTTGTTGTTGTTGTGACTGGATGGCCATCTGTTGGGTGTGCTTTGATTGTTCTTTTGCTGCATGAAGGCAGAAGGTCCTTGGACTCACTAGATGGTCTTTGGGTCCCTTCAAACTCTATTATTATTATTATTATTATTATTATTATTATTGGCTTGATGGCCATCTGTCAGGGTTGCTTTGATTATGCTTTTGCTGCAAGAAGGCAAAAGGTCCTTGGACTAGATCAGTATTTTTCAACCTTTTTTGAGCCGCGGCACATTTTTTACATTTGCAAAACACTGGGGCACACCACCAACCAAAATGATACAAAATGACACTCTAACACAGTAATACATATAGTTAATATGTTTTTTAATGTCTGTATTCCAATTTCCCACGGCACACCTGATGATCGCTCACGGCACACTGGTTGGGAAACACTGGACTAGATAGTCTTTAGAGGTCTCTTCTAACTCTATTAATATTATTAAGGCTGGATGGCCATCTGTCAAGGGTGCTTTGATCGTGCTTTCCCTGCATGAAGGCAGAATGGAGGGGTTAGACTAGGTGGCCTTTAGAGTTCCCGTCCAACTCTAGGACTCTAGTAAAGGAATCTTAAGTCGAATACGAGCCAACAGTGTGATGATGCGGCTGAAAAGGCCAATATTAGTACGTATTAGGGTTTTTTGTTTTCCATGTGTGTGTTTTCATTTATTTTAGCTTCAAGCATAGAGAAGGTAGCTCAGAAGACACCGATTTTGGGACATCTGAGGAAAGGAAGCCTTCGTTGTGTTTAGATGAACTGTAGGTAGTTGCTTGATACAGGAACGCACAAGCTTTTGTATCTGGGAACGGGATCCTATTAATGAACCCCTTTCCTGCTGTTTTGCCCTCCCAGCCCCTCCTGATGCATTTATCCTTGAGACCATCAAACCAGAGCTGCCCTCCCAGTGCCAACATTGGCCTCTGTTTACCATCGGCAGTAAATCAAGCCAACTATTTATGCAGCAGGCTCTTGTTTTCTAGTTTACTTAGGAGATTGAAACCCCCGGTGTTTGCTTTTGCTCGGCAGCTTTAGCTGTGTATTAGAAGTAAAATATTATTGCAGGCAGGGGCCCATTAGCAGATTGCATCTCGACTCTGACTTGGAGCCAAGACTCCGCAGCTAGCGTTGGTGTTTGTTGTTTTGTTTGGGGGGGGGGAGCGGATCAAACTGAGCCCAAATGGGTATATAACGACCTGGCTTTCTCTTTTGGGGACACATTTGTGCTCTCTCTTTCTCATGAAATGTCAGGAAGCTCTTGTTTTACTGATGTATGGAAACATACATACGCAAAGAGAGACAGGCAGGCTTTGGATATGCTCGAGGGGGTAAAGCTTACATCAGGGGTGGGCAACCTACGACCCGCGGGCCGGATGCGGCCCAGCAGCCGATTCTGTCGGGCCTGGGGAGAAGGGCGTCGAGGGCGGGGCCAAGAAGAAGGGATGCCGCTGCCGCCATCCCATCGTGGGCTCTGTGGGGCCTGTGTCGGCAGACAGCCCGGAGGAGCTGCGGTTTTGGAGTGCCTGACATCCCTGGAGGCGATCCGGGCCTGCAGCGGGAGCACTCGGCGACCTGCGGGGTTGATCGCCCTGGCGACCCGGAAGACTTGATCGTCTTCCGGGTCGCCAGGTTGAATAAGCCGCCTCAGATCGCCGACTGCTCCTCCTGCAGGCCCGGGGATGGCAGGCACTCCATAGCAGGGTGATCAGCTGGGGAACAGCTGGGGGTGAGAGTGGGCAGAGGCCTGCAGCCTCCGATCGCCTTCTGCTCTGTTCTGCTGCAGCGGCAGCTGGGCCCGCTTTGCCATCCTCTGGGCTGGGTCCATTGGGCCTTCATCTTGGTTCGCACCTTGTCTTCTTGAATTTTATTTTATTTTATTTTAGTGGTTTTTATTATTTTTATAATAATTTTATAATAATATAATAATGTTATATTATATTATAATTTCAATATATTATAATGTCTATATATATACTATAATATAATAATTATGATATTAATACTAATAATATATGAATATTTCTTGATATATTAATATGTTAATATTAATGATGTGTAATATATAGTAAATATAAATAAATAAATAAATAAATAAATTATGTCGATTAGAATGTAGTTCAGCCTTTAGGTGCAGCCCTCCATAATATTTTTTGGCTCTCGTGTGGCCCCTTGGAAAAAATAATTGCCCACCCCTGGCTTACATTCTCTGCCAGAGATCTCCCCAAAGTACAAATCCCAAGGACCTCCATAAAGCAGACATGGGCATCGAAGTGTAGTGTGAAAGTAGGGTTGCCACCTGTCCCGTATTACACACCACCAACCAAAATGACACTCTAACACATTAATACATATAGTTAATATGTTTTAAAATGTATTTGTACACTCAGTGTGAAACCTGGGCCTGTTTCAATGGGCGTTATAGTTCACTCGCAATCAAAGAGCATTCTGAACTCCACTAATGATGGAATGGAATCAAACTTCCTACACACTTTGAGTGGCAGCGGTTGGCCGTGCTCTGCTGCCGGCGCTTCCTGCTTTCTGATAGGCCGAGGCGAGGAAGGGGCGAGGCGGTTCCTCTCGTTGCTCTCTCACCGGCGGCATGTTGTAGTGCAGCAGAGGAGCCCCAAATAAAAGAAGGGGCGGGAAGCATGTGTGGTGCTGCAGCCCCTTCCCCCCCCCCCCACACACACACACACGAAGGGAGGGTGAGAAGTAAATAAGATTTGCATAAGGTGAGGGGGGAGCCTCGGGGGAAAGGCGTGATGTGCACCTCTTCCTTCCTTCTCTTCTTGCGCACGCCAGAGTGCGCACTCGCAAAGCATTCCAATTTCCCACGGCACACCTGAGGATCGCTCACGGCACACCAGTTGGGAAACACTGATCTAGTCCAACCCACCGCCAAGAAGCAGGAAAATCATAAATCAGTATTTACATTAATGATAATACATCCTGCTTATCAGGTATTTACATGACGATTCATGAAAGTAACAACAAAAGTAATGTTGTGGTTGGGGGTCACCACAACATGAGGAGCTGTATTATGGGGTCATCACATTAGGAAGGTTGAGAACAACTGATGTAGACTGTGAATCCTTAAATGTTGGTGCGGCAGCTGTTTATTTACTTCCTGGTGAACTAAAGCTGACACAATCCCAGTCTTTTCCTTATACCCTCTGGCCAAATCCCCATCTTCTCAATTAGTTTGCATTGTCCCGATCCAGCATCTCACAGCCATCATCTCAGAGAGGGATACCTTTCAAGTTTTTACTTTTGGAGGAAAAAAAATGAGGGAAACAGCGCAACCTTCTCACAACATCTTGTCCTGAGACATTCCTCTCCGGCACAGCCTGAAGGAATAATATACAGAGCCTCAGAAGAGCCATGTACAATTTGAAATCTTCCTTAACTTCCCATTTGAAAAAAAATCCCGGGGAAGCGTGACCCATGAAGATTCGGAATGAATGTGCATAGGTCGTATTCCTGGCTTGGAGGGCAGATCCCCCAGCTGTTTGGCCAGAGTCCATGTGAGATCTCTCAACATTGCAATCGCCTGCTTGAAGTTCATCATAGGGCTGTGTGGTTGCTGTCCATGCTTGAGCTGTGCTTGATGTGACACCTGAGACGTAATTGAATTACATCTCTAGTTGAAACAGATCAAAGTGCCTTTGGACGTGTGTAATAGGCCTGGGCAATCATGGTTCTAAATGGTTCTAAAGTACTTACAAAACTAAAGTTCTGGTGGTGAACACGAGGTGGCGCTGGTGCTTTGCTTCTACAGTGTTGCTAAAGTTCTGGTGGTGAAAACAAGAGGGCCCGGGTGGTTTGCTTCTACAGGGTTGCTAAAGTGCTGGTGGTGAAAACTAGAGGGTGCTGGTGCTTTGCTTCTACAGTGTTGCTAAAGTTCTGGTGGTGAACACGAGATGGCGCTGGTGCTTTGCTTCTACAGTGTTGCTAAAGTTCTGGTGGTGAAAACGAGAGGGCGCTGGTGCTTTGCTTCTACAGTGTTGCTAAAGTTCTGGTGGTGAAAACTAGGTGGCGCTGGTGCTTTACTTCTACAGTGTTGCTAAAGTTCTGGTGGTGAAAACTAGAGGGCGCTGGTGCTTTGCTTCTACAGTGTTGCTAAAGTTCTGGTGGTGAAAACTAGAGGGTGCTGGTGCTTTGCTTCTACAGTGTTGCTAAAGTTCTGGTGGTGAACACGAGATGGCGCTGGTGCTTTGCTTCTACAGTGTTGCTAAAGTTCTGGTGGTGAAAACTAGAGGGCGCTGGTGCTTTGCTTCTACAGTGTTGCTAAAGTTCTGGTGGTGAAAACTAGGTGGCGCTGGTGCTTTACTTCTACAGTGTTGCTAAAGTTCTGGTGGTGAAAACTAGGTGGCGCTGGTGCTTTACTTCTACAGTGTTTCTAAAGTTCTGGTGGTGAACACTAGGTGGCGCTGGTGCTTTGCTTATACAGTGTTGCTAAAGTTCTGGTGGTGAACATTTCAGAACTCTAACAAAACTTTCAAAATTTAGAGATGGAGGATAAAATGCTTTATCCACTGTTGTTGTCGTTTTGGCTTCAGAGATGGAGGACAAAATGCATTATCCACTGTTGTTTTGGCAGGAGGGGGAAGGGGAAAGGGTGCGAAGGGGAAGGGGGAGGAAGAGGTCTCTGTCGAAAGCTGGCATGGGCAAACTTGGACCTTCCAGATGTTTTGGACTCCCAACTCCCACCATTCCTAGCAGCCTCAGGCCCTTTTCCTTTTCCCCCCTCAGCCACTTAAGAAGGAAAGGGCCTCAGGCTGTTAGGAATGGTGGGAGTTGAAGTCCAAAGCACCCAGAGGGCCGAAGTTTTCCCATGCCTGTTTTAGGGACCTTAAAGTGGCGAGCCTCCTTCCAACATTGTGATTCTGGATAGAAAACAAACAACAACATAACATTGTTTGAGTCCACAGTGCTCTCTGGGTGTAAGTGAACTACAACTTTCAAACTCAAGGTCAATTCCCAAGCAAACCCTTTCAGTACTTTCTGTTGGTAATGAGAGTTCAATATGCCAAGTTTGGTTCAATTCCATTGTTGCAAGAGTTCAGGATGCTCTTTCATTGTGTGTTAACTATAAATCCCAGAAACTGTAACTCCCAAATGTCAAGGTCTCTTTCCCCCAAACTCCATCTGTGTTCGCATTTGGGCATATTAAGTATTCATGCCAAGTTTGGTCCTGATCCAACATTGTTTGAGTCCACAGTGCTCTCTGGATATAGGTGAACTACAACTCCAAAACCCAAGGTCAATGCCCACCAAACTCTTATAGTATTTTCTCTTGGTTATGGGAGTTCTGTGTGGGAAGTTTGTGTCGTTCTACCATTCCTGCCAGGATATCTATGTTGTGTTCATCGAAACAGGCCCAGGTTTCACACTGAGTGTATAAATACATTTAAAAACATATTAACTATATGTATGACTGTGTTAGAGTGTCATTTTGTGTCATTTTGGTTGGTGTTGTGCCCCAGGATTTTGTAAATGTAAAAAATGTGCCGTGGCTCTAAAAAGGTTCAAAAACGCTGGTTTAGGCAATGAAGTTTGGGAGCTTTGGCAAGAGTTCCTTTCCTTTGCTATTAAGAGGAGAAGGAGGAATACAAATACTTTTGTATTGGCAGCCAAGCCAATCCAAGCTGAAACAGGCACAAAGGGCAAAAGGAAATGTTTCCCTGCATATTGCACACTCCCCTCTGGCCTCCTGCCCAGAAGGTTCACTGCAACTTCTAAACAAATAGGAAACCACCCAATATTTGTCTTGCCATGGACTTAGTAAGGCCTCCATCCCTTGGAGGCACTGCGGTGTCCATCCCTGCAGGAAGGGAAACTTTAGTGAAGGAGGAGGAGAAAAAGGAGAGGACTTCGGAAGAAGACAGACTTTGAGATGGTACAATTCACAGCTTCAATAAGACCTCCATCTCTTGGAGACACTGCGGTCATGCTCGAATTACCCATAAGGCCAATGAGGTCATGGCCTAGGGGCGCAAGCCAAAGGGAGGGCGCAGATCACGGACTAAAAAAACCCTGGTCCATGCCCCTCTTTCCCCCTTTCTCATGCCACTCCTCGCTCCTTCTCCGAGCAAAGTCTCTGCTCCGTCCCCTCCGTCTCTCGCTCTCTGGGCTGCGGCGGGGCCCTCGCATTGATCCATTGATTTGCCCGCAGGTCTCTGGCTGGCCTGACCTCCTGGCTCCCGGGGAAGCCATCTTCATGGTGACTCGCCCGGCTCCCCGGGCGGCGGACTGTAAATTCCTGCAGCCAGAGCCAAGCGGCAGAATCCGGGAGAGGGCGGTGGGAGGGAGGGGAGAAGGAGAAGTAGGAGGCAACTAGGAGGAAAGAAAGAAAGAAAAGAAGGAAGAGAGGGAGGGAGGGAGAGGGGAGAGAAAGGGCGTTGCTTGGGTGGACCTCTCCCAGGTCCCCAGCACGAGACCACACCAACCCAGGCTCGCTCCTGTGCTCTCGGACTAAACCGGGGCGGCCCGCTTGGCCAAAGGGAGCCACGGGAGGGAGGGAAGGATCAAGGCCAGGGTCTGGCTCTCCTGCCTTCGGGAGCAGCCGAACAAAAGCCGCACAAACCCCAACCTGAATCTTCCCTGGGTCTGCGGGAGCGCACGCCAAGCATACATCTCTCTCGCTCTCTCTCTCTCTCTTGCTCTCTCGCGCGCATGCTCTATTTCTCGCTCACTCTTTCTCTTGCTCTCTCGTGCTCTCTCGCTCGCTCTTTCTCTCTCTCTCTCCCGCACGTGCTCCCTCTCTCTCTTGCGCTCGCTCTATCGCTCTCTCGCGTGCGTGCTCTCTCACGCGTGCGCTCTCTCTCTCGTGCGCACCCTTGGAGCGAGTTTGCACCCGCTGCGCTCTCCCGAAGCCTCCCGACTCCCGAGGAGACCTTCAGAGCACAGCAGAGCTTTCCAGCCGGTGGGATTGGGGACCTTGGAGGTGGCGGGATGGTGCCTACTCGCCTTTCTCTTCTGCTCCGGAGGCATCATGGCGAAAGCCAGCCAAATGTGGGTCTGAGTGGTGTGTGTGTGTGTGGTGGGTAGAGGTTGGCTGGGGGCGTAATTCCAAAGTGTGGCCTAGGGCGCAAAAAGGTGTTAATCTGGGCCTGACTGTGGTGTCCACTCTTGGGGCAAGGGGAACCTTAGGGAAGGAGGAGGAGGAGGAGAGGGTTGGGAAGAAAACAGACTGCTGAAGAAGAGTCCATCACCTTTGAGTTGGTACAATTTACAGCTTTCGTAAGGCCTCCATCCCTTGGAGACACTATGGTGTCCACCCTTGTGCAAGGGAAACCTTACTGAAGAAGAAGAAAAATCCTTATGATGCTTGTAAGCCATATATAGCTCTTTTTTCGGCTCTTTCTTCCTCCCACTTCGTCCTGAACACAGCGTAATAATGTTACGGTCGCATCCCTGGACCTTTCGCCTTCTTGCCGACGCAAGATAGGGACACCAGGCCTTTCCCACCTCCGGTATTGTGTGAAAGCTTTCATTGATCTGGCGGCCCGAACACCTGCTTTTACCCCATGCTGTTTGATGTGCTGGGTGTTTGCAGGTTTTGAAAATATTTCTTCCGTTGCAAGTCTTTTAAGTCCCTTGAAAAGAAGAAACAACATTTCATTTTTTAAAAGGGGGACAAAATGCTCGCGTTCTGATGCCTTATCTTTGGCTTTGTGTACTATTCAAACCAAACGGTATCTCGTCCGAAAGGAGTATGTGGGGATGCTTCTCTTTCATCTGCAGAGTGTTTTTTAGCACCAGAAAGGGGTTTTGTGTATTAGTTGTTGGGGATTTGTATTGTGGGTGTAGTATTTTGTTGGATTTTGGTTGCCAAACCCGGTGGCTTTATCAAAATTCTGCTCAGATTCCAATTCTCTCATTTCTGTCGGTAGACCAGGAAGGGAGCAAAGGGACACCATTGAGTGGCATGTCCTCCCAAGGCTGTTCTCCCATCTCCCAGGAGTTTAGTCTGAGAACTGTAACTGGTTTTTTCCAGTCCCTTATAGCAGAGTTTTCGATCTTATTCCCCTGACCCCTCAATCTGTGCCCTCGAGATTATATTTCTCCATCCAGGCATCTATGATAATACGATAATAGACAGATTTCATAGTACAAGGGTTATCCAGAAACTAGGATTACAAGATTTTTTAAAAATACAAAGGATTAATATATTTTAGTAAAACTTACATGGATTGTACTCAGTTCAATACATTTTGTCATCTATGGCAGTCAGGCATGTAGCCGGGGGCTAAGGGGCTTCACCCTGAATTCTCAGGGTGGTGCGAAAAGGCCTTACTGGTACATTATTTAAACTGTTATGTTTATTCATATCATGATCTGATCACCATGCTCATTATATCCCACATTAATGGGGTTATTGGGATAACAATACAAAAGGTTTGCTAGGGTAGACCCTCTTCCACCCAGTCTCAGCCCCCTCCGAACCAAACTCAGCCCCCCCCCCCCCGAATCAAAATCCAGGCTACGGCCCTGATGGCAGTGTTTCCCAACCTTTTTTGAGCCACGGCACATTTTTACATTTACAAAATCCTGAGGCACACCACCAACCAAAATGACACAAAATGACACTCTAACAAAGTAATACATATAGTTAATATGTTTTTAAATGTATTTATACACTCAGTGTGAAACCTGGGCCTGTTTCGATGAACACAACATAGATATCCTGGCAGGAATGGCAGAAAGACACAAACTTCCCACACAGGACTCACATAACCAAGAGAAAATGCTATAAGAGTTTGGTGGGCATTGACCTTGGGTTTTGGAGTTGTAGTTCACCTATTTCCAGAGAGCACTGTGGACTCAAAACAATGTTGGATCAGGACCAAACTTGGCATGAATACTCAATATGCCCAAATGTGATCACAGATGGAGTTTGGGGAAAATAGAGCTTGACATTTGGAAGTTACAGTTTCTGGGATTTATAGTTAACGCACGATCAAAGAGCATCCTGAAATCCAGCAACAATGGAATTGAACCAAACTTGGCACACTGAACTCTCATGAGACCAACAGAAAGTACTGAAAGGGTTTGGTGGGCATTGACCTTGTGTTTGGGAGTTATACTGTAGTTCACCAGCCCCCCCCCCTCTTCTTTCCAAAGGTGCAAACTTTTATTTTTCCTTGGAGCAGGGATTACGAAGGCGCCTGCTAAGGCTTCCTACTCTTCCTCCCCGGGGCCCCCTCCTTACCTCTCCTTCCCAGCCAGAGTTCGCAGATGCAAAGGGCTCTTCCCAGCCCATCCCTGCCAAAGGCAGCCTATCTGACGCCCAGGGCCGGACCCACGGTCTTAAAGGGACACGCGCCTCCAAGCCAGGCCCACGAGCAACACGTCCCCGAGCAGGAACAAAGGCCCCCTGGTCATCTCCAGCCATCCCCCCTCTCTCACTCACATACAAGCAATAGAGAGGGGGGAGAGCGTGAGGTAGGGGGGAGCGCGCGAGGTGGAAGGGAAGGGAGAAGGAGGAGGAGAGCTAAGGCATGCTCTGCGGCGGCGCTTGCTCCTGGCCACCTCCTCTTCTCCCCCCTTCCTTCCCCTCTGTTGCCTGCCTGCCTGCCTGCCTGCCGGGGCCCTTATGCGGGTCGGTCAGAATTGGCCGGCGGGCTGGGAAATGCCCAGGTCTGGTATTGGAGGTTGCAATTTCCCATGACCTGATGATCGTTCACGGCACAGTAGTGTGCCGCGGCACACCGGTTGGGAAACACTGGCTTAAAACATCCCAACCAAATGAAGTCAACAACTCTTGCGTTGCGTGAGCGGTGTGCGGACACGCATTGTCATGAAGGAGAGAGACTCCCGCCGTCAGCATCCCACGACATTTGTTTTGGATGGCTCTGTAAAGTTTCTTCGTGATCTCACAATATATCCCATACCCATTTTGTCGCTTGCTGTCTTGACCTTACGTCCTCTCCATAAACGAAAACGATTTCACAATGAATTATAGCGGCTTTCATTCCCTTAGCATTTAGGTATCATATTATAGTGCGAATTTTGCATTTGGAGGGAAACGGTATGACGACGCTCCTCTCTAACCTTCACCACAAGGCCAGTCGATGAGTTATTGACGACTGGCACTGCTTGTTCACTTCCTCTGGTTTCCCGCTACCAGGCAGTGATATCAACTTCCCCCATGAAAATTCCCCATGCCTTGTAACCTTACTTTCCGGATAGCCCTCGTACAACCCGAACTTTGCACTTGTACGGAAATATAATGAGGATGCTCCTCTTGAACCTTCACCACAATGCCAGTCAATGAGCTACTGACAACTGGCACTGCCCGTTCACTTCCATTGGCTTCCCGCTACACGGCAGTGGTACCAACTTCCCCCGAGAAAATTCCCTGCGAGCACTAAGTGCCTTGTAACCTTACTTTCCGAATATCCCTCATCCAGCGCAAACTTCGCACTTGGAGGGAAACGGAATGAGGATGCTCATCTCTAACCTTCACCACAATGTTAGTTGGTGAGCTACTGACGACTGGCACTGCTCATTCACTTCCGCTAGCTTCCTGCTACATGGCAGTGGTACCAACTTTTCCTGTGAAAATTCCCAATGAGAGCTACGTGCCTTGTAACCATACCTTTTGGATAACTCCCACTGTTAGGAAATTCTTCCTAATGTTCAGATGGAAGCTCCTTTCCTATAGTTTGAAGCCATTGTCCCATTGCGTCCTAGTCTCCAGGGCAGCAGAAAACAAGCTTGCTCCCTCCTCTCTATGATTCCCCTCACATCTTGATCTATGGCCCTCATCATGTCTCCTCTCAGCCTTCTCTTCTGCTGGCTAAACATACCCAGCTCTTTCAACCGCTCCTCATAGGGCTTGTTCTCCAGACCCTAGATCCTTTGGACACATTCCAGTGTAGAGTCAACATCTCCCCTCAATTGCAGTGCTCAGAACTGGACACAGTGTGATTCCAGGTGTGATCTTACCAAGGTAGAATAGAGGGGGAGAATGACTTCCCTGGATTTAGGCCTGTATCACTAGACTCCTATTGATGTAGGCCAAAATCGCATTGGCTTTTTAAGCCGCTGCATGACATCGTTGTGGTGCTATGCCCATCGCTTTCAGTAAAGACCCTGGGAGTTCACTTGGACTCCCAGGTGACCATGGAGACCCAGGTCTCCATGGTCAGCAAGTCTGCTTTTTTCCATCTTATACAGGCAAGGCGGCTGGCCCCCTATCTATCCCAGAACGACATGGCCACGGTGATCCAAGCCACGGTCATCTTGAGACTGGACTACTGTAACATGCTCTATGTTGGCCTTCCTCTGTCGGTGACCCGGAAGCTCAAGCTGGTGCAGAACACTGCCGCCCGACTCCTGTCTGGCACGCCAGCTGGTAGTCACATAACACCCACCTTGCAGGATCTGCACTGGCTTCCAATCGAGCACCGGATCACCTTCAAAGTGTTGGTTCTCACCTTTAAGGCCTTGCACGGCCTGGGGCCAGCGTATCTGAGGGACCGTCTCTCTCCATATTGCCCCATGAGATCACTGCGGTTGGAAGGTACCAACCTCTTAGATGTCCCCTCTGCGAAGTTTGCGAGATTGACATCAACCTGTAGGAGGGTATTTTCCGTTATTGCACCCACGTTGTAGAATGCCCTCCCCGCTGAAACGCGCGCCATCCAGGATTTGCTTCTTTTTAGACGGGCTTGCAAGACCTACTTATTCCAGCAGGCCTTTGACCTGTAGGTTTTGCCTGTGCACAGCCCGCCACGCTTGTATCCATTACCTGTGGTGTTGTGCCTACACACCAGGTTTTTAACTTCGTTGTGTCATATTGTGTTTTATTCGCCGTGTTTTAAATTGTTAATATGTTGTTTTATTCTGTTTATCCGGCGCTTGTGAGCCGCCCCGAGCCTCCCGGGAGTGGCGGCATAGAAGCCCAACAATAAATAAATAAATCATTGGCTCATGATCACTTTCCTGTCCACGAAGACGCCGAGATCTTTTGCGCATGTATTGCTATCAAGCCAGGCGTCCCCCATCCTGTATCTTTGCATTTCAGCCTTTCTGCCTAAATGTAGTAGGGAAAGAGCTAGAATATTCTTCATATTGCCTCTACCACATCCCCAATTCCAGTGTTCACAGACTAAACATTCCACGAATCTAATCCTCCCATCCCACTCACTGTAACAGATAGACACCATTAGAAGAAAGAGTCGAACTTGATGTCAACAATGCGGCGCTGCACCGATAGTCACTTGATTCTGTTGGTGCCAAGGGCTTGCGCTCAATAAGTCAAGGTGATTGATTGCGAAGATCAAATTATCCAACAACATTGCATCATTTATTTAGCTGAGAAGCAGACTGCCAGGACTTGGCTTTCTAGCGAGTGGAATATTACTGTCTCCTGCACTCCATTAAGGTTCCCTGGGTGTTACTTGCCCAGCGACCAGCTTACAGTGAAGGAAAAGCTGCAGATAAGTGCTAGGGACATCAACAATATCACCTCACAATGTTCCTAAAATCTCATGTACTTCAGGCCCCATCCAAACAGGGAATATAATCCACTTTAAAGTGTATTAATGCAGTGTTTCCCAACCTTTTTTGAGCCACGGCACACTTTTAACATTAAAAAAATCCGGGGGCACACCACCAACCAAAATGACACTCTAACACAGTAATACATATAGTTAATATGTTTTTAAATGTATTTATACACTCAGTGTGAAACCTGGGCCTGTTTCGATGAACACAACATAGATATCCTGGCAGGAATGGCAGAAAGACACAAACTTCCCACACAGAACTCCCATAACCAAGAGAAAATGCTATAAGAGTTTGGTGGGCATTGACCTTGAGTTTTGGGGTTGTAGTTCACCTATATCCAGAGTGCACTGTGGACTCAAACAATGTTGGATCAGGACCAAACTTGGCATGGATACTCAATACGCCCAAATGTGAACATAGATGGAGTTTGTGGAAAATAGACCTTGACATTTGGGAGTTACAGTTTCTGGGATTTATAGTTAATACACAAACAAAGAGCATCCTGAACTCTTGCAACAATGGAATTGAACCAAAGTTGACACACTGAACTCTCATTGCTGGCTTGGCACTGCCCCCTTAAGGCTGGAGAAGCTGTAAGAGAGCTGAAACCGGGGGGAGGGGGCAGAGCCAGGCCGTGCCATGCCCCACCCCCCACCCCACCCCGGCTTCAGCTCTCCCACAGCTTTTCCAGGCTTGAGGTGGCAGTGCCAAACCAGCGGTGGCAAAGCCAGCACAATGGTGACTTGGCACTGTCCCCTTAAGGTTGGAGAAGGTGTGGGCGAGCTGAAGCCGGGGGAAGGGGACGGACCCAGGCCACGCCATGCCCCGCCCCCCGGCTTCAGCTCCACCTAGCTTCTCCAGCCTTGAGGGGGCAGTGCGAGTAGGGGGCGGGAATCATGGACCCCGTCCCCGGCGCCGCTCTCCGCCATGACTCCCGCCCCTCGCTCGCTGAAGTCGCGCGGAGGAGGAGCAGGAGCGGTGGACGGGTTTCAGTGGGCGGGGCTCCTCCGCGCGGCTTCAGCAAGCGAAGGGCGAGAGTCATGGCAGGAGTCATGGCAGATTGGAAGCTGGCTGGGGACATGGCCGAAGGAGGCGGCGCCCCGGCCCCTTCTTTTTCTTCGCCGCCGCCCGGCCCTTCCTCTCCCCCCTTCCCCAAGCAGCAGGAGTTTGGCAGGAGGTGGGTGGGAAGGAAGGGAGGCAGAGAGCTTTTCTCACGGCCCAGCAGGAGGTCCGTCACGGCACACTACTGTGCCACGTCACAGCAGATTGGAAACACTGGATTAATGGGAGAGGCGGTGTTCCCCAATGACATTCCCCTTCCAATGTGAGCTCCAATTAGAAAACTATGGAGGCCCAGCAGAGAAGAAATATGGTATTTTCCTGAACCCCCGAATAAGAGTGTTATGTTGAGTCATAACACTCTTATTCGATAATTTTAAACATGCAAAATAGTTTATTGCAGGTCACACGGGACCTGCGGGAAACCGGGTTTGGCTGGCTAGCGTCATCCGCCGGGCGTGCCAGAAGACGCTAGCTGCACAAACTTGGCTCCCAAGCAGGGCCTGGGCCCTGCGGGAAACCACGTTTGGCCGGCTAGCGTCTTCCGCCGGGCTCGCTGGAAGACGCGAGCCGGACAAATTCAGCTCCCAGGCAGGGCCTGGGCCCTGTGGGGAGACATTCTCCTGGTTTGTGGCTCCGCCGGGCTCGGCAGAGCCACGAACCGAGAGAAAGGCTCCCCGAGGTGACCAGGTTCCCACCTCCTCAGGAAGTGAGCCCACAGGATAGTCTATCCTGTGGGCTCACGTCCAGAGGAAGAGAGCATCGTCCGGCCCCTCCCCTCCTGAGCCTCCCCTGCCTCTCTAGGTCCTAGAGAGGGTCGTGTTTCCCAACCGCTGTTCCGTGATCAGCTGATGTGCCGCAGGAAAACCTCTCTCAGTAGGAGCGGGAAGAAAGGGGAGAGAGGTTTTCTCACGGCACACCAGCTGATCTCTCACAGAACACTAGTGTGCCACGGAACAGCGGTCGGGAAACACTTCTCTATGGGTTGCCATATTGGTCATGAGGTGAAGGCATACAACGACGCCAAATCCTGCTCTGAAAATACACCAGGTGGATCTCCAGGGGTTTCATATTCAGATGACCTGTGACTGATGAAACTCTACCATGTAGGAAATTGAGAAAATCGAGGTTTCGTTGCCGTAAGAACCATCCATCTTTGATTATCTTGATTAGGTATTTTGCCGTGAGAAAGTGAGGCCAAAGGCCTTTCTCTTTTGCCCAGACTCCTTGAAGGGCAGCAAGGAAGCAACTGTTGGATGCTACCGACGTTTTGTGCCGGATTGTGTATTGCCGAGCTACATTTAATAATTATCTCTTGCGTTGCCCTCTTGAAGGCTTGTTCCTGGCATCGTTGCTCTGTGCCCGCAGCATGCCGAGGCCTGAGGAACAGACTCCGCAGTGACTGCTTGTAGACGCCTGCTATGTTACCTTTGTGCGCCAATTAATTACAACCCTTTAATTAGGAAACAGCCCTTTGTGAGTAGTTCAGGTGTTGTCTCCTTGTCTTTGATGCCTTTCCCCAGGGCTTCTTTGACCCAGCCAAGTCCCTCTTCAAAGATGTAGACGCAACGTTGTAGACTCAACATGTTCTCAAATGGTTCGTGTTCTGTTGAATCAGGAATGCTTTTTTTGTCTCTGAAGACATGTTGAACTGTCTCGGCATTCCAAATTTAGCAAGTGCACGAAGCCTCAAAGAAACCACACAACGGGCCTTAAAATTACGACGTCACCTTCCAAGGTACAGAGTCAGTGCGCGGTAGCCTATCTTGTAAAGCCTATCTCGTAAAGCCTCTACTACTTAACAGTTGTTTTGACGTGATTGCCATACCTTGGACCAGTGAAGAAATTGGTGACTCTTCTTAGATAATTTCATGTTTTGAGCAGTGATGTCGTGATCATCAGCATAGATGAAATTCTCCATCCCTTCTGATAGTGGCTGGTCATTTGTTTAAAGGTTTTTCAACCTTTTTTGAGCCGCGGCACATTTTTTACATTTAAAAATTCCTGGGGCACACCACCAACCAAAATAACACTCTAACACAGTAATACATATAGCTAATATGTTTTTAAATGTATTTATACACTCAGTGTGAAACCTGGGCCTGTTTCGATGAACACAACATAGAGATCCTGGCAGGAATGGCAGAAAGACATACACGGTCTTGCTCAACAGCTGTCAGTCTCTCTGTGTGTTTAGTTTTTATCGCAGTCACCCGGTCCTCAGGAAAAACGTACCTGGTCCTCAGGGAAGCCGGCTGGAAAGAGAGCAGCCAGACGGAAGCACACTCTGAGGCAGAGAGTTCCACTGCTGAACAGCTCTCACAGTCAGGAAGTTCTTCCTAATGTTCACCCTCCTATACAGACATGCTTCCTTGTGATATTTGCTTTTCTGCCTGCGCTGTTGTGCTCTCTCTCTCTATATATATGTGTGTGTGTGTGTGTTTTGTGTGTGTGTGTATGTGTAATTTTCATTTGTGGGATTAACATAACTCAAAAACCACTGGACAAATTGCTGCCAAATTTGGCCACAAAACATACTAATACTAACCCAAGTCAAAAAAATTGATTTTGTCATTTGGGAGTTGTAGTTGCTGGGAGTTATAGTTCACCCGCAATCAAAGAGCATTCTGAACTCCACCAATGATGGAATGGAATCAAACTTCCCACACAGAACTCCCATAACCAAGAGAAAATACTATAAGAGTTTGGTGGGCATTGGCCTTGAGTTTTGGAGTTGTAGTTCACCTCCACCCAGAGAGCACTGTGGACTCAAATAATGATGGATCTGGACCACACTTGGCATGAATACTCAATATGCTCAACTATGAACACGCATAGAGTTTGGGGGAAATAGACCTTGATGTTTGGGAGTTGCAGTTAACCTACATCCAGAGAGCACTGTGGACTCAAATAATGATGGGCGGACCTCTTCCTCATGGGGAGTGGGGCACTCCACCTCTTTCCAACCCTCCCTCCGCTCACCTCAGCGTCTCTGCCGGCCTTTCCTCCTCCTCAAATAGCAACCCCTGGGAAGGGGGCGGGGCCCGAGTGACGTCACCCTTCCCTCCTACCTCCCTCGATGGGAGGCTGGCCGGCGCGCGCATAGGAGAAACGGCCGAAGGAGGCGGCGCCCCGGCCCCTTCTTCGCCGCCGCCGCCGCCCGTCCCTTCCTCCTCCTCCCCCCGCAATCAGCGGAGTTCGTCAGGAGGGGGAAGAAAGGGTTTTTCCCACGGCACACCTGATGATCGCTCATGGCACACTAGTGTGCCGCGGCACACCAGTTGGGAAACACTGGTGTAAATGTTAAACATTGATGGAGCAAGCTGATTTTCCCTGTAATAGGCAGTAAGAGCACCTAAAGCTTCAGAGAGCTTCTGTTCAACCATTTCAAACCTCCCTGCTTGAGTGGTGATAGCATGATCGTCGGCATAGATGAAACACTCTGTCCCATCTAGCAGTGGCAATGTTAAACATTGATGGAGCACGCACGCTCCCCTGAGACTCTCTCCGAAGCTTTAGGTGCTCAGCTTGTACATATTTAATACTTACTCTTAATGATCAGCCACTGCCAGAAGGGAAGGAGAGTTTCATCTATGATGACGATCGTGCTATCACCGCTCAATCAGGGAGCTTTGAAATGGTTGAACAGAAGCTCTCCGAAGCTTTAGATCAGGGGTGCTCAGAAAGTCGATCGCGATCGACTGGTCGATCTTGGGACCCAGGGAGGTCGATCCCAGCTGGATGGGACGCTTCTGAGGGGGCGGAGCCATGGCGCGCCAAGCCCCAACCCCTCCGCCAGCTTCAGCATTTCCACTGCTTCTCCTGGGTAGAAGAGGGTAATGCCAAGCCAGTGGTGGCATAGATAGCCACCACTGGCTTGGCATAACCTTTCTGTACCCTGGAGAAGCAGTGGAAATGCTAAAGCCAGAGGAAAAGGGGGTGGAGCTAAACCCCACCAAGCTCCGCCCCCTCTGCCAGCTTGAGCATTTCCACAGGTTCTCAAGAGTAGAAGGGGGTAATGCCAAGCCAGTGGTGGCTATCTATGCCACCACTGGCTTGGCATTACCCTCTTCTACCCAGGAGAAGCAGTGGAAATGCTGAAGCCAGAGGGAGGAGGGGCGGAGCCAAGCCCCCCGCCCCTTCCCCAGCTCCGCCCTGTTCTCTCTTGGTAGATCTTTCTGACTTGGTTTTAGTTTAAGTAGCTCGCATGCTGAAAAAGTGTGGGCACCCCTGCTTTAGATGCTCTTACTGCCTATTAGAGGAAAAACCAGCTGATTCCTAATCCAGGAAGTCGATTGCGATCAACTAGTCCATCGCGAGTTGATATGAGGTAGATTGCTGAATGGGGCGTTTCTGCCCTGTGCGTGGCGCCACCGGTGCCGCGCGCGCGCTCCTACCGCCGCCTTCTGCCCACGCCGCGCTTCTTCCGCGGGAAGGAGGGAGTGCGAGGAGGGGCCTCCGGCGGCGTCCTGCCTCTCTCTGTCGGCTGTCCGCGAGAGAGAGGCAGGGCGCCGTCGGAGGCCCCGCCTCGCGCTCCCCCCTTCCCGCAGAAGCAGCTGCTGGCGAGAGAGAGGTCGGGCGCTGTCGGAGGCCCCGCCTCGTGCTCCCTCCTTCCCGCGGAAGAAGCGCGGCCTGGACGGAAGGCGGCAGCGGGAGTACGTGTACCGTGGCGGCCGCAGCGCATGCGCAGCGGTGGCAGGAGCGGGCATGCGCGCCAGTTAAATCTTGTTTACTTGGTTGTTATAACAGTAGCTCGCATGCTGAACAAGTGTGGGCACCCCTGATCTAAAAGAACAGACAAGCACCTTGAGCTCTCAGGATTACCTGGGAAGGAATCCCACTGCAAAGTTTTTAAGTTTGCTTTTGTTTTTTCTGTACATTATAACTGTATTCTCAATTCGCTTCTGACACGATAAAGAAATGTTTCGTGTTTTGTTACAGTGTTTCCTTGCACTTGAATCCTACCAAATGCTTTTCTCCCGACACACTGCGATGCTAACGCTCTTACCTCTCCGAACCTTCATTTTGTAGGAATTTGGTCTGTCAGTGTTGCAGAGATGAGCACTTGTTAGCCTATTCTCCTTTCTCCACTTCAATGCCGCAGAAGGTTGGGGGTTTTTCCCCCCAAAGTGTTTTTATTACAGTGTCCCAAACTCTGCTCTCAGATGTGATCTAGTTTTTGTCAATCACGCACAAGGTGACAGATAGCGAATGCGTCGTCCAGCCCCGGTCTGCTGGGCTCCCTTCCTCGTTGCGATACGAAAATTCATATTTTTTTTCCAGTTGACTGTCTTCTCATCTCTCTCCTATTACGGCAAATTGTTGTAAAATTGGAATGTGCATGGCCTTCCGCCTCCTGGCTGAGCGCGTCACGTGGCCGACCAGCGGCTCGGTGCGGAGGAGGTTGGCGCGCATGGTCGCCATGGCAACCGCACCACAATTTAGTTACCAGTATTAAAAAAGAAAATAACCCAGAATGGATCTAATCTCAGGCTTTATTTACTTCCCTTCTCTCTCTCTCTCTCTCTCTCTCTCTCTCTCTCTCTCTCTCTCTCTCTCTCTCTTTATGTGCCGTTGGAAGTCATTGCCTTGAAAGGCTCCAGAGTGAAACAAGCCCCTTGGTCTCCCAACGGATGTCCCGGTCCTCAAACACTCTGCTTCTTTTGGAAAAATGCTGCACTTGCAGAGCTCAGGCCGTTGTTGTATTTCAGTGTCAATGTTGACTTTTGTGGAGAGGTGGCTAGTGCCAAGGGAGCGGAAATGGTCGACGTTTTCTAATGTTACACCATTAAGCTGTATTTCTGGAATGGCTAGTGACTGCTGGAAGAGTATTTTGGTTTTCTCAATGTTCAGTGACAGGCCGAGCTACTTGTATGCTTCTGCGAAGGTCTTTAGAGCAATGTTTTTCAACCTTTTTTGAGCCGCGGCACACTTACAAAATCCTGGGGCACACCACCAACCAAAATGACACAAAATGACACTCTAACACAGTAATACATATAGTTAATATGTTTTTAAATGTATTTATACACTCAGTGCGAAACCTGGGCCTGTTTCGATGAACACAACATAGATATCCTGGCAGGAATGGCAGAAAGACACACACGAAGGTCTTGCTGGGAGTTATAGTTCACCGCAATCAAAGAGCATTCTGAACTCCACCAATGATGGAATGGAATCAAACTTCCCACACAGAACGACCATAACCAAGAGAAAATACTATAAGAGTTTGGTGGGCATTGACCTTGATTTTTGGAGTTGTAGTTCACCTATATCCAGAGAGTACTGTGGAGGGGAGGGAGGAAGACATGGGGCGGGTTTTGCCTAATAGCGCCTGCACGGGTCACGTCTTCCTCCCTCCCCTCTCCTGCAGAAGCGGCAGTGTGAGCAAAGCGAGGAAAAGAAGCAGAGTGAGGCTAGGAAGAAGGGAGCCCGAGTGGAGAAGAAAAAGTGTTTGGCAGGAGGGGGAAGAAAGGGGATTGGAGGTTCCCATTTCCCACGGCACACCTGATGATTGCTCACGGCACACTGGTTGGGAAACACTGGTTTAGAGTGTCTTGTAGGTCAGTGTTTCCCAACCGGTGTGCCGTGGGAAATTGGCCTCTGTCCCACGGTTACATCACGGCTGGATTACTGTAACGCCTTATATGTGGGTCTGCCCCGGTCACTAACCCGCAGGATCCAGATTGTGCAGAACGCAGCCGCCAGGCTTCTCACAGGAACATCGATGAGATGCCACATTACACCATCCCTGCAGCGCCTGCACTGGCTGCCAGTTGAGTATAGAGCCTTACATAAGACCTTGACCTTGGCTTTCAAAGCCCTACAGGGCCGGGGCCCAACATACTTAAAGGACCGCTTGCTGATGCCTGCCTACTCAAGGACACCGCGGCCGGCAAACAAGAACCTCCTTTGCGTCCCGGGCGTGAAAGAGGCCCACCTGGAGGCCACGAGACGGAGATCGTTCTCCATTGTGGCCCCCGTTCTCTGGAACTCGATGCCACCGGACCAGAGAGCCTCCTCGACCTGCCCCAGTTCCTGACCGCCTAAAGACCTGGCTATTTAGGAAAGCCCATGGCTAATGCAGAACCAGGAACTCAACTACCTGAGCCTGGCCCTTGCATTTAACCCCTAAATATTTTAATCTAATTTTTAATATTTTTAATATTTGTAATTGTTGAATTGCTATATGTAAGTCGCCCGGAGCACTAACGTGGAGGGCGACTCAGAAATAATAAAGTCAGTCAGTCAGTCAGTCAGTCAGTTAAGCATGGAAATGAGCCCAGCGGAGGGGCGGGGCCTTCCAAACTCAAGCTCAATTCCCAAGCAAACCCTTTCACTACTTTCTGTTGGTAATGAGAGTTCAATCTGCCAAGTTTGGTTCAATTCCATTGTTGCAAGAGTTCAGGATGCTCTTTGATTGTGTGTTAACTATAAATCCCAGAAACTGTAACTCCCAAATGTCAAAGTCTATTTTCCCCAAACTCCATCTGTGTTCACATTTGGGCATATTGAGTATTCAAGCTACGTTTGGTTCTGATCCAACATTGTTTGAGTCCACAGTGCTCTCTGGATATAGGTGAACTACAACTCCAAAACCCAAGGTCAATGCCCACCAAACTCTTATAGTATTTTCTCTTGGTTATGGGAATTCTTTGTGGGAAGTTTGTGTCTTTCTGCCATTCCTGCCAGGATATCTATGTTGTGTTCATCGAAACAGGCCCAGGTTACACACTGAGTGTATAAATACATTTTAAAACATATTAACTATATGTATTACTGTGATAGAGTGTCATTTTGTGTCATTTTGGTTGGTGGTGTGCCCGAGGATTTTGTCAATGTAAAAATGTGCCGCGGCTCAAAAAAGGTTGAAAAACACTGTTGTAGGTCAAGAAGAAGTGGTCGTGATGGGAATTGGCCAACGATCTCCTCCCAACTCTGACCCCGTTCTTCTAGTTGTTCTTTCCCATTCATGCCTCGATCGTAGAGCCTTGTGTGGGATGTGTGCGAACCAAGCAATCTTTGAGAGAATAGTACTTGTCAAAAGTGTCACATTATGTTCAACCGCAGAGTTATTTCATGTCAGAAGGAGGGGTGGGGGGAAAGCTACCCTACAAATGGCGGAAACTTTAATAGCATACTTATCTTCCGGCTTTGTAATTTTCCAGGCAGGATGGCAGAGATGATAGAATAGTTGCACCACAACCTTGAAGCAGATGTTTGCCCCTTGATGGTTTCACCAGCGTCGAGTGTAATTCATTATTCTTCCCTTGTCCGTATTCGGAAGGCTTGGCTTCATAAATATTTTGTTTCGGGCGGCAATTAAACCTACCCAAAGGAGCGCAGCCGGAAGAGGGTTGGAGGCGGTGGTCGACATTGGTGTCCGGTCTCCGCAATGGCTCCTTTGGGCAGAGGCGGTCGTGTCACGGCACCGAAGAGGAGAGTGGTGCATGCGCAAGAACTTGATTAAGGGTCATTGATGTCTAATAGCACAATGTGATGCGAGTCCCGTGAACATAGCATAGTGTTGGCCGTAGGTAGAATGGATACTTTTCTACTGATAGCTTTTTGAGTCTGACTTTTGCCTTTTTTTACACTTTAGCGTGGAGAGTATGTGCTGTGTGCTTTGAGATCTCTCTCTGCTTGTGTGTCAGGAGAGATGTAGTGATTGTGTCTTTCCCTCTCTTGAAACCTTAGAAGAGACTAGCTGTGCCCTGCCATACGTTGCTGTGGCCTATAGTAAAAATTTTCAAAGTATAGGTAGATATCTGGACTATTATGAAAGAGAGGTACCTACCTACGAAAAAAGAGGAGGCTAGAGTGCGTGTGGCATCGGAAGCGGAGCAGATCAGCCCATGCACGCCTGGTCTCTTATCTGAGAACCTACGGCGCAGCAACGAAGGCCGCACAGAATACATCCATTGCGGCCAAGGTGGCCGCTGCTAAGAACCGTCTCTCTTTCCTTCCTCCCCCCCTTCTCTACTTTTTCATCTCCTTTCATCCCTCCCTGTTTCCTTTCTTCTTTCACCTTTTATTTCCTTTTCTCCTACCTTTCCTTTTTTTTTCCCTTTCTACTTGCTCTTCTTACTTCCTTTGGGACCTCCTTCCTTCCTTTCTTCCTTCCTTACTGCCTTCCCTCTTTTCCCCCCTCCCTCCTTCTCTCTTTCCTTCCTTCCCCCTTTCCCTCTTTCATTCCTTCCCTTTTTCCCTTCCTCCTTTCTTTTCTCATTCCTTCCTGTCTGTTCTCCCCAATACCATGGTAGACTCCCTTCTAACTCTATTCTATGAGTGTATTTAATATAGTAATATATAGTAGTAACATTATATTATTTTGTATGTATGTATGTGTGCGGAGGGCGGATATGTGGCAGCTTTCTGATTGGTTTCCACTGTGATATTATTTGCATATTTATTTATTTATTTACTTTATTTATATTCCGCTCTTCTCGCCCCGAAGGGGACTCAGAGCGGATTACAGTACACATACTTGCAGACAATCCCTGCAGTTCAACATATGACATATAAACATGTGACATTTATCACAATACAGTACACTACATACATTTTTGACATATTATACATATATAGGCAAACAGAGGCAAACTTTCTGGCCACCAGGGGGAGCTGATGTACTCCTCATCTCTCTCAGCGTTTCCTTCCAGTGCCCCTTTGTTGTTTCTTCCGCATTCCTCAGCGATTCTTAATGGCCTCATGAATCAGTCAAAATTTGCTTCTGATTGGCCAGCGTCAAAATTCTAAGACTCTGAAGTGGCTGAGAGGGGAAAGGCAAGGGTCTGAGGCTGTCAAAAATGGTGATTGGTTGCCACGGTGGTGTTATTTGCATATGGGTTCTGATTGGTTCACCTCAACATTCCAACATTCTGAAGTGGCTGAGTGGAAAGGCAAGGGCCTTAGTGGCATCTTCTACTTTTTTAGGATTTAGGTTTTTAAAGTTATTTTTAGTTCTTTTTTTGTTTTTTGTTGGTCACACATTGCATTGGGAGACATTTTGCTGCCAAATTTGGTGTGATTCCGTTCAGTGGTTCTTTTGTTTACTTCAGCCTCATTACGGACAGAGCACTTGATCATCTCCCGGGTCGCCAGGGCGATCAGCCGCCTCAGATCGCCGAATGCTCCCCCTGCAGGCCCAGATCGCCTCCAGGGATGGCAGGCACTCCAAGGCAGGGTGATCAGCTGGGGAACGGCTGGGGTCGAGAGTGGTCGGAGGCCTGCAGCCTCCGATTGCCTGCTGCTCTGCTCTCCTCTGCTGCGGTGGTGGCTGGGTCCATCCTCTGGGCTGGATCCATTGGGCCATTCCATCTTGGGATCCTTCCTCTCTTGAGGATGTCAGCCTCTATCTTGGTTCGCACCTTGTCTTCTTGAATTTAATTCAATTTTATTTTAGTGGTTTTTATTATTATTTTATAATAATTTTATAATAATAATAATATAATGTTATATTTTATTATAATTTCAATATATTATAATGTCTATATATATACTATAATATTATATATATATATTAATAATATATGAATATTTCTTGATATATTAATATGTTAATATTAATGATGTGTAATATATAGTAAATATAGTAAATACATAAATAAATAATGTAGATTAGAATGTAGTTCAGCCTTTAGGTGCGGCCCTCCATAATATTTTTTGGCTCTCATGTGGCCCCTTGGAAGAGCCACCAAAAGCCCTCCCTCCAATGACATTTCAGGTTATAGCAAGCATCATGAATATGTAGCCCAACCCTTGCCGATGTCCTCCCCAAACACCATGCTGCCCACCATCCAAGTAATGGGAATGTGGTGCAGCTGGCTGGGTGTCAGCTGCATAAGATCTCTACTGACCAGAAGGTCATGAGTTTGAGGCCTGCCCGGGTCGAGGTGGACTCTCGGCCTATTGTGTAGCCTGTTGTCGATCTTTGTTAAAGACAGTTGCATCTGTCAAGTAGGAAATTAAGGCACCACTTAGTGGGGAGGCTAAATTTAACTGATTTACGAGGCCATAATAAAAGATCTCCAAAAAACACGCTGAGGATTGGAGGAGTGCAACAGCTCCCCCTGGTGGCCAGATGTTAAATTGCCTCTGTCTGTCTTGTGTATTTGTGTATCTAAATGTAATGTGTACATTGTAATCCGCCCTGAGTCCCCTGCGGGGTGAGAAGGGCGGAATAGAAATGAAGTAAATAAATAAATAAATAAATAAATAATGTTTTCATTCGGGGACAATTTCATCCTAGATTTTACCGTGTTTCCTCTACCACAGACACCCCAGTGTTTCTTACTCTCTGCATTAGCATGGAATTTGCATGATCCCGCCCACTGCCTCTCCCTTAACCCTTACCTACTCTTTTCAGCGCTGTCTGCACAACAAACAAAGCAGAACTAATCTGCAACTAAACATACTGGAGGAATTTGGGGGATTGACTCCACATGATGGAAGTTGTAGTTCACCCTGCATCAAGTTCACCCCCACTGACAATGGACCTAGACCACATTTGGCACACAGAACCCCCGTGGCCAAGAAAAATACTGGACAGCTTTGGGGGGAATTCACAATGCTTTATAGCTGTTGAAGGTACTGGGATTTTTAGTTCACCTGCAATCAAAGAGCACCGTGGACCCCACCTGTTTGTTTCTGGATGCTCTGTATATTTTGGGTAGTTTTCCTGCTACATGGTAGAGCAAGTTCTCTTTGGGGAACGCTATCGGTTGTGTTTCTCATTTATTTTGCGGACAGTTTCCTTTCAAGGCTGTTTCCTGTTCCGCATGCGTCTTTTGCTTCCTTTTTTTTTTACCGATCTAATTTGCATGAAAACAACATCTGTGTTTGTGTTCATCTGCTGCCGCTGCTATTGTTAGCTCCCAGACCTAGTTGAAGCCATTGGCTGCGCTCCATAAGTCGGATCGTACATAGGCTTCCGCTTTTTGAAACAGCGCACCCTCCATCCAGCGCATCATCCAATAGAATAGCAAAATTGCGTATTCTTTTGCACATCTCTTTGCTGTTTAATATCATAATTCTGTAGAAATTTGTATCGTGTTAGGGGCGACTTGAGAAACTATAATAATATACTTTATATTATTTACTAGCTGTACCCGGCACGCATTGCTGTGCCCTATTTTGGAGATGCGAGGAAGTCTGAGTATGTATGGGTTGGAGTTGTTGTTAGTTATGGTGTTGTTGGGATCAAGGCTGTGTTGTCGTGGGTTGTTTTGGTGGGTGGGATGTTGGAGTCCTGTGGAGTTGTTGTTGTGTGGTGTTGCTGGCGTTCTGCATTGCTTGTGGATATACAATGTTTTTGTCTTTCCGTCTGCTGTGTTGATGTAGAGGTTGATGCGTGTGTGGGTGGGGTACTTTGGAAGTGAGTGGAGGTACTTGAAATCCCATTATCCATGGTGTGTCCTCTTCTAATCTGCAGTCGAATGGAGTGTGGGTCTTGGGGGGCATTGTTTGCCAAGTTTGGTCTTTATCGGTCTTGGTTCTGGGACACAGTGGTCTGTGGGGAATGATGGGTTTTGAAGTACTACAAATCCCATTATCCATGGAGGTACTTCAAGTCCCATAATCCATGGTCCACCCTCCTCCAAACTGTAGTATAATGTAGCGTGGGTCACAGGGGCTCTGTGTGCCAAGGTAGGTTACTGTAAATTCAGGCCATACACAGTGTCCCATGAGCTGAGGCCTAGTCAGGAACAGCAAGTTAATGAAGCCTTACTGTCAATTCAGGCCATACGCAATGTCCAATGAGCTGAGGGCTAGTCGGGAGAATCAAGTTAATGAAGCCTTACTGTCAATTCAGAGCGTAAACAGCATTCCATTAAGTGAGGCCTAGTCAGGGAAATTAAGTTAATGAAGCCTTACTGTCAATTTTGGGCGTGGTCTGTGATTTGTAGGGGTGTAAATTTTCTGTGGGAAGTGAATTGGGTGTTTGTGTTTGCCTTATCCTGCCCTTTGCCTTATCCTCCTCTGACAGTTTATTATGGGTCGGAATGTTCATGTTGGCTGGCCAGTACAGGAGTTATGCAAATCCGCCCTTATTGGCAGCCAATCATGTTATCAGAATGTAGAGACTGGGAGAGTCGTTGGCAGCCCCGGAGGATGCTGGGAAATGTAGTTTTTTTAACTTGTTGTTTTGGGGGCCTTTTAGGTTTTGGGGGAGAAAGTTTCTTTGCTACAAACGTACCTTGTCTGAGGCCTATTTCTGTTTGGTGTCTCTGCGTTGTAAGGTTTCTCTGTTTTGACAGTTCCATGACGACTCTTCCTTTATATATATAGATTTATTTATTTATTTCCGACATTTATATGCTGCCCTTCTCACAGGCCTGGATTAACACCTTTTTGCACCCTAGGCCACACTTTGGAATTACGCCCCCTTTAAGCCAACCTCTACCGCACGCCCCCCTCCCCTGCCGGGCAGTAGAGCAAGAAGACCGAGGCTACCAGGAGGCTCCGGCAGGCGCTTCCCATGGCCAGGTGGAAGGAGGAGTATCCCGGGCAGCCGAGAGCCAGGGGCCGGGCCAGGACAGGAGAGCCGAGGCGAAGCGAGCGGGCGGGCGGCCCGGTGTCCTCCGTCCCTGTGTCCGTCCGTCCGTGCCTGGCCGGTGTGCCAGAAAGGCAGAAGAGTCCCGCCTGGCAGGGCAAGGGGCAGGCCACATTCTCCACCGGGGGCGAAGGAGGGCTGGCTGTGGGCGTGGGCCATGCCCACAGCCAACCCCCCCTCCCACCTGGCAAAGAACGTGTCCCGTCCCCCCCCGCAGACCCTGAAGCCTTGACCCCGACCCTCGCTCGGCCCAAGTCTTCTGGAGGAGCCTCCTCCTCCCCTCCCTCCCTGCCTGTCTGCCTGATGGTTGCAAAGATCCTGGGCTGCCCCCCCCCCCGAAGATGTGCCCTCAAGGGCGGAGGCTCCCCGAGGGGGCGGGTCCGTTGCCAAACGAGAGCAAAAGGGGCCCCCTCCCTCCCTCCCGCAAAAGCCACGTTTCGGCAGTTGAACCCACTCTCCCCACCCATGTTTTGATGATAGAAGCCACGAGGAAAGACTGGCTGACATGGGCAACTCACCAGCCCTGGAGGAGACTCCAGCAAGAAAGACCCTCCCCCCGGGACTGCCCCCCACAGTGCCAACCAATTATATTGTTTGAATGTAGAGGCTTGGATTCTTGGATGCTGGCCAATCAGAGTCCTTTATGCAAATAATCCCACAGTGGCAACCAAGAATGTTGGAGTTCTGAAATGCTGCCACATATTCCTCCTGCCACCTCCCGCCGTCCGCACCTCTCCCGCCGTCCGCACCTCCCGCCGCAAACACTGACTTTTATTATATACATAGATTATTTATTCATATTATTTTATAATAATATACTTTATACTCTCCCCAAGTGGACTCAGAACGGATTGCAGTACACATGTATAACGAACTTTCAATGGCGTTATACAGTTAACAAAGACAGACAGTACATAAACAGAGGTAAAGGCTTTCCATCTTTTTACATCTCCAGCATCTGGAGGCTGTGCTCAACTCTGGCCACTGGGGGTGCTGTCGCTCTATATTCCATGCCGAGGAGCTTTGTTGTCTTTAAACCAGTGCTTCCTAATGTTCCTAATGCCACAACCACTTAATACAGTTCCTCATGTTGTGCTGACCCCCAACCATAACATTTTTTTCGTTGCTACTTCAAAACTCTCATTTTGCAAGTGTTATGAACGTAAATATCTAATATGCAGGGTGTATTTTCATTTACAAATACCCAATATGGCCAAATTTGAATATTGGTGGGGTTCAGGAGGATTGATTTTGTCATTTGAGAGTTGTAGTTGCTGTTGTTGATGTTCCGCAGGTCTCCGCCCCTTCAATTCTCTCCCCATTGTGCCCCGGTGTGATCTCCAGATTGGCTGGGGCGTGCGCGCTTTTCCTTTCTCTCTGTCTTTTTTTGCCAGCCAAGTGCCGTTTTAGTTTTTCCCCCCTGTGTTGTTATCTTGGGGGGAGGGGAGGGCTGTATGTCCGCGCATGCGCTGTGGAGCAGTGGCACGGGGATCATGGTAGCTGTAGTTCCCCTGGTTTGTAGGGCTTGTAGAGTATGCGCATGCCTCGGGAGGTCTGCGAAGCTCCTGCCAGTGTTGTTGGCGAGGCGCGCGCAGGAGCCCTGGCGCCGAACTGCCGATAGGAAGGGTGTTCTTATTTTTCTCTGCGTTGGGGCGGGGGAAGGGAGAGAAGGGCCCAGTGGGCATGGGCTGTATGTCAGCCCATGCGCCATACAGCTTTGGCACGGGGATCATGGGAATGGTAGTTCCCCAGGTTTTGGAGGGTTTTGACGGTTTTGTTTGAGTTATGGGGAAATTTTTTGGGTGGTAAACATACCTTGTTGGGTTGTGTGTGTATGTGGACTGGTTTGGTGTGTCTGCGTTGTGTGGTTTTGCTGTCTATAGGCTACTGAACACGACAGCTCTTCTTTTATATATATAGATGTGTTCAGTTTCGATCTATTCTTAGATACCGTGGAGTGTATTGACTCTTTTTTTCAACCTTTCTTATTGTCCCTTGTGGTGACTTATCCTGTAGTACACCCTGTTTCGTTTTTGCTTTTTCTGAATGTGCACATAATACGTTATCATCAGCATATTAGATTTCTATAACAGATGTTGTTGTGACCTTAGTTTGGGCTTTCAGTCTGCTGAGGTTAAATAGCTTGCTATGTTTTCCACTCCACAACAAGATGAAATATCATAGCCATGAAGATGGAAAATAAAGGGTAAGAAAAATAGTGATAAAATATGAATCATTGGTCTCCGTAAAAAATAGCACACAATCCGAAGTTGCATAACTTGGATGAGGGAGTCGTGCCTAATAACCACGGCTTTTTCTCCTTGTGTGTTTCCCCCACCCCTTCAAAACGTTGTGAAATGCCGGATATTACAAAATGGCCTCTTATTATTAAAACACAGATGTGTCAGCCGGCTCGGCCGCCAGCAGGAAAAGTGGCTTTTAAAATATGTCTTTCTCTCTTTTTTCATACCCTGGTGATAGACTGTTGGCAGGCCTGCCGGCTACCACCACTGCACCTGGACAAACATGGGAGTGGAAAGGTTCAACAGAAGCTCGGGGTTAGGCAGAAAGCAAAGGTGGGGAAAGAAAAGGAAATTCACTCTTGCGAACTTGGAAATGATGAACGGCTTGAAGTACGGAGACTATAGAAAAGGTTCTGCAGGGTCAGACCAAAGGCCTAATGAGTCCGCCAGAGCCAATTGGGTGCCGAGGAGAAGCCCACAAACAGCGTAGTATCACTCTTTTTTTCCCGAGAGTGATGCTAAGGTAGGGGTAGGCAACCTATGGCCTGCGGGCCGGATGCAGCCCAGCAGCCGATTCTGTCCGCCTCGGGGAGAAGGGTGTCAGGGGCGGGGCCAAGAGGAAGGGGTGCCGTTGCCGCCATCTTCTTTAATTTAATTTAATTTAATTTTAGTGGGTTTTATTATTATTTTATAATAATTTTATTATAATAATATAATAAATAATATTATATTATATTATAATTTCAATATATGCCTATATACTGTAGATATACTATAATATAATAATTATGATATTAATACTAATAATATATGGATATTTCTTGATATATTAATATTAATGATGTGTAATATATAGTAAATATAGCAAATAAATAAATAAATAATGTACAGTAGATTAGAATGTAGATCAGCCTTTAGGTGCGGCCCTCCATAATATTTTTTGGTTCTCATGTGGTCCCTTGGAAAAAATAATTGCCCACCCCTGTGCTAAGGCAACTTAAATCATAATACCAGACAGGAAACAATCAGGGCCAGCTAACACCTCCCAACAATAGATTTCCCCCAGGCAGCAATCAGCCAGTCTTTTGAACCTGCAAGGCCATTCAGTGCCATTCGGATTACTACTGACCGAAAGGTCATGAGTTCGAAGCCAGCCTGGATTGGAGTGAGCTCCTGAACAAAATTGTGTAGCTTGTTGTTGACCTTTGCAGCCCGAAAGTCAGTTGCATCTGTCAAATAGGAAATGTAGGTACCACTTTGTGAGGAGGCTAATTTAACTGATTTACGACACCATAAATATCTCCAGAAAGTACTGTATGCAAAGAATGAGGAAGTGACAGAAGCTGGAATGTTAAATAGCCTCTGTCTGTCTATATATGTTGTGTTCCTATGCCCTATGGTAGTGTGTCCCAACCAGTGTGCCATGGCACACTAGTGTGCCGTGAACGATCATCAGGTGTGCCGTAGGAAATGGGAACCTCCAAGACCCTTTCTTCCCCCTCCTGCCGAACACTTTTTCTTCTCCACTCGGGCTCCCTTCGTCCCAGCCTCGCTCTGCTCGCTCTGCTCGTTTGCCTCGCTTTGCTCCGGGGCGAGTCTGCGGAGTAGCGCCCACACGGGTCACGTCTTCCTCCCTCCCCCCTCCCCTCCTGAACAACCTCACGCTGCTCCCTGGGATCAAAATGGCGTCAGAAGCGGCAGTGGAGAAGAAAAAGTAAGTGTTGGGCAGGAGGGGGAAGAAAGGGCGCGAAGGGGGGGAGGAAGAGGTCTCTGTCGAAAGCTGGCATGGCCAAACTTGGACCTTCCAAGTGTTTTGGACTCCAACTCCCACCATTCCTAGCAGCCTCAGGCCCTTTTCCTTTCCCCCCCTCAACCACTTAAGCAGGAAAGGGCCTCAGGCTGTTAGGAATGGTGGGAGTTGAAGTCCAAAGCACCCAGAGGGCCAAAGTTTTCCCATGCCTGTTTTAGGGACCTTAAAGTGGTGAGCCTCCTTCCAACATTGTGACTCTGGATAGAAAACAAACAACAACATAACATAACATTGTTTGAGTCCACAGTGCTCTCTGGGTGTAGGTGAACTACAACTTCCAAACTCAAGGTCAATTCCCAAGCAAACCCTTTCAGTACTTTCTGTTGGTAATGAGAGTTCAATATGCCAAGTTTGGTTCAATTCCATTGTTGCAAGAGTTCACGATGCTCTTTGATGGTGTGTTAACTATAAATCCCAGAAACTGTAACTCCCAAATGTCAAGGTCTATTTTCCCCAAACTCCATCTGTGTTCACATTTGGGCATATTGAGTACTCATGCCAAGTTTGGTCCTGATCCAACATTGTTTGAGTCCACAGCGCTCTCTGGATGTAGGTGAACTACAACTCCAAAACTCAAGGTCAATGCCCACCAAACTCTTATAGTATTTTCTCTTGGTTATGGGAGTTCTGTGTGGGAAGTTTGTGTCTTTCTGCCATTCCTGCCAGGAGATCTATGTTGTGTTCATCGAAACAGGTCCAGGTTTCACACTGAGTGTATAAATACATTAAAAGACATATTAACATATTAACAGTATGTATTACTGTGTTAGAGTGTCATTTGGTGTCATTTTGGTTGGTGGTGTGCCCCAGGATTTGGTAAATGTAAAAAATGTGCTGCGGCTCAAAAAAGCTTGAAAAACACTGCCCTATGGCATTGAATGTTTGCCATGTATATGTACATTGTAATCCGCTCTATGTCCCCTGCTGGGTGAAAAGTGTGGAATATAAATACTGTAAATAATAAATAACCAAGGCGGCCAGTTGCAACATTCACACGTGCCTCAAGCAAACAAGAGTTCTTTCCCCCACCCTGGACTTTCCACAGATATATAAACCCAATTTTACGCGGATGTACTTGCTTTTAATCTATACTAAGGACAACGTAGGTTCTTCTGAAGTCACAATTAGAGTAAGGTTGTGTGTGAGAGAGAGAAACCTCAAGTTGCTTCTTGTGTGAGAGATTTGGCCGTCTGCAAGGAAAGGACGCCCAGGTTTTTTGATGTTTGGCCATCCTTGTTGGAGGCTTTTCTGATGTATGGGGAGCTGGAGCTGACAGACTGAGCTCTCCCCGGATTCGAACCACTGAGCGACTTGAGAAACTGCAAGTTGCTTCTGATGTGAGAGAATTGGCCAAGCGGGCGCCATTTCCTCCAGCCCGCTTTGGCCGCCCCGCCAGCAGCCTCCGCCGACAGCCTTTGTAGCGGGCAAGGAAGGAAAGGCAAAGCGCATAGAGAAGCCCCTGCAGATCCCCAGCCTCGCCACCCGTGGCTCCCGCACCTCCTCCTCCTCCTCAGATTTTGGAGGAACAGGACGAAGAGTGGCTGCTTGGAGGCCAGGCGCACGCCAGCAGCCCCATCTCTTCTCCTGCCTCCGCCGAAAGGGCAGCGTCCAGGGTGAGTGGCCTCCTTTCCCGCCTTTTGCTGCCTCCTCAGTAGAGATCTCTCTCTCTCTTTCTCTCTCTCCTGCCCCAGGCCGCCGCCGGGCCCTCTCCGCTGCCCAAGTGGAGGAGGCCTCCGTCTGGGGCAGGCACCTGCAGCCAGGCGCGCTCTCCTCCGCCGGCACCCGTCTGGGAGGGAGGGAGACCTCGCTGGAGGTTTCCTCCCAGAAGCACACTCTCCCCATTTCCTCCCAGAACCACGCTCTCCTGACATTTCGCCCTCAGGGGCGGGCTAAAACAACATTTGGGAAGGGGGAAATCCGTGATCTGCGCCCCCTTCGGCTTGCACGCCTAGGTCATTGGCTAGGGTGGCCTTATGGGTAATCCGGGCCTGGCCCAGAGGTTACTCAGATGTTTTGATGTTTTTACCATTGTTCGGCCCTAACTGCTGAGGCTTTCCAGAGCTTCTTTGCGGACAAGATTTTGGCCCTCCGCCGGGACCTTCCTCCTACTCTTGATACAGTTAGCGAACTTGAGACACCGTGGCCTCTTGCCGGGCCCACCTTCGACCAGTTTCGGCCACTGGACGCAGAAGCTGTTGATAGGATAGTCACTGCAACCCTCGATCTGTGCCCCTCCTGGCTGGTGAAAGCCTTCCTGGAGGGGTTACGTGACCCCCTGTTGCAACTAGTCAACACCTCCCTTGAGCAAGGAGTGTTTCCAGGGGGATTAAAAGAGGCAGTGGTCACTCCATTGCTGAAGAAGCAGAGCTTAGATCCGTCGGTCCCTTCCAACTACCGCCCGGTGTCGAATTTGTCGTTCCTGGGCAAGGTAGTTGAGAGGGCAGCAATGGAGCAGTTGAAGTCCTACCTAGATGATGCAACTTGGCTAGACCCCTTCCAGTCCGGCATCCGTTCTGGGCATGGGACGGAGACGGTGTTGGTCGCCATCACAGACAAGCTGCGTTGCCAACTAGATCACGGTGGATTGGCGCTGCTCGTGTTATTGGACCTCACAGCAGCATTTGATACTGTCGATTATGATCTTTTGACCCACCGTCTGGCCATGGCCGGGGTGAGGGGTACAGTCCTTAATTGGCTGTCCTCTTTCCTCCGGAACCGGCTCCAGCGAGTGAGGAGGGGCGAGGTTGTCTCAGGAGGTGCCCTCCTTCATTGCGGGGTCCCTCAGGGGGCAATCCTCTCCCCTTTATTATTTAACATCTACGTCCGACCACTTGCTCGGTTGGTACGCAGCTTCGGCCTGGAATGTCCCCAATATGCGGATGACACTCAGCTCGTTCTGGGGATAGAGGGCCACCCCAACTCCGTACCTGATAATTTCCATCGTTGCCTAGAAGCCGTCACTGGATGGCTGCGAGCCAGTAGGTTGAACGTGAATCCGAACAAGACGGCGATCCTGTGGCTGGGCCGTCCAGGCACGAGTGAGATCCGGCTTCCAACCCTGGACGGGGCGACACTTCGCCCGTCACCATCGGCCAAAAGCTTAGGAGTCACGCTTGACTCCCATCTGACAATGGAGAAACATATCTCCATTGTCAGTGGAACAGCATTTCACTAACTCCGGCAGGCGAGGAAGCTGGCTCCCTACCTGTCCCGCCACGACCTAGCCACAGTGGTCCAAGCCACGGTCATCTCAAGACTGGACTACTGTAATGCTCTCTTCATTGGCCTTCCTCTGTCGGTGATCCGGAAGCTTAAGCTGGTGCAGAACGTCGCAGCTCGGCTGTTGGCAGGCCTTCCATCTCGCTGTCACATCACGCCGGTCCTGCGGGGACTGCACTGGCTCCCAATAGATCACCTTCAAAGTGCTGGTTTTAACCTTTAAGGCCTTGAACGGTCTGGGGCCAGTGTATCTTAAGGGACCGCCTCTCCCCATATAGCCCTGTAAGACCACTGAGATCTGAATCATCGAACCTCCTGATGATACCGAGTCACACGGCCCTCTACTTGACCGCAACAAGGAGGAGAGCCTTTAGCGTCATTGCCCCAGCCCTACCCCCCACCATTCATTCGTTGCCTAATTTGCTGGCCTTTAGAAAGGCCTGCAAAACCTACCTGTTTATGAAGGCATTTCGGCAAGAACAATGCTAGGGCTCTAAGATATGGCCAAGGGCTATGACCACACGTAGCGGGCGTACGCCACTGTCTGATTTAACTGCGGATGTAACTTTGACATCCTACCACGTTTTAATATGTTATTGTGTAGCTGCGTTTTTATTGTGTTTTTATTGTGTTTTTTTACTGTGTTTTAATGATCTCTAGTGTTTTATTGACTGTAAGTCGCCCCGAGCCAATCGGAAGGGGCGACTGAGAAATCGAAATAATAAATAAATAAATTGTTCTGGGAGGCTTCTCTCATGTCCCCGCATGGGAAGCTGGAGCTGACAGAGGGAGCTCAACCCGCTCTCCCTGGATTCGAACCTCCGACCTGTCAGTCTTCAGTCCTGCCAGCACAAGGGTTTATTTCACTTGCTATTTTAAAGGCAGATGGATAGGAAGATGCGAGAGAAGGAACAAGCCTCTTCATTTAAACTAATTGGATTTGACACACAGGTCCGCAACGGGAAATACTCCATCCTGCAAAGGATGCGGTGGCCGTAATGCCGGCTGCTTTTCCCTGCAAATAAATAAATATCTCCACTTCAGAAGCTCAATTGTGCTTGATAATTCCCGTCCTCTGTGAAAAATAAGGATAAAGGAGGCTTTTTCTCCTTCCTGGCTGCCATTACGTGCCTCTCATGCGCGCACACAAAAAAGAAGGGAAACCATTTTTCTCTGAACAGCTCATTCCCTAAGCTCCGAAATGGATTTCCCTCCAGCCGCTGTCATTCAATTATCACCTCGGGAAATGCACAGATATAACTGATGATCCCTTTAAAACGGGCCCGCAGCCTTCTCCCGCTCCCTCCCATCCTTCACGTCTCGCCTTGCTCCCATCATTAAACGTAACACCGCCCCGACGTACATTATATAGGGTGACCCTGACGGCTGTCACTTTGATGCTGTGCCGAGATAATAAGATTGCACATGTAATGAAGGGCAGATAAATAGGGAAATGTTTACGGGATGGTGCGCGGTGGGTTGGAAGAGCTTTTATGGCCTCCTGCCTCTCTCCTCCTCTTTGCGTCCGCGGATTTGCAGGAAAAGAAAATGACAGCCGTCGGAGGCCAAATGACAGCCCTGTGGTGCCATTCCAAAACTCGAGTCAACCTAACCCGGATACAAAGGAGTTGAGAAAGGGTCGCCAACACTGAAGAGTCATTAAATCGACCCAATAAGTTGGCATAATATTCACCATTGATTTTTTTACCCTTTTGAAGGTAGTCAATGTGGATTATACCGCGCGCATCCCAAAAAACGGTCGCCGTGACTTTATTGGCTGACAAATCCACCTTGGCCTTCTTTGGCGAGAAACCCACTGTTTTGACTACTGTTTGGTCTCTGATGTGTTGTGGTGGATCCACGTTTCGTCCACGGTTACGAAACGGCGCAAAAACCCGTCCATATTGCGGTTGAACAACGCCAAACACTCCTGCGAAATTGTCACACGATTGCGTTTGTGGTCGATTGTGAGCAAACGCGGCACCCATTTTGCGGAAAGCTTTCTCATACCCAAGGGATCATTTAAAATTGAAACCACTGAGCCATGTGAGATGCCTATGGCTTCCGCAATCTCTCGCACTTTCAATCTCCGATCGGCCAACACCATATTGTGATTTTTTTTCAATTGTCTCGGGTGTGGAGAACTCAACTGGGCGTCCAGAACGTTCGGCATCTTCCATGCTTGTATGGCCACAACAAAATTCAGTCAGCCACTTTTTATCATTGAAATTAATGGTGCAGAGTCCCCATCGTATTTATCAAGCTTAGCCTTGGTTTGAGTGATGGTTTTTTCCCGCAAAAAATAATGCTTAATGAGCACATAAAATTCACTTTTTTCCATTTTCTCCTCAAATCACGTGGTAGTCTGCTATCAATGGCTGACAAACACAAACTAAATGACACAGCTTGTTCAGATTTTGACAGGAGTCAACTGACAGATGCCTCTTGACAGGAGCAGTGTTGCCCTTTCAGTTCAGAGGCGGGAAATTCAAAATAGTCATGAACTTATTGACCCGCCTTCGTACCGTATATACTCAAAGATAAGCCGAGATCCATTGCTTGCAAGATATGATGTATTTCTCTCTCCTCTATTCTCCCTTAACAGTGGGGGGTTTTTTTCTTGTTTATAGCTTTTGTACATCTCTGGTCATGATAGATAAAGGTAAAGGTTTTCCCCTGACATTGAGTCCAGTCGTATCTGACTCTGGGGGTTGGTGCTCATCTCCCTTTCTAAGCTGAAGAGTCGGCGTTGTCCATAGACACCTCCAAGGTCATGTGGCCAGCATGACTGCATGGAGCGCTGTTACCTTCCCGCCGGAGCGGTATCTATGGATCTACTCACATTTGCGTGTTTTTAAACTGCTAGGTTGGCAAGAAGCTGGGGCTGACAGCGGGAGCTCACTCCGTTCCCCAGATTCGAACCCACGTCCTTTCGGTCAAACAAGTTCAGCAGATCAGCGATTTAACCCACTGCACCATGATATACCCCATTTTATTTATTTATTTATTTACTTACTTTGCTTCTAGACCGCCTCTCTCAACCCGAAGGCGACTCAAGGCGGTGTACAAATGGCAAGAACTGCCCAAATAAAGTAAAATAAATGGATTACCGCTATATTTATTTATTTACGACATTTACAGTATATGCCGCCCTTCTCACCCTCAAAGCGGCTTACAAGTAAAATGTAAATACAATAGATTATATTACTAGCTTGGGGACCCAGCGGTGCCCGGGTTATTTGAGGAAGGCATTGTGTGCCAAGGTTGGTTCCTATTAGATGTTTATGTGGCTTGCAGTGGTCTCAGGAACTTAGTGAAGGTACTGCAAGTCCCATTGGCCATGGTCCACCCCCCTCCAAATAGCACCAGGATGTAGAGTGGGTCATGGGGGCTCTGTGTGTCACAGTTGGTCTTGATCATTTTTTGGATGAGGGTTGCAGCGGTCTCGGAAGGTGAGTGAAGGTATTTCAAGTCCCATCACCTGTGGTCCGTCCTCCTTGAAACAGTACCAGGGTGCTGAGTGGGTCAAGGGGGCTCTGTGTGCTTATTTTGGTCTGTAGTGGTCAGATGAGGGTCACGTTGTGAAGTGGGCCATTGGGCCCCTGTGTGCCAAGTTTGGTCCTGATCTGTCACTGCTGTGGGCCGCAGTGTCTGACTGCCTGAGGCCTTTCCTTTTGCCTCCGCGTCACCTTAGAATGTTGGAATGTGGATGGCCAATCGGAGTCCTTTATGCAAATACCATTTCATTGGCCACCAATCCCCTCTGTCTGGGGCCGTAGAATGTTGGAGTTCTGAGGCTGGCCAATCAGAGTCCTTTATGCAAATAACCCCATAGTGGCAACCTATCGAAACGCTGTCACATATTCATTGGCACCTCTGCACCTCCCAGAAAATGAACATTCCATTTCCATTTGCCATAGCACAATATTAATTTTATATATTACATTGTACTATAACATTATACTGTAATATTATTAGTCATGTTACATGCAATATAAAATATATAATTATAATATCATATTATGAGTAGTATTATATTGTATTATATTATTATATTATCAATATTATATGTATATTATACATAGAGAGAGAGAGAGAGAGAGAGAGTAATTCAGATCAGATATCATTCGTTCCCCTGTTTTTGAACATCCTGTCTTGTGGCTGCCCTTTTTTCTGGTTTCTTGGACTTGTGTAAAAATAGCTCGGCAGCACAGCGCATGGAACTTGAGAGCTTCGCTGTCTGCTTTGCTTCCTGGGCTGGAGATAATTTTAGCAGGAAGGGATATATTGGGCCTGAAAGCCTCCCTCTTGGCTCTTATGTTTCACTCCACTCATAAGCAAGTGAGCAATGTGTCTTATCATTCTGTATTGTGCCAGCAGGTGCTGCTCTACTTTTGCCCTCAAAGATGACAAAATCCATTAAACTTGTGTTTCTCAACCTTCCTAATGCCGCCCCCTTTATATATTTATTTATTTATTTATTTGCTAGCTGAGGACCCGGCGGTGCCCGGGTTAATTGAGAAAGGCATTGTGTGGCAAGGTTGGTCTTTATGAGCTGGTTATGTGACTTGTAGTGGTCTCTGGAAGTGAGTGAAGGTACTGGAAGTCCTATCAGCCACGGTCCCCCCTTCTCCAAACTGCACCAGGATGTAGAGTGGGTCATGTGGGCTCTGTGTGCCAAGTGTGGTCTTAATCAGTCATTGGATGAGGGTCGCAGCAGTCTCTGGAAGTGAGGGAATGTACTGGAAGTCCCATCATCCACGGTGCCCCCCTTCTCCAAACTGCACCAGGATGTAGAGTGGGGACTCTGTGTGCCAAGTGTGGTCTTGATCAGTCATTGGACGAGGGTCGCAGCGGTCTCAGAAAGTGAGTGAAGGTACTTCAAGTCCCAGAATCCATCCCACTCAAAACTGCACCAGGATGTAGAGTGGGTCATGGGTACTCTGTGTGCCAAGTTTGGGCCTGGTCTGTGATTTGTAGGGGCTGCAATTTTTTGTGGGAAATGAATCGGGTGAAGGTACTGCAAATCCCATCGTTTGTGGGCCATCCTGCCATAAACCGCAGCAGGTTTGTAAAGTGGGCCATTGGGCCTCTGTGTGCCAAGTTTGGTCCTGATTTGTCATTGGTGAGGGCCATAGTGCTCTAAGGAAGTGAATTAAAGTACTGCAAGTCCCATCATCCATGATCCATCCTCCCTTAAACTGCACCAGGATGTAGGGTGCATCTTGGGGAATCTGTGTGGCAAGTTTGGTCTTGTTCTGTCATTGTTGGGGGCCTAGTCAAGAAAATCAAGTTGAGGAAGCCTAACAATATCCCATGAGCTGAGGCCTAGTCAGGAAAATCAAGTTAAGGACGCCTTGCTGTCAATTTTGGGCCTGGTCTGTGATTTCTAGGGGCTACAGTGTTGTTTGAGAAGTGAATCAGGTGCTGCAAATCCCATCATTCGTGGCCCATCCTGCCCTAAACCACACCAGGTTGTGAATTGGGCCATTGGGCCCCTGTGTGCCAAGTTTGGTCCTGATCCGTCATCGCTGTGGGCTGCAGTGACTGACTGCCTGAGGCCCTCTGTGTCACCATAGAATGTTGGAATGTAGATGGCCAATCAGAGTCCTTTATGCAAATACTCCTTCACTGACAACCAATCCCCTCTGTCTGGTGCACGGGTGGGCAATTACTGGCCCTCCAGATGTTTTGGACTTCAACTCCCAGAAATCCTAGCCAGTTTACCAGCTGTTAGGATTTCTGGGAGTTGAAGTCCAAAACACCTGGAGGGCCAGTAATTGCCCACCCCTGGTCTGGTGCCTTAGAATGTTGGAGTTGTGAGGCTGGCCAATCAGAGTCCTTTATGCAAATAATCCCACACTGACAACCAATCAAAATGCTGGCACATATTCCTCCCTCCGCACCGCCGCAAACATTGACTTTTCTTAGATACATAGATAGATAGATAGATAGATAGATAGATAGATAGATAGAACATTTATTTATTTATTTACATCATTTATATTCCGCCCTTCTCGTCCCTGGGGACTCAGGACGGATCACAATGCACACATACAGCCAAACATTCAATGCCATTTGACATACAACATATATAGACAGACAGACATAGAGGTAATTTAACATTCCAGCTTCTGGCCACCAGGAGGAGCTATCGCATTCCTTCATATTTTTTTGTGTGTATTTCCTGGATGTTTTATGGCCTCGTAAATCAATTAAATTTAGCCTCCCCACACAAAGTGGTACCTAAATTTCCTATTTGACAGATTCAACTGTCTTTCGGGTTTTATTTATTTATTTACTTACTTTATTTATATTCTGCTCTTCTCACCCCGAAGGGGACTCAGAGCGGATTACAGGTACACATACTTGGCAGACAATCCCTGCCATTTCCACATACACAGTACACACAGTACACACATATAAACGAACAGAGGCAAACTCTGGCCACCAGGGGGAGCTGACGCACTCCTCATCTCTCAGTGTCCCTTGTTGTTCCTTCCGCATTCCTTAGCATTTCCTGGAGTTCTTTTAATGGCCTCATAATTCAGTCAAAGTTTGCCTCCCCACTTAATGTGGTACCCTTATCACAGTATTTTCTGTTGGTCATGGGGGTTCTGTGTTCCAAGTTTGGTCCAATTCTATCATTGGCGGAGTTCAGAATGTTCTTTGATTGTAGGTGAACTACAAATCCCAGCAACTACAACTCCCAAATGTCAAGGTCTATTTCCCCAAGCTTCACCGTTGTTCACATTTGGGCATATTGAGTATTTCTGCCAAATTTGGTCCAGATCCATCATTGTATGTGTCCACAGTGCTCTCTGGATGTAGGTGAACTACGACTCCAAAACTCAAGGTCAATACCCACCAATGTTTGGTCCAGATCCATCATTGTTTCTCCCCTAAATCAGTGATTTTCAACCTTTTTTGAGCCGCGGCACATTTTTTACATTTACTAAATCCTGGGGCACACCACCAACCAGAATGATACAAAATGACACTCTAACACAGTAATACATATAGTTAATATGTATTCACTTAGTGTGAAACCTGGGCCTGTTTCGATGAACACAAAATAGATATCCTGGCAGGAATGGTAGAAAGGCTTACACGAAGCTCTTGCTCAACAGCTGTCAGTCCCTCTTGCTTGTCTAGCTGTGATCCCAAATTGCCACTGTCACTTGACACGCAGCTGCAGCACTAACTCTAACTTTGTTTACTTAGCCACGTATGAGCGAATCCAAGATGGCGTGACCATAGCACTCCCGCGTCACTTCTTAGGTGACGCGAGAGTGCTATGGTTGTATTTCTTAAAGGGACAGATGCGCCTTATAGTTTATATATGAATGAAGTTCAAAAATAATTTTCCACGGCACACCTGATGATCTCTCATGGCGCACTAGTGTTCTGCGGCACACTGGTTGAAAAACACTTCCCTAAATCACAGTCAGTTCCTCCCAAACCCCTCCAGTATTTACTGTTGGTCGTGAGAGTTCTGTGTGCCAAATTCTGTCCTTCGTGGTGGTCTCAGTGCTCTGTGTAAATCAGAGCTGAAAAGGTTGACGGTGCTGCAAATCCCATCATCCGTTATCCATACTCCCCCAAACATACTATTTTTGTGATTAATCACAATGCTTTCCTTATGTTCAATTTGTAGCAATGCAAATACAACCTGCGCATCCGATATTTACATTACGATTCAGTAGCAAAAATTACCGTTATGAAGTGGCAACGGAAATAATGTTACGGTTGGGGGTCACCGCAACATGAGGAACTGTATTAAGGGGTCGCAGCATTAGGAAGGTTGAGAGACAGTGCTTTAGAGTGTCTCTCAACACTCTAAACTTTCCCCTCCTGCCGAACACCTTTTCTTCTCCACTCGGGCTCCCTTCTGCCGAAGCTTTCCCATGCCTGTTTTAGGGACCTTAAAGTGGTGAGCCTCCTTCCAACATTGTGATTCTGGATAGAAAACAAACAACAACATAACATAACATAACATTGTTTGAGTCCACAGTGCTCTCTGGGTGTAGGAGAACTACAACTTCCAAACTCAAGGTCAACTCCCAAGCAAACCCTTTCAGTACTTTCTGTTGAGAATGAGAGTTCAATATGCCAAGTTTGGTTCAATTCCATTGTTGCAAGAGTTCAGGATGCTCTTTGTTTGTGTGTTAACTATAAATCCCAGAAACTGTAAATCCCAATTGTCAAGGTCTATTTTCCCCAAACTCCATCTGTGTTTACATTTGGGCATATTGAGTATTCCTGCCAAGTTTGGTCCTGATCCAACATGGTTTGAGTCCACAGTGCTCTCTGGATATAGGTGAACTATATAGGTCAATGCCCACCAAACTCTTATGGTATTTTCTATTGGTTATGGGAGTTCTGTGTGGGAAGTTTGTGTCTTTCTGCCATTCCTGCCAGGATATCTATGTTGCGTTCGTCGAAACAGGCCCAGGTTTCACACTGAGTGAATAAATACATTTAAAAACATATTAACTATATGTATTACTGTGCTAGAGTGTCATTTTGTGTCATTTTGGTTGGTGGTGTGTCCCAGGATTTTGTAAATGTAAAAAATGTGCCGCGGCTCAAAAAAGGTTGAAAAACACTGCTTTAGAGGGAGGAGGAGGGCGGCGTAAACAGGCTTTGTCAAACAGAACTTGACTTTTAGCGGCTGTGTTAATTAAGGCAGGCCTGTGATCCCATTGCGCTTTAATTACCAAGGGGGCGGACTCGGTTATTACTCGTAACTCATTATTTCCAAGCTGTGCGGGCAACGTTCCTTCCACGGTGAGAATCCAATGAGAATGGAGAGATGGTTCAGTAGGAGATGAAGACTTTGTCTGTCACATCAGTGACCGAGGAGGGAACCTATTCCTCTCTGAAAAGCACCGCGGGGCGAGCGGGCTAGGACAACATCAGAATAAAACCCTGGTTTGGCGTTGACGCTTTCCTACAAGCGACTTTGATGTATCTCTTGTTAGAGAACGTTCCCATGGAAAAGGCTTTTTTAGCCGTAGACTAAATTTACTCTGGCGTGGCTGGGAGTGCGTCTCCGAGCCAAGACGGTTGCCTAGAGCACAAAGGATCAGCGCCGGGGGAGCAAATCTGATGACGGCTGTCTATTTTTTTTCGGTTGTCTCTGTACCAAGGTGTCAAACCGGCCCTGCTTATATCTTTAGCATCGGCGTTAAGCCGTGCTGGTGCCGGTAAGCAAAATAGCTGAGATCACACAGGAACAAAAATGGCCATTTGTGATTCCGGCTCCCGGGTTGCCTTGTGAGCGAAAGCCATCCCTTTGTAAAAGCCCCTTTTGATCAATGATTGTCTGCGTTGATGTTTCAGTCAGCTATTGATTTCCGCAGCGGCTTTTGTCCCCTGAATTTATGTGCGATGGACGGGCTTTCGGAGGCGTGCACGCCCGATGCATGTTTGATTAACGTTCAATTGACTCGGCTTGCGGAGGCTGGGGTTTTTTTTTTGGACGCCCTGTTTGTCGAGCCACCAAAGCGTTCCCAACTTGTCCTTTTGTTTGCGCTCAAGCTCCTGCCACCCAGGCAGTCTCTAATACGCGCTTCGTAATCCCCTCCAATTCATCCTCACGTTGGCGTTTAATGCCTTTGCCAGACATGATAGCTTTTGATAGTCGAGGGAGGGCCGCTCATAAAAGCAAGGAGGAATTTGGGTGCACCGTGCCCAAAAAAGTTAAACAAAATGTTGTACTCCAGAGCGGAAACACCACACCAGCTTGGGTATAATCAGCAAGCAGTTTATTGTATAATATATTTATTTATTTATTTATTTATTTATTAGATTTCTTAGCCGCCACTCCCAATGGCTCGGGGCGACTTACATCGACATAAAATCACAACCTCCAATGGCATTAAAAAACAGAATAAAATGATTCCAGAAAAAAGATAATTTTTTTTAAAAAAGATAGCATATTATTCACAGCTCAAAGGCCTGCCAGAATAAAACAGACTTGCAGGCCTTCCGAAAAGCAAGTAGATTGCGTAAGGCACTGACCTCCGGAGGCAATGTGTTCCAGAGGAGGGGGGGCGATGCTGGAAAACGCCCTCCTCCACGTTGAGGTTAGATCAGGGGTGGGCAGCCTATGGCCCGCGGCCCAAATCTGGCCCGGCAGCCGATTCTGTCCGGCCCGGGAGAAGGGCGTTGGGGGCGGGGCCAAGAGGAAGGGGTAATCGTCTCCCGGGTTGCCAGGGCGATCAGCCGCCTCAGATTGCCGACTGCTCCCACTGCAGGCCTGGAGCGCCTCTAGGGATGGCAGGCACTCCAAAGCTGCCGCTCCTCCAGCCTGTCTGCCGACACAGGCCCCACAGAGCCCGCAATGGGATGGCGGCAGCGGCACCCCTTCCTCTTGGCCCTGCAGGGCGATCAGCTGGGGAACAGCTGGGGGCGAGAGCGGGCAGAGGCCTGCAGCCTCCGATCGCCTGCTGCTCTGCTCTCCTCTGCTGCTGCGGCTGGGTCTGCTTTGCCATCCTCTGGGCTGGGGCCATTGGGCCATTCCATCTTGAGGTGCTTCCTCTCTTGAGGATGTCAGCCTTCATCTTGGTTTGCTGGAGGCGATCCGGGCCTGCAGGGGGAGCAGTCGGCGATTTGAGGCGGCTGATCGCCCTGGCGACCCGGAAGACGATCAAGTCTTCCAGGTTGCCAGGGCGATCAGCCGCTGTATTCCCCGAATGCTCCCGCTGCAGGCCTGGATCGCCTCCAGAGATGGCAGGCACTCCAAAGCCGCCGCTCCTCCAGCCTGTCTGCCGACACAGGCCCCCGAGATGGGATGGAGGCAGCGGCACCACTTCCTCTTGGCCCCAACACCAACACCCTTCTCCCCGGGCCGGACAGTATTGGCTGCCGGGCCACATCTGGCCCACGGGGCGTAGGTTGCCCACCCCTGAGTTATATGCTAAATCTGTATTGTGATCTGCATTTGTTTGAAGCTTCATATGAACATTCTCCTTTTCTTGCTGTCTTGCCGGTGGGTGATGGTTCCTTCCCAAAAGCTGCAAATCGGTGGCATACAGGTCGAGGTTTATGGAGACTATTGGATGATGCGTGGGGGGGGGGCTCTACTCTCTCTCTCTTGTGGGCCACTGAGGCCTGTTTGTTCCGAGGCCGGCTTCCAAGCGGCTGTTTCGAACACCTCCAGTTCCCCTCGCAACTTGAAAGCGGTTGGGCTTCTCCCCCCTCGAGGCAGACAAGCGGCTCGGAAATGACGAGGGTTTCAAAGCAAAATGAAAGGAGATTAAAACCACATGCTGTGCTTTAGCTCGACATTACACCTGCTAGTTTGAATATCATCTGCACCGGCTTTTGAGCATAAGCCAGATCCATAATGCCGCGGCATTATCGCCGACTTCCCCTGGCTTGCGCTTTTACGGTCTCATTTGCGGTATACATTTAGATTTTAAGAAATCGATGGCTTTAATACACTTTCGGTATTGAGGACAGAGAGCCTTGTCTGTAATGTCTTCTAATCTCAAGCGACTTTTTTCCAAGCTTGAGGCCTATGGGGGCTGTTTCTCAACTTTCCTAATGCAGCGCCCCCTTAATACAGTTCCTCATGACCTCGTGACCCCCAACCATAACTGTATTTTCGTTGCTACTTCATATCTGTAATTTTGCTCCTGTTATGAATCGTAAAATCCAGGATGTCCTTTCATTCACTGGGCCAAGTTTGGCACAAATACCTGATATGTCCACATTTGAATACTGGTGGGGTTGGAAGGGGATTGATTTTGTCATTTGGGAGTTGTAGTGGCTGGGATTTATAGTTCACCTATGATCAAAGAGCATTCTGAACCCCACCAACAATGGAATTGGTCATGGGAATTGAACTCCCCTGAACAAGAGAAAATACTGGGTTTGGTGGGCATGGACCTTGAGTTTGGGAGTTGTAGTTCACCTACCTCCAAAGTGCACTATGGATCTGGACCAAACTTGGCACGAATACTCAATATTCCCAAAAGTGAACACTGGTGGAGTTGGGGGAAAACAGACCTTGACATTTGGGAGTTGTCGCTGCTGGGATTTCTAGTTCACCTACAATCAAAGAGCATTCTGAACTCTACCAAGGATGGAATTGAATCAAAACTGGCACACATAACTCCCATGACGAACAGAAAATATTGGGTTTGGTGGGCATTGACTGGGTGTTTGGGAGTTGTAGTTCACCCACATCCAGAGAGCACTGTGGATTCAAACAATGATGGATCTGGACCAAATTTGGCATGGATACTCAGTATGCCCAAATGTGAACACTGGTGGAGTTTGGGGAAAACAGAGCTTGACATTTGGGAGTTGTAGTTGCTGGGATTTATAGTTCATATACAATCAGAGCATTTTGAACTCCACCAACGATAGAGTAGAACCAAAATTGGCGCACAGAACTCCAAAGACCAACAGAAAATACTGAAAGGGTTTGGTGGGCATTGGCCTTGAGTGTTCGGAGTTGTAGTTCACCTATATCCAGAGAGCACTGTGGACTCGAAAAATGATGGATCTGGACGAAATTTGGCACAAATACTCAATATACCCAAGTGTGAACACTGGTAGAGTTTAGGGGAAATTGACATGACATTTGGGAGTTGTGGCTACTGGGATTTATACTTGACCTACAATCAAAGAGCATTCTGAAGCCCACCCATGATAGAATTGGGCCCCATTGTTACTGAACAATTTAGGATAGCCTGGCCCATAGGGGGCAGAGGCCCAGAAGTACCCCTAAAGCGAGGATTTCAGCGAAAACCTTAGGTGAGTTTTAAAAAAGCAACCTAAAAATCCTTTCCCAATTGATCTCACCAAAGAAGTCCAGAAGAAGATGCCACTGAGGTTTTTATTCTTGTCAGCTGAGAAGGATGACCACTGCAGTTTCCTTGTTGCAAAGCAGTCATAAAGTTACATTAAAAATTATGCCATTTTTATAAGGTTACAGATTCAAATTTCCCACTTCCTGCCCCGGACCGGCTTTGTGTTGATTGGATGGAATCACTGGGGCAGCTGGAGTTTGGTCCAATAGTGAAACAGTGCCACTTCTTGTTCTGGCGAATGGGGAGCGAGGAACAGGAATGTTTCAAAACAAAGCAGCTGGAGTTTTCTTGAGTAGATTTGTCCATGTGTTAATGAATCAAGGCCCTGACCTTTGAGTCAAGGAATTCTTTTGTTCTTTTGTGAGAAAAGGCAACTGTCCATAATGGTCCTTTCCTGTGGACCAAAGGGCCAAATGCAAAATTTTATCCATGAGAAATTTCAGCCTTCTGGTAAATAAATGAAATAATTGCAGCCATGTGTTGGTTTCGAGGCCAACAGAGACGGCCGGTTATGAAATATGAAATATAGTTATGCCATATGTTCTATAAACGCCGGGGCGAGGCTAATCTCAGAGGGTCCGCCGTTTATGAAACAAAGGAGTCTTTCAAAAATGGGGAGAGGGGAAAGAAATCCTCTCCAAACCAGAAAGAGTCCTCTGTCATGCAAATTGTTCCAATGATTGGATTAAAGGTGCAGTCAGGAATGTTATCACCCTGATCTTGAAAAAAAACAGCTGAGTCACATAGCATTCCTTCATATTTTTAAAAAACATATGGGAAAGGGAAAAAAACATGCAGGAAAATGGTTACATGGAAGGGGAGGGTTTCAGGGAAATACCACTACCAATGTCTCATAAGTATTTCATATGCAAGGAGTAGAAAGAAAGTCCATATGATCTTGAAAAGCATCAGATCCATATGCTTTGGGGAAGTCCATAATAAAAGTCCATATAAAAAGAAAATGCATCTGTGTCCTTGGAAAAACTTATAAGAAAGAGTCCTTTTAAGCTAAATAGCCCGAGGAGAGTCCAAACACACGGAAGTCCTTGGAAAACTATGTCTCTCAGCATCCTCGAAAAGGCCCTATGCAGCCCTTTTCAAAAACTGGCGAGTTTGGCAATTAGCTGGTCCGTGGAAGAAGTATTCTTTAGAGTTTAAAGAGTTGCATAGAGGCGAAGGGGTTCAGAGGAAGGAAACCGAGATAGTAGAAAGTTTTAGAATAAATCCGAGAAAAATATGAATTTGGAGAAAAATATGAAAATGGGGCACTTTGTATCTTTGTGGAAAGGAAAAAATGTTGCGATGTGGAGTGTTCCTAATCTAAGCTGTGCTACAAAGTTTCAGGTCAAGTGAGGCATTAAAATAGAAGGATAGAAATGGCTGGAGGTCTTTGGATGCTAAGTCCCAGCCTTTTGTCTTTTAATATGCCAGACCACATGTGCAGGAACGTTGGAACTCCCTGCTGCAGGGCAAACCAATTAAGATACAGATGGGCTCCCTCTCTGGGGCTACCCTTCACCATGAGCAATAGAAAATATTGTGTTTTCTGATGGTCTTGCCAACCCCTCGGTCACCCTTGCAACCGCCCCCAGGGGTCGCGACCCCAGGTTGAGAAAAGGCTGACCTATAAGATGAAACTGTGTTTGCTTCCTGTAGTTATTTGGCACCGAAACGAATAAGTACCAGTTTTTAAAAAGCACCTCTCTGTATTATATAATGGCACAGATTGGTGGAGAGGAATGGGTCTGTTTTGCGGACATCAAGTCTTTTGGATTATGCAGCAGGAGCAAAAAAAATTCTTTCTTCCTTGAAATATTGATTGCTTTTCTTTTTTTCCCCCTTTTTTTCATCTTTCGGTCCAGAAGGCTCTTTGACATGCGTTATGTAGAGCAGTAAAATAATTCAATTAGAAATGCTTCCACTGCCTCTGATGCACATTATCTGGAACTGGTTTAAATTTGCAATGTAACCCTAGTTGAAGATGTATTGAAATACTCTTTGATCAGAGCCGTTCTTTTACATAACTTACTGCCTTTTCCCAGTTTGCAGTGTAATTTCCAGTGGTGCAGGGTGTAGACCAGGGGGTGGGCAATTATTTTTTCCAAAGGGGCCACACGAGCCAAAAAAATATTATGTAGGGGCCGCACCTAAAGGCTGAACTACTATTCTACATAGTATCAATTGAATTTCTTTAATATCTCTCTCTCGACATTACTTGAACGAAGATTCTTAGGAAGGACTCATCCACGCTTTTTACAAGCGTTGATGACTAAAAGGCCAAGCTGAGATAGGCAAGTTCGGTTGCAGAAGCACAGCAGAAAGTCTCCTTGGGTGATGTTGTTTCTAAGTGCGGGTTCTTTCTGCGTTGTCAAGAGCCATTCGGCGTGTCTTCTCGAATGAGGCCACAGCATTGTGGATGAGTGCGTCTCCATGCCTCCCGATGTGAGGCCAGGGTGGACCATTGTTGGTGATCAATCTGACCGAGCCTGAGATGTTGTTTCAGGGTCGCTTATCTCTCTTTTGGGCGCTGACCCATGGCGAGTTCACCGTAGAGTAGTATCTTTGGGAGCGGTGGTCCTCCATCCTAGAGACATGCCCTGCCCAGCGCAGCGGTACTCAATAGCATGGCCTCAACGCTGGTGATCCCTGCTTGCTCAAGGACAGCAACATTCATCACATAGTCGGTCAGTGTATGTTGAGATTGTGCGAAGACAGCGCTGATGAGCGTTACAGAGAGTCGTGAGTGTTGTTGGCGATAGGTGACCCCTGTTTCAGACCGACCAGGGGGAGGATGGAGCAGTGCAGCTCTGTACACACTGATTTGGTGCTTTGCCTCAGGTGCTTGTTGTAGACACTTTTATGAAGCCCTTCCGGAATGCACTCTATGCCTTTGCTAATCTGTGATCTATCTCTTTGTTAATCTTGAGCGTCTGAAGAGATGGTGCTTCCCAGAGTAGGTGAACTGCTGAGCGGATTAAGCACAGGATTTGCCTATGCGGGCGTGGGGATGATGGGTGTTCTTCCTGTGGTGGGGGGCTGGTGGGGGGACTTCCGAGGCGGGCTTAGAAAAAAAAGCTCTCAGCTTTTAAAAAAGCAAGATGTGAGCACTGCAGAGCTGCTTTGAAGGGGGAACAAGGGCAGCATTGTCTGCAAAAAACAGATCACGGACTAGTAGTTTAGAGTCTTAGTGCGGTAGTGATGGCACGATCATCAGCATAGATGAAACTCTCTGCCCCCTTTTGGCGGCGGGGCATTTTTTAAATGTTAAATATTGATGGTGCCCGGGTTTTCCCCCCTTTAAAAGAAATGGGGGCCCCTAAAGCTTCAAGGCTTCTGTTCCCTTTTTAAAACTCCTGTTGGGGGGTGATGGCATGATCCACATAGATGAAACTTTTGTCCCTTCTGGCGGGGATGTGTTTGGTAAATGTTAAACATTGATGGATCAACCGGGGTTTTTCCCCCGGGAAAAAAAGATTTTTGGGGGGGGGAGCATCGGGGGGTTTTTCCTGGGGAACGCTTTGAGGCGTTTTTCCATCAAAAAGCAAAACAGAGTATGGTGATGATCCCATCCCCCAAAAAGGGGGGTTTTAAAGGTTGAAAGAAGCTCCAAAATTTTAGGGGAAAAAGGGGGCCCCGGATTAAAAACACCCTTTTCTCAGTGCCAAAATGGGGGGAAAAAAAAGGGGGGAAAAAAACTCTGTTACACTGATGCCCTGCTGATACACCTCCCCCGGAAACAATAAAAGGGTTTTAAAATTAAATAGTGCAGAATAGTTGTCTGGGCATTGATGGAGCAAACTGGTTTTCTCCTGTAATAGGGAGTAACAGCACCCGGGGCCAAAAACTTTGCAACCTTCAAAAACCCGGCCCGTAGTGTGGAGATCATCTGCATAACGAAACTCCTTTTTCCTTCTGGCACTGGGTGAATCATTTAAAATTTTTGGGTGAGCACCTGGGGAGGGGGGGTCTTAGTGGAGGCCCAAAAAAAGGGCCCCCCAGGGGCCAGGGGGCCAGGGCATCAGGGCCGGGGCCCCCACCCCAGGGGGGGCCCGCAGGGTGGGAGGAAAGGCCCGGGGGGGGGGGGAGGCAGGGGCGCCTTTTTCCTTCCCCTGCCTCGCCCCCCCCCTGCGTTCATCCCCCACCCTGCGCATGCCCCTTTCCCCCCCCCCCCCCCGAGGATGCCTTGCGGGGTTTAGAGAGAAAAGGGAGAAGGGGCCCCCTTTCCGTTTCCCCCTTTTCCCCCGCCTTTCCCCCCTCTGTTTCCACTGCTACCGCCCCTTCCGGGGCGGGGGGGGAGGATGTGGCCCTCCTGGGGGCTGGGGGCAGGACTAGGGCCAGGCGGCCTGCCAACCAGAGGGCACCTAGCAAACCCCTGGTCCTTGTCCCGAAATTAGCCTAGACCTTACACACACACACAAATTTTTCACAAAATAGAATAGGAAGAGGGGGGGGAAAAAGGGTGAGAAGGGGGGGGGGGAAGGAAAGAAGGGAAAGAGAATAGGGGAAAGGGGGCAAGGGGAAAAGGGGGGGGAAGGAAGGAAGGGGAAAAAAAAACCCACACAAAAAAATAGGAAGAGGGAGGGAAAGGGTGACCTTCCCCCCAGCCCTATTTCCCCCCCTTTTTCTTTGATTATCGGTCCACTCCCGATAAGTGGGGTTTTTTGTAATTCTGGGGTATAGAGCGAGAAAAGGAAAGGGGAAAAAGGGTAGATAAAAAACACACTCAAAAAGGGGAAAAAGGGAAAAGAGCAGGGAAAAAGGGGGAAGGAAGGAAGGAAGGAAAAAGGGAAGGAAAGAGGGAAGGAAAGGGGAAGGGAAGGAGGGAAAGGGAAAGGGAAAAGGGAAAGGGAAAGGGGTGTGTTTTTTAGATAATGGATGGGGGGTGGATGGGTGGGTTTTCTTTGGGAACTTGGGCCTCTATTTTTTTTGGACTTCAACCCCCCAAAAAACCCCAACACCAGAAAGGGGAAAAAGAAAAAGCCAAAAAAGACAGGTGGAAAATCTACCGTTTTGGCACACAAAGATGGCGGCCATAAGGCTTCTTCTACGTCTTCTTCACAAGATGGCTTCACTGGAACGACGAAGATGCGTCCTCCTCTAGATGCCTCAGTGGAAATGGCGGGAGCACCATCTTTAACGGCTCCTCAATCTTCTGTTGCTGCTCCTACTCAGCCTTCTGGCGTGAGGCCCGAGCAAGCGCCCCCCCCTGCTGGTGCCTTCCCTGCCTGCCCTGATGGAGGCCCCCCCTCCTGCGGCCCCAACCGCGATGCCGGACGCTTCTTCCGGGGCCGGCGTTCTCGCCACTCCCCCGATGCCTGCGGTGTTGACTCCCGCTCCTGGGTTTACCGCTACGGGCGGCGCCGCGCTTCAGGCCCCGATCCACTCCTCGGCAGCGAGCAGAGATGACAGCAGGGATCGGGGCCATTCCTCCGCTTCGCGGCACCGCCGGGAGCGATCGAGAAGGCGCGATCGCTCCGCTTCCAGGAGGAGCAGACGCCACCGCCACCGTTCATCCTCCTCAAGCTCTTCATCCTCTTCTTCTCCGCGGTACCGCCAATCCCGGAAGAGCAGAGGACGGCGCTTCAGGAGACGCTCCCCCATCCCCAGGGACCGATCTGCAGAGGCGCTCTCGTCTCTCCCCGGATTCTGGCGATTCTCGGCTGATGGGAGGCTCATCTACGTTGGAGACGCTGCTGGTGCTGTGACCGGCCCTCAACTCTCCCCATTGCCGAGAATTGTTCCACAGGAGCCAGCCCCTATGCCTGTTCCAGTGGCGCAACCTCCGGCTGCACCAGCCACAATGCCTGCCATGGCAGCCCCCTTATCCCAAGGACAGCTTCTTCCACTGGTGCCCATGACTACACCACCTGTGCCCATGACAGCATTGCTGACTACTGAAACACTGGCACCTCTACAAGGTCAGCCTCTGGCCACCGGGGTGGCACACCATCTCCTTCCAGGGGACACTGCCCATAATGACTCAGACCCTGCATCCGATGGGGAATCTGGTCAAGAAATGAACAATGGGGACAGGAGTCTGGATCCTCCCCCCCCCCCCCCTGATATTAATGCCTTTCTGGCTATTATGCCATGCATGATGAGGGCCCTGGAACTACCTGCACCTCAAGCCCCGGATACGGTGGCTGATCCCATGTGGGCGTCACATGAACAAGTGGCTCCATCTTCTTCACTGATGCCTGAGCTCCCCTTTATTTTGAAGTTAGCTAAGGGCGCCCTTGTCGCCCCGGGCTCCGGACCTGCGGTACCTAAGAAACTTGAATCCCTATACAGGGTTAGTCTCCCATCAGCCCAATGGGTCTTGAAGCCCCCCAGGGCTAACACTGTGGTAATTGACATGGCCAAAGTCAGACGCCCTAATTCCGCGGGGCTCTTGCCCGCGGATAAGGAGGGAAAAACTTGATTCCTTGGGTAAGAAAGTGCATCTTAATGCGGGAATGCTCATTAGCATGGCACATTATGCCACCTATATGTCGGGCTATCACAAGTACTTGTGGGACAAGGTGACTCCTTACCTTGATCTCCTCCCACCGGAGCACCAACTGGCCCCAAAATCTTTTTCCAATGACGCCACCGCATTGGTCAAGATACAAAAAGAATTTGCCCGTCAGAGGATGCATCTGGCCTTATAGGAGTAGCCACGTCCATTAGTAGGCATGCCTGGCTCCGCTCAGCCACGCTGTCTGACGAAGCGAAAGCCCTTGCAGAGGACCTCCCCTTTCATACTGAGGGCCTATTTAACCCAGATACAGACACAAATTTAAAAGCTAAACAAGAGGTTAGGGTTGCAGCGAAGGGATATGGCTTTGCATGGCAACCATATCAACAGAGACCCCGTAATAGGTACACCCAGGGATTCTATCGGAGGAATTCCTATTCCTCCTTCGGAGGCTCGTCTAGGAATAGATTCAATAATACAAATAGATTTCAGAATAATCGCAAGAACTATAATTCCTCTTTTGGTACTAAGCCCCGCTTCCAACCCTGTCAAAACAAGAACAAAAACACACCTGCCTCCAAGAAGCATCTTTGATGTCCCCGCATTAAATTTAGCTCCCCCTCCGCTAGTTTCGCTTGCCCCCTTAGTTTGTCCGACTGTTCAGGCCCCCTCGTGCGTAGACTCAGGGCCCTTGTTTAAGGACAGACTGCGCCCCTTCGCTGATGCGTGGGGTGCTATAACCACAGATAGATGGGTCCTTTCGATTATTGTTAATGGTTACGTTATTGAGTTTGAGGAGACACCCCCTGTTGGGGTTGTAAACCGCACTGAGACAAACCCTGTTTTACAAGCGGAGGTGGACACCCTGCTCCAGAAAGGTGCCGTTTCTACGGTGCACCCGTCACTGTTTCATGAGTGCTTTTTTTCTAGGTACTTTGTTGTCGATAAGCGCGGGGGAGGGTTCCGGCTGATCCTTGACCTCAGGGGTGTGAATGCTTTTATTGTTCCCAAACGCTTCCGCATGGTTACCCTTGATGCCATTTTGCCTTTTCTAAATAAAGACATATGGTTTGTTACCCTGGATCTACGGGATGCTTATTTCCATATTTCTATTGCCCCCCATCACCGTAGGTTCCTCTCCTTTATGATTGGTTCATCGGCTTTTTGTTTTAACGTGCTGCCTTTCGGCCTTGCGACCGCACCTCGTGTCTTCACGAAGTGCATGGCAGTGGTCGCGGCCTTCCTCAGGACCAAGGGGGTTACTGTCTACCCTTATATTGATGATTGGCTCATCGTGGCCAGATCACGTAACGACTTACATTCCCATGTTGTTTTTGTCTTGTCCCTCCTACAGTCACTCGGCCTGTTGGTGAATGCAGACAAGTCCAACCTTTCTCCATCGAGAAGAGTGCTCTTTATTGGAGCTCTGCTGGATTCAGACTCAGAAAGAGCATACCTGCCCCCAGACAGATATGCCAACCTACTGGAACTCATTCACAGGGCCCTCATCCAACACACGGTGTTGGCGAGGGAAGTGCAAGTGCTGTTGGGACATATGGCCTCCACGGTTTCAGTGACCCCTTACGCTCGTCTGCGTCTCCGTCCCCTGCAAACATGGTTCCTCGGTGTATTCGACCCGCTTACAGGGAACCCCAACTCTCTACTGCTTTTGCCAGAGAATGTCCGGCAGTCTCTATTAATTTGGACGAATTCCGATTGGGTCTGTGCAGGTCTCCCATTCCAAAAGCCACAACCTTCCCTTACCATCACTACAGACTCGTCTTTAAAAGGATGGGGTGCTCACTCAGGCGAGCTCATCGCTCACGGCATGTGATCCCCCGTAGAGTCAAGGCTTCACATAAACATGTTAGAATTACTGGCAGTGTGGAGAGCCCTCCAGTCATTCGAGAGTATGGTCAGGGGAAAGACCGTCCAAATTCTGACAGACAATACCACTGTCATGTTTTACGTGAACAAGCAGGGCGGTACACACTCCAGACCACTGTTGAACTTTATGATCCAGATATGGGAGTGGTGTCTCAATCGCGGAGTACACCTCCTGGCCCTTCATGTTCCGGGGGAGGAGAACACTTTAGCAGACTGCCTGAGCAGAACACCCATGTCCCACCACGAGTGGAGCCTCCACTCGGACGAGACATTCAAGTTCTTCAGGGCTTGGGGGGAACCTCACATAGATCTGTTTGCAACAGCGTTGAATACCAAATGTGCCAGGTACTGCTCCCGATACGGGAGCAGGACAACAGAGTCCCTAGGGGATGCATTCCTGATGCAATGGACAGGGCCCCTTCTTTATGCGTTCCCTCCGCTTCCTCTTCTCTCTCGGGTAGTGGCCAAATTGCAGGTGGACAACTCCTCCTGCATACTGGTCACTCCGTGGTGGCCCCGTCAGGCTTGGTTTTCAACCCTCCTGTTACTGTCCAGACGAACCTTCGTTCCCCTGACTCCCAGGATAGATCTTCTAACCTCCCAGGGAGGGAAAGTGTTTTTTCCAGAGGTACACAAACTCAAGCTTACTGCCTGGAGAATACTTCCCCTCCCCTAACCAGGTTCGAGGACTTTTCAGGCCCAGTCCGAGACATCCTGGAGGCCGCCCATAAACCCTCCACAAAGCGGTCTTATGTATATAAATGGAACCGTTTTATTGAGTTCGCTGATACCAAAAACCTGGACCCTGTAAGGGCACAAGTGTCTGTTGTTTTGGATTTTTTGGTCCTTCTATCCAATGCGGGACTGTCCCCCGCTTCCTTAAAGTGTTACCTTGCAGCCCTGTCCTGGTACAGGAAGAAGGCCGGTGTCCCATCGCTCTTTCTAGACCCTATGGTGCGTACTTTCTTAAGAGGTTCGAACATGCTCAGACCGGCAGTCTCCCCGGTGATCCCCTCTTGGTGTCTGGATCTGGTGTTGACAGCCCTTATGAAAACCGCCCTTTGAGCTGCTTTCCTCTGCCCGCATCTCCCATCTTTCATGGAAAGTTGCTTTCCTCATAGCGATCACATCTGCTCGACGAGCTAGTGAGTTATCAGCCCTCCGAGCTGACTTTCCCTACTTGCGTTTCCATAGAGACAAAGTTGTTTTAAGGACAGATGTGGACTTTCTGCCCAAAGTTGCCACGTCATTCCACATGTCCCAAGAACTTGTACTCCCAGCTTTTTTTCGAGACCCCACTACGCCGCTAGAACATAATTTGCATTCACTAGATGTCAGGAGGGCGGTGGCATTTTATGTGGACAGGACGGCAGACGTCAGGAAGACTCCCAAATTGTTTGTTAAGTACCGCAGGGATGAGCTAGGCATGCCCGTGTCGATCCAGAGGTTATTCTCTTGGATTGTGGCGGTGATTCGATTGGCTTACGTTATGCAAGGGCAGCCTCTACCTCAGCAAGTTAACGCTCACTCAACCAGAGCAGTTTCATCATCCGCTGCTTTCCTGCGTGGGGTGTCGCTCGAGTCGATTTGCAGAGCGGCCATCTGGGCCTCACCGTCGTCTTTCATCTCCCACTACAAACTGGATTCGGTGTCCAGGAATAATGCAGAATTCGGGAAAGCTGTACTTTTTTCGGCGTTGGCATGACGCCCACCTTCCAAGGTCAGTAGTAGCTCGCTATTCTATCAGATGTGTGAGATCCACAGTGACTACGACAGAGAATTATGGGTTGCTTACCTGTAACCGTAGTTCTCTGAGTAGTCACCTGTGGATTCACACATCCCCACCCATCCTCCCTCGAGTGTCATGCCCCGCCTTCTGGTTGCCTTGTGCGGCGGAAGAGAATTGGAGGCTAGCCCCACCCATGGGCTCTTATATACTCGGGGGCGGGGAGGGGTGGGGCTAGGGACTTCTTTTTATTGCTAAAGGTTCCGTACTGTTCTGCTGGCGCAGGGATATTATCAGATGTGTGAATCCACAGGTGACTACTCAGAGAACTACGGTTACAGGTAAGCAACCCATAATTCACCCACATCCAGAGAGCACTGTGGATTCAAACAATGATGGATCTGGACCAAACTTGGCATGGATACTCAGTATGCCCAAATGTGAACAGTGGTGGAGTTTGGGGAAAACAGAGCTTGACATTTGGGAGTTGTAGTTGCTGGGATTTATAGTTCACGTACAATCAGAGTATTTTGAACTCCACCAACGATGGAGTTGAACCAAAATTGGCGCACAGAACTCCAACGACCAACAAAAAATACTGAAAGGGTTTGGTGGGCATTGGCCTTGAGTGTTCGGAGTTGTAGTTCACCTATATCCAGAGAGCACTGTGGACTCGAAAAATGATGGATCTGGACGAAATTTGGCACAAATACTCAATATACCCAAGTGTGAACACTGGTGGAGTTTAGGGGAAATTGACATGACATTTGGGAGTTGTGGCTACTGGGATTTATACTTGACCTACAATCAAAGAGCATTCTGAAGCCCACCCATGATCGAATTGGGCCCCATTGTTACTGAACAATTTAGGATAGCCTGGCCCATAGGGAGCAGAGGCCCAGAAGTACCCCTAAAGCGAGGATTTCAGCGAAAACCTTAGGTGAGTTTTAAAAAGCAACCTAAAAATCCCTTTCCTAAATGATCTCACCAAAGAATGAGATGCCACTGAGGTTTTTATTCTTGTCAGCTGAGAAGGATGACCACTGCAGTTTCCTTGTTGCAAAGCAGTCATAAAGTTACATTAAAAAATTATGCCATTTTTATAAGGTTACAGATTCAAATTTCCCACTTCCTGTCCCAGACCGGCTTTGTGTTGATTGGATGGAATCACTGGGGCAGCTGGAGTTTGATCCAATAGTGAAACAGTGCCACTTCTTGTTCTGGCGAATGGGGAGCGAGGAACAGGAATGTTTTCAAAACAAAGCAGCTGGAGTTTTCTTGAGTAGATGTGTCCATGTGTTAATGAATCCAAGGCCCTGACCTTTCGAGTCAAGGGAATTCTTTTGTTCTTTTGTGAGAAATGGGAACTGTCCTTAATGGTCCTTTCCTGTGGACCAAAGGGCCAAATGCAAATTTTTATCCATGAGAAATTTCAGCCTTCTGGTAAGTAAATGAAATAATTGCAGCCATGTGTTGGTTTCCGAGGCCAACAGAGACGGCCGGTTATGAAATATGAAATATAGTTATGCCATATGTTCTATAAACGCCGGGCGAGGCTAATCTCAGAGGGTCCGCCGTTTATGAAACAAAAGGAGTCTTTCAAAAATGGGGAGAGGGGAAAGAAATCCTCTCCAAACCAGAAAGAGTCCTCTGTCATGCAAATTGTTCCAATGATTGGATTAAAGGTGCAGTCAGGAATGTTATCGCCCTGATCTTGAAAAAAAACAGCTGAGTCACGTAGCATTCCTTCATATTTTTTAAAAAAACATATGGGAAAGGGGAAAAAACATGCAGGAAAATAGTTACATGGAAGGGGAGGGTTTCAGGGAAATACCACTATCAATGTCTCATAAGTATTTCATATGCAAGGAGTAGAAAGAAAGTCCATATGATCTTGAAAAGCATCAGATCCATATGCTTTGGGGAAGTCCATAATAAAAGTCCATATAAAAGAAAAATGCATGTGTCCTTGGAAAACTTATAAGAAAGAGTCCTTTTCGCTAATAGCCCGAGGAGAGTCCAAACACACGGAAGTCCTTGGAAAACTATGTCTCTCAACATCCTCGGGAAGGCCCTATGCAGCCCTTTTCAAAAACTGGCGAGTTTGGCAGTCAGCTGGTCCGTGGAAGAAGTATTCTTTAGAGTTTAAAGAGTTGCGTAGAGGCGAAGGGGTTCAGAGGAAGGAAACCGAGATAGTAGAAAGTTTTAGAATAAATCCGAGAAAAATATGAAATTGGAGAAAAATATGAAAATGGGGCACTTTGTATCTTTGTGGAAAGGAAAAAAATGTTGCGATGTGGAGTGTTCCTAATCTAAGCTGTGCTACAAAGTTTCAGGTCAAGTGAGGCATCAAAATAGAAGGATAGAAATGGCTGGAGGTCTTTGGATGCTCCCGTTTTCACACAGGAGGACAGACAACATATGCCTGCAGCTGAGTCAGTTTTTTCAGGGAGGGAATTAAAAGAATTAAAACAGATAGAGATAAACAAGGAGGATGTTCTCATATGCCTTACTAAACTAAATGTCAACAAATCACCAGGTCCAGACGACATCCACCCCAGAGTTCTTAAGGAACTCAAGTGTGAAATTGCTGAACTTCTAGCTAAGATATATAACCTTTCTCTAAGATCAGGCACTGTACCCGAGGACTGGAGGGAGGCAAATGTAACACCGATCTTCAAGAAAGGATCCAGAGGTGATCCAGGAAATTATAGGCCAGTCAGTTTAACCTCAGTTCCAGGCAAAGTGATGGAAACCATTATTAAAGAAAAAAATTACTAGGCACATAGAAGAACAGGCATTGCTGAAAGAAAATCAACATGGTTTCTGCAAAGGCAAATCATGTCTTACTAACTTGTTAGAATTCTTTGAGGGTGTAAATAAACACATAGATAAAGGGGACCCAGTTGATATTGTTTACCTTGACTTTCAAAAGGCTTTTGACAAAGTCCCTCACCAAAGGCTCCTAAATAAGCTCTTCAGCCATGGAATCAGGGGACAGGTCTTGTCCTGGATTGGAACCTGTCTAAACTGTAGGAAACAAAGAGTGGTAATAAATGGACATTTCTCTGGGTGGAAAGAGGTGAGAAGTGGCGTACCCCAAGGTTCAGTTTTGGGTCCGTTACTTTTTAATTTATTCATTAATGATCTGGATGTAGGAGTGAATTCTGAGGTAGCAAAGTTTGCAGACGACACTAAATTGTTCAGGGTAGTTAAAAATGAAACTGATTGTAAAGAGCTCCAGAAAGATCTCTCGAAATTGAGTGAATGGGCAACAAAGTGGCAAATGCATTTTAACCTAAACAAGTGTAAAGTCATGCACATCGGGGCAAAGAACCCCAACTACACCTACCAATTGATGGGGTCAAAGCTTTCGAGACAAACCAGGAAAGGGATCTTGGGGTTTTGGTGGACAGCTCAATGAAGATGTCAACCCAGTGCGCTGCAGCAGTGAAAAAAGCAAATTCTATGCTTGGCATGATCAGGAAGGGAATCGAAAATAGGTTGGCAAATGTTGTATTGCCTCTCTACAAATCGATGGTAAGGCCACATTTGGAGTACTGTGTACAATTCTGGTCTCCGCACCTTAAGAAGGATATAACGGAACTGGAAAAGGTACAGAAAAGGGCAACAAGAATGATCCAAGGGATGGAGCGGCTCCTTTATGAAACCAGGTTGCAACGCCTGGTCTTTTCAGCCTTGAAAGACGGCGTTTAAGAGGTGACTTGATCGAAGTGTATAAAATAATGAATGGGATAGAAAAGGTGAATAAAGAAAAATTATTTTCTTTGTCACAAAACACTAGGACTAGGGGGCACTCCCTGAAGCTCCAAGGTAGGAAAATTAGGACTAATAAGGTGAAATATTTCTTCACCCAGAGGGTCATTGGGTTATGGAACTCACTTCCAGAAGAGGTTGTGACAGCTGTCAGCCTGAACAACTTCAAGGCAGGATTAGACAGATTCATGGATACCAAGTGTATCGGTAGTTACTGAAAAGGACATTCAAGTGCCACCTCGGAGTTGGTTGAGGTAGGCAGGATATCCCTGGGTACTGGTTGTGGGGGGTCGGGAGCAGTTCAGGGTTTTGCCCTCCCTTCTGCTCGAGATCCCCGTGTACAACTGGTGGGCCACTGTGTGATACAGAATGCTGGACTAGATGGGCTGAGGTCCGATTCAGCATGGCTCTTCTTATGTTCTTATGTTCTTAAGTCCCAGCCTTTCGTCTTTTAATATGCCAGACCACATGTGCAGGAACGTTGGAACTCCCTGCTGCAGGGCAAACCAATTAAGATACAGATGGGCTCCCTCTCTGGGGCTCGCCTTCACCATGAGCAATAGAAAATATTGTGTTTTCTGATGGTCTTCGGCAACCCCTCGGTCACCCCCTTGCAACCGCCCCCAGGGGTCGCGACCCCCAGGTTGAGAAAGGCTGACCTATAAGATGAAACTGTGTTTGCTTCCTGTAGTTATTTGGCACCGAAACGAATAAGTACCAGTTTTTTAAAAGCACCTCTCTGTATTATATAATGGCACAGATTGGTGGAGAGGGAATGGGTCTGTTTTGCGGACATCAAGTCTTTGGATTGCCACGCTTGGCCAGGAGCAAAAAAATTCTTTCTTCCTTGAAATATTGATTGCTTTTCTTTTTTCCCCCTTTTTCATCTTTCGGTCCAGAAGGCTCTTCGACATGCGTTATGTAGAGCAGTAAAATATAATTCAATTGGAAATGCTTCCACTGCCTCTGATGCACATTATCTGGAACTGGTTTAAATTTGCAATGTAACCCTAGTTGAAGATGTATTGAAATACTCTTTGATCAGAGCCGTTCTTTTACACATAACTTACTGCCTTTTCCCAGTTTGCAGTGTAATTTCTCCAGTGGTGCAGGGTGTAGACCAGGGGTGGGCAATTATTTTTTCCAAGGGGCCACACGAGAGCCAAAAAAATATTATGTAGGACCGCACCTAAAGGCTGAACTACATTCTACATAGTATCAATTGAATTTCTTTAATATCTCTCTCTCGTCATTACTTCGCGAACGAAGATTCTTAGGAAGGACTCATCCCACGCTTTTTACAAGCGCGTTGATGACTAAAAAGGCCAAGCTGAGATAGGCAAGTTCGGTTGCAGAAAGCACAGCAGAAAGTCTCCTTGGGTGATGTTGTTTCTAAATTGCGGTTCTTTCTGCGTTGTCAAGAGCCATTCGGCGTGTCTTCTCGAATGAGGCCACAGCATTGTGGATAGTGCGTCTCCATGCCTCCCGATGTGAGGCCAGGGTGGACCATTGTTGGTGATCAATCTGACCGAGCCTGAGATGTTGTTTCAGGGAGTCCTTGTATCTCTTTTTGGGGGCGCTGACCCATGGCGAGTTCACCGTAGAGTAGTATCTTTGGGAGGCGGTGGTCCTCCATCCTAGAGACATGCCCTGCCCAGCGCAGCTGAGTACTCAATAGCATGGCCTCAACGCTGGTGATCCCTGCTTGCTCAAGGACAGCAACATTCATCACATAGTCGGTCCAGTGTATATTTAGGATTGTGCGAAGACAGCGCTGATGAAAGCGTTCGAGGAGTCGTAGGTGTTGGCGATAGGTGACCCCTGTTTCAGACCGATAGAGGAGGATAGACAGTACGAAAGCTCTGTACACACTGATTTTGGTGCTTTGCCTCAGGTGCTTGTTGCTCCAGACACTTTTATGAAGCCTTCCGAATGCACTCTATGCCTTTGCTAATCTGTGATCTATCTCTTTGTTAATCTTGGCGTCTGAAGAGATGGTGCTTCCCAGGTAGGTGAACTGCTGAACGGACTTAAGCACAGGATTTGCCTATGCTGACGTGGGGATGATGGTGTTCTTCCTGTGGTGCGGGCTGGTAGAGGACTTCCATTTTCTTCAGGCTGACTTCCAGCCTAAACAGCTCTGCAGCTGTTGCAAAGCAAGATGTGAGGCACTGCAGAGCTGCTTCTGAATGGGCAACAAGGGCAGCATTGTCTGCAAAAAGCAGATCACGGACTAGATAGTTTAGAGTCTTAGTGCGAGTAGCGATGGCACGATCATCAGCATAGATGAAACTCTCTGTCCCTTCTGGCAGCGGCTGGTCATTTGTGTAAATGTTAAACATTTACAAGCTGATCACCTAAGATCACCTAAAGCTTCAGAGAGCTTCTGTTCAACCATTTCCAAGCTCCGTGCTTGAGTGGTGATGACACGCTCGTCAACATAGATGAAACTCTCTATTCCTTCTGGCAGTGGTTGACCATTTGTGTAAATGTTAAATATTGATGGTGCAACCTGGTTTCCCCTGTAATAGGCAGTAGGAGCACCTAAAGCTTCAGAGAGCTTCTGTTCAACCATTTCAAAGCTCCCTGCTTGGGAGGTGATGGCATGATCGTCAGCATAGATGAAACTCTCTGTCCCTTCTGGCAGTGAGTAGTCGTTTGTGTAAATGTTAAACATTGATGGATCAACCTGGTTTTCCCTGTAATAAGCAATAAGAGTTTTGGCACAACTGGGGAGCATCTGGGTGTCTCCTGGGCAACGTCTTTGTAGGCAGCTGATTCTCTCACATCAGAAGCAAATTACAGTATGTATGCTGATGATCATGCCATCACTGCTCAAATAGGGAACTTTGAAATGGTTGAATAGAAGCTCTCCAAAGTTTTAGGTGCTGAAACCAGTGACCCCAGGATTAAAAACACTATGCTTCTCAGTGCCAGATGGGGAAAGCAAGGGGAAAGACACTCTGTTACACTGATGCCCTGCTGATACACCTCCCTAGAGGAGACAATAAGGTGGTTACTAAATAGTAAATAGTGCAGAATAGTTGTCTGGACATTGATGGAGCAAACTGGTTTCTCCTGTAATAGGCAGTAACAGCACCTAAAGCTTCAGAGAGCTTCTGTTCAACCATTCCAAAGCTCCTTGCTTGAGTAGTGATGGCATGATCATCTGCATAGACGAAACTCTTTGTCTCTTCTGGCACTGGCTGATCATTTAAACATTTACAAGCTGAGCACCTAGACAGGGGCGGATCTTAGTGGAGGCAAATTAAGTGGCCGCCTCAGGGCGCCACGTGGCCAAAGGGCGCATCCAGGGCCGAGCGCCACACCCCCAGGGGTGCCAGCAGGGTGGGAGGAAGGCTCGCGCAGGGCGAGAGAGGAGGAGGCAGAGGCGTGCGCCTTTGCCTTCTCCCTGCCTCGCCCTGCGTGCGTTTCATCCCTCACCCTGCGCATGCCTTCCCCCCCGCCCCCACCGAGGATGCCTTGCGCAGGGCGAGAGAGAAGAGGGCAGAGGCCCCCGCCTTGCCCCCCGTGCGTCTCCTCCCTCTGTTGCCACTGCTACCGCCGGTGCACGAGGTCGAGGGAGGAGGCCATGTGGGCGCCCTTACCTGGGGGCCGGGAGCAGGACTGAGCGGCCAGACGAGCCTGCCAGCCAGAGGGCACCTAGCACAACCCCTGGTCCCTTGCTCCCGAAATTAGCCTAGACCTGATACACACACACACACATATATATATATATACATACACACAAAAAGAGAATAGGAAGAGGGGAGGGAAAAGGGTGAGAAGGGAGGAAGGGGAAGGTAAGAAGGGGAAAGAGAATAGGAAGGGGGCAAGGAAAAAGGTGAGGAGGAAGGAAGGATGGGAAATGTACAGACCCACACAAAGAATAGGAAGAGGGGAGGGAAAAGGGTGAGGGCCCTTCCACACAGCCCTATATCCCACAATATCTGCTTTGAATATCTGAGTCCACACTCAGATAATGTGGGATTTTTTGCCGTGTAATTCTGGGGTATAGAGCTGAGAAGGAAGGAAGGGGAATAGATATAGATACACACACACACTCAAAGGGAATAGGAATAGAGCAAGGAAAATGGTGGGAAGGAAGGAAGGAAGGAAGGAAGGAAGGAAGGAAGGAAGGAAGGAAGGAAGGAAGGAAGGAAGGAAGGAAGGAAGGAAGGAAGGTGTGTGTATATATATATATGGATGGATAGATGGATGGATGGCATGGGCCAACTTCAGTCCTCTATGTGTTTTGGACTTCAACTCCCACAATTCCAAACAGCCAGTAGGAAGTCCAAAATACCTGGAGGGCCAAAATTTGTCTATGCACCCAATACACACACACACACACACACACACACATATATATATTTATTTATTTATTTATTTATTTATTTATTTATTTATTGGGGCTTCTTCGCCGCCGACTCCCAGGGGCTCGCGGCGGCTCACAGAGCCAGTGGCACAACGCCACAGGTTAAAACATAAAAACAGTTAAAAACAGTTAAAACAATTAAACAGCAAAATGCAATATAACAATTGAGCAGCAGGAGATATCACAGCCCAGAGAGTATAGACGAGGCCTACTCGCGAAGGCCTGCCTAAACAAATGAGTTTTGCAGGCCCGTCTAAATGGCAGCAGATCTCTCAGGGCTCTGGCTTCGCCCGGGAGGCGTTCCATAGTGTGGGAGCTATAATAGAGAAACGCCCTCGGCGGTCGATGTTAGATGTGCCGACTTTACAGATGGTACTACCAACAGGTTGGCCTCTTCGGACCGAAGTGATCTCGCTGGGCAATATGGGGTGAGACGGTCCCTCAGATACGCTGGCCCCAGGCCGTGTATGGCCTTGAAGGTAAGAACCAGCACTTTGAAGGCGACCCGGTGCTCAATAGGCAGCCAGTGCAGATCCTGCAAAATTGGTGTTATACGGCATCCTGCTGGTGCCCCAGACAGGAGCCGGGCGGCAGTGTTCTGCACCAGCTTGAGCTTCGGATCGACGACATAGGCAGGCCAACGTAAGCGCGTTACAGTAGTCTAGCCTTGAGATGACCGTGGCTTGGATCACCGTGGCTAGGTCGCTCCGGGGAGAGGTAGGGGGCCAGCCTCCTTGCCTGGCGGAGGTGGAAAAAGGCAGCCTTGCTGGCCATGGAGACCTGGGCCTCCATGGTCAGCTGGGAGTCCAACTGGACACCCAGGCTCTTCACAGACGGCGCTGGATGCAGCGCCGCACCGTCAAGGGTCGGAAGCCGGGCACCCACCCGCCCGGGCCGCCCAGCCACAAGATCTCCGTCTTCGCCGGATTCACCATCAACCTACTGGCTCGCAGCCATCCAGTAACGGCTTCGAGGCAATGTTGGAAATTATCGGGGACGGATTCCGGCCTGCCCTCCATCCTCAGAATGAGCTGGGTGTCATCGGCGTACTGATGGCAGACCAGCCCATAACTCCGCACCAGCTGTGCAAGCGGCTGCATGTAGATGTTAAATAATAGAGGGAGAGAATGGCCCCGAGGACTCCACACACTAATGGGGAGCCCTCGGAGACCTCCCCGCCCCCTCCTCACACGCTGAGACCGCTGGCGGAGGAAGGAGGACAGCCATTTAAGGACAGTCCCCTCACTCCAGCCATGGCCAGGCGGTGGATCAAAAGATTGTGGTCGACCGTGTCAAACGCTGCCGTGAGGTCCAATAACACGAGCAGCGCAGACCCGCCTTGGTCGAGCTGGCAGCGGAGTTGGTCTGTGATGGAGACCAGGACCGTCTCCGTCCCATGCCCCGAACGGAAGCCGGACTGGAAGGGGTCAAGCCATGTTGCATCATCTAAGAAGGACTGCAGCTGCTCCATTACTGCCCTCTCAACTACCTTGCCCAGGTATGGAAGATTCGACACTGGGCGGTAGTTGGAGGGAAACCGCAGGTCCAATGATGGTTTCTTCAGTAATGGAGCCACCACCGCCTCTTTAAGCACTCTGGAAAGACTCCTTGCTCAAGGGAGCTGTTTATGACATTCAACAGAGGCCCACGTAACCCCTCCAGGCAAGATCTAACAAGCCAGGAGGGGCACGGGTCGAGGGAGCAGGTGGTGGGGCGAGCCGCAGCCACTATCTTATCAACAGCATCTGCGTCCAGTGGCCGAAACCGGTCGATGGTGGGCCCGGCGGAGGGCCACGGAGTCTCGAGCTCTCTCACTGTATCAATTGTGGCCGGGAGGTCCGGCGGAGGCTCAGTATCTTGTCTGCAAAAAAGCTCTGGAAAACACCGGCGGTAAGGGCCTGATCGCTGTTTTTTGGGACGGTAGGGACCGTCGTCATATATCAGTGATTGGTTGGGGGGGGGGGCGCCAAAATACTGTTCGCTTACCATTTAAAATTACCTAGGTCCGGCCCTGCACCTAGGAGCACCTAAAGGTTCAGAGAGCTTCTGTTCAACCATTTCCAAGCTCCGTGCTTGAGCAGTGATGCCACGATCATCAGCATAGATGAAACTTTTTGTCCCTTCTGGCAGAGGCTGATAATTTGTGTAAATATTAAACACTAGCTGAGGACCCGGCGGTGCCCGGGTTATTTGAGGAAGGCAATGTGTGCCAAGGTTGGTTCCTATTAGATGTTTACGTGGCTCGCAGTGGTCTCAGGAACTTAGTGAAGGTACTGCAAGTCCCATTGGCCATGGTCCATCCCCCTCCAAACAGCACCAGGATGTAGAGTGTGTCATGGGGGCTCTGTGTGTCACATTTGGTCTTGATCATTCTCTGGATGAGGGTTGCAGCGGTCTCTGGAAGTGAGAGAAGGTACTGGAAGTCCCATCATCCATGGTCCCCCGTTCTGCAAACTGCACCAGGATGTAGAGTGGGTCAAGGTGGCTCTGTGTGCCAAGTGTGGTCTTGATCAGTCATTGGATGAGGGTCGCAGCGGTCTCAGAAAGTGAGTGAAGGTACTTCAACTCCCATTGTCCGTGGTCCGTCCCACTCAAAACTGCAGCAGGATGTAGAGTGGGTCATGGGTACTCTGTGTGCCAAGTTTGGGCCTGGTCTCTGATTTGTAGGGGCTGCATTGTTCTGTGGGAAATGAATCGGGTGAAGGTACTGCAAATCCCATCATTTGTGAGCCATCCTGCCGTAAACCGCAGCAGGTTTGTAAAGTGGGCCATTGGGCCTCTGTTTGCCAAGTTTGGTCCTGATTCATCAGTGGTGTGGGCCACAGTGCTCTAAGGAAGTGCTCGCAGGAGAGCGTTCTCCGTGATTGCTTCCACGCTGTGGAACGCTCTCCCGGCTGAGACGCGAGCTCACCAAGACCTCTTGCCCTTCAGGCGGGCATGCAAGACGTTTCTCTTTCAACAGGCCTTTGGCCTCTAGGTGCCGCTAGTGCATAGCCCGCCGATACGGTTGTATATTACATTATGCTGTGCTCTGCATTCTGCACATCATACTGTATTTTAATCCTGATGTTTTATATTATGTGTTTTGTTTTAATGTGTTTTAATGTGCTTTTATTGTACCTTGCTTGTTGTGAGCCGCCCCGAGCCGCCCGGGAGTGGCGGCCTAGAAGCCCAATACATACATACATAAATAAATAAATAAATAAATAAAAGTACTGCAAATCCCATCATCCATGGTCCGTCCTCCCTCAAACTGCACCAGGATGTAGGGAGCATCTTGGGGTGGGTCTGTGTGCCAAGTTTGGTCTTGTTCTGTCATTGTTGGGGGCCTAGTCAGGAAAATCAAGTTGAGAAAGCCTAACAATATCCCATGAGCTGAGGCCTACTCAGGAAAATCAAGTTAAGGAAGCCTTGCTGTCAATTTTGGGCCTGGTCTGTGATTTATAGGGGCTACAGTGTTGTTTGGGAAGTGAATCAGGTGAAGGTACTGCAAATCCCATCATTCGTGGCCCATCCTGCCCTAAACCACACCAGGTTGTGAAGTGGGCCATTGTGGCCCTGTGTGCCAAGTTTGGTCCTGATCTGTCATTGCTGTGGGTCGCAGTGACTAACTGCCTGAGGCCTTTCCTTTTCCCTCTGCGTTACCTTAGAATGTTGGAATGTAGATCCGCCCGAGCCTTGGGAGGATGGAATAGATGGCCAATCAGAGTCCTTTATGCAAATACTTCCTCAATGGCAACCAATCGCCTCTGTCTGTTGCCTTAGAATGTTGGAGTTCTGAGGCTGGCCAATCAGAGTCCTTTATACAAATAATCCCACAGTGGGAAACAATTGAAACACTGCCACATATTCCTCCGCACCTCCCGCAGCAAACACTGACTTTTATTATTTGCATAAATAGATGATAGATGGATGGATGGATGGATATGTACAAGCTGATCACCTAGAGCAGTGTTTCTCAACCTGGGGGTCGGGGGGTCGCCTCAGGGGGTCGTGAGGGGGTGTCAGAGGGGTCGCCAATTACTATCAGAAACATAGTCTTTTTGTTGTTCATGGTGGTTCTGTGTGGGAAGTTTGACCTCCTCCCTCCTCCATTCTATCATTGGTGGGGTTCAGAGTGCTCTTTGATTGTAGGTGAACTATAAATCCCAGCAATTAGAACTCCCAAATGTCAATGTCTATTTTCCCCAAATTCCACCAGTGTTCACATTTGGGCATATTTAATATTCGTGCCAAGTTTGGTCCAGATCCATCATTGTTTGAGTCCACCGTTTAGTAGGTAAAATGGCCTAGGTGAACTACAACTCCAAAACTCAAGGTCAATGCCCACTAAACCCTTTCAATATTTTCTGTTGGTCATGTGTGCAAAATTGGTTCCATTCCCCCATTGGTGGAGTTCCGAATGCTCTCTAGGTGAACTATAACTCCCAGCAACTACAACTGCCAAATGACAATATCAATGCCCCCCCACCTCACCCCAAATTTGGGTGTATCTGGTGTTTGAGCTAATTTTGGTCCAGAATATACATCCTGCATATCAGATATTTACATTAAACTGATTAATAACAGTAGCAAAAAACTTACAGTTATGAAGTAGCATCAAAAATAATTTTATGGTTGGGGTCGCCACAACATGAGGAGCTGTATTAGGGTGATTTCTTACTTTTCTTTTGCCTGGAGGTCTTGTTTGTTCATCCAGTGTTAAAAAGGCTAACGTGATGAGTCCAAAAAGACCGGAATCAGATCACGGGAACAATGGTTAACCTCCAGAGTTGGGTTTTTTCTAAGCATAGAGGTGCCGTTAAATTTTCCAAAGCTCCTTTTTCATCTTCTCTCTCCTTCATTCTATACGAGAATCAGCCTTCGATTATACGAACAGAGAGAGCCGTTTTGTGAGACAGATCTGCGAGAAAGCTCCGTGCTACTTTGATAACAGCGGGCGTTTCTGTTTTTTATTGTTTTGCAGGGAGAACTGATCACTTTCTATTACTACTGGAAGAAAACCCCCGAAGCCGCCAGTTCTCGGGCGCACCGCAGGCACCGGCGGCAGGCTGTGTTCCGGAGAATCAAAACACGGACGGCTTCCACTCCGGTTAACACGCCCTCCAGGCCTCCGTCCAGCGAATTCTGTAAGTAGGAGGCTAAAAGCGGCGCATTTATCTCCGTTTAGATGCATGGGGCTAAAGCAGAAGGTAATGGCTCTCCGCCTCTGACCGAAACACAGCTGTGGAAATGGAGTTCGAGCCCTCGGCTGCGCTCCCACTCTCGATTCATTATCCCGGTGGATCGCAGGTGTCTCAGATCAGTGAGCAATTGGTTTTGTACTTATGCAGGAGGGTGGGCAGAGGAGACACGGCTGTGGAAATATAGAAATATCATTTTGGCTATAGAGCCTGTTATAGTTCGCCGCGGGTGGTTCTGTTCCAGGACCACCCCCCCCCCGAGAAATGGAAATCCGCAAAGTAGGGATGCCAGATTAATTTACATATCTATACATTATTTTATACATTTTATATATTATTTTCGTACCCGTTCTTCCTTACCACCTCCCATCCCATCCCAAGAGCGCCTGCCTGCCTCCCTGGCCTCCGCAGAGCCTCTGGAGCAGGGGTGGGCAATTATTTTTTCCAAGGGGCCACATGAGAGCCAAGTGTGGTCCAATTCCATCTGGAGTTCAGAGTGCTCATTGATTGCAGGTAAACTATAAATCCCAGTGTGTACAATTCCAAAATGTCCAGGCCAATTCCCCTCAAAACCTACCAGTATTCCAATTTGGCATTCCAAGTTTGGTCCAGATCAGGCCAGGGGTGGGCAATTATTTTTTCAAGGGGCCACACGAGAGCAAAAAATATTATGGAGGGCCGCACCTAAAGGCTGAACTACATTCTAATCTACATTATTTATTTATGTATATGCTATATTTACTATATATTACACAGCATTAATATTAACATATTAATATATCAAGAAATATTCATATATTATTAGTATTAATATCATAATTATTATATTATAGTATATCTATATAGACATCATAATATATTGAAATTATAATATAACATTGTATTACATTATTTATTATATTATTATACAATTATTATAAAATAATAATAAAAACTACTAAAATAAAATACAATGAAATTCAAGAAGACAAGGTGCGAACCAAGATGGAGGCTGACATCCTCAAGAGAGGAAGGATCCCAAGATGGAATGGCCCAATGGACCCAGCCCAGAGGATAACAAAGCGGACCCAACCGCTGCCGCAGCAGAGGAGAGCAGAGCAGAGCAGCAGATAATCGGAGGCTGCAAGCCTCCGTCCGCTCTCACCCCCAGCCGTTCCCCAGCTGATCGCCATGCCATGGAGTGCCTGCCATCCCTGGAGGCGATCCGGGCCTGCAGGGGGAGCAGTCGGCGATCTGAGGCGGCTGATCGCCCTGGCGACCCGGAAGACGATCAAGTCTTCCGGGTCACCAGGGCGATCAGCTACCGCAGGTCGCTGACTGCTCCCGCTGCAGGCCTGGATCACCTCCAGGGATGTCATGCAGTCTAAAGCCACCACTCCTCTGGCCTGTCTGCCGACACAGGCCCCACAGAACCCGCGATGGGATGGCGGCAGCGGCACCCCTTCCTCCTGGCCCCGCCCCCGACGCCCTTCTGACAGAATCGGCTGCCAGGCCACATCCAGCCCATGGGCCGTAGGTTGCCCACCCCTGCTCTGGAGCCACGCAGACAGCAGAAGGCCAAGGAGGCAGGCCTTCCCCACCGTGCCTCAGGCCGCCACACTTTTGGGGTCTGTGGAGACCAGGTAGGCAGGCCTTCCCCGCCACGCTTAAGGCTGCTGCACTTCCGGGGTCAGTAGAGGCCAGGGAGGCAGGCCTCCCCCGCCCTGCCTCAGGCCGGCGCACTTCTGGGGTCTGTGGAGACCAGGTAGGCAGGCCTTCCGTGCCATGCCTCAGGTTGCCGCACTTCCGGGGTCCCTGGCCTCCTGTCACGATGCTAGGGCTCTGCCTTATTCAGGCAGAGATTAACCAAAAAACACCCGGTTTGTATCAAACAATTTAATTAAAGCAACACTTACTTTCTGGCTGTTTTAATAGTCCAAAATATAAAACATAAAAATAGCACTCAGCCACAAAATAAACCAAAACTAATAATTGGCCTTTATAGCATCCCAAGACATTTTCCTCTTGGATTTTGTGTTGCTCATGGTGATGGCCCAGCAAAAAGAGGGGGAATCTTCCTAAGTCAGTAGTTTGCTCTTTTCTTGTCTCTTCCCCGGCTACTTCTGTCACCATAGTGGATTTGAGCTCTGCCAGCGAAGATGACTTCGACAGCGAGGACAGCGAGCAGGAGCTGAAGGGCTACGCGTGTCGGCACTGCTTCACCACCAGTACGTACCACTATCTATTGCTCTTTTCCCCTTGTTGTATTTTCGTAGCTTTCCATCATCATTTTGTTGCCCGTTTTTGGATTTTTCACCGTTTTTAGATGTTTCTCTACGTTTTTGGATTTTTTTTCCGTTTATAGATTATTCTCTCCGTTTTTGGATTTTTCTCTCCATTTTTAGATTTTTCTCTCCGTTTTTAGATTTTTCTCTCCGTTTTTGGATTTTTCTCTCCGTTTTTGGATTTTTCTCTCCATTTTTAGATTTTTCTCTCCGTTTTTAGATTTTTCTCTGTTTTTAGATTTTTCTCTCTGTTTTTAGATTTTTATCTCCGTTTTTAGATTTTTCTCTCCGTTTTTAGATTTTTTTCTCCGTTTTTGGATTTTTCTCTCCGTTTTTGGATTTTTCTCTCCGTTTTTGGATTTTTCTCTCCGTTTTTGGAATTTTTTTAAAAGGTCGATCTTCGGGCGCTTCTGCCCATAGGCCCCTCCGCTTCTTCCTCGCTTGCGTCGGGCGCCCCTCCTTCCTTGAGTGAAGGAAGGAGAGGCGTCCGGCGCGAGCGATGAACAGGTGGAGCATAGTCCCGCCCCTAGGGCCTCTGAAGCGGCTTCGCTCTGCCTCTTCCTCGCTCGCTCCGACCCCTCCTTCCTTCACTCAAAGAAGGAGCGGCACCCGGCGCGAGCGACGAAGAGGCAGAGTGAAGCCGCGTCAGAGGCCCTAGGGTCGGGGCTTCCGTCTGCGTCTTCCTTGCTCGCGTCAGGCGCCCCTCCTTCCTTCACTCAAGGAAGGAGGGGCACCTAACGCGAGTAAGGATGACACTGGAGCAAAGTCCCACCCCTAGGGCCTCTGACACGGCTTCGCTCTGCCTCTTCGTCGCTTGCGCTGGGTGCCGCTCCTTCCTTGAGTGAAGGAAGGAGGGACCGCGCAAGCAAGGAAGAGGCAGAGCGAAGCCGCTTCAGAGGCCCTAGGGGCGGGACTATGCTCCACCTCTTCATCGCTCGCGCTGGACACCTCTCCTTCCTTCACTCAAGGAAGGAGGGGCGCCCGACGCAAGCAAGGAAGAGGCGGAGGGGCCTATGGCACTCCGCGCGCAGGCGCAGAAGCGCCCGAAGATCGACCTTTTAAAAAAAATTGGGGAGTCCGGATCTGGGCCCCCCCCCATGGTTGCGCCCCTAGGCCGTGGCCTAGGGTGGCCTTATGGATAATCCGGGCCTGGCTTTGGCCTGAATCTGCATCATTTTTAACCCCAGGAAACCCCACAATCCTTTCTGAATCATCAGTGAACCCCTGGCTGCTGAGCTACAACAGTTGCCCCGTAAGGCAAATCAGAAGTAATATCCCCATACCTACAGTTCGGAATAGTAGACGAATGTATCACAGTTGATGTTTCAGTTCTCTTGCTGCTTTCCTCCTTCTAAAAATAGCCTCCAAGGACTGGCACCACGGCGGGCGGGAAAACATCTTGCTGTGCACAGACTGCCGCATCCACTTCAAGAAATACGGGGAGCTCCCTCCCATCGAGAAGCCAGTGGACCCACCCCCTTTTATGTTTAAGCCTGTCAAAGAGGAAGATGACGGACTCAGCGGGAAGCATAGCATGAGGACACGGCGGAGTCGAGGCTCGGTAAGCTACCTACAGTGCGTTCCCTTTTTGAGGCCGAGGGTGGAGAGCCTTTGGCTTGGGACACCCACATTCGTCTTTCTCGTTGACCATTTTTAAAAACAACTTTTAAAAAAACTACAAGAACTATCTCCTCCTCCTCCATTGGTCCTGATTGGCTAGAGCAGGGGTCGGGAACCTTTTTGACTCAGAGAGTCATGAAAGCAAAATATTTGAAAATTTATTTCGGTGAGAGCCATATAATATATATCATGTATTTTAAGACTGAATTCAACTAAATGTGAGTCTATACGTACATACGATGAGGAAAGGATTCCCCCAGCAGAATGACGGGACACTTCAGACCTGGCTCTGCAAAAGGCATGCTCAGGACTCTGGGAAGGAAGAGAAGGCGGAAGGAAGGAAGGAAGGAAGGAAGAGCGTGAGAAGGAAGAAGGAAGGAAGGAAGAGCGTGAGAAGGAAGAAGGAAGGAAGGAAGAGCGTGAGAAGGAAGAAGGAAGGAAGGAAGGAAGGAAGGAAGGGGAAATTAAGAAAGACAGAGGAAATAAAGGAGGGAGAGGAAGAAAGAAAAGAAGAAAGAACTATGGAAAAGGAAGAAAAGAAAAGCAGGAGAGAGACAAGGAGGGGAAAAGAAAGAAGGAAATGGGAAGGGAGGAAAGGAAAGGGTGGGGAAAAGAAAGGAAAGGGAGTGAGGAAAAAGTAAAGGAATGAAGGGAAAAGAAGAAAAGAAAGAAGGGGAGAGAGGGAAGTGAAAAGAAAGGAAGGAGAAGGAAAGGAAGACTTGGGGGAAAAGAATAGAAGAGGGAGGGAGAATGGAGGAAAGAAGGAAGGGGAGAGAGGGAGGGGAAAGAAAGGAGAGAAGGAGAAGGAAAGGTTGAGGGGGAGAAAGGAAGGAAGAGGAAGGAAGAGGGAGAATGGAGGAACAAGGAAGGGGAGAGGGAGGGAAAAGCAGGGAGAGATGGAAAGAATGGAAGTGGAAGGAAGGAAAGAAGGTAGGGAGAGAGGGAGGAAAAAGAATGAAAGAAAAAGAGAGGGGAAAAGAAAGGAAGGAAGGGGGAGGAGGGCGCGGAGCCAAGGCGGACTTTGGTGTCGACGTCGGTGAGGCAGTCCCTCCGGAAGGCGTCGGAGAGGCCGTGGCTCTTGAGCTGCCCGACGATGGGAATGATGAGCTGGGGGCAGTGAGGCCGGGTCCACGGCGCCAGGGTCAGGCCCGCCTCCGCTGCCTCCCCTGAGGCCCGTGACAGAGGACGAAGAGGAGGATGAGCCGCCGCCGCCAGGCTCCTTCATCCCCAGCGAAGATGGCGCAGGGCAACGAGAGCAGCTGGGAATGAGGAAGAGGTGGGGATGGCGGTGCGGAAGCGGCAGTCACGGCGCATTTGTGTCACTCCTGCCCACTCCATGCTAGGAAACCGAGGTCCAGGCTGCTCTGGAGAGCCAGATGCCATCATGAAAAGAGCCACATCTGGCTCTCGAGCCATAGGCTCCCTACCCCTGGGCTAGAGGCAAGCCAACAGGTTTGGCTTCGCCTCTCAGCAGAGCTTGGTTGCCCTGTTAATTTTAACTGCATAATAACTACTTCGAAGACAACCAAGGCTTAAGAATCGAAGGCTCCTTATGATTCAGATTCTTAATATTGGGGGAGCAGCGAGGAGGTGCGTTGGCACTCCCTTCGAAAGTGATGTACTTCCGAATTCCTCACGACTCCCGAATACATCCGCACCAAATGCACACCGCTAATGTTTACCTTTCCCTAAGCTATTCAAAAAAGATGAGTAAATTCACTGTGTGGGTTACACTAAAAATGAGCCTGCTCTGACTTACATACAAATTCAACTCAAGGGCAAACCTACAGAGCCTATCTTGTTCGTAACTTGAGGACTTTCTGAGAAAATTACTTGTCCTCTATTCCTCTTTAAACCAGCAGATGTCTGCACTACGAAGTGGTCGGAAAAAGCAGCCCAGCAGCCCTGATGGTAGAGCCTCACCTATCAACGAAGACATACGATCGAGTGGCCGCAACTCTCCCAGTGCCGCCAGCACTTCCAGTAATGACAGCAAGGCCGATTCGGTGAAGAAGTCCACCAAAGTACGTTCTGGTAGATGTACTGGGTACCATGTGGTAGATACTCTGGGTACCATGTGGTTGATGCTCTGGGTACCTTGTGGTAGATGCTCTGGGTACCATGTGGTAGATGCTCTGGGTACCATGTGGTTGATGCTCTGGGTACCATGTGGTAGATGCTCTGGGTACCATGTGGTTGATGCTCTGGGTACCATGTGGTTGATGCTCTGGGTACCATGTGGTAGATGCTCTGGGTAACATCTGGTAGATGCTCTGGGTAACATCTGGTAGATGCTCTGGGTAACATCTGGTAGAACATCTGGTAGATGCTCTGGGTACTATCTGGTAGATTCTCTGGGTATCATGTCATAGATGCCCTGGATACCATGTGGTTAATGCTCTGGGTAACATGTTTTAGATGCTCTGAGTAACATCTGGTAGATGCTCTGGGTACCTTGTGGTAGATGCTCTGGGTAACATGTTGTAGAAGCTCTGGGTAACATCTGGTAGATGCTCTGGGTACCATGTGGTTGATGCTCTGGGTGCCATGTGATAGATACCCTGGGTACCATGTGGTTGATGCTCTGGGTACCATGTGGTAGATCAGACCTGGGCAATTGCCGGCCCTCCAGGTGTTTTGCACTTCAAATCCCAGAAATCCTAACAGCTGGTAAACTGGTTAGGATTTCTGGGAGTTGAAGTCCAAAACACCTGGAGGGCCGGCAATTGCTCAGGTCTGTGGTAGATGCTCTGGGTATCATGTGATAGATATTCTGGGTATCATGTGATAGATATTCTGGGTACCATGTGGTTGATGCTCTGGGTACCTTGTGGTAGATGCTCTGGGTACCATCTGGTAGATGCTCTGGGTACCATGTGGTAGATACCCTGGGTAACATCTGGTAGATGCTCTGGGTACCATGTGGTAGATGCTCTGGGTACCATCTGGTAGATGCTCTGGGTACCATGTGGTAGATGCTCTGGGTACCATGTGGTAGATGCTCTGGGTACCATGTGGTAGATGCTCTTGGTAACATCTGGTAGATGCTCTGGGTACCATGTGGTAGATGCTCTGGGTAACATCTGGTAGATGCTCTGGGTACCATGTGGTAGATGCTCTGGGTACCATGTGGTAGATGCTCTGGGTATCATGTGATAAATACCCTGGGTAACATCTGGTAGATGCTCTGGGTACCATGTGGTAGATGCTCTGGGTACCATGTGGTAGATGCTCTGGGTACCATGGTGGATGGTTAAGGGGAAGTTTCACTTGGAAGGGTAGATACATCAACACGTGGGCTAAGCGTCCTGCAGCCCCTCACATCGGTATCTTTTCTAGGCAAGATTCAAGAGCCCTTCCTCTCTTCCTCCCATTTGATAACATTGCTCCTTTCCATATGCAGCAGAAGATCAAAGAAGAGGCGTCGTCTCCTCTCAAGAGTTCCAAGAGGCAACGAGAAAAGGCCGCTTCCGACACCGAGGAGCCCGACAGGAGCAATGCCAAAAAAACCAAAACACAGGTATGTCCCTTTGATAAAGCATTTTGTCCGGGAAGTCAAGATGGGCCTCTGAGTCTGAAATAGCAAGGAGTGTCAACTTTGTATTAACTTCCCGAACCATGAAGATATATGGGCGCTTCTCTCTCTCTCTCCTGCCCCAGGCCGCCGCCGATCCCTCTCCCCCACCCAAGTGGAGGAGGCCTCCCTCTGGGGCAGGTGCCTGCAGCTGGGCGCACTCTCCTCCGCCGGCGCCTGTCTGGGAGGGAGGGAGACTTCGCTGGAAGTTTCCTCCCAAAAGCACGCTCTCCCCGTTTCCTCCCAGAAGCACGCTCTCCTGACGTTTTGCCCTCAGGGGCGGGCTGAGACAACATTTTTGGGGGGGTCCATGATCTGCGCCCCCCTAGGATGGCCTTATGGGTAATCTGGGCCTGGACAAGATTGAGATTCAACATAGTTAAAATAGAACGTGTGGTTGCCTCGCAGCTCCGGGGTTCTGTGATGAAACTGACTATCTGGATCCATCGCAGTCTGGATGTGTTGGAGCCTGATGCCATCTGTATGCAGATGACGTCCAACTCTATTACTCCTTTCCACCAGATGCTAAGGAGGCTGTTCAGGTCCTGAACCCGTGCTTGGCAGCTGTGATAGTCTGGATGAGGGCAAACAAACTGGAACTGAATTCAGACACAACAGAGGTTTTCTTGGTCAGTCGCAAGGCCGAACAGGGTATAGGATTACAGCCTGTGCTTGGATGGGGTTACATTCTCCCTGAAGACACAGTTTCACAGCTTGGGAGTGATCCTGGACTCAACACTGAGTCTGGAACCACAGGTCTCGGTGGTGGCCAGGGAAGCTTTTGCACAACTATAACTTGTGTGCCAGTTATGCCCCTACCTTGGGAAGTCAGCCTTGGTCACGGTGGTCCACGCTCTGGTTACATCCTGTATAGATTACTGCAACCCGCTCTATGTGGGGTTGCCTTTGAAGACTGTCCAATGCATGCCCGGATTACCCATAAGGCCAACGAAGCCATGGCCTAGAGGCGCAAGCCGGGGGGGGGGGCAGATCATGGACCAAAAAAGAAAGAAAACTGGTCTGCGTCCCCCTTTCCCCCTTTCTCATGCCCCTCCTCGCTCCTTCTCCCGGCAAAGTTTCTGCTCCGTCCCCTCTCTCGCTCTCGCTCTCTTGCTCTCTCTCACGCTCTCTCTCTCTCGCTTTCTCTTACGCGCGCGCTCTCTCTTGCACTCTCTCTTGAGCCAAGGAAGGAGGGCACGAGTAGGAGGTGGAGGAAAGCCCCTGGGGCCGCTGCCGGGCATGCGTGGCACCCAGGAACATGGCGGAGGAGGCAGAGGCGCATGCCCTCCTGCCGCGCATGCCCGGCACCGGCCCCGGTGGCTTCCCTCCGCCTCCTCCTCCTCCCGCCCTCCTTCCTTGACTCAAGGAAGGAGGGCACGAGGAGGAGGAGGGAAGCCCTCGGGGCCGCTGCGGGACATGTGCGGCACCCCAGGAACATGGCGGAGTCGGAGGAAGCAGAGGCGGTTTGAATCCCGGCGCAGTTACCGCTACGCAGCAGCCTTCACGCCGAGAGGTGGGCACGGGAAGAGGGGCTTGGCGCCTGCGGGGGGAAAGGAGAAGCAGGGTTGGAATTAGGCCAGGATTCTCCTTGCTCCTTTTTCCTTTTGGGGGGCAAAGCGCGGGCAGTGGAAAGAAGGAAAAGAGGGAAGGAAGGAGGCTGTTCCCCCCTCTCTCTGTCTCTCGCTCTCTCTCTCTCGGTGCCTCCGTTCCTTCCCCCTTCTGCCTTGTCCTGCTTGCCCCTCTCCACTCCTCCCCTTGGCTCAAGGTAGAGGTTAGCTTGGGGGCGTAATTCCAAAGTGTGGCCTAGGGCGCAAAAAGGTGTTAATCCGGGCCTGCTTCCCCCGCTACCCGGATTCGAACCACCGACCTGTCGGTCAACACAAAGGTTTAACCCATTGTGCCATGTCCTGAGGTCTTGCTGTGTCTCTTTTCCTGAGGAGGTTTCTTTCTTTCCCCCTTCCCTCCCACAGGAAATCAGCAGGCCCAATTCGCCCTCGGAGGGTGAAGGGGAAGGGGAAAGCTCAGACAGCCGGAGCGTGAACGACGAGGGCAGCAGCGATCCAAAAGACATCGACCAGGACAACCGGAGCACCTCGCCCAGCATCCCAAGCCCCCAGGACAACGAAAGTGACTCGGATTCCTCCGCACAGCAACATGTGCTGCAGGCCCCCAACGGTCCTGTTCAGACTGTGCCTCCAGCGCTCCCTTTGCCACCGCAGCTTCCTGTCCCGCTGCCGGCCACCTCGGGCGCCCCTTCCTCAGTGCTGCCCCACATCCCCACCTCTGTGTCCCAGCCACCCAACCAACCCCAAACTCCAGTGCCCCCTCATTCCCATATCCAGCAGGCCCCTTCTCTTCACCCCCAGAGGCTGCCTTCGCCCCATCCGCCCCTGCAGCCGCTGACCATCCCGGCAAGCCAGCTCCAGGTTCCTGCCGTCTCTCAGCCTCACTCGCAGCCCCCGCTGCATGGGCAGATCCCGGTCCTCCCGCACAGTCTCCAAGCCCAGACACTGCTGCCTCATACTGTCCCCACTCCGCCGTTCCCAATTCCCGCACAGTCGTCCTCGTCATCATCGTCTCAGGTTTCCCTGCAGCCACAGTCCACTTCCCTCGGCCATGGCGCACTTCAGATGCCATCGGCACAGCAAGTGCCCTCTCCCATGCAGCAGCCGCCCCGAGAGCAGCCCCTTCCTCCTGCTCCGATGCCCATGCCACACATCAAGCCCCCTCCCACCACCCCGATTCCACAGCTCCCCACGCCGCCGTCCCACAAGCACCTCTCCGGCCCGTCGCCGTTCTCCATGAACTCCAACTTGCCGCCGCCGCCCGCTCTGAAGCCTCTAAGTTCCCTCTCGACGCATCACCCGCCATCGGCGCACCCGCCTCCTCTGCAGCTCATGCCGCAGAGCCAGCCGCTGCAGCCTTCTCCCGCCCAGCCGCCCGTCCTGACGCAAAGCCAGAGCCTCCCTCCCTCCGCCAGCCACCCTTCCTCCGGTCTCCATCCGGTGCCGCCTCAACCCCCCTTCTCCCAGCATCCCTTTGTCCCCGGGGGTCCCCCACCGGTCACTCCTCCCGCTTGCCCGTCCACCTCCACACCGCCGTCCGTGCCTCCGGCCGCCATCGCCACGCCTGCGTCCTGCAGCGGGAATGTCCCTGCAGTGACCGCCTGCACGATACCACCGATTCAGATCAAAGAGGAGGCTCCGGACGAAGCGGAGGAACCAGAGAGCCCGCCTCCCCCGCCCAGGAGTCCATCGCCAGAGCCAACGGTCGTGGATACGCCAAGCCATGCCAGCCAGTCAGCAAGGTAAGGAAACGGTGGACAGACCCATCCATGTGGTTTGTCTACCTGGGCAGCAATCTCAGACCAGCAATCTATACACAAAATAGAGTAAAGAAGGGAGCGGAGAAGACAGTTCCATCTTGTCTCCTGCGGCATCAGAGCTCCTCCCCCAGCAACAATATAATATTCTATAATACTAATACTAATGATGTATTAGTATTATGCTAATAATATAGTATGCTTTTATGTAGATACTAGCTTGGGGACCCGGCGGTGCCCGGGTTATTTGAGGAAGGCATTGTGTGCCAAGGTTGGTTCCTATTAGATGTTTATGTGGCTTGCAGTGGTCTCAGGAACTTAGTGAAGGTACTGCAAGTCCCATTGGCCATGGTCCATCCCCCTCCAAACAGCACCAGGATGTAGAGTGGGTCATGGGGGCTCTGTGTGCCACATTTGGTCTTGATCATTCTTTGGATGAGAGTTTCAGCGGTCTTGGAAGGTGAGTGAAGGTATTTCAAGTCCCATCATCTGTGGTCCATCCTCCTTGAAACAGCATCAGGGTGTTGAGTGGGTCAAGGGGGCTCTGTGTGCTAATTTTGGTCTGTATTGGTCATTGAGTGAGCGTCACGTTGTGAAGTGGGCCATTGGGCCCCTGTGTGCCAAGTTTGGTCCTGATCCGTCACTGCTGTGGGCCGCAGTGTCTGACTGCCTGAGGCCTTTCCTTTTCTCTCTGCATCACCTTAGAATGTTGGAATGTGAATGGCCAATCGGAGTCCTTTATGCAAATACCATTTTAGTGGCAACCAATTCCCTCTGTCTGGGGCCGTAGAATGTTGGAGTTCTGAGACTGGCCAATTGGAGTCATTTATGCAACTAATCCCATAGTGGCAAGCTATCAAAATGCTGTCACATATTCCTTGGCACCTCCGCACCTCCCAGAAAATGAACATTCCATTTCCAACGGGAAAAAACTGTCATTTGGCTAACTCACGCATGCAGGTGCATTCTGTTTTGCTGGCCAGTCAGAGCCCTTTATGCAAATAGTTCCTCAGTGGCAACCAATGCCCTCTATCTGGTGCCTTAGATTGTTGGAGTTCTGAGGCTGCACAATCTGAGTCCTTTATGCAAATATTCTGGTGCCTTAGAGTGTTGGAGTTCTGAGGCTGGCCAATCAGTGTTCTTTATGCAGATAATCCCACAGTGGCAACCAATCGAAATGCTGGCACATATTCCTCCGCACCTCCCGCCCTCCGCACCACCGCAAACACTGACTTTTATTATATACATAGAATAGAATAGATAGATGACTTGTAAGCCGCTCTGAATCCCCTTCAGGGTGAGAAGGGCAGCATATAAATGTAAATCAACCAATCAATCAATAAAATATGTAATCGTACCAGTCACTACATATAGTAATACGAATAATAGTATATTATTATTAATAGATCTTTATAAATAAATAATAAATTATAATTATAATAAAAAACAGAGTAAAAATAATCAATGTAATAACAATAATAGAGAAAAATAATGTAATAATAATACAGTAAAATAATAAATGTAATATCAATCTATTATATAAATGGGTTCACGTCATCTGATGTATACCTCAAACAAAGAAACCATACAACGCAGAAACACAATACTTGCCAACAGAAATAGGCCTCAAGCAAGGTACGTTTGTAGCAAAGAAACTTTCCCCCCCAAAACCTAAAAGGCCCCCAAAACAACGAATAAAAATAAAACTACATTTACCAGCATCCTCCGGGGCAGCCAAAGACTCACCCAGCCTCTACATTCTGAACAACATGATTGGCTGCCAATAAGGGCGGATTGCATAACAGCTGCACTGGCCAGCCAACATGAAAATTCGATCCATAATAAACTGCCAAAACAGAATAAGGAAAAGGCCTGAGCCAATCCCCAACACAAACACCCAAATCACTTCCAACCAAAAATTTACACCCCAAAAAATCACAGACCACGCCCAAAATTGACAGTAAGGCTTCATTGACTTGATTTTCCTAACTAGCCCTCACTTACTGGGAAGCTGTTTACGCTCTAAATTGACAGTAAGGCTTCATTAACTTGATTTCCCTAGCCCTCACTTACTGGGAAGCCCTCTGAATTGACAGTAAGAAGCTGTTCTCCCGCCTAGGCCTCAGCTCATTGGACATCCTGAATTGACAGTAAGGCTTCATTAACTTGATTCTCCATTGTGTATGGCCTGAATTGACAGACTAGGCCTCAGCTCATTGGACATTGTGTATGGCCTGAATTGACAGTAAGGCTTCATTAACTTGCTGTTCCTAACTTGTGTATGGCCTCAGCTCATGGGACATTGTGTATGGCCTGAATTTACAGTAACCTACCTTGGCACACAGAGCCCCGACCATGCATGATGGGACTTGAAGTACCACCATGGAAAACGGGATTTGTAGTACTTCAAAACCCATCATTCCCCACAGACCACTGTGGCCCAGAACCTATTTATTTATTTATTTATTATTGGGGCTTCTATGCCGCCGACTCCCTGAGGCTCGCGGCGGCTTACAGGAGCCGAAGGCACAATAAAATACAGAGCAATAAAACAATTAAAAACAGCAGTACACGATAAAACAATAACAGGATGCGAGAATGGGCAGTACAATGACCCAGAGCGAATGGGCAGAGGCGGGGCATGAGCCAAGGCCTACCCGCCGAAAGCCTGCTTGAACAGATGAGTTTTGCAGGCTCGCCGAAACGGGGGCAAGTCCTTCATGGTCCGGGTCCCAGCCGGGAGGGCGTTCCACAGCGTAGGAGCTATGACAGAGAACGCCCTCCGGCGGGTAGACCCTAACCAAGACCAATAAAGACCCAACTTGGCACACCATGCCCCCCATGACCCACACTCCATCCAACTGCAGTTTAGAGGAGGGCACACCGTGGATGATTGAACTTTCTCGCATCTCCTAAATAGGGCACAGCAACGCGTGCCGGGTACAGCTAGTAATGTATATAAATAAAAATGTAATGTTTTTATTAACATAACTCATAAGCCACTGGGTGAATTGACACCAAATTTGGACACAATACACCTATCAGGACGAGTGACCAACACTCATAAAAACACTGGAAAACACAGCGCAAGGGACTAAAAAGCCCAAAAAAATTACATTACAACACATGCGTAAAATCACATATATATATGTACGCTAGGGCTGCCCAGGAAGTCGATCGATCACGGGACCAAAGGAGGTCGATTGCAGCCGGATGGGGCGCTTCTCAGAGGGGGCGGAGCCAGGCTGCACCAAGCTCCGCCCTCTCCCCCAGCTTCGGCACTCCCATCAGCTGCTCCAGCCTTGAGGAGGGTAGTGCCAAGTCAGTGGTGGCTAGCTATGCCACACTGGCTTACCCTCCTCAAGCCTGGGGAAGCTGTGGTAGAGCTAAAGCCAGAGGGGGCGGAGCCAGGCCGCACCAAGCCCCGCCCCCTTCTCCTGCTCCACCCTGCTTCTCTCTCGGTAGATCTTTCTGACTTGGTTTTATTATAAGTAGCTTGCATGCTGAAAAAGTGTGGGCACCCCTGATGTACGCAAACACACATATATACACATTTATACAAACACATATACACACACAAAGCACATACACAGACTGGGCCACAGCAATGTGTGGCAGGGGACAGCTAGTTATCAATATATCTATATAAATAAAAATGTAATGTTTGTTTTGTGGGATAACATAACTTCGAAACCACTAGATGAATTGACACCAAATTTGGACACGATACACCTAACAGTCCAACGAATGACAATCACTCATAAAAACACTGAAAAACACAGTAAAAGAGACTTAAAAAGCCAAAAAAATAAAAATACCTTACAGCACATGTGCAAAATTACTAACACACACACATATACGTAAACACACATATATACACAGATGTATACAAACACATATGCACACACAAAGCACATATACACAGACTGGGCCACAGCAAAACATGGCAGGGGGCGGCTAGTAATGCATAATAATACACATAATAAAAGTGAAAAATATGTATGTGTGTAGATCAGTGTTTCCCAACCTTTTTTGAGCCGCGGCACACTTTTAAAATAAAAAAAATCCAAATGCATACCATCAACCATAATGACACAAAATGACACTCTAACACAGCAAAGAACGGCTGGGGGATGGTGGCCTGCTGGGAGCAGCTGCTGGGAGTGCCGAAGCCAGGGGAGGGGGAGGAGCCAGGCCATGCCATGCCCCGCCCCCACTCCCAGCTTCAGCTCTCCCAGCACCTACTCCAGCCTTGAGGGGGCAGAGCCAAGCCAGCGGGGCAGAGCCAGCACAATGCTGCCTTGGCACTGTCCCTCAAGAGCGGAAGCTGGGGGATGGGCGGAGCCATGCCACACCATGCCCGCCCTCCCAGGCACTGTCCCACAGCTCAAGGGGCAATGCCAAAGCAGTGGCAGAGCTAGCACAATGCTGGCGGAAGGCTGGGGAGCTGTGGGAGAGCTGAAGCCAGGGGATGGGGCCCAGGCCATGCCATGCCCCGCCCCTCCCCCAGCTTCAGCTCTCCCACAGCTTCTCCAGCTTTGAGGGGCAATGCCAAGCCAGCAGTGGCAGAGCTAGCACAAACCTGGCTTGGCACTGCCCCTCAAGGCTGGAGCAGCTGTGGGAGAGCTGAAGCCGGGATGGGGCGGAGCCATGCCATGCCCGCCCCTCCCCCCGCTTCAGCTCTCCCACAGCTTCTCCAGCCTTGAGGGGGAAATGCCAAGCCAGCAGTGGCAGAGCTAGCACAATGCTGGCTTGGCACTGTCGCCTCAAGGCTGGAGAAGCTGTGGGAGAGCTAAAGCCAGTGGAGGGGGAGGAGCCAGTCCGAACCATGCCCCGCCCCCTCTCCAGCTTTCTCCTCCGCACGGCTTCAGCAAGCGAAGGGCGAGAGTCATGGTGGGAGTCATGGCGGATTGGAGGCTGGCTGGGGAAACGGCGGCGGCGCGGCCCCTTCTTTTTCTTCGCCATTGCCCGGCCCTTCCTCCTCCTCCCCCAAGCAGCAGGAGGAGGGGGGAAGGAAGGGGGCAGAGAGCTTTTCTCGTGGCACAGCAGGAGGTCCGTCACGGCACACTAGTATGCCGCGTCACAGCGGTTGGGAAACACTGGTGTAGATGGCACGGGTGTCCACTTTCACAGACAGACTCCCACCTCCACAAACAGCTATAGTCCCCACTACACATATAGGGAGGGCATTCATCTGTTTTGAGTTGTGTGAATGCTTAACCCCCCCTTGCGCCAGAGCTTTGGCAATCTCTTTGATCTCCTGATTGCCGCATTTTCTGCCTTTCAGGTTTTACAAGCACCTGGACCGTGGCTACAACTCCTGCGGCCGGACGGACCTGTACTTCATGCCGCTCGCCGGTTCCAAGCTGGCCAAGAAGCGCGAGGAAGCCATCGAGAAGGCCAAGAGGGAGGCAGAGCAGAAGGCAAGAGAAGAGAGGGAACGGGAGAAAGAGAAGGAAAAGGAGAGGGAGAGAGAGCGGGAGCGTGAGAGAGAAGCAGAAAGAGCGGCGGTAGGTTTGGCGGTCTTTCGAGCCGAGGGGGCCATCGAGGCGGGTTCCGCGAAAAAGACCATTGTGCCAAAAATTGTGCCAAAACGTCCCTGGGAGGGTTTCCCTGCTCCTCGGGACAGCGTAAATATTGTTTGTGAGCGGTCCGAGGCTGCTCGCTTTCTGTCCTTCCCCTTCTGGCCTTCTTGCTCGCTCTTTATTGCCTCGATCTGTGTAACTATTTCCGGATGTGGCAAAAAAGGGACGAGAACGCTGATGTCCCAGAAGGATACCTTCAAATGACTGTTCTGTGGATTTGTTTGGAAACCTGCCCTTGTTCCTGTGATGTCTGTGCCATCTTCAAACGTTCATGCCCATTTTCGCATCCTCCCCACAAAATACAGAGGGTTGGCTGGAAATGTATGGAATGACAACAGCTAGAGCAGGTATGGGCAAACCTAGGCCCAGGGGTTGGATATGGCCAGGCTTGGATTAACACCTTTTTGCACCCTAGGCCACACTTTGGAATTACGCCCCCTCTACTACCGGCACTGAAAGTTGTTGTTTGGGATCCAGGAAGGGAGGGTGGGGCCCAAGCCGCGCCTGTCTTTCCTTCCTTGGGGGCCGTGGCGGGGTGACCATCTGCCAGGGCTGATTAGGATCCCCGCGCCCCAGGGAGGGATAGTAGTGGGGAGAGGCCTGGGGGGCCTTCCTTCCTTCGGGGGGAGATAGAGAGAGAGACACCCACCCGTCTCCGTCTCCTTCAGGGCCGCTGCTTCTCCTCCTCCTCGGTTGCAATCCGTAGCTGAGGGAGAACCCCCTCCGTGGACTTCCGCCTCCAAGCAGGCCCTCGCCTTCCTATTGGCCGAGTCCGTGGAGCCACGCCTGCCAGGGAGGGAGGGAGACTCCCCGATTGGCCGACTGCCACTCTTCAGCTTTGATCGATGGGTGTCACAAGGCGGGAGGCGGGGCCAGGAGGCGAGCTCGGAGGACTCACTCCTGGCCCCGCCCACTCCCCGCCTCCCAGGGAGGGAGGGAGTGACGTCACCCTGGGAGGCAACGGAGCAAACAAGGAAGGCGGGCCTATCGGAGGAGGAGGGAGGGAGTGATGTCATCCTGGGAGGCCCCGCCCCCGGCTGAGTAGCGGGGAGGAGGGAGGGAGGGAAGCCGCTGCTGCTGCTCCTTGCCCTGCGTGTCCTGCCTTGAGACCAGGCTCGGCCCTCCCTCCCTCTCTCCGGGGCCTTTGTGCTTCAACTCCCGCCATTCCCAAGGGCTGGCCACGGAGGTGTTTTGGATTTTTTAACATTTTTTTTGGGTCCATGACCTGCGCCCCCCTCGGCTTGCGCCCCTAGGCCATGGCCTAGGTTGGCCCTATGGGTAATCCGGGCCTGGATACGGCCCCTTCGGCTCTTTTTTCAGGTCCTCCTCTCTCTCAACACCCTATCCTTCCTTCCTTCTCCCTTTCCTTCCTCCTTCCTTCCTTCCCTCTTTCTCCCTTTCTTCTTTCATCCTTCCTTCCTTCTCTCTTTCCTTCCGCCTTCCCCCCTCCCTCGCTTACCTCCCTCTTTCTTCCTCCCTCCTTCCTTCCCTTCCACCCTTTCGTCTTTCCTTTCTTCCCTTTCCTCCCCCCTTCCCTCTCTTCCTCTTTCTCCTTCCTTCCTTCCTTCCCTTTTGTCTTTCATTCTTTCTCCATCCCTTCCTTTCATTCTCTTCCACCCTTCCTTTCTTCCCTTTTATTTTTCCCTCCTTCCATCTTTCCTCCCTCCATTCCCTTCCACACTTTCATCCTTCCTTCCTTCTCTTTCCTTTCTCCCTTCCATCCTTCTCTTCCTCCCTTTATTCCTTCCTTCCTTCCTTTTCTTCCTTTCTCCTTCCTTCCCTTCCACTTTTTTGTCCTTCCTTACCTTTTTTCTCCCTCCTTCCCTCTCTTCCTCTTTTTCCTTCCTTCCTCCTTCCCTCTCTTTCTCCTTCCTTCCCTTTTGTCTTTTATTCTGTCTCCCTCCCTTCCCTCCCTCCATTCTCTTCCACCCTTCCTTCCTTCCCTTTCATTTTTGCTTCCTTCCATCTTTCCTCTCTCCCTCCATTCCCTCCCACTCTTTCATCCTTCCTTCTCTCTTTCCTTTCTCCCTTCCATCCTTCCTTTATTCCTTACTTTTCTTCTTCCTCCTTTCTTCCCTTCCACCCTTCTGTCCTTCCTTTCTTCCCTCCCTCTTTCCCTCTCTTCCTCTTTCTCCTTCCTTCCTTCCTCCTTCTCTCTTTCTCCTTCCTTACCTTTTGTCTTTCATTCTTTCTCCCTTCCCTTCCCTCCCTCTATTCCCTTCCATGCTTTAATCCTTCTTTCCTTCTCTCTTTACTTTCTCCCTTCCATCCTTCTCTTCCCTTTATTCCTTCCTTCCTTCACTTCTTCCTTTCTCCTTCCTTCCCTTCTACCCTTGCATCCTTTCTTCCCTTTTGTCTTTCCTTCCATCCTTCTCGTCCTTCCCTTCCTCCCTTTCCCTTTGTCTTTCATTCCTCCTTACCTCTCTCTTTCTCCTTCCCATCCTCTCATCCTTCCTTCTCTCTTTCCTTTCTCCCTTCCACTCTTCTCTTCCTTCCTCCATTCTCTTCTTTTTCCATTCTTCCCTTCCACCCTTTCGTCCTTCTTTCCTTCCCTTTTGTCTTTTCTTCCTTTTCTCTTCCCTCCCTCCCTTCAATCATTCTCTTCCTCCCTTACTTCCTTCTTCTTTTTCCTTCCATCCTTCCCTTTCACCATTTCATCCTTCCTTCCTTCCCCTTTGTCTTTCCTTCCTTCTCTCTTTCATTCCTCCTTACTTCCCCCTCCCTTCCTCACCTCCCCCTTCCTTCTTTCCTTCCCTCTTTTCTTCCTCCTTCCCTTCCTTCTCTTTTTCTTCCATCCTTCTCTTCTTCCTTCCTCCTTCCCTCCTTGCATCCTTCCTTTCCACCCTTTCGTCCTTCCTTCCCCTTTGTCTTTCCTTCCTTCTCTTTCATTCCTCCTTCCCTCCCCCTTCCTTATCTCCCTTTCTTCTTCTATCCTTCTCTTCCTCCCTTCCTTCCTTCTTCTTTTTCCTTCCATCCTTCCCTTTCACCCTTTCACCCTTCTTCCTTTCACTTTGTCTTTCCTTCCTTCTCTCTTTCATTCCTCCTTACTTCCCCCTCCCTTCCTCACCTCCCCCTCCCTTCCTTCTTTCCTTCCCTCTTTTCTTCCTCCCTCCCTTCCTTCTCTTTTTCTTCCATCCTTCTCTTCTTCCTTCCTCCTTCCCTCCTTGCATCCTTCCTTTCCACCCTTTCGTCCTTCCTTCCTTCCCCTTTGTCTTTCCTTCGTTCTCTCTTTCATTCCTCCTTCCCTCCCTCCCTTCCTTATCTCCCTTTCTCCTTCTATCCTTCTCTTCCTCCCTTCCTTCCTTCTTCCTTCCCTCCTTGCATCCTTCCTTTCCACCCTTTCATCCTTCCTTCCTTCCCTTTTGTCTTTTCTTCCTTTTCTCTTCCCTCCCTCCCTTCAATCATTCTCTTCCTCCCTCCCTTCCTTCTTCTTTTTTCCTTCCATCCTTCCCTTCCACCATTTCGTCCTTCCTTCCTTCCCCTTTGTCTTTCCATCCTTCTCTCTTTCATTCCTCCTTACTTCCCCCTCCCTTCCTCACCTTCTTTCCTTCCCTCTTTTCTTCCTCCCTTCCTTCTCCTTTCATCCTTCTCTTCTTCCTTCCTTCCTCCTTCCCACCTTGCATCCTTCCTTTCATCCTTCCTTCCCTTTTGTCTTTCCTTCCTTCTCTCTTTCATTCCTCCTTATCTCCCTCTTTCTCCTTCTATCGTTCTCTTCCTCCCTTTTTCCTTTCTTCTCTCTTTCCTTCCTCCTTCCCTTCCTTCCATCCTTCCGGGCAGCTAGTCCTCTTAGCAGGGAGTGCTAGCACGTGCCCCCCAAGTTAGAAAGTTTGCCCATGCCTGTGCTAGAGAAACTCTTTTGGGTTGAACCACACACTTCTCATCTCCTTCAACTCAGTCTCATTCTTCCTCTTCATGGAGCTCGACATGATTTTGCTTCAGAATGAATTGTTTACATTTTGCAGTCATTAGCACTGACTCAAAAATGGCGGCTACCTTCATAGACACCCTTTAATAATACAGCCTGCGTGGAGCACTTACCGCATATACTTGAGTATAAGCCGACCCGAATATAAGCCGAGGCACCTAATTTTACCACCAAAAACTGGTATTGGCTCAAGTATAAGCCAAAGGTGGGAAATGCAGCAGCTACTGATCAATTTCAAAATAAAAATAGATATCAATAAAATTATATTAATTGAGACATCTGTAGGTTAAATGTTTTTGAATATTTACCGTATTTCAAAATAGTAAACTAGCTCTGTAAGTGGAAAAGGAGGGTCAACAAAAACAATATGGTATCAACAATAACATAATAATTAATAATTATTATTAATAATTAATATTATTAATTAATAATAGTAATATTTAATAATAATATATCTCCCCATGAGGTCGTCTTACAACATATTAACAGGCAAACATTCGATGCCTATATAAACAATGCAGAGCTAGATATACTGTAGATCTATAATTATATATACTAATTTAACCTATGCATCCCCCCCCCGAAACATTTGCAAATCCTCTCTCTGTGCATTTCCCTCCTGAAGTATTTGCAAGCCCTATATATCTATGTTCATATCTATCTAGACAACTGTGTGTGCATTTCCCCTGCAATATTTGCAAGCCTTATATGTCTATATTCAAATTTAGCTAGACATGTCTATATATATATATATATGTGTGTGCATTTCCCCCTGTAATATTTGCAAGCCCTATATATCTATTTTCATATAGGGGAATTTCACATATAAAATTAATGTATATAGATATAGGTACACAAGGATTGCAAAGACTTGCAGAGGAAAATGCCTATATATCTGTAGGAGAGATTAACAAATATTTCAGAGGAAAATGGTTTTATAAGATTATTGGATATATATGGTTTTCCAGGAGAAACGTGCATATATGGAAGTGGTTCCCAACCTTTGGGACTCCAGGTGTTTTGGACTTCAACTCCCAGAAATCCCAGCCAGCTTACCAGCTGTTAAGAACTGTGGGAGCTAAAGTCCAAAAAACCTGGAGGAACCACGGATATATAGGTTTTGCAAAGGCCCGTGAACACTTCCAAGGGAACGGAAATGCACATATAAAGTTAATACATTGAGTTACACATACACACAAACCCAGGAAATTGGGTGGATTTGAAAGAGAGCCATACGAACAAGGAGGACATGAAATATATCTCCCTCCTTCCCTCCCTTTTGACTGGAAAAGAAAACACACTCTTAAGGGAGATAAGAGGAAAGAGAAATATATCACATATTACAAGCAATGGAACTTGGTTTATCTTCGAGTATATACGGCAGGGCTGCCCAGGAAGTTGATCGCGATCGATCAGTTGATCCCAGGACCGAAGGTCGATTCCAGCTGGATGGGGTGCTTCGCAGAGGGGGGGCGGAGCCAGGCTGCGCCAAGCCCTGTCCCATCCCCCGGCTTCGGCACTCCCAGCAGCTTCTCAGGCTTGAGGATGGCAATGCCAAGCCAGTAGTGGCATAGCTAGCACAAGGCTGGCTTGGCATTGCCATCCTCAAGCCTGGAGAAGCTGCTGGTAGAGCAGAAGCCAGAGGGGAGGGGGTGGGGCTTGGCCTGGCTCCGCCCCCCTCTGGCTTCCGCTCTACCAGCTGCTTCTCCTGGCTTGAGGATGGCAGTGCCAATCCAGCCTTGTGCTAGCTATGTCACCACTGGCTTGGCACTGCCATCCTCAAGCCTGGAGAAGCTGCTGGTAGAGCGAAGCCAGAGGGGCGAGCCAGGCCACGCCAAGCCCCACCCCCTCCCCTCTCCAGCCTTGAGGAGGTAGGTAGATCTTTCTGACTTGGTTTTATTATAAGTAGCTCGCATGCTGAAAAAGTGTGGGCACCCCGATATACGGTATGTTAAGTGGATTGTTATGGCATCGAATTGCTGCCAATTTGTAAGCCACCTTGAGTCGCCTTCGGCCTTGAGAAAGGCGGGATAGAAATATCGTAAATAATAATAAATAAAATAATAATAAGCACCCCTTGGCTCTGAATCCCTCACATTTCTTCCATGTGCTCTCCAGAAAATAGACCCGAGATGTTGTTTCCTGCCGGAGGGTTGAGGTAGTTCTCTCCTAGTAGGAAAGGGGATTGCGTGAGAGAGTTTGAGCCGTGTGTTTCAAGTGGTAGCAAAAAGAGCAGCGGGCAAGTTCTTGACAAAAGCCTCTCCTTTTTTTGAAAAGCAGAAAGCGTCCAGTTCCTCCCACGAAGGACGCCTTGGAGAATCCCAGCTGAGTGGGCCTGCTCACATGAGACCGTCGTTCGAACCGCCTCCCACCACCATCGCCGCCGTGCCCCCTTACATTGGTCCCGACACGCCAGCCCTACGGACTCTCAGCGAGTACGCCCGCCCTCATGTCATGTCCCCCACAAACCGCAACCACCCCTTCTTCGTCCCCCTCAACCCCACCGACCCGCTTTTGGCCTACCACATGCCCGGCCTTTACAACGTGGACCCCACCATCCGGGAGCGGGAACTGCGCGAACGGGAGATCCGGGAGCGGGAGATCCGGGAGCGGGAACTGCGGGAGAGGATGAAGCCGGGCTTCGAGGTGAAGCCGCCCGAGCTCGACGCGCTGCACCCAGCCACCAACCCCATGGAGCACTTTGCCCGCCACGGCGCCCTCACCATCCCGCCCACGGCAGGTCCGCACCCATTTGCTTCCTTCCACCCAGGGCTGAACCCCCTGGAACGGGAGAGACTCGCTCTAGCCGGCCCCCAGTTGCGGCCTGATATGAGCTACCCGGACAGACTGGCTGCCGAGCGGATACACGCCGAGCGGATGGCGTCGCTCGCCAACGACCCCTTGGCCAGGCTCCAGATGTTCAACGTGACGCCGCATCATCACCAACATTCGCACATACATTCGCATCTACACCTTCATCAGCAGGACCCGCTGCATCAAGGTGAGTCAGGGCCAAAGAGAGGTGTGTTACCTGTGTTTACGTTCCTTGGTGCCATCTGTCGGGCGAGTGGGTTTATTAATAAATGTATAACAAAGCACCTTATCAGCAGCGGGGTGACCCAGAACCTGTAGCCCAAAGTGATAAAAAGGACAGAAACACAAAAATCGTGTAGTTGCACTATTTACAATAACGTTTCCACAACACAAGTAACATCCTTTATACTTCCTTCTTTGCTTCCATACTAGGCTTCTTACTCATGCAGATAAATAGCTTCGCTCTCACAGTGCCTTCTCAGAATGAACTTATATTGGAGTGTCGCACAGTAGCTTTTTACACACAGCAGCCTTTATACTAAAGCTTTACACAGGAGGCTTTAAACACAAGGCCTTCAACCTGGGGCTTCTTTCACCAAAGCTTCTCACAGCAGGCCTTCTCACACTCGACCTTCTCATAGACTGAGGCCTATCGCGCACTGTGAGGCCTTCTCTCACAGACTAAGGCCTACCTCACACTGTGAAGCCTTCTTTCACAGACTGAGGCCTGCCTCACACTGTCACACTGTGCCTTCTCTCACAGACTAAGACCCTGCCTCACACCTCCTCTCATAGACTAAGCCTTGTCTCACAGACTGAGGCCTGCCTCACATTTTGAGGCCTACCTCACAGACGAAGGCCTACCTCACACTCTGAAGCCTTCTCTCACAGTCTAAGGCCTGCCTCACACTCTGAAGCCTTCTCTCACAGACTGAGGCCTGCCTCACATTTTGAGGCCTACCTCACAGACTTAAGGCCTACCTCACACTGTGAAGCCTCCTCTCACAGACTAAGGCCTACCTCACACTGTGAGGCTTCTCACAGACTAAGGCCTACCTCACACTGTGAGGCCTCCCACAGACTGAGGGCTGCCTCACATATTGAGGCCTACCTCACAGACTTAAGGCCTACCTCACACTGTGAAGCCTTCTCTCACAGACTGAGGCCTGCCTCACACTGTGCGGCCTTCTCTCACAGACGAAGGCCTACCTCACACTGTGAAGCCTTCTCTCACAGACTAAGGCCTACCTCACACAGAGGCGTCTCTCACAGACTAAGGCATACATCACACTGTGAGGCCTTCTATCACAGACTAAGGCCTATCTCACACTGTGAGGCTTTCTCTCACAGAGTAAGGCCTACGTCACATTTTGAGGCCTACCTTACAGACGAAGGCCTACCTCACACTGTGAGGCCTTCTGTCATACACTAAGGCCTATCTCACACTGTGAAGCCTTCTCTCACAGATGAAGGCCTATCTCACACTGTGAAGCCTTCTCTCACAGACTAAGGCCTACAGTGTGAGGTAGGCCTTAGTCAGGGAGAGGAGGCGTCGCAGTGTGAGATAGGCCTCAGTCTGTGAGAGAAGGTTTCAGAGTGTGAGGTAGGCCTTAATCTGTGAGAGAAGGCCTCACACTGTGAGGCCTTCTCTCATAGACTAAGACCTATCTCACACTGCGACGCCTCCTCTCAGTGACTAAGGCCTACCTCACACTGTGAGGCCTTCTCTCACAGACTAAGGCCGACCTCACACTGTGAAGCCTTCTATCATAGACTGAGGCCTATCTCACAGACGAAGGCCTACCTCACACTCTGAAGCCTTCTCTCACAGACTGAGGCCTACCTCACAGACGAAGGCTTACCTCACACTGCGAGGCCTTCTCTCACAGACTAAGGCCGACCTCACACTGTGAGGCCTTCTCTCGTAGAATAAGGCCTACCTCACACTGTGAGGCCTTCTCTCACAGACTAAGGCCAACCTCACACTCTGAAGCCTTCTCTCACAGATTGAGGCCTGTTTTGCAATCTTTTTTGTCTCAAGTCAAAGGAGAAAAAAATCAGGGTCAGAGTGTAATAAAGGCATCTCTTCAAACAATTACTTGTGGTTATAGTGAGGCAAACCATTTACCCTTCCTAAGGATGCTGGCTCTCCTAGCTCTGGATTAACTCCTACGTTCGCAAAAGATAATTCTTGCTCATCGGGAAAGAAGTTCCAGAATGTGTTGTTCTGTGTGTTTTCCGGACTGTGTGGCCATGTTCCAGAAGCATTCTCTCCTGACATTTCGCCCACATCTATGGCAGGCTTACTCAGAGGTTGTGAGGTGTATTGGAAACTAGGCAAGTGGGGTTTATATATCTGTGGAATAATGTCCAGGGTGGAAGAAAGAAATCTTCTCTGCTTGAGTCAAGTGTGAATGTTGCAATAAGCCACCCCTGATTAGCATTGAATGGCCTTGCAGCTGCAAAGTCAATAAGTGAGGGTATTTGCATAGAGGTAGCCTGGCTGTTGTTACCTTGAGGGATCTTTTGTTTGGAAGGTGTTAAAAACCACCACAATCAAGACAGTAAATAAAGAATACTAATAATAATACTAATAATAATACTTTATTTATAACCCTCCCCCAAAGGGACTCGGGGTGGCTTACATGAGGCCAAGCCCAATAACACATCAGTTAAACAACACAATAATAATATAATAATATACTTTATTTATATTCCACTCTTCTCACCCCGAAGGGGAATCAGATCGGATTACAGGTACACAAACTTAGCAGACAATCCCTGCCGTTTCCACATACACCCATATAGACGAACAGAGGCAAACTCTGGCCACCAGGGAGAGCTGGCGCACTCCTCATCTCTCAGCATCCCTTGTTGTTCCTTCTGCATTCCTTAGCGTTCCTGGAGTTCTTTAATGGCCTCATAATTCAGTCAAAATTTGCCTCCCCACTCAATGTGGTACCTTTATCTCCTACTTGACAGATGCAACTGTCTTTCGGGCTGCAAAGGTCGACAGCAGGCTACACTTAAAGGTCGAGCACCCACCTCCACCCGGGCAGGCCTCAAACTCATGACCTATTGGTCAGAGAGATCTTATGCAGCTGACACTTAACCAGCTGCGCCACATTCCCGGGTTGCAAAGGTCGACAACGAGCTACACAATTCGTCGAGAGCTCAACCCGACCTGGTCAGGCTTCAAACTCATGATCTCAGAGAGATCTTATGCAGCTGACACTTAGCGAGCTGCGCCACATTCCCACACAATAGCAAACAATAAAACAGTACAATCAATGTAATGCACATATAAGCAATAACACAAAAATTTAACACTAATAACACTAATCAGTATCATTAGAATTCCAGACAGGAAACAATCTATTGTTGTCGAAGGCTTTCATGGCTGGAATCACTGGATTGCTGTGGGTTTTCCGGGCTGTCTGGCCATGTTCCAGAAGCATTATGTCCTGCATCCTCAGGGGTTGCGAGGTCTATTGGAAACTAGGCAAGTGGAGTTTATAGATCTCCAGAGTGGAGATCTATAAACACTGTAGAAGCAAAGCACCAGCGCCATCTAGTGTTCACCACCAGAACTTTAGTTTTGTAAGTACTTTGGAACCATGATTGTCCAGGTTGGGAGAAAGAGCTCTTGTCTGCTGGAGGTGAATGTTCCTATTGGCTGGCTTGATTAGCATCGAATAGCCTTGCAGCTTCAAAGCCTGGCTTTTTTTTGAAGAGCAACACTCAAAAAGGGGAATGCTAGACAGGAAACAATCAGGGCCAACTAACACCTCCCAACAAAGGATTCCCCCCAGGCAGGAAGCAGCCAAGCTTCGAAGCCATTCGGTGCCAATCAAGCCAGCCAATTGCAACATTCATCATCATCATCATCATTTATATACTGTCCAATCTCCCCAAAGGGAACCAGGGCAAAGAAGAACAAAGTCAGCAAAAATTCAGCGCCATACAAAAGAAAAATACGTAAACCAATAACCCTCCCACTCAAAACACACAGAACTAAAAACTCCACAAAACATTCCAGAAGGCTGCTGCAACTGATGCAAGTGGTAGGACTATTTTTCAAACAGACAAAGAGTTTTTTCTCTCGCCCTGGACATATAGATACTAGCTTGGGGACCCAGGCCCGGATTAACACCTTTTTGCGCCCTAGGCGACACTTTGGAATTATGCCCCCTTTAAGCAAGCGGCCAACCCTCCCTCCCTTTCCTCGCCAAGGCCAGGGCAAAGGCCCTGCTGAGGTCGGAGACCCGCCAGGAGGAGGGGGGGAAGGGCCTTGGCCCCGGAAAGAGCAAGCGACTGAGGGATGGAGGGGGAAGCGGACCCAAGGGGCCACTCGCTCGGCCCCAGCACACACGCACGCACGCACCCCTCTTTCCTTGCCCTCCCTTCCTCTCTCTCCCTCTCCCAGTGCCGTGAAAGCATTCCCTTTCCCCTCTCCTCTGGAAGTGTGCTCAGTGAGAAGCGCGTCGCCAGAGAGGCCTCTTTCTGCCGCCTCTCTAGGAAGCGCAGGCCGCCCCTCTCGCTGGACTTCCGCCCGGCACAAACATGGTGGTCACGGGCAGGCGCCCCAAAAAGAGGCCAGTCTTCGCGTCAGAAGGATGGAACCGGAGCCCCAGAACGAGAGAGAGAGAGACTGGGGGGGGAGCGTTCCCCCTTCCCTCCCTCCCGCTTTCCTCAGACTCCACACACACACACACACCCCGGAAACACGGTCCTTGGGCCCCGCTAGCTGAGGCTTCGGGGAGGGTGGAATGGAGGGCGGGGCCTGAAAAGGAGGGCCTGAGGGGGGACTGGGGAGAAGAGGATCCCCGCGGGGCCACCACCCTCCCCTTCTCCTCCGCCGGCCTCTCACGTGGGCGACTCCCTCCCCCCTCCCTCCCTGCATGGAAGGAAGGTCCTCCCGGGCAGTGAGGTCCCCCGGGGAGGGGGGCGGAGTGGTCTCTGTGGCCGCCTGGCCTCGTTTCCTCCCAGAAGCACGCTCTCCTGACGTTTCACCCTCAGGGGCTGCGACAACTTTTTTTTTTTTGGTCCATGATCTGCGCCCCCTTTGGCTTGCGCCCCTAGGCCATGGCCTAGGTTGGCCTTATGGGTAATCCAGGCCTGGGACTGGGAGCGGCGCTGCCCCCCCGCCGCCGCCCTCACCGGTTATTTGAGAAAGGCATTTTGTGCCAAGGTTGATCTTTATCAGTTGTTTATGTGGCTTGCAGTGGTCTCTGGAAGTGAGGGTAGGTGCTGGGAGTCCCATCGTCCATGGTCCATCCTAGATCACTGTGCCACCAACCAAGAACAATAAAGACCAAACGTGTCACACAGTTGCCCGTATGACCCACTCTACATTCTACTGCTGTTTGGAGGAGAGTGGACAATGGATGGGACTTGAAGTACCTCCATGGATTATGGGATTTGTAGTACTTTCAAAGCCTTCATTTCTCACAGACCACTGCAGCCCTGAACAAAGACCTATAAAGATTAAACTTGGCACCCTGTGCCCCCATGACCCAGTCTCCATCCTTCTACAGTTTGGAGGAGGGCGGACCATGGATGATGGGACTTAAACTACCTCTACTCATTGCCCAAGACCGTTGCGGGCCCCAATAAAGACCGATAAAGGCCATACTTGGCACACAGAGCCCCCATGACCCACTCTATCTTCTACTGCAGTTTGGAGGAGGGTGGACTGTGGATGATGGGACTTGAAGTACCAAAGACCAACCTTGACACACAATGCCTTTCTCAAATAACCCGAGCACCGCCGGGTCCCCAAGCTAATGTATATAATAAAAGTCAGTGTTTGCAGGGGACGGGAGGTGCGGAGGAATATGTGGTAGCGTTTCGATTGGTTGCCACTGAGGGATTATTTGCATAGCGGCTCTGATTGGCCAACCACCAACATTCCAACACTCCTAGGCAGCAGAGAAAGGAAAGGGCCTGAAGCAGACAGAAATGATTGGAGTTGAAGTCCAAGACACACAGAGCCCACATGACCCATTCTACATCCTGGTGCAGTTTCATATAGGACGAACCAGAAAATAATCCCTCAGTGGCAACTAATCGAAACGCTGCCACATATTCCTCCGCACCTCCCGTCCTCCGCAAACACTGACTTTTATTATATATAGATAGATAGATATAGAGATAGATAGATAGATAGATAGATAGATAGATAGATAGATAGATAGATAGATAGATAGACGGTGCTCCCTCACTTATTGCTGGGGTGACGTTCCAGGACCTCCCGCAATAAGTGAAAAATGGCGATGTAGGGACGCTATATTTATTTTAATATTTATACATTATTTTAAGTATTTATAAACTTAAAATAAAGTGAAGGAAGGAAAGGAGGAGGAAAAACACCTCGGAGAGCGGCGGCAAAAACCCGCAAAACAGCGAAAATACCGCAATATATATTTTTAATTAATTTTTTTTGAAAATCGCAAAACCGAGCCCGCTAAAACCAAGGGAACACTGTAAACCCCACTTGCCTCATTTCCAACAGGCCTCATAACCTCTTAGGATGCCTGCCATAGATGCAGGCAAAACGTCAGGAGATAACGCTTCTGGATCATAGCCATGCAGCTCGGAAAACTCACAGCAATCCAGTAATTCCGGCCATGGAAGCCTTCGACAACACATTAAACCTATAGCTCCCAGACACTGCGGTTCCCTCCCATTTCTGTATCCTCCCCAATGTGCTTGCATTTCTCTTATTCTTTTGGAATGGTGATGGTGTGGAATTATTCGAGGCCACGCGTGTTCTCACCACAAGGCTCAGGGACAAAAGCCTTCTCCCTAGCACGGAGCATGCTGTCCCTTTAACATCTCAAACTGCAGATGGACTTTTTGAGTAAGCAGAGAGCAAGGCTATTGTAGTGGGGTTGGTATATATGCAAAATCTGAAAACAAGCCATGGATTTTGCTATATGTCATGTCTTTCCACATGGAAAAAGATTGGGCAAATTTTAGTAATCATCTATATATATATAAAGAGAGCTGTCATCCTCAGTAGCCTATAGACAGCAAAACCACACAAGGCAGACATACCAAATTAGCCCACACACACACAAAACCCCACGAGGTATGTTTACCACCCCCCACCCCCCAAATTAAACAACACGACCAAAAATACAAAAAACCAATTGGACTACAACTCCCATGATCCCCCACGTCACCTCCCCCCTGGCAGTTTAGAGTGTCGGAATGTTGGTGGTGCTGGCCAATTAGAGGTATTTTGCAAATACTCCCTCAGTTAGAATGTAGAGGCTGGGAGCCACCCCCCTCTGGCAGTTTAGAGTGTCGGAATGTTGGTGGTGCTGGCCAATCAGAGGCATTATGCAAATAATCCCACAGTGGCAACCAAGGCACCAATACAGGCCGCGGAAGCCTCCGGAAGCCGGGCCGCCACACCAAGCGAGGCCACGGCTTCGCCGAAGACAGCAGGCCTTCCTCCTCCGTTTAGCTCTTCATCAGCCAGCACCGTCGCAGGGGAATGGCTGGCGGCGGCACTGGCTGAGGAAGACCAAAAAGGAGGAAGGCGGCCCGTTGTCTTCGGTGAAGCCGTGGCCTCTGGAGGCCTCTACTGCAGCAAACAAGGACAGCGCACCTCCCACCTCCTCCCGGCTTCCTCCGTAACCCCCCAGGAAGGAAGGAAGGAAGGAAGGACCCAAGGAAGGACCCAAGGAAGGAAGGAAGGAAGGAAGGAAGGAAGGAAGGAAGGAAGGAAGGAAGGAAGGAAGGAAGGAAGGAAGGAAGGAAGGAAGGAAGGAGACAATAAGAAAAAAAGGAAACAGGGAAGGAGGGAAGGAAGGACAGACAGAAAGAAAGAAGGAAAGAGATCACGCAGGAAGGAGGAACAGAAAACAGACAGGTAATAAAAGGCAATACAAGAGGTAGAAGCTGGTGAAGGGAGCAGCAAAAGGAAGGAAAAAAGGTAGGGAGGGAATGGAGGGAGGGAGACAAGGGGAGCAAGAACTGATACAGAAAGGGGAGGGATGGCAGGAAGGAGGGAAAGGAAAGAAGGAAGGGAGGGAGGGAGAAGAGGCGGGAGGACAGAGAGAAGAGAAAAGCTGAGGGATGAGGGGGAGAGGGAAGGAAGGAAGTATAAAAGGCAGGAAGGGATGTTACTGTTGGTCTTCGCCACATGCACATACGTATGTACATATAGACATGCACACATGCACACATATATACATGCACTGAAATATACACATGCACACATACAAACACACATCTGTACTTACACATCTACACATATACACGCATTTACATATACAAACACACACATATACATAAGTACACACATATACACGCATATACATTTATTTATTTATTTATTTATTTACTATTTTTTATATGCCGCACTTCTCAACCCCGAAGGGGACTCAGAGCGGCTCACAGCAAACAACAATACTGCCAGAGTGGCTTACAATGTACATATAACAATATTACCGGAGTGGCTTACAGCAAACTGAAACAACAACAATTAACATTACTGCCATAGCACAACATTAGCACTACACATCATATTGCACTACAACGTATCGCAATATTGTTAGCGATATTGCATGTAATACAAATATACAAATTATAATATCACGATATAATTATTATATCACATTATCATTGGCAGTATTATACTGTGTTACAATACCACACCACCAATACCAAATGCACCATACACCATACCGTATATACACATATACATAAGTACACACGCATATACACACACACATACGTACACATAGATACAAATCCATATATATACATACATACACACACAAAACACATATATATAGACTGGGACACAGGAAAGAGAAAAAGCCGCAGCAGCGCATGGCCGGGTTCAACTAGTTAACAATAATAATAATACACTTTATTTATATTCCGCTCTTCTCACCCCGAAGGGCCCGGATTAACACCAGGCCCGGATTAACACCTTTTTGCACCCTAGGCCACGCTTTGGAATTACGCCCTCTTTAAGCCAACCTCTACTGCCCCCCCCCACACGCACACGCACACCACTCAGACCCACACTTGGCTGGCTTTCGCCATGGTGCCTCCGGAGCAGAAGAGAAAGGCGAGTAGGCACCATCCCGCCACCTCCAAGGTCCCCATGCATTCCCACCGGCTGGAAAGCTCCGCTGTGCTCTGAAGGTCTCCTCGGGAGGCTTGGGGAGAGCGCAGCGGGTGCAAACTCGCTCCAAAGGTGCACACAAAAGAGAGAGAGAGAGCAAGAGCGTGAGAGAGAGAGAGAGAGAGAGAGAGAGATGTTCGCTTGGCGTGCGCTCCCGCAGACCGAGGGGGGATTCAGGTTGGGGTTTGTGCGGCTTTTGTGCGGCTGCTCCCGAAGGCAGGAGAGCCAGACCCTGGCCTTGATCCTTCCCTCCCTCCCGCGGCTCCCTTTGGCCAAGCAGCCTGCCCCGGTTTGGTCCGAGAGCGCAGGAGCGAGCCTGGGTTGGTGTGGTCTCGTGCTGGGGACCTGGGAGAGGTCCACCCAAGCAACGCCCTTTCTCTCCCCTCTTCCTCCCTCCCTCTCTTCCTTCTTTACTTTCTTTCTTTCCTCCTAGTTGCCTCCTACTCTTCCTTGTCCCCTCCCTCCCACCGCCCTCTCCCGGATTCTGCCACTCGGCTCTGGCTGCAGGAATTTACAGTCTGCCGCCGGGAGAGCCAGGCGAGTTGCCATGGAGACGGCTTCCCCGGGAGCCAGGAGGTTAGGCCAGCCAGAGACCCGCGGGCAGCCCAGAGAGCGAGAGATTTTGCCGGGAGAAGGACCGAGGAGGGGCATGAGAAAGGTGGAAAGAGGGGCCGGACCAGTTTTTTATTTTTATTTTTTTGGTCCGTGATCTGCGCCCCTAGGGCATGACCTATGTTGGCCTTATGGGTAATCCGGCCATGCTCAGAGCGGATTACAGGTACACATACATAGCAGACAATCCCTGCCGTTTCCACATACACACATATAAACGAACAGAGGCAAACTCTGGCCACCAGGGGGAGCTGACGCACTCCTCATCTCTTTTCGATCCCAGCGACCCAGCATTAGGTTGCTTTGAGTTTTCTGGGCTGTATGGCCATGTTCCAGAAGCATTCTCTCCTGACGTTTCATCCACATAATAATAATCTTTATTTATTCCCCGCTACCATCTCCACAAGGGGACTCGGGGTGGCTTTACATGAGGCCACGCCCATCAGTACAGTAAACACAATATAACACAAGAGCACAACGGAAAATCAAAAAATAAAAATAACTTTAAATACAAAACCAATGTAAATAAACAACACATCAATATGAAAACTAAACATTAGGACACTAAAGACGATCACCGTAAGCAAGGCCAGATTCAAAGATGTAAAAAATTTAAATGTAATGTATCATGGAGGGGGTCTAGGGCAGTGTTTTTCAACCTTTTTTGAGCTGCGGCACATTTTTTACATTTACAAAAACCTGGGGCACACCACCAACCAATATGACACTCTAACACAGTAATACATATAGTTAATATGTTTTTAAATGTATTTATACACTCAGTGTGAAACCTGGGCCTGTTTCGATGAACACAACATAGATATCCTGGCAGGAATGGCAGAAAGACACAAACTTCCCACAAAGAACTCCCATAACCAAGAGAAAATACTATAAGAGTTTGGTGGGCATTGACCTTGGGTTTTGGAGTTGTAGTTCACCGACATCCAGAGAGCACTGTAGACTGAAACAATGTTGGATCAGGACCAAACTTGGCAGGAATACTCAATATGCCCAAATGTGAACACAGATGGAGTTTGGGGGAAATGGACATTGACATTTGGAAGTTACAGTTTCTGGGATTTATAGTTAACACGCAATCAAAGAGCACCCTGAACTCTTGCAACAATGGAATTGAACCAAACTTGGCATATTGAACTCTCATTACCAACAGAAAGTACTGAAAGGGTTTGCTTGGGAATTGACCTTGAGTTTGGAAGTTGTAGTTCACCTACACTCAGAGAGCACTGTGGACTCAAACAATGTTATGTTGTTGTTTGTTTTCTATCCAGAATGACAACGTTGGAAGGAGCTTCACCACTTTAAGGTCCCTAAAACAGGCATGGGAAAACTTGGGCCCTCTGGGTGCTTTGGACTTCAACTCCCACCATTCCTAACAGCCCGAGGCCCTTTCCTGCTTAAGTGGCTGAGGGGGAAAAGCAAAAGGGCCCGAGGCTGCTAGGAATGGTGGGAGTTGGAGTCCAAAACACCTGGAAGGTCCAAGTTTGCCCATGCCAGCTTTCTGTGTGGGACGTTCGGCCCAATTCTATCGTTGGTGGGGTTCATAATGCTCTTTGATTGTAGGTGAACTATAAATCCCAGCAATTGCAACTCCCAAATGTCAAGGTCAATTTCCTCCCAAACTCCAGCAGTGTATACCTTTGGGCATATTGAGTATTTGGGCCAACTTTGGTCCAGATCCATCATTGTTGGAGTCCACAGTGCTCTCAGCTGTACTACAACTCCAAAACTCAAGGTTAGAATGAACTGGAAGTCCCACCAAACCCTTCTGTTGGTCATGGGAGTTCTGTGTGCCAAATTTGGTTCAACTGCATCGCCGGTGGAGTTCAGAGTGCTCTTTGATTGTGTAAATCCCAGCAACTACAACTCCCAAATGACAAAATCAATCTCCCCAACCCACCAGTGTTCAAAGTAGGGCGTATCGGGTATTTGCCAAATTTGGTCCAGGGAATGAAAATATATCCTGCATATCAAATATTTACATGATGATTCATAACAGTAGCAAAATTAAGAGTTATGAAGTCACCATGGAAATAATGTTATGGTCGGGGGTCACCACGACATGAGAAACTGTATGACGCGATCGCGGTGTTGGGAAGGTTGAGAAACACTGTTTTAATTATGTGTCCTGGTGTTGTCTTTTGTGCTGTCTTAATGTCTTCAAGGGCATTGTTGGGAAGCTGGGTGGAAATCTGAAAAATGTATTGTCAAAGGATTTAATGGCCGGAATCGTTGGGTTGTTGTCGGTTTTCTGGGCCATATGGCCATGTTCTAGAAGCATTCTCTCCTGATGTTTCGCTTGCATCTATGGCAGGCATCCTCAGAGGTTGTGAACGCTTGGCCACAGTGACCCACGCTCTTGTTGCATCCTGAATACATTACTGCAATGCGCTCTACGTGGGGTTGCCTTTGAAGACTGTTCGGAAACTCCAACTAGTCCAACGGGCAGCAGCTAGACCAGTGTTTCCCAACCGCTGTGACGCGGCACACTAGTGTGCCGTGACGGACCTCCTGCTGTGCTGCGAGAAAAGCTCTCTGCCCCCCTTCCTTCCCCCCCTCCTCCTGCCGAACTCCTGCTGCTTGGGGGGGTGGGGAGGAGGAAGGGCCGGGCGGCGCCGGAGAAAAAGAAGAAGGGACCGGGGCGCCGCCTCCTTCGGTCGTTTCCCCAGCCAGCCTCCAATCCGCCATGACTCCCACCCCTCGCTCGCTGAAGCCGTGCAGAGGAGGAGCCCCGCCCACTGAAGACTGTCCACCGCTCATGCTCCTCCTCCGCATGGCTTCAACTTCAGCTGTGGGAGAGCTGAAGCTGGGGGGAGGGGGCGGGGCATCGCACGGCCTGGCTCCGCCCCCTCCCCTGGCTTTGGCACTCCCAGCAGCTGCTCCAGCCTTGAGGGGGCAGTGCCAAGGCAGCATTGTGCTGGCTCTGCCACCGCTGGCTTGTCATTGCCCCCTCAAGGCTGGAGCAGCTGCTTGGAAAGCTGAAGCCGGGGGGAGGAGGCGTGGCATGGCGTGGCCTGGCTCCACCCCCTCCCCCCAGCTTCGGCACTCCCAGCAGCTGCTCCAGCCTTGAGGGCAGTGCCAAGCCAGCATTGTGCTGGCTCTGCCACCGCTGGCTTGTCATTGCCCCTCACGGCTGGAGCAGCTGCTTGGAAAGCTGAAGCCGGGGGGAGGCGTGGCATGGCGTGGCCTGGCTCCACCCCCTCCCCCAGCTTCGGCACTCCCAGCAGCTGCTCCAGCCTTGGGGGGGGCAATGCCAAGCCAGCATTGTGCTGGCTCTGTGACCACTGGCTTGGCATTGCCCTCTCAAGGCTGGAGCAGCTGCTGGGAGAGCTGAAGCCAGGGGGCGGGGCATGGCGCAGCCTGGCTCCACCCCCTCTCCGGCTTCGGCACTCCCAGCAGCTGCTCCCAGCAGGCCACCATCCCCCAGCCGTTCTTTACTGTGTTAGAGTGTCATTTCGTGTCATTTTGGTTGGTGGTGTGCCCCCGGATTTTTTAAATGTTAAAAGTGTGCCGCGGCTCAAAAAAGGTTGGGAAACACTGAGCTAGACTACTTACTGGAGCATCATACAGGGAGCATACCACCCCCTGCTATGTCAGTTTCACTGGCTGCCGATCCAGTTCCGAGTACAATTCAAAGTGCTGGTCTTGACCCATAAAACCCTATATGGTTCCAGCCCAGCGTACCTGTCCAAACGTATCTCCTTCTACGTCCCACCTCGGAGTTTAAGATCTTCTGGGGAGGCTCTGCTCACGGCTTGGCGGGGACGAGGGACAGGGCCTTCTCGGTGGTGCCCCCCCTGCCGCCACCGCCTGTGGAACTCGTTCCCCGGGGAAATTAGGTTATCGTCTTCCCTCCTTTCCTTCAGAAAGAAGTTAAAAACATGGATGTGGGTAATTAAATGACATTTGGGTAATTAAATGACAATGGAGTAATATATCTATCAAACGATTAATTATAACGGTAGTCAATAATCAATGTGTATCAAAGGATTTATCTAGTAGATCAATATCTAGACGCCGTTCAAGTCAACCATAAACTTTACAATTTGAAAATATTGATATAAAAATCATAATTGTTATATTTTTAGCATATTTTTAACTTAATTGACTTAATGTTTTAACTGTATGTAATTATTAGGCCTGTGCAATCATGGTTCTGAATGGTTCTAAAGTACTTACAAAACTTGCTTCTACCGTCTTGCTAAAGTTCCAGTGGTGAACGCTAGGTGGCGCTGGTGCTTTGCTTCTACACTGTTGATAAAGATCTGGTGGTGAACATTTCAGAACTCTAATAAAAATTTAAAAATTTCGTTATAAATGGCAATTCTTAGTTGGTTCTGTCTTAAAAATTGCCAATAATGAAATAAGACTAATGAAGTTTTGAAAGTTTTGTTAGAGTTCTGAAATGTTCACCACCAGAACTTTTCCAACACCGTAGAAGCAAAGCACCAGTGCCACCTAGTGTTCACCACCAGAACTTTAGCAACACTGTAGAAGCAAAGCACCAGCGCCACCTAGTGTTCACCACCAGAAGTTTAGCAACACTGTAGAAGCAAAACACCAGCGCCACCTAGTGTTCACCACCAGAAGTTTAGCAACACTGTAGAAGCAAAGCACCAGCGCCACCTAGTGTTCACCACCAGAAGTTTAGCAACACTGTAGAAGCAAAGCACCAGTGCCACCTAGTGTTCACCACCAGAAGTTTAGCAACACTGTAGAAGCAAAGCACCAGCGCCACCTAGTGTTCACCACCAGAACTTCAGCAACACTGTAGAAGCAAAGCACCAGTGCCACCTAGTGTTCACCACCAGAACTTTAGCAACACTGTAGAAGCAAAGCACCAGCGCCACCTAGTGTTCACCACCAGAACTTTAGCAACACTGTAGAAGCAAAACACCAGCGCCACCTAGTGTTCACCACCGGAACTTCAGCAACACTGTAGAAGCAAAGCACCAGCGCCACCTAGTGTTCACCACCTGAACTTTAGCAACACAGTAGAAGCAAAGCAGCAGTGCCACCTAGTGTTCACCACCAGAACTTTAGCAACACTGTAGAAGCAAAGCACCAGCGCCACCTAGTGTTTACCACCAGAACTGAAGGAACACTGTAGAAGCAAAGCACCAGCGCCACCTCGTGTTCACCACCAGAACTTCAGCAACACTGTAGAAGCAAAGCACCAGCGCCACCTAGTGTTCACCACCAGAACTTAGCAACACTAGAAGCAAAGCACCAGCGCCACCTAGTGTTCACCACCAGAACTTTAGCAACACTAGAAAGCAAGCACCAGCGCCACCTAGTGTTCACCACCAGAACTTTAGCAACACTAGAAGCAGAGCACCAGCGCCTAGTATTCACCACTCAGAACTTTTAGCAACACTAGAAGCAAAGCACTAGCGCCACCTAGTGTTCACCACCAGAACATTAGCAACACTGTAGAAGCAAAGCACCAGCGCCACCTAGTGTTCACCGCCAGAACTTTAGCAACACTGTAGAAGCAAAGCACCAGCGCCACTAGTGTTCACCACCAGAACTTTAGTTTTGTAAGTACTTGAGAACCATTTAGAACTGTGATTGCACAGGCCTAGTAATTATTGGTTTTTATTATGTATTTTATTATGTGTACATGGAGGCATCGAATTGTTACCGGCTGGAAGTCGCCCTGTCCCGGAAAAGTTAAGCGGAGTGGGGTACAAATATTTGAAATAAATAAGTAGAACATGGCCATACAGCCCGAAAAACCGACAACCCAGTCTGAATAATGCTTGTAGATGCATCAATCGCAAATGGCTTGCTGTTGTTACAACAACCCAGTCTGAATAATGTTGGTAGATGCATCAATCGTAAATGGCTTGCTGTTGTTCTCAGCCTGCGTGCGCCTTCGGCCTCCCTGACGCCGACATTCATCGCTCTTTTTCTCTCCCCTTTTTGTTTCAACTCTCAAAGACTGTTTGGCAACCCGATGTCACTGCAGGCACTACAGACAGAGAAGTAGGCTACGCGGTTGGAGGGGGGACATAGGCTTCTGATAATTGCCCGTTTTGCTCAGCATTGCGCGAGGCGTAATGCTGCTTTTGATCCCTGAACGAAGCAAGTGGTTTTCTAAAGCGGGTGGTAAGTTCTTGTCTCTCTTTCTTTCCCTCCTCTCTCTCTCCCCACGCCGCCTTTCCCTCTTGCAGGCTCGGCGGGACCCGTCCATCCCCTCGTGGACCCCTTGGCCGCCGGACCCCACTTGGCACGCTTCCCCTATCCTCCTGGTACTATCCCAAACCCATTGCTAGGGCAGCCGCCCCACGAGCACGAAATGCTCCGGCATCCCGTCTTCGGTAAGTCTGCCGCTGTTTTGGTGGCCTGTGGATAAGGAGGGAGCCTTTGGAATATAAGAGGATCAGGCCTATGGTCCATCTATTCCAGCATCCTGTTTCCATCAGAGGCCAGCCCAGATGCCTCTGGGAAGCCCACACGCAGGGCGGGATGGGAACAGCCCTCCCCCAGTATTGCTCCCCAGCAACTGGTTCGCAGAGGCGGCCGGCTTCTGTAGATGTAAGTGCCGTTGGGCTGCTCTTGCTCATTGCCATTGATTGTCCAAGCATGTGTGGTTTTGGTGGGGTTTTGGAAAGGCGTGTGCGCTAGCGGACAAACTCCCCGCCCTATGAGCCATGAGCTCTGTAAGGCCGTGACTGCATTCAACTGTCCCTTGAAAGCAGTGGTTCCCAACATGTGGGCTGTCGATCACCAGTGCTGCTCAAGAACTAAAATATGGTCCCCAGCTTCACCATTACACCGTTGTGACGAGAGCAACTGATCATGTGTAACCATCTTATAAAAATCGTTTTTTGTGAGTGAGCAAATGAGTACTACTGGATGACGTATTTTCTGTATCAGAAACTTGAGCTGATGTAGTCTATCCGAAACAATTTTCTGAATCAGCTGATGTAGTCTATCCAGCGCAATTTTCAGAATCGGCTGATATGGTCTATCCAATGTAATTTTCTGAATCAGCTGATGTAGTCTGTCCAGTGCAATTTTTTGAGTCAGCTGATGGGGTCTATCAAATGTCGTTTTTTTAAATCAGCTGATGTGGTCTATTCAATGCAATTTTTTGATTCAGCTGATGTGGTCTGTCCAATGCAATTTTTTGAATTAGCTGATGTGGTCTATCCAATGCAATTTTCTAAATCAGCTGATGTAGTCTATCCAGTGCAATTTTCTGAATCAGCTGATGTAGTCTGTCCAGTGCAATTTTTTGAGTCAGCTGATGGGGTCTATCAAATGTCGTTTTCTAAATCAGCTGATGTGGTCTATTCAATGCAATTTTTTGATTCAGCTGATGTGGTCTGTCCAATGCAATTTTTTGAATTAGCTGATGTGGTCTATCCAATGCAATTTTCTAAATCAGCTGATGTAGTCTATCCAGTGCAATTTTCAGAATCAGCTGATGTGATCTAACCAGTGCAATTTTCAGAATCAGCTGATGTGGACTACCCAATGTAATTTTCAGAATCAGCTGATGTGATCTATCCAGTGCAATTTTCAGAATCAGCTGATCTGGACTACCCAATGTAATTTTCTGAATCAGCTGATGTAGTCTATCCAGTGTAATTTTCTGAGTACCCCAAATAACCAAACCGAATCTAAAGTTGACCAAACACTGATTAGTAACTCTTTTGGTACAAATTTTGGAGAGTGGTCCCTGGTAAAAGTGGTCCCTGGTCCAAAAAAAAAAAGGTTGGGAACCACTGCTTTAAGGTCTTCCATATACGCCAAAGATTTGAAAGTTGAATCATAATAGAATAAAATATTATAATTAATTATAATAATTATAATAATGAAAATAGAGTAATAGAATAAAATTGCAAGAGTCCTCCTCCAGGGCCATCCAATCCAACCTCCTGCCATACAGAAAAAAAGCACACTCAAATCATCCCCCGACATGGCCACCCAGCCTCTTTTGCAAAGCTTCCACCGCACGCAGAGGCAGTGAGTTCCACTGCTTGGAACAGCTGGAATCTTGTTTCCTGTCATTGGATCCCATTGCTCCATTGAGTCCAGGGCAGCAGAAAACAAGCCTGCTCCCTCTTCTTCATGAAATCCTTGAGTCCCCTTCGGGGTAGGGATAGGTGGGGTACAAACAGAGTAAATAATAAAAATCTATATAAATAAAAATGTAAATGTCAATTTGCTCAAAACCTCAAATCTCCCAAAACACTTCACCGAGTGCTTTGAGATTTTGACACCACATAGCATTTGAATAGGCGCATGTTTTTATGTTTTCACATACCTACTATTATATAGACGTCACACCTCTGACAGGTAAAAATATGCTTTTTTTAAAAAAAACAGCGCCATCTGCTGGACGTCAAAGCAACACACGCTATACTATATATTTTATGATTCTATTTCAAATAACTAATAATTCAACAAATAAATAAATAATAAAATTAAACATGCGGACGTCATTTGGAAATTATGGACTTAAGAGAGTAGCTTTTGCCACCTGAAACATGAGCCAGTCAAGACTTTGCCCCTCATCCCATCCCAGTTGTTTTGTTTTGGTGGCCGTACTTGGCATGCCCTGTGGATTCAGCCTGCCTGCTGCGGGAGAGTGTCATACCTTTCTCTCTCTCTCTCTCTCTCTCTCTCTCTCTCTCTCGTTCTCTCTTTCTCCCCATCTCAGGTACCCCCTACCCACGTGAGCTCCAAGGTGCCATCCCTCCGCCCATGTCCGCCGCCCACCAGTTACAGGCCATGCATGCCCAGTCAGCAGAGCTTCAGAGACTAGCGATGGAGCAGCAGTGGCTTCACGGTCACCCCCACATGCATGGAGGACACCTCCCCAGCCAAGAAGACTATTACAGGTAACGGTGGGGCATTCCATCAAGGCAGGGGGAATTCCTGCTGGGCCGGTTTCTCCTTATAGGCACCTTCTCATTTCTCACCGTGGCTTCAAAGGGGCTGGAAATGGCCACTGTTAACCCAGAGATGGAGACACCTGGTCTATGGGCAAACTTTCTAACGTAGGGGCCACATGACAGGCTGGAGTGGGGTGTATGGGCCAGGAGGGAGGGGGTTCTCCCCAAGTCCTCTCCCTACCCTTTCCTCCCCTTCCTCTTCTCTTTCAGAGACAGGAAGTGAAGGAAAGACAAGAAACATTTGGATCCCAGAAGCAGGCCCGGATTACCCAAAAGGCCACACTAGGCCTAGGGGCGCAGCCGAGGGCTTCTTTCGCCAATGCATGTGCTCCTGCCGCCTTTCGCCCGCGCAGGGCTTCTTTCGCCAATGAGGCTTTAGTGGACGGGCCCTGGCGCTCGTATTTTGACACGGTGTAGTGACATGACCGCCCATTGGTTGCTCCTGGGGGGCGGGCGGGAGCAAGGCGAAGGCGTGCACAGGGATAAGATACGAGGCTGCGGGAGGGAGGGAGTGTGTGTGTGTGTGAGAGAGATGGCCTCGCCGGAAGAGGATGGTCCCCGCGGTGGGACTGCAGCTGACGAGCGTGCCCTTGACGCCGGTGAGTGAAGCTTGGACGGGGCCCCAGTGCCGCCGAGGCAAGTGAGAGACAGGGTGGAGCTTGAGGGCGTGCTTGTCAGGCCCCTCATCAGGCTTCACTCAAAAAACATTATTTTGCGTTGAGTATTATATTGTATCAATGTATATACAATACATTATACCATACTCCTCCTATATTATATCATAACTATATGATACTACATTACAATATTATTATATTATAATATATTGACTGCAGCCCCTACTAAATATTTTCCTATAAAACTCAAATAACCCAAAATAAAGTAAAATAAAATATTATATATTACTATTTTTGTACAATACCACTATACTGGATGTAATATAAAATATATCATTATTCTATTGTTATATTGTATTTGTATTATATTGTATGACAATATTAAGCAGAACTGTATAATAATCAACAAGAAATGCAATGTAAATGCATCAAAATCAGAATCCCTCCCGCTCATAATTTAGCATCCTATAAGTCCAAAATTAGCCCAATGTAAATGTAAATGTCTGAGGAACCCCCAGGAGCAACCAATGGGCCAGGATGGCGCCCCTCACCCAGATGGCGCCAGGCGGCCACCAGGGCCTATCTTGTAAAGCCTCATCTGGCAAACACAAGCCACACTCCCTCCCGCAGCCTTGCATCCTATTCTGCACGTGCAGAAGCGCCCCATCCGGCTGCGAGCGCCCTCAAATGGACTCGGGATCGACTCATTGATCACGATCGACTTCCTGGGCAGCCCTGGCCTAAAGCTTCGGCAAGTTTCTGTTCAACCATTTCAAAGCTCCCTGCTTGGGCAGTGATGGCACGATCCTCAGCATAGATGAAACTCTCTGTCCCTTCTGGCAATGGCTGATCATTTGTGTAAACGTTAAACACGTACAAGCTGAGCACCTAAAGCTTGTGAGACTCTACTGTACTATAAATAAGAAAGCATCCAGGCTGAAATAACTTAACTCTGTTGTCTTTCCTTTCTTCTTCCCGTCTTCTAGTCGACTGAAGAAAGAAGGCGACAAGCAGTTGTAATAAATTATTTATTTGTATCGCTGGCTCCGGAAGATCCCCAAAGCCTTGGGCAGAGAGGATGGAATGGGTGTGTGTATCTGCGCAGGGGAGAACGGAGGAAAACAAAGAGAGTTGTCTTCTCAAGACGCCCCGAAACGCCCCCCGCGAAAGCCCGGCAGACTTTTTTCTAAATCAGCACATATATTCTAGTATTAATTCGTAGAGAAGATTTCTCAAGACCAGTTCAGGAATCGCCTTGCATGACGTGTTAAGAAGCCTGTTGAAAGAATAGCAACACGGGACTGGACGGAGCATTCGGAGCATCTTTCTCGGGTGATCTTCTGGGCGGCGGGGGGCGGGTTTCGTTTTGATTTCTTCATTTCTTTTTTGAGTAGGTGCTAGAATCAGGTTCACAACTTAATGCAAGCCACTGTGCATAAAAAAAAATACGTTCGATTTATATATATATATGTGTATACTTAAAGAAGAAGCGAGAGTTGCGAATCGGTGGCGGAACAACCTCTGAAAAATCCAAGTGCTATAAACCAGAATTTTAAAGAAAAAGAAAAAAAATCTACTTTTATTTTAATACATTGTAGGAAAACTTCATAATTTTAAAAAGAGAGCTTTGCAGCATGGCTTTTTAAGTCTTGTAAATAACTTTTTTTGGGGTTAGGGCTTAAAATAAATACTTATTATACTCTCCGCCAAAATCCCTGGCTTCTTCCTCCCCTTCCTTTCCGTGACGTCACACAAAACGGTCCCTTCCTTCCCAGTGTTGACGAGAAGACAGAGTTGATTTTTTAATATAAGAGGAATATATATAATTATCCCTTTAATTAAAGGGGATTTCTGCAAGGGGGTGGGAGGGGTCCGTCATTTCACCCCGGGCAAGAGCTTGACTTTATGGTTCGGTAGCAACAGAATAAGCATTACAAGGAGTTGCAGGGATAAAGACTTTTTTTCTTCCCTCCCTTGTGTATGTGTGTTGTCCTTTTTTTTCCTAATTTAATTCCTTTGTTCCATGAATATCAGAATTGTTTGCCGTCCCGGTTGCAGATTTGGTCATCTTTCCGTTGCTTGGTCGCTACGTATGCGGTACATTTCTGCAGTCGAGTAAAGTGCTTTCCACAACAGTCCTTCGCAGGCCCGGATTATGACAGAGGGCGACAAGGCCGTGGCCTATGGGCGTAAGCCGAGGGGGGCGCCAGATCGAGGCCCAAAAAAAAAATGGCGATGACTCACGCCGAGTTGTCCCAGCAGCAGCTGCGTGGCGGCCTTCTACGCGGCGACCCATTCACGCAGCTGCCGCTGCCTGTGAGACAGCTCGGTGTGTCCTCAGAAGGAGGGAGGGAGGGAGGAGGGCACTCCGAGTGACGTTACTCCTCCGGGGGCGGGGCCTGAGCGACGTCACTCCCTCCGGGGGGCGGGGCCGAGCGACATCACTCGGGCCCCGCCCCGGAGGGAGTGACGTCGCTCGGGCTGCACTTCTCCCTCCCTTCTTCTGAGACTACGGCGAGTTGTCCCAAAGGCAGCGCCGGCTGCGCTGCATGAATGGGGCGGCGCGTGGAAGGGCGCTGAGCAGCTGCCGCTGGGACAACTCGTGGTCTGGTGTCGGAAGGAGAGAGGGAGGAGGAGGGCACTCCGAGCGACGCCACCCCCTCCGGGGGCGGGGCCCGAGCAATGTCACTCCCTCCGGGGGCGGAGCTCAAGCAACGTCACTCCCTCAGGGGGCGGGGCCCTTCCACGCGGCGTGCGAAAGGGCGTAATTTCAAAGTGTGGGCCTAGGCCGCCAAAAGGTCTTAATCCGGGCCTGGTCCTTCGCCTTCTCTTCCACTACAAGCACATTTCTTTGAAGCAGAAGTTGGAATGGTTTTCGCAGCTTTCAGGGAAAGGGCCTCTTCTGCTCCTCTCTCCAAAGAGCCAAGGCCATTGCTTTAGTACGGTTTTGGAAAACTGCAATGCTTTCTGTCCGAATGAAAAAATGCATCTTGAAAACAGTTCCTCGGAATTTCAAGACTGAGTAATGTGGAAGCTTTCCTCCCTTCCCTTCCCTTCCTCCCTATTTCCCTCCTTCCTTTTCTCCCTCTTGCTCCTTCCCTTCTACTCTCTCTCTCCCTTCCACCCTCTTTCCTTCCTTCCATTCTTTCTTCCCTTCCTCCCTCTTTCCCTCCTTCCTTCTCTCCCTTTCTCCTTACTTTCCTTCCTTCCCTCCTACCATCTCCCCCCTTCCTTCCTTTTTCATTCCCTTTCCTTCCTTCCATCCTTTCTTCCCTTCCTCCCTTTCCTTCTCTCGCTCTTCTTCCTTCTCTCCCTCCCTCTTTCCTTTCTTCCTTCTTTCCTCCCTCCCTCCCTCTCTTTCCTTCCTTCCCATTCCCTTCTTCCTCCCTTTTTCATTCCCTTATCTTCCTTCCATCCTTTCTTCCCTTCCTCCCTCTTCCCTTCTCTCGCTCTTCTTCTCTCCCTCCCTCTTTCCTTCTTTCCCTTCCTTCTTTCTTCCTTCTTTCCTTCCTCCCTCCCTCTCTTTCTTTCCTTCCTTCCCATTCCCTTCTTCCTCCCTTTTTCATTCCCTTATCTTCCTTCCATCCTTTCTTCCCTTCCTCCCTCTTTCCTTCTCTCCCTCTTCTTTCTTCTCTCCCTCCCTCCTATGTAATCAAATCCACAACTCCAGATAAGTGAATTAAGGTTAGCCATTTCCTTACTGGGGAGGAATGTTCTTTGTGGCAGACGTGAAATCGCATCGTATGGTAATAATCACGATATGTGTGGATTTCACAGATGATCACTTGGAGAAAGATGGTGACAGGTAAACAACCATTCCTCATTCCTCCTCCTTCGTGTCAGCAATTGCTGCCAGATGTGCGGATTTCGCAGGTGAGCACTCAGAGAAAGATGGGTACAGGTTAGCAACCATTCCGTTCAGAGCATCCAGGTCTGATACAACCCCAAATACAGCCAAGGTTTCAGCAGGCCCGGATTAACACCTTTTTGCGCCCTAGGCCACACTTTGGAATTACGCCCCCTTTAAACCAACCTCTACTGCCCCCCACACACACACCACTCAGACACTTGGCTGGCTTTTGCCATGGTGCCTCCGGAGCAGAAGAGAAAGGCGAGTAGGCACCATCCCGCCACCTCCAAGGTCCCCATTCCCACCGGCTGGAAAGGTCCGCTGTGCTCTGAAGGTCTCGGGAGGCTTGGGGAGAGCGCAGCGGGTGCAAATTCGCAAAGGCGCGCACGAGAGAGATATGTCTTCTTGGCGTGCGCTCCCGCAGAGCGAGGGAGGATTCAGGTTGGGTTTTGTGCGGCTTTTGTTCGGCTGCTCCCGAAGGCAGGAGAGCCAGACCCTGGCCTTGATCCTTCCCTCCTTCCCGTGTCTCCCTTTGGCCAAGTAGGTCGCCCCGGTTTGGTCCGTGAGCGCAGGAGCGAGCCTGGGTTGGTGTGGTCTCATGCTGGGGACCTGGGAGAGGTCCACCCAAGCAATGCCCTTTCTCTCCCTTCTTCCTCCCTCCCTCTCTTCCTTCTTTACTTTCTTTCCTCCTAGTTGCCTCCTACTCCTCCTTCTCCCCTCCCTCCCACCGCCCTCTCCCGGACTTTGCCGCTCGGCTCTGGCTGCAGGAATTTACAGTCTGCCGCTGGGGGAGCCGGGTGAGTCGCCATGGAGACGGCTTCCCCGGGAGCCAGGAGGTCAGGCCAGCCAGAGACCCATGGGCAAATCAATGGATCAATGCGAGGGCCCCGCTGCAGCCCAGAGAGCGAGAGACTTTGCCGGGAGGAGCAAGGAGGGGCATGAGAAAGGGGGAAAGAGGGGCGCTGACCAGTTTTTTATTTTTATTTTTTTGGTCCGTGATCTGCGCCCCTCCTCGGCATGCGCCCCTAGGCCATGGCCTATGTTGGCCTTATGGGTAATCCGGCCATGGGTTTCAGTTTATGCTAGTCCTAATTTAGGACCGAAACAGACCAAGCGAGTCACTGGCCCATCTGCCTAGCCCCATGTTGGGCGCCAAAGCACCAAATTCTGTACTGATTCGAAACTCAAGAGTGTCTGTCCCTTCCGGCTGCCTCCGTCGCAACCCAAGCAACATTTCCCATTTTGATTGCGACAAGGATGTTCCAAACCCGTTCCCGCTCATCTCGTGCCTTTTTGCATAGCTGTCTCCGTTCAAAGCATGTCAATACAACCGCTGTTGCAACACTATTATAATGAGAGAAAGCAGGGAAGAGAGTGACTATTTCCTCTCCCCGCCAGAATAAATAATTCCTGTTCAAGCATAGATGGCATAAATGCATTTTCCGGTCAAATTTACCATATTCCGAATCATTCCAAGGTGGTGGGAAGCCCATTGCTTCTTAGTTGCTGGGTTTGACGATAATCGATTGTCTTCCTTGCTCCTGGTCTCTAAAATCACTTTTATTTCTGTCCGAATCCTTCCATCTTAACAGGAGATTCTTTTATGTTTTTGGACTTCGACCATTCGTTTTTGTTTTGCTTTGTATGTGCGTATTTTTCTTTCCGATTCAACGGTCTCTCGTTCCGTGTCGTCATGGTTTTGAGCTCGTTTTGCCGCGCACCGTTTCGAAAGGATAGAACAATCCTGACAGCTACGTTTATATATATCTTGAGGCTTAATGTACATAATGAGTAGTTTGCCATGGGATAACACAGTGTAAAACAGAGTAGAAAACCCAGAAAATCGTGACTTCTGTGTTCTCTCCATTTTGAGTATTTTGTAATTTTTTTGAAATATTTGTGGACATAAATAAAAACCAAGCTACACTACGGCGGTTGGATTTTGTTTACGAAAGTGTGGTGTGTGTATCTTGATGGGAAAGGAAGGGGCTGGGAAAGAGCTCATAGCCCATCTGACACATTGGACTACAGTTCCCATCTGCCACAAGTAGCATGGCCAATGGAAAGAGGTAAGAAATGTATAATAGGTGCCATTATCTGGAGTACTGGGGTGAAAGAGGGAGAGCGGGGCAGATCTGAACAAGTTTCCAATTACAGTTTTTACAATATGTTTCAATACACAATCTATATATCTATATCTATTACATATAATAAAAGTCAGTGTTTGCGACCGAGCGAGCGATGGGAGGAATATGTGCCAGCATTTCGATTGGCTGCCATTGTGGGATTATTTGCATAACGAGCTCTAACTGGCCAGCCTCAGAACTCCCAACATTCTACGGCCCCAGACAGAGGGGATTGGTTGCCACTACAACACCCAGAATCTCCCGCGGCAAACAGACGACGCACATGCAGTACTCATTACCGCGTGTGCAAACCCTTCTCCCTCCTCCCCCCGCTCCCGCCAGCACGGAGAAAAGAAGGCCCGCCATCTTACCTGTCCCCTGTGGCCAGCGGGGGAATGGCTGGCAGCGGCACTGTCTGCTTAAGACCTAAAAGGGCCTTAAGACCTAAAAGGGCCACTACAACACCCAGAATCTCCCGCGGCAAACAGACGACGCACATGCAGTACTCATTACCGCTGCCAGCCATTCCCCTATGGCAGCGTTGCCTGCTGAAGACCTAAAAGGGGGAAGGAGGCCTGCTGTTTTCGCTGAAGCCAGGGCCTCTATTGGTGCCGCAGAGGCCTCCGGAGCCTGGGCAGCGACACCAAGCGAGGCCCCGGCTTCAGCGAAGACAGCAGGCCTCCTTCCTTTTAGCTCTTCATCAGCCAGCACCGCCGCAGGGGAATGGCTGGCAGCGGTGCTGGCTGAAGAAGACCTAAAAGGAGGAAGGAGTCCCGCTGTCCTTTGCGAAGCCGGGGCCTTGCTTGGTGTCGCTGCCCAGGCTTCGGAGGCCTCCGCTGCAGCAAACGAGGCCCCGGCTTCGCAGAGGACAGCAGCCCTCCCAACGCCTCCCGGCATCCTTAACCACGCCCCCCCAAAGGAACGAAGGAAGGAAGGAAGGAAGGAAGGAAGGAAGGAAGGAAGGAAGGAAGGAAGGAAGGAAGGAGAAAAATGTCGGCCAGAAAAGAGGTAAAGCACGAAGGAAACCGAACACACACGAAGGAAGGACAGATGGACAAAGGAAGGGAATGACAAAGGGAAAGGGGGGAGGAAGGAAAGAGAGAAGGGGGACGGAAACAGGGAAGGAAGGATGGAAAGAAAGAAAGAAGGAAAGAGATAACGCAGGAAGGAAGAAGTGTCGTTTAGAGTGTCGGAATGGTGGTGCTGGCCAATTAGAGGCATTATGCAAATGCTCCCTCAGAATGTAGAGGCTGGGAGCCACTCTCCTGTGGCAGTTTAGAGTGTCGGAATGTTGGTGGTAGAGAGGGAGGGAGAAGAGGCAGGAGGACAGAGAGAAGAGAAAAGCTGAAGGATGAGGGGGAGAGGGAAGAAAGGAAGTACAAAAGGCAGGAAGGGATGTTACTGTTGGTATGCACACACACATACATAAAGACATGCACACATACACATATATACATGCACTGAAATATACACATGCTCACACATCTGTACTTACACACATCTACACATATACATGCATATACATATACAAATACATAAGTACACACATATGTGTCTGTGTACACATGTACACAGACACAAAACACATATATACAGACTGGGCCACAGGAAAGAGAAAAACAAGAGGGAAGAACAGGAAATAAAAAGTGAAAGAAGGAAGGAAGGAAACAGGGAGGGAAGAAAGGTAGGATGGATAGAAGGAAGGAAAGGAAAGAAAGGAATGCTAATTCACTCCCGACTTCCTTCTTTGCCTCTTTCTTTTTCCATACCACCACACAACGCCACAGCAGCGCATGGCTGGGTTCAGCTAGTACTAACTTAAATATCTTTCTCTTCTTTCTTCCCTTTTTCTTTCTCCCCGCTCCCTCTCTTTTTTCTTGCTTTCCCTTTTTCTGTTTCTTCCCTCCCACTCCCTTTCCTTCCTTCTTTTTTCTTTCTTCTTTTCTCCTTCCTTACACTTTTCCTTACTCTTTACTCCCTCCCTCTTTTCATTTCCTTTCCTCTTCCTCTTTCCATTTTCTTCATTTTCCTTTACCTTATTTTTCTTTCTTTCCTCCTTTCTGCTTTGCTTTTTCCCTTCTTTTTCTGTTTCTTTCCTTCTTTCCCCTCCCTTCTTTCCCTTCTTCCCTCCCTTCCTTCTCCTCTCCTTTCCTCTTTCTTTCCATTTTCCTTATTTTTTTCTTTCCTTTCTCCCTTTTCCTTTGCTTTCTTTCTCTTTTATTGTTTTTCCTCCCCTCCCCTTCATTTCCTTCCTTCTCCTTTCTTTTCCTTCCTCTTTTCTCCCTTCTTTTCTTTCCCTTCTTTTTCTTCCTTTCTTCTTTCCTACCTTTTCGTTCTTCCTTCCTTTCTTTCCTTTTTCTTTGTTTCCTCTCCATTTTCCTTTTCCCCTTCGTATCCTTTCTCACTTCTCCTTTGCTTTCCCTTCTTTCTCTGCTTCTTTTCTCCCTTTCCCTTCTTCCCCTTCTTTTCCCCCCTTCTCTTCTTCTCCCCTGATACATAAAAAAAACAATGACAAGGGAGTCAGGAAAATCTATAGTGTTTTCTTTTTATCCTACTTTCTTTCCTCCTTCTCTTCCTTTCCCTTCTCCTTTCCTTGCTTTCCCTTTCTTTCCTCCTCCTTTTTCTTCATTTTCCTTTTGTTTCCTTCTTTTTCTTCCTTTCCTTTTTCTGCTTCATTTCCTTCTTTCCTTCCTCTCCCCCACCCCTTTCTTCTTTTCTTTCCATTATTTTCCTTCTTCCCTCCCTCCCTACTTCTTTCTTTCCTTTCTTTCCAACCTCTTTTTCTTCATTTTCTTTTTTTCTTTCTTTCCTGACTCCCTTCTCCTTGGCTTTCTTACCCGTCTTCTGTTTCTTTCCTCCCTTCTCCCATCTTTCCTTCCTCTCTCCCTTTTCCCTTTCCCTCTTCCTTTGTCCTTTCTTCTTTCCTCCCTCTCTCTCTCCCCTTTCTCTTCTCTCCCTCCCTTCCCTCCTTCCCGTTTACCTTCCTTCCTTTTTTACTCTCCTTCCCTTCTTTCTTTCTCTTCTTCCCTTCCTTCCTTCCTCCATTCCTTCTCCTTCCTTCCTCCCTTCCCTTTTCTTTCTCTTATTCTCTTCCCTTTCTCTCTTCCTCTTCTTTCCATCTTTTTTCCCTTCCCCTTCTTCCCTTTTTTCTTTTTCTTCTTCCCTTCCTTCCTTCCTCCATTCTTTCTTTCCTTCTTCTCCTTCCTTCCTTCATTCCTTCCCCTTTCCTTCCTCTTCTTCTCTTCCCTTCCTTCCCTCCTCCTTTCCTTCTTCCTTCTTCTCCTCCCTCCCTCCCCCTTTCACTTTTCTTTCTCTTCTTCTCTTCCCTTTCTCTCTTCCTCTTCTTTCCAGCTTTCCTCCCTTCCCCTTCTTCCCTTCTTTTCTTTCTTTTCTTCTTGCTTCCTTCCTTCTAATTGTGAAAACAGTTCAGCAGTGGAACTCTCTGCACCAGCGTGTGGCGGAGGCTCCTTCTTTGGAGGCTTTTAAACAGAGGCTGGATGGCCATCTGTCGGGAGTGCTTTGAATGCAATTATCCTGGCCGAATAGGGTTGGACTGGATGACCCACGAATAGGGTTGGACTGGATGGCTCTCTTCCAACTCTATAGTTCTATTATTGTCTTCCCCTCTCTACTTGGCAGCATGGCTCTCCTTATAGCTCTTTCCTCCCCAGTGACATCACAGAGGGCCACTTCACCTAGCCACGGCCTTTGTGTCACAAACATACATGCTTTGACTTAAGTAGATAACTCTGACTTGAAATGCATCAGAATGGCCACTAGAGGGCGTAGGAACTATGCCCCCTAGTGGCCATTCTGATGCATTTCAAGGCAGAGTTATCTCACAATGAGAGCCTCACAATGCCCCTTGCACTGCTTTGTAAACCCTGGGGATTACAGAGAGTAGAGAGGCCTGTTGTCTCCCCCATAGCCTTGCTGGTTTCCAGGTAGGATTCCTCAGCTTCTTCCCCTAATACATAACAAAGCAATGGCAAGGGAGTCCGGGAAATGCATCGTGTGTTCATTGCGGCCTGGCCAGGGAGAAGGAGAAGCTTTCACAGGTTTTGGGATAATTGGGGTGCAAGTAGGTCATTGGGGTGCGCTGCCAGTTGGACCAAGGTGGGTCAGAGCTGCTCATGTTATTGATACAGTCGACCATTCACTATTGATCCCCCGTTTAGCCATGACGGGAGTGAGGGAATCCGCCCTTAAATGGCTTCTTATATTGAACGGCCTTGAAGCTTCAAGGTCTGGCTTCTTATATTGAATGGCCTTGCGGCTTCAAGGTCTGACTTCTTATATTGAACGGCCTTGCAGCTTCAAGGTCTGACTTCTTATATTGAATGGCCTTGCAGCTTCAAGATCTGGCTTCTTATATTGAACGGCCTTGAAGCTTCAAGATCTGGCTTCTTATATTGAATGGCCTTGCAGCTTCAAGGTCTGACTTCTTATATTGAATGGCCTTGCGGCTTCAAGGTCTGACTTCTTATATTGAACGGCCTTGCAGCTTCAAGGTCTGACTTCTTATATTGAATGGCCTTGCAGCTTCAAGGTCTGGCTTCTTATATTGAATGGCCTTGCAGCTTCAAGGTCTGACTTCTTATATTGAATGGCCTTGCAGCTTCGAGGTCTGGCTTCTTATATTGAATGGCCTTGCAGCTTCAAGGTCTGACTTCTTATATTGAATGGCCTTGCAGCTTCAAGGTCTGACTTCTTATATTGAATGGCCTTGCAGCTTCAAGATCTGGCTTCTTATATTGAACGGCCTTGCAGCTTCAAGGTCTGACTTCTTATATTGAATGGCCTTGCAGCTTCAAGGTCTGGCTTCTTATATTGAATGGCCTTGCAGCTTCAAGGTCTGACTTCTTATATTGAATGGCCTTGCAGCTTCAAGGTCTGACTTCTTATATTGAATGGCCTTGCAGCTTCAAGGTCTGACTTCTTATATTGAATGGCCTTGCAGCTTCAAGATCTGGCTTCTTATATTGAACGGCCTTGCAGCTTCAAGGTCTGACTTCTTATATTGAATGGCCTTGCAGCTTCAAGGTCTGGCTTATATTGAACGGCCTTGCAGCTTCAAGGTCTGACTTCTTATATTGAATGGCCTTGCAGCTTCAAGGTCTGACTTCTTATATTGAATGGCCTTGCAGCTTCAAGGTCTGACTTCTTATATTGAATGGCCTTGCAGCTTCAAGATCTGGCTTCTTATATTGAACGGCCTTGCAGCTTCAAGGTCTGACTTCTTATATTGAATGGCCTTGCAGCTTCAAGGTCTGGCTTAGATTGATCGGCCTTGCAGCTTCATCTGACTTCTTATATTGAATGGCCTTGCAGCTTCAAGGTCTGGCTTATATTGAACGTCGGCTTCAAGGTCTGACTTCTTATATTGAATGGCCTTGCAGCTTCGAGGTCTGGCTTCTTATATTGAATGGCCTTGCAGCTTCAAGGTCTGGCTTTATATTGAACGGCCTTGCGGCTTCAAGGTCTGACTTCTTATATTGAATGGCCTTGCAGCTTCGAGGTCTGGCTTCTTATATTGAATGGCCTTGCAGCTTCAAGGTCTGACTTCTTATATTGAATGGCCTTGCAGCTTCGAGGTCTGGCTTCTTATATTGAATGGCCTTGCAGCTTCAAGGTCTGGCTTCTTATATTGAATGGCCTTGCAGCTTCAAGGTCTGGCTTCTTATATTGAATGGCCTTGCAGCTTCGAGGTCTGGCTTCTTATATTGAATGGCCTTGCAGCTTCAAGGTCTGTCTGCTTTCATTCTGGTGGGAGAAGGAAGTGTCCCTTATTTTAAATATTAATAAAGTTTGTTATTAGTAGTAGTATTATTATCTTTAAAGGCTTGTGAAGCTCCCCTATGGCCTTCTTCTTTAAGAACTTAGTCGCCCTTTTGAGGAGACTGAGCAAGGAACACAGTATTTTTGTTTCCCCTCATGAGGAAAACGCTGCCATTTTGTGAGGGAAGAGCAGCAGCATTCACTTTGGAAAAAGAAATTGACGGTTTTCTTGTCCAATCAGAGAAGGCGCCAGAGCCGAACGCCTCTTCCGATTGGCTACTGCCGCTGTGTTTCCCCGCCCTCCCTTCCACTAAACTGTTTACAAAGGGTCTCGCGCAGGCTAAGCAGAGCTGAGGGGAACCGAGGTGCCTCATGCTTCCCTCTGATTGGCGGAAAGCCCGAGGAGGGCGGGGCGGTAGAGAGAGAGAAAACCCTTCGCGCTCATTGGCTGCGCGCGCAGAGCTTCGGCCGCCGAAAGTTCTATCTCGAGACGGCGAAGGGGCGTGGCTGAGGGGGTGACGTCACCGCCAACGGTCGAAAGGCGGCAGTTGGGCTTCCGCACTCGAGGTGTTCGGGAGTTCGAGGCCCGCTCTCCCCAACGCTGAGGTAGAACCACACTAATTAACCAATGCTGTCCAATTAAGAGGCGAGCGGGAGGGTTGCTGTGAGGTTTCCTGGCTCCCAGAAGCATTCTCTCCTGACGTTTCGCCCACATCTATTGGCAGGCTTCCCCAGAGGTTGTGAGGCCTTGTTGGAAACTAGGGGAATGGGGTTTATATATGTATCTGTGGAATTCTTGTCTCCTTGAGGCAGCAGTGGGTCAGCTTGGTTCACATTGAATGGCCTTGCAGCTTCAAAGCCTTGCTGCTTGCTGCCTGGGGATCCTTTGTTGGGAATGTCGCAATTGGTTAGCTTGACTCACATTGAATGGCCTTGCAGCTTCAAAGCCTTGCTGGTTGCTGCCTGTGGAATCCTTTCTTGGGAGGGGTTAGCTGGCCCTGATTTATTCTTGTCTGGAGTTCCCCTGTTTTCTCAAATACAAGAAACTACATGACTCCCATAGCACAACATCAGTACTACACATCACACTGCACGACAACATCCTATCGCAATATCATTAGCCATATTGCATGTAAAACAAATACACAATTATAATACCACAATATAATTAGTATTGTATTAATGTATATACAATATATCAGTGTTTCCCAACCTTTTTTGAGCCGCGGCACACTTTTTACATTTCCAAAATCCTGGGGCACACCACCAACCGAAACGACACAAAATGACACTCTAACACAGTAATACATATAGTTAATATGTTTTTGAATGTATTTTTACACTCAGTGTGAAACCTGGGCCTGTTTCGATGAACACAACTTAGATATCCTGGCAGGAATGGCGGAAAGACACAAACTTCCCACACAGAACTCCCTTAACCAAGAGAAAACGCTATAAGAGTTTCGTGGGCATTGACCTTGGGTTTTGGAGTTGTAGTTCACCTACATCCAGAGAGCACTGTGGACTGCAACAATGTTGGATCAGGACCAAACTTAGCATGAATACTCAATATGCCCAAATATGAACGCAGATGGAGTTCAGGGGAAATAGACCTTGACATTTGGGAGTTGTAGTTGCTGGGATGTATAGTTCCCCTACAATCAAAGAGCATTCTGAACCCCACCAATGATAGAACTGGGCCAAACTTCCCACACAGAACCCCCAGGAGGCAAGAGGAGGTCTCTCCTTGGGGAAAGGGAGGCGGGCCTTCCCAATGCATGGAGAGGGAGAGACCAAGTAGACAACAGGTGGGGAGGGGGGTGTTTGTAATTTTGTGCCTTTATTGAGGTAGGTTTCTTAGGGTTTTTATACTTCAACACACTAGACTCTCCCTCCCCCCCCCCCCCAGGTTCCAATTTCCCACGGCACACCTGATGATCGCTCACGGCACACTGGTTGGGAAACACTGCAATATATACCATTCTCATACTCATGCTGTATTATACTATATTATTTATACTCATACTATACTATATCATAACTATCTTATCTTATAACTATCTTATATATCTCTCTCTCTCGGCATTACTTCACGAACAAAGATTCTTAGGCAGCACTCATCCCACGCTTTTTACAAGGGCATTGATGACTAAAAAAGGCCAATCTGAGATAGGCAAGTTCGGTTGCAGAAAGCACAGCAGAAAGTCTCCTTAGGTGATGTTGTTTCCAAGTTGCGGTTCTTTCTGCGTTGTCGTTTCTCTTCGAGACCCGTTCGGCGTGTCTTCTCGAAAGAGGCTGCAGCATTGTGGATAGTTCGTCTCCATGCCTCCCGATGTGAGGCCAGGTTGGACCATTGTTGGTGGTCAATCTGGCCGAGCCTGAGATGTTGTTTCAGGGAGTCCTTGTATCTCTTTTGGGGGGCGCCTCTCTTGCGCTGACCCGTGGCAAGTTCACCATAGAGTAATATCTTTGGGAGGCGGTGGTCCTCCATCCTAGAGACGTGCCCTGCCCAGCGCAGCTGTGTTCTCAATAGCATGGCCTCAACGCTGGTGACCCCTGCTTGCTCAAGGACAGCGACATTCGTCACATAGTCGGTCCAATGTATATTTAGGATTGTGCGAAGACAGCGCTGATGAAAGCGTTCAAGGAGTCGTAGGTGCTGGCAATAGGTGAACCATGTTTCAGACCCATAGAGGAGAATAGACAGTACGATAGCTCTGTACACACTGATTTTGGTGCTTTGCCTCAGTTGCTTGTTGCTCCAGACTCTTTTATGAAGCCTTCCAAATGCACTCTATGCCTTTGATAATCTGTGATCTGTCTCTCTGTCAATCTTGGCGTCTGAAGAGATGATGCTTCCCAGGTAGGTGAACTGCTGAACGGACTTAAGATGTGCCTATGCTGATGTGGGGATGATGGTGTTCTTCCTGTGGTGCGGGCTGGTAGAGGACTTCCCTTTTCTTCAGGCTGACTTCCAGCCCAAACAGCTCTGCAGCTCCTGCAAACAGGATGTTAGGCGCTGCAGAGTTTATTTATTTATTTATTTATTCACTTTTATATACCGCTCCTCCCTGCAGGCTCGGGGCGGTTTATATAAAAACAATAAAATACACATAAAAACAGTTTGGATATATAAAAACACAAGGGTATGGACTGTTGGTGTTCGCACAGTGTTTCCTAAATGTTAGTGTTCGATCTAAGGTGACGTCAAGATATTTAGAGTGGCCTTCCCAGGTAACTTTCAATTTCCTGTTGGCTTCACGGTTATGTAGGTGAAAAAATTATTTATTTATTATTTACATCATTTTTACCCCACTCTTCTCACAAGCATACACTTGTGTCTTGGCAGGGTGAAGCTTGTAGTAGATGGAGCGATCTTTCAAGACATTCGTAAGTTGGATTTCAACTGTTTCAAATTATTTTACTTGTGTTGTTAGGCCAAGATCATCAACATATATAAAGCTCTTTGTGAGTGGTGGTTGTGGCTGATTGTCAGTCAAGATGGTAAACAAGGTCTGCCTTGAGGTAGACCATTCTTTTACCTTCTCCCTCTACTTTTCCTGCCCTGAACCTCTGTATCAGGGGTGCCCACACTTTTTCAGCATCCGAGCTACTTATAATAAAACCAAGTCAGAAAGATCTACCTACCTCCTCAAGGCTGGAGAGGGGCGGGGCCAGGGGTGGGACTTGGCTGGGCCTGGCCCCCCCCCTCTCTGGCTCTGGACCAGCAGCTTCTTCCAGGCTTGAGGATGGCAATGGGCCAAGCCAATGGTGACATAGCTATGCACCACTGGCTTGGTACTGCCATCCTCAAGCCTGGAGAAGCTGCTGGTAGAGCTGAAGCCAGAGGGTGGCGGAGCCAGGCTGCGCCAAGCCCCGCCCCCTCCCTGCTGGCTTTGGAGCTCCCAGCAGCTTCTCCAGGCTGAGGATGGCAATGCCAAGCCAGTGGTAGCAAAGCTAGCACAAGGCTGGCTTGGTACTGCCATCCTCAAGCCTGGAGAAGCTGCTGGTAGAGCTGAAGCCAGAGGGTGGCGGAGCCAGGCTGCGCCAAGCCCCGCCCCCTCCCTGCTGGCTTTGGAGCTCCCAGCAGCTTCTCCAGGCTGAGGATGGCAATGCCAAGCCCGGGGTAGCAAAGCTAGCACAAGGCTGGCTTGGTACTGCCATCCTCAAGCCTGGAGAGAAGCTGCTGGTAGAGCGGAAGCCAGAGGGTGGTGGAGCCAGGCTGCGCCAAGCCCCGCCCCCTCCCAGCTGGCTTTGGAGCTCCCAGCAGCTTCTCCAGGCTGAGGATGGCAATGCCAAGCCAGTGGTAGCAAAGCTAGCACAAGGCTGTGATCTGTCTCTCTGTCAATCTTGGCGTCTGAAGAGGCTGGCTTGGTACTGCCATCCACAAGCCTGGAGAAGCTGCTGGTAGAGCTGAAGCCAGAGGGTGGCGGAGCCAGACTGCGCCAAGCCCCGCCCCCTACCCGCTGGGTTTGGAGCTCCCAGCAGCTTCTCCAGGCTTGAGGATGGCAGTGCCAAGCCAGTGGTGGCATAGCTAGCACAAGGCTGGCTTGGCCCTGCCCTCCGCAAGCCTGGAGAAGCTGCTGGGAGTGCCAAAGCCAGGGGAGGGGGCGGGGCTTGGCACGGCCTGGCTCCGCCCCCCTCTGAGAAGCACCCCATCCAGCTGGGATCAACCTCCTTCGGTCCCGGGATCGACTGGTTGATTGCGATCGACTTCCTGGGCAGCCCTGCAGGCATTCTTGGATGAGACAACCTGGCTAGACCCCTTCCAGTCCGGCTTCCGTTCAGACCATGGGACGGAGACTGTCCTGGTCTCCATCACAGACCTACTCCGCTGCCATTTGGACCGAGGCGGATCGGCGCTGCTCGTGTTATTGGACCTCACGGCAGCGTTTGATACTGTCGATTACCAACTTTTGACACACCGCCTGGCGGTGGCGGGGGTGAGAGGGACAGCCCTCAACTGGCTGTCCTCCTTCCTCCAAAACCGCCGGCAGCGAGTGAAGTGGGGAGGGGTGGCCTCCGAGGGTTCCCCCTTATGTTGTGGGGTCCCTCAGGGGGCTATCCTCTCCCCGCTGTTATTTAACATCTATATGCGACCACTCGCCCAACTGGTGCGGAGTTTTGGGCTGGAGTGCCATCAGTACGCTGATGACACCCAGCTCATTCTGAGGATGGACCCCGGGGTGGTCTCTGTACCCGATAATTTCCATCTCTGCCTGGAGGCCGTTACTGGATGGCTGCGAGCCAGTAAGTTGAAGGTGAACCCGGCGAAGACGGAGATCTTGTGGCTGGGGCGCCCGGGGGGGGGGGGGAGAGACCCAGTTGCCGATGTTTGACGGTGCGGCCCTTCATCCGCAACCGTCGGTAAAAAGTTTAGGGGTCCGGCTGGATGCCCAGCTGTCTATGGAGGAGCAGATTGCCTGCGCCTGCAAGACAGCCTTCTTTCATCTACGTCAGGCAAAACGTCTGGCTCCTTACCTCTCCCGTTGCGACCTGGCCACGGTGATCCAAGCCACGGTCATCTCGAGGCTCGATTACTGTAATGCGCTGTACATTGGCCTACCCTTGTCGGCAATCCGGAAGCTTACGCTGGTGCAGAACGCTGCAGCGCGTCTGCTCTCGGGAGCCTTAAGATCCGACCATGTGACTCCACTCCTGCGCGAACTGCACTGGCTTCCAGTTGAATCTTCAAGGTGTTAGTTCTAACTTTTAAGGCCTTATATGGTTTGGGGCCAGTGTACCTGAAGGAGTGGCTTACCCCTTATGTGCCCAGGAGATCACTGCGCTCAGAGGGACTCAACCTTTTGGATGTGCCTAATATCAGGGTTTGCAGATTGGCTAGTACACGCCGGAGGGCATTTACCGCTGCCGCGCCAGCTCTGTGGAACGGCCTCCCCGAAGAGATCCGGGCCATCCGGGCTCTCTTGCCGTTCCGCAGAGCAGTAAAAAACATGGCTATTTAGGCAGGCATTCGGCCCATAGCCAACTGCCACTATCTGCACTATCAGCACCTGCGGGTTCGCTGTTAGCATGCCATTGCCAACTATTGCTATTGGCTGGCAATATGTTTTAATTCGGGTGTTTTAATTGTTTTACTGTATTTTAATGTATTTTACTTGTTTTATTTGCACTAATTTTGTGAACCGCTCTGGGCGCCAGAGAGAGCGGTATATTAAGCCGAACTTAATAAATAAATAATAAATAAATATATAGTAGCCACAGTTTTCTAGTAGGGTCCAGATAGTTTGTGTAAAATCATAATCCCAGGTGATATGTTAGACTATATGTAGTGTTTTCCTGTGTTGCATCATTTTCGATATCGGGATAGTTGAAATCGCCCATGACTACTCTATCTCTTTTTTGTATTGTGCGTTTTTATTGTGTATTGGTTTTAACAGATTGTTTTGCTTCTATGTTCTGTGAGCATTTTGACCCATATGTAAGCCGCACCGAGTCCCTATGGTGGCAGGATATAGGAATAAAGTTACGATATGATGATGATGGCGGTGGTGATGATTAAAATGAAGATATTACCTGTATTAAATTTATTATTCAGAATGTTACCTATAAATATTTTGGATCAGGATTTTTTTTTAATGGCAAAATACACTAACTTTGGATTGTAATGGAATTTAAAAGCCAGAATAAATAAAAGCAGATAAAATAAATAAATAAAAATAAATAAAAGCAAATAAACTGCAAAAGAAGATGGCTTAGGCCTGTCAAATCAAACAGTGGTGGGTACTCTATGTAACAAAAGACTGTAAGAGGAGTTTCATACAGTATCAACCACAAAGGAAACTGAATGTATAATACTAAGCTATATTCGTTCAGCACAATTATATTCGTTCAGCACAGCGCAGGGATTATACATCAGTACATATTAACAGAAGATACTCAGGGAACTACAGTTACAGGTAAGCAACTAATAATTCAGCACAGTGGTGTTCAACACAAATATTTTCGTTCAGCACAATGAAAATCAATGTTATATAATAATAGAAATCGGTCACGCCTATTTGTTTAAATGGTGAGGGGATTACTCCCAGGGCGTATTCATGCTGGATGGTCCCTTATTAGAGTGTTCCAATGTCCAAATGTTCGTGTATTACATCCAATCCAAAACAAACTATAAACAGTCCATAGACTATAATCCAATTGGTGCTTAATAATATCCGAACAGCTCAAAGACCGGGATTATCCCACTAAGGTCGGCGTTAGTATAATCCAAAGGTGCGCTGTATTCTATACATAATCAATAATATATACTGTACATCAATATATGACATCGAAAAAGAGTGCTCCAAAGAGGAACCACTATGGGGTCTTACATCAATAAAAATTACATACCTTCTTAATAAATGAACATCAATAATAGCGAGGCTTCATGCCTTCTGGTCAAATCACGGACAAGGAACCAGAAGCAGTCAGATCACATAAATAGCACAATGAAGGGAGTGAACAATTAGCGGTAACCGCTGTGTATCAGATAAAGGCATTGCTCTATTTGCAAGTTGATTATCTCCCAAGAATTCATCACTAGCCCATGCAATAAACAAAGATTCAAAATCAGAACATGGTCTAGTTGTGGAACTAAAAATGTAATTTATTGTTTGACCTGCAGTTGTGGGGGCCTTTACATAGGTGAAACCGGAAGGTAACTCCGGACAAGAATACAGGAGCACAGATCACGCTTTAAGACCAGAAACGATAGCTCCATTCTGTATTCTCATTTTAAAGATCAAAAACACCATCATGAAGCTTTCACAGTCACTGTTCTTGACAGGATTGAACCTACACCTCATATAGATGTTAAACGGAGACTATTGCAGCTTGAAAGCCAATGGATAATCCAGTTACAAACCGAGTTCCCTCAAGGCCTCAATGATAAATTATCAATTAACAAGCTCCTTATCTGATACACAGCGGTTACCGCTAATTGTTCACTCCCGGATATTCATTCGATCGTCGACCACGTGGAGCACCAATTGGATTATAGTCTATGGCAGGGGTGCCCACACTTTTTCAGCATGCGAGCTACTTCTAATAAAACCAAGTCTGAAAGATCTACCAGGGCGGAGCAGGGAGAAGGGGAGGGGCTTCGCACGGCCTGGCTCTGCCCCCTTCCCCTCTGGCTTTAGCATTTCCACAGCTTCTGGAGGCAAGGGGGGGGGGATGCCAAGCCAGTAGTGGCTATCTATGGCACTACTGCCTTGGCATCCCCCCCCCTTCCCTCCAGAAGCTGCGGAAGCGCTAACGCCGGAGGAAGGGGGCGGGGCTTCGCGCGGCACAGCTCCACCCCCTCAGAAATGCCCCATCCAGCTGGGATCGACCTCCTTTGGTCCAGGGATCGTCCAGTCGATCGCAATCTACCTAATGAGCACCCCTGGTCTATGGACTGTTTATAGTTTGTTTATGGACTTGTTAAAGATATTTGTGTTGAACACCATTGTGCTGAACGAATACAGCTTAGTATTATACATTCAGTTTCCTTTGTGGTTGATACTGTGTAAGCTCCTCTTACAGTCTTAGGCCTCTCAAATATCAAACTATACTAACAAGCCAATCCCATTTCTAGAGGGAATAACCCTGGTAAAACTTCACCATAGATATAAGCTTATATCTGTGCCTTTTTATTTCCACAAACAGGGTAATGATGGAGGCGGAATATGTCTTCTGCAAATGGAGGAAGCGCCTGTGGCCAGCAAAGGTGATGTCCTCCGCCCTCCAATCTCTCCGTCTCTCTCTGGTTTTCTGCTTCAGATACAGCATCCGTGAGGATGTTATTGGTTGGAGGGCTTTGTGAAACCACATACAAGCATGCAACTGAATATTGTCGTTACACAGCATAAAGCAGGCCTGCATAACATGTCACCCATGGGAGGGAGGAAGAGGAAGTAAGGGAGAGAATTGAATACGTAGAATAACTTTATTGTCATTGTACAACAAAATTAAATGTTTTCCCCAGCACATATCACAAAACAACATATTTATTTATTTATGACATTTATATGCCGCCCTTCTCACCCCAAAGGGGACTCAAAGCAGCTTACAAGTAAAGTGTAAATACAATATATTATATTATGGCCATAGCACAATATTAATATTATATATTACATTGTACTATAACATACTGTATTATTATTAATATTACATGTAATATAAAATATATAATTATATAATATTATTATTATTAGTATTATATTGTATTATAATATTATCAATAACATACCCATCCCTCCACACATACCCCACCACCGAACAGCTGCCAATGCCACATCAATGCAAAGCCATGGAGTTCCAATATGGCCGCAGCTCTAGGATAAAAGTCTGTTTGTTCTTGTCTTTGTCACCATGGCCGGATTACCCATAAGGCCAACATAGGCCATGGCCTAGGGGTGCATGCCAAGGAGGGGCGCAGATCACGGACCAAAAAAATTAAAATAAAAAACTGGTCAGCGCCCCTCTTTCCCCCTTTCTCGTGCCCCTCCTTGCTCCTTCTCCCTGCAAAGTCTCTGCTCCGTCCCCTCCGTCTCTCGCTCTCTGGGCTGCGGCGGGGCCCTCGCATTGATCCATTGATTTGCCCGCGGGTCTCTGGCTGGCCTGAACTCCTGACTCCATGGCGACTTGCCCGGCTCCCCCGGCGGCAGACTGTAAATTCTTGCAGCCAGAGCCGAGCGGCAGAGTCCGGGAGACGGCGGTGGGAGGGAGGAGAGAAGGAGGAGAAGGAGGCAACTAGGAGGAAAGAAAGCGAGTCAAGAAGGAAGGGAAGGAGGGAGGAAGAGGGGAGAGAAAGGGCGTTGCTTGGGGGGACCTCTCTCAGGTCCCCAGCACAAGACCACACCAACCCAGGCTCGCTCCTGTGCTCACGGACCAAACCGGGGCGGCCTGCTTGGCCAAAGGGAGCCGTGGGAGGGAGGGAAGGATCACGGCCAGGGTCTGGCTCTCCTGCCTTCAGGAGCAGCCGAACAAAAGCCGCACAAACCCCAACCTGAATCCTCCCTCGGTCTGCGGGAGCGCACGCCAAGCGGACATCTCTCTCTCTCGTGCACGCCTTTGGAGCGAGTTTGCACCCGCTGCGCTCTCCCCAAGCCTTCCAAGGAGACCTTCAGAGCACAGCGGAGCTTTCCAGCCAGTGGGAATGGGGACCTTGGAGGTGGCGGGATGGTGCCTACTCGCCTTTCTCTTCTGCTCCGGAGGCACCATGGCAATAGCCAGCCAAGTGTGGGTCTGAGTGGTGGTGGTGGTGGGGGCGATAGAGGTTGGGTTAAAGGGGGCGTAATTCCAAAGTGTGGCCTAGGGCGCAATAAGGTGTTAATCCGGGCCTGTTTGTCACCCTGTACCATCTTGCCAGATGGTAATCTTCTAACTTCTGTACACATAATCAAAGTGAAAATATGTGTGTTTGTGGCTGTGGGTTCCACTTAAACAGACAAGCTCCTGCCTCCACAAACAGCTATAACTGCCACTACTCAATGGCCCTTCCTCCAATTACATTGCAGATTATAGAGAGCGCCATGAACATGTCCAAGAGCCCGGCCAATGTCCTTCACAAACACCATACTGCCCACCACCCGAGTGAAGGCTTTTATGTGTTTCCTCCACCACAGACATCCCAGTGTTTCTTACTCTCTCCATTGGTGTGGAATTTGCATGATCAATGATGGACCTGGACTACACTTGGCACCCAGAACCCCCATAACTACCTCAACCTACTGGAGGGATTTGAGGGGACTGACTGCGTCCCTCATCCAATGACTGATCAAGACCAAACTTGGAACACATAACCCCCATGACCCTCTTTACGTCCTGGTGAGGTTTGGGGGAGGACAGACAATGGATGATGGGACTTGAAGTACCTCCACTCACTTCCCGAGACCACTGCGTCCCTCATCCAATGACTGATCAAGACCAAACTTGGAACACATAACCCCCATGACTCTCTTTATGTCCTGATGAGGTTTGGGGGAGGACAGACAATGGATGAAGGGACTTGAAGTACCTCCACTCACTCCCCGAGACCACTGCGTCCCTCATCCAATGACTGATCAAGACCAAACTTGGAACACATAACCCCCATGACTCTCTTTATGTCCTGATGAGGTTTGGGGGAGGACAGACAATGGATGAAGGGACTTGAAGTACCTCCACTCACTTCCCGAGACCACTGCGTCCCTCATCCAATGACTGATCAAGACCAAACTTGGAACACATAACCCCCATGACCCTCTTTGCGCCCTGGTGAGGTTTGGGGGAGGACAATGGATGATGGGATTTGTAGTACTTTCCAACCTTCCGTTCTCTCAGACCACTGCGGCCGCCAACAAAGACCGATAAAAAACAAACTTGGTACACAGAGCCCCCATGACCAAACTACATCCAGTTTGGAGGAGGGCAGACCATGGATGATGGGACTTGAAGTACCTCCACTCACATATGTGGCTGGGGTGCCCACTCCCACAGACAGGCTCCCACTTCCACAAACAGCTATAGCTCCCACTGCTCAGGAGACACCAATGGCCCTCCTTCCAATGACATTGTAGGTTATAGTGAGCACCATGAACATATCCAAGAGCCCTTCAAGGGTCTTCCATAAACACCATACTGACCACCACCCACGGGAAGGCTTTCATATGGGAACAGTTTCATCCTAGATGTTATGTGTTTCCTCCACCACAGACATCCCAATGTTTCTCACTCTCTCCATTGGTATGGAATTTGCATGATCCCGCCCACTGCCTCTTTCTTAAACCTTCCTATTTTCTATGGCACACAGAAAACAGAGGCATTGGTCAGCAATTGAATATACTAGAGAGGTTTGGGGAGAATTCAACATAGTTTATAGGAATTTTAGGTACTGGGATGTATAGTTCACCAGCAATCTAAGAGCATTCTGAACTCCACCAACCTGGAACTAACTGGGCACACAGAACTCCCATGTCAAACAAAACATAATGGAGGGCTTTGGAGGGATTTATAGGAGTTATAGTTCACCTACATCCAGAGCACGCTATGAACCCAAATAATGATAGATCTGGACCAAACTTGGCACACAAACATCATATGCTGAAATTTGATGACTGGAGGGGGAACTGGCCTTCCTTTTGGGGAATTGTAGTTCATGCACAACCAGAGAAATGGTGACTTCTACCGATGATGGACTTGGATCAAACTTGGCACCAACCTACTGGAGGGGTTTGAGGGGACTGACTCACCATAGTGGGAGTTGTAGTTTACTCTGCAGCCAGAGAGCATACTGAACCCCACCCATGATGCATCTAGAGAAGTTGTTGTGCTCCTCTCTTCTGCTTTGGTCAGACCTCTTTTCTTGGAATATTTTTTTTACACCTTTCAGGTTTTGCCTAGAAAGCCAACTTCCAGGAAGCATGTTAAACGCAAGGAAGGGCCTGCTCACATGCGTGTCGAAATCTTTGGCCTCCAGAAACAGTTAAGTGTCTTTTTGTCGCATCGATTTGGGCACTGAATGCATAAGGACCCCGCTTTCATCCTTTTTCCCTTTAGCGGAGGGCTAGAAAGGACACTGCTCCGTAGGCATAGCTCAGTTCTCCAACATGAGTTTATCATCAGCTTCCATAGGATCACCTGGAGGGGCCTAGAAAATGCCTAGAGAAGATATGTTAAATGCAGTTGTTCTGAGCTCGCAATGTTGTTCATGTAAACCAGGGCTGCACAGGAAGTCGATCGCAGGACCGAAGGAGGTCGATCGCAGCCGGATGGGGCGCTTCTCGGGGGGGCGGAGCCAGGCCGCGCCAAGCCCCGCCCCCTCCCCAGCTTCGGCACTCCCAGCAGCTGCTCCAGCCTTGAGGAGGGCAGGGCCAAGCCAGCCTTGTGCTGGCTATGCCACCGCTGGCTTGGCATTGCCATCCTCAAACCTGGAGAAGCTGCGGGGAGCTCCAAATCCAGAGGAGAGGGGGCGGGGCTTGGTGCAGCCTGGCTCCGCCCCCTCTGGCTTCCGCTCTACCAGCAGCTTTTCCAGGCTTGAGGGTGATAGTGCCAAGCCAGTGGTGACATAGCTAGCACAAGGCTGGCTTGGCCCTGCACTCCTCAAGGCTGGAGCAGCTGCTGGGAGTGCCAAAGCCAGAGGGGGGCGGAGCCAGGCTGCACCAAGCTCTGCCCCTCCCCTCTCCAGCCTTGAGGAGGTAGGTAGATCTTTCTGACTTGGTTTTATTATAAGTAGATCGCATGCAGAAAAAGTGTGGGCACCCCTGAGGTAAACCATCTTTTCAGTATTCAAGACCGTGCAGGCCTTCGAAGGGGCTTATTGTTGGGTAATTTCTCAAAGGGAAAGGCATTCAAAAAGGAAAGCGCTGTGGCAACAACAGTAGCAATTTCTGCAGATCAGAAGCTTCTTGAGCACAGCAGCAGAGAAAATGAGTCTCACCAATTTACAGGAGGATAGTCAAGCTTTAAAAGTGATGATGCCAAGCTTTAAAAGTAGATAATGGAACTTGCAACCCAACAGCACTTGTGACTCTGAGGTTGAGGAAAGGTTGAGTTTGACACGTGTGTCCTAGCAGTGTTTCCCAACCTTTTTTGAGCCGCGGCACATTTTTTACATTTACAAAATCCTGGGGCACACCACCAACCAAAATGACACAAAATGACACTCTAACACAGTAATACATATAGTTAATATGTTTTTAAATGTATTTATACACTCAGCGTGAAACCTGGGCCTCTTTCAATGAACACAACATAGATATCCTTGCAGAAATGGCAGAAAGACACAAACTTCCCACACAGAACTCCCATAACCAAGAGAAAATGCTATAAGAGTTTGGTGGGCATTGACCTTGAGTTGTAGTTCACCTATATCCAGAGGACACTGTGGACTCAAACAATGTTGGATCAGGGCCAAACTTGGCATGAATACTCAATATGCCCAAATGTGAACACAGATGGAGTTTGGGAAAAATAAACCTTGACATTTGGGAGTTACATTTTCTGGGATTTATAGTTAACACACAAACAAAGAGCATCCTGAACTCTTGCAACAATGGAATTGAACCCAACTTGGCATATTGAACTCTCATTACCAACAGAAAGTACTGAAAGGGTTTGCTTGGGAATTGACCTTGAGTTTGGAAGTTGTAGTTCACCTACACCCAGAGAGCTCTGTGGACTGAAATAATGATGAATCTGGACCAAACTTGAAATGAATACTCAATATGCCCAAATATGAACGCAGATGGAGTTCAGGGGAAATAGACCTCGCCTTTTGGGAGTTGTAGTTGCTGGGATTTATAGTTCCCCTACAATCAAAGAGCATTCTGAACCCCACCAATGATAGAACTGGGCCAAATTTCCCACACAGAACCCCCAGGTGGCTCCCTTCCTGAATGGCTCTCTCCCTCTTCCACACGAAAAGGGAAGGCACTCACTCGGTCCGCGGTTGCCTGCCTTCCTTCCTTTCCTGCGGTTTGAAAGAAGAAGCCGGTGGGCCTGCCTCGGACTACGCTCCTCACTTCCACTTCCATTCCCCGCCCTCCCTTGATGGGAGGCTGGCTAGCTGGGGAAACGGCCGAAGGAGGCGGCGCCCTGGCCCCTTCTTCGTCGCCGCCCGGCCCTTCCTCCTCCTCCTCCCCCAAGCAGCAGCAGCAGGAGTTCGGCAGGAGGGGGAAGAAAGGGGGGAAGAGAGGTTTTCCCGCAACACACCAGGTGATCACTCTCGGCATATTAGTGTGCCGCGGAACAGTGGTTGGGAAACACTGTTCTAGAGGTACATAATTGTCAGAAATATTTAATATTAACTACGTAGGTATTTTTAATTGCAAAAGTGTGAGTCAAGCACTGAAAGGGTTAGTAGGCCGAAGCCTGTTTGTGTCAGTGGGCCAAAGCTAGTGTCGTTCTGAGGAGAGTGACGTCAACCTCTGTGTGTGAGAAGCCTCATGCGAGAAAACGCCAGTGTGACGGCTGCTGCATGTAAAACTACTATGCCTTTGTTTCTTTGTGTTATGGAAACCTCCTTGTAAATAGTTCAAACAATTTATTTTACTACAAAGAAAAGTCTTCCTATGGAAGAGATAACGCTGGTCTGTGTGTTTTTGTTCTTTTCATCACTTTGGGCTACTGGTGCTGGGTCACGCTGCTGCTAATATGTTAGTCTGCTATACATTCATGAGGAGGGTCTTTTGTTAATAAGCCCACTCACCCAACAATAATTGCCAGAAGAATCAGGTGTTTTATTTCTTCCTTTTTTTCCATAAAGGGTCGATGTGTCCTGTGCTGTTGTGCAACCTTTGAAGAAGGAGACTATAGAAGACATTTCCTCCAAGTTAGGTACAATTTGCTTTTTATTATTGTTGTTATTTATTATTTAGTGTTGTTGTTATTATTACTATTATTAAAAGGGGCCCTTGCTTGCTGTAGCAGGTTGCATAGGAGGATGTCCCAAGCTAAGTGGAGATTCCATATTGTTATAAACCCTTGAAATTTATCTTTTTTTATATACCTCATTTATTTGCATACTCGCTGAGGACCCGGCGGTGCCCGGGTTATTTGAGAAAGACATTGTGTGCCAAGGTTGGTTCCTATTAGATGTTTATGTGGCTTGCAGTGGTCTCAGGAACTTAGTGAAGGTACTGCGAGTCCCATTGGCCATGGTCCGTCCCCCTCCAAACAGCACTAGAATGTAGAGTGGGTCATGGGGGCTGTGTGTGTCACATTTGGTCTTGATCATTCTCTGGATGAGGGTTGCAGCGGTCTCTGGAAGTGAGGGAAGGTACTGGAAGTCCCATCATCCATGGTCCCCCGTTCTCCAAACTGCACCTGGATGTTGAGTGGGTCATGGGGGCTCTGTGTGCCAAGTTTGGGCCTGGCCTCTGATTTGTAGGGGCTGCAATGTTCTGTGGGAAATGAATCGGGTGAAGGTACTGCAAATCCCATAATTTGTAAGCCATCCTGCCATAAACCGCAGCAGGTTTGTAAAGTGGGGCATTGGGCCTCTGTGTGCCAAGTTTGGTCCTGATTCTTCATTGGTGTGGGCCACAGTGCTCTAAGGAAGTGAATTAAAGTACTGCAAGTCCCATCACCCATGGTCCATCCTGCCTCAAACTGCACCAGGATGTAGGGTGCATCTTAGGGGGGGGGGTCTGTGTGCCAAGTTTGGTCTTGTTCTGTCATTGTTGCGGGCCTTGTCAGGAAAATCAAGTTAAGGAAGCCTTGCTGTCAATTTTGGGCCTGGTCTGTGATTTATAGGGGCTACAGTGTTATTTGGGAAGTGAATGATGTGAAGGTACTGCAAATCCCATCATTTGTGGCCCATCCTGCCCTAAACCACACCAGATTGTGAAGTGGGCCATTGGGCCCCTGTTTGCCAAGTTTGGTCCTGGTCCGTCGGTGCTGTGGGCCGCAGTGTCCAGACTGCCTGAGGCCTTTCCTTTTTCCCCTGAGTCACTTTAGAATGTTGGAATGTGGTTGGCCAATCGGAGTCCTTTATGCAAATACCATTTCAGTGGCAACCAATCCCCTCTGTCTGGGGCTGTAGAATGTTGGAGTTCTGAGGCTGGCCAATCAGAGCCCTTTATGCAAATAATCCCACAGTGGCAACCAATCGAAACGCTGGCACATATTCCTCCCTCCGCACCACCGCAAACACTCACTTTTATTATATAGGTAGATAGATAGATAGATAGATAGATGATAGATACTGGAACCAATTTATGGAACTATCGTGCCTCTCTATTTTTAAAGGACAGTTAACGTTTCTCTCAACAGTTCATAGCAAGCAAAAACGTAACTCTGTGGAGAGGGAGCTGACCTATCGCCGGGCTCTGAAGGAAGCGTTGGATCTCTTGGACTCTGTGGACGCTTCTGCCTGCCTGGCTTCAAGATGCTTGACTGTTGCCGGCCCTCTGGCAGTGCCTCCTTCACATAAAGGCCGTGCCAGGGCCACCACACGCCAGAGGAAGTGTTTGTTGGCATCTCCCAAGGTTGGCGAGTTCTCCGAGGAAGGTGAGGCGACCCTGAAAGGATCCAACCGAGTGTCCAATGACAATCTAAATCCCTTGAATGGAATTCCATCACAGAACCAAAAAACTGTGTCGCCCCCTCTGAAAAAACGGCGTAGGCTTTGCTCGGAAGACTTGAATCTAGAGCCTTTTCCCGAGGGACCAACTTTTGAAGGGGAGGGAGCGGAAAGCTGGATCCTCAGCAGAGAACCATCAAAGCTTCCAAGCGCGGATGCTGGAGAAGGTATCGTAACTGGTGGATTGAGGTTCTGCATAGAGTAAGACCTTTGTATCTGCATGGGATATGTTTCTGTTGGGACCGTCATGACCCAAAACCACAGATATGACCAAACATTGTTAAATTGGCTGACTTCCCAGTACTCTGTACAGTTGCATTGGAGGACTAGAGCACGTGTGAAGCCAGTGGGCCGAATCTGGCCTGCCATGTCATTTGCTGTCACCTTCCAGATGTTGGATTGCCACTCCCATCTTCCTCATTGTTAGACATCATGACTAGAGCCGATGGGTGTTATGACGCAGTCACATCTGGAAGGCTGCAGTTTATTCTGTTTAGTCTGGAGACTTGGGTTTGGACTTAAAGACGTGCGGATTTGATGCACTTTTACCTTTCCCCAGTATCAGAGCAACAAGGGCAAGGTGATTGAGAGGGCAGTAGCGGGGCAACTGCAGCAGCTCCTTGCGGACACAGCCGGCTTAAATCCCTTCCAATCCGGCTTCCGCTTGGGGCACGGGACGGAGACTGTGTTGGTCGCCATTTCAGATCAGCTTCGTTGCCAACTGGACAAAGACGGTTCAGCGCTGCTTGTGTTATTGGACCTCACAGCAGCTTTTGATACGGTCGATTACTATCTTTTGGCCCACCGCCTTGCCGTTGCTGGAGTTAGGGGAACAGCCTTGAAATGGCTGTTGTCCTTTCTCCACAACCGGGGACAGCGAGTGGAAAGGGGTGGTTTGGTTTCCGAGAGGGCTCCACTTACCTGTGGGGTCCCTCAAGGTGCCATTCTCTCCCCTTTATTATTTAACATCTATATGCGACCACTTGCTGGTCTGGTTCGAAGCTTTGGGCTGGAATGTTATCAGTACGCTGCCGACACCCAGCTAGTTCTGAAAAGGGAAGGCCGGCCGGACTCCGTACCTTCTTGTTTCCAACAGTGCCTTGAAGCCGTGACTGGTTGGCTGCGTGCCAGTAGATTGAGGGTGAATCCAGCAAAGACAGAGATACTGTGGCTGGGCCACCCATTTGGTGGGGAGGTCCAACTGCCTAGCTTGAATGGCGAGGCATTATTCCCGACATCCTCAGTAAAGAGCCTTGGGGTCGTTTTTGACCCGTTGCTGTCGATGGAGGTCCAGGTCTCCAGTGTCAGCAAAACTGCCTTTTTCCATCTGCGGCAAGCTAGGCGTCTGGCCCCCTACCTATCTAGAGACGGCCTGGCCACGGTGCTCCAAGCCACGGTCATCTCGAGACTGGACTACTGTAATGCCCTTTACATTGGCCTGCCCTTGTCAGTGATCCGGAAACGTAAGCTCATTCAGAATGTCGCTGCCTGACTTCTCGCTGGGGCTCCAGTGAGATATCACATAACACCCATCCTCCAGCAGCTTCATTGGCTTCCGGTCGAGCACCGGATCAACTTCAAGGTGATGGTGTTAACTTTCAAGGCCTTGCATGGTCTGGGGCCGCTATATCTGAGGGACCGTCTCACCCCTACCAACCCCAGAGGTCACTTCGCTCACAACAAATGAACCTCCTTGAAGTACCAACCTTCAAAGCAATCTGCCTTACATCGACCCGACGCAGAGCCTTTTCTGTAGTGGTGCCATCAATATGGAACACTCTTCCTAGCGATGTACGGGCCATGCAGGACCTCCTCTCCTTCCGCAAGGCCTGCAAGACTCACCTTTTCCGGCTAGCCTTTGATTGCTAGGCTGGAAATCTTTTTTAAGCTAGTTTAATATGTATGCTTTTACCTCTGTGTGTTTTACTTGATTGTAAGCCGCTCCGAGCCCTCGGGGAGTGGCGGCGTACAAGTCCAAATAATAAATAAATAAGGGCTGTTGGGTTGCAATTCCCTTATTTTATTTATTTATCATGTCAGAAGCGAGTTGAGAATACAGTTATAATGTATAGGAAAACCACAAACAAAGTTTGAAAAACTAGGTATTATGCTAAATGTCCTTTGACCAGAAGCTAGCCACTTGGAGTGTCTCTAGTGTCACTGTGAGAAGGTCCTCCATTGCACATGTGGTGGGGCTCAGACTGTATTGTAATAGGTAGTCTGTGGTTTGCTCTTCTCTGCACTCGCATGTTGTGGATTTCACTGTGTAGCTCCGTTTCTTAAGGTTAGCTCTGCATCTTGTGGTGCCAGAGCACAGCCTGTTCAGATGGTTTTCCCTGTAATAGAGAGCCTAGAGCAGGGCTGCCCAGGAAGTCGATCGCGATCGACCAGTCGATCCCGGGACCGAAGGAGGCCAATCCCAGCCGGATGGGGCACTTCTCAGAGGGGGCGGATCCAGGCTGCGCCAAGCCCCGCCTCCTCCCCCGGCTTCGGCACTCCCAGGCTTGAGGATGGCAGTGCCAAGCCAGTGGTGGCATAGCTAGCACAAGGCTGGCTTGGCATTGCCATCCTCAAGCCTGGAGAAGCTGCTGGGAGCTCCAAAGCCAGGGGGAGGGGAGGGGCTTGAAGGGACTGACCCACCATAGTGGGAGCTGTAGTTCATCCTGCAACCAGAGACCACACAGACCCCATCAAGGATGCATCTAGACCAGGGGTGCCCACACTTTTTCAGCATGGGAGCTACTTATAATAAAACCAAGTCAGGAAGATCTACCTACCTCCTCAAGGCTGGAGAGGGGAAGGGGTGGGGCTTGGCGGGGCTTGGCGCGGCCTGGCTCCGCCCCTGGCTTCGTCACTCCCAGCAGCTTCTCCAGGGATGAGTATGGCAATGCCAATCCAGTGGTGGCATCGCTAACACAAGTCTGGCTTCGCATTGCCATCCTCAAGCCTGGAGAAGCTGCTGGTAGAGCGGAACCGGGGGCACAGCCAGGCCACCCCAAGCCCCCCCCCGCCCCTCCCTCTCCAGCCTTGAGGAGGTAGGTAGATCTTTCTGACTTGGTTTTATTATAAGTAGCTCGCATGCTGAAAAAGTGGGAACCCCTGGCCTAAAGGTTCAGAGAGCTTCTGTTCAACCGGTGGGCAAATCGTCAGCATAGATGAAACTCTCTGTCCCATTCCCATGATCTCCAATTAATCAGAAGTGATGCAATTTGTCATTTAGTAACATCTGGAGACCCAAATTGGATAAAAACTAGAGAGTACCAGCCACTGTATAAAAAATTAATAAATTGTGGTGCACCCTCTGTCTCCATGGATTCTCTCCCTATAGATCTCCGAGAGCTCCCCCTTAAATTGTGGGGTTCCTCAGGGGCCCATACTCTCCCCTCTATTATTTAACATCTATATGCGACCACTTGCTCAGCTGGTGCATAGCTTTGGGCTGGAATGTCATCAGCACACTGATGACACCCAGCTCATTCTGAGGATGGGGGGCAGGCCCGAAACCGTACCCAATAATTTCCATCTCTGCCTCGAAGCCGTTACTGAATGGCTGCGAGCCAGTAGGTTGAAGGTGAATCCAGCGAAGGCGGAGATCCTCTGGCTGGGTCGTCCGGGCGGTAGGGATGTCCAGCTTCCGACCCTGGACGGCGTGGCGCTATGCCCGTCGTCTTCAGTAAAGAGCCTTGGAGTTCTTTTGGACCCTCTGCTGTCAATGGAGGTGCAAATCTCCGCTGTCAGCAGAGTGGCGTTTTTCCATCTTCGCCAGGCTAGGAGGCTGGCCCCTTACTTGTCTCGGCACGACTTGGCCACGATGATCCAAGCCACGGTCATCTCAAGGTTAGACTACTATAACGCTCTCTACATTGGCCTGCCTCTGTCGATGACCTGGAAACTCAAGCTGGTGCAGAACGCCGCAGCTCGGTTGCTCGTAGGATCTCCTGCGAGCTGCCACATTACACCAATTCTGCGGGAACTGCACTGGCTTCCTATTGAGTCTTTGATCACCTTCAAAGTGTTAGTCTTGACTTTCAAGGCCTTGTATGGTCTGGGGTCAGTGTACCTAAGGGACCGCCTAACTCCATACTGTCCCATGAGAACACTTAGATGTGAAGACTGGAATCTTCTAGCCGTGCCCAATGTCAAACAATACCACCTAACTTCAACACGGAGAAGGGCGTTCTCCATCATCGCCCCAGTTCTCTGGAATGCACTACCTCCGAAGGTTCGGGCCTTGCGTAATCTGTTGGCTTTTCGGAAGGCCTGCAAGTCGGCCCTATTGCGGCAGGCCTTTGAGTTGTAATGTGCTATCCCATAGGACAGTGTTTCCCAACCAGTGTGCCGTGAGCGATCATCAGGTGTGCCGTGGGAAATTGGAACTTCCAATACCCTTTCTTCCCCCTCCTGCCGAACACTTTTTCTTCTCCACTCGGGCTCCCTTCTTCCCAGCCTTGCTCTGCTCGCTTTGCCTCGCTTTGCTCTGGGGCGAGTCTGCGCAGTAGCGCCCGCACGGGTCACGTCTTCCTCCCTCCCCCCTCCCCTCCTGAACACGCTCACGCTGCCCCCTCGAATCAAAATGCCGGCAGAAGCGGCAGTGTAGAAGAAAAAGTAAGTGTTCGGCAGGAGGGGGAAGAAAGGGCGCGAAGGGGAAGGGGGAGGAAGAGGTCTCTGTCGAAAGCTGGCATGGGCAAACGTAGACCTTCCAGGTGTTTTGGACTCCAACTCCCACCATTCCTAGCAGCCTCAGGCCCTTTTCCTTTCCCCCCTCAGCCACTGAAGCAGGAAAGGGCCTCAGGCTGTTAGGAATGGTGGGAATTGAAGTCCAAAGCACCCAGAGGGCCGAAGTTTTCCCATGCCTGTTTTAGGGACCTTAAAGTGGTGAGCCTCCTTCCAACATTGTGATTCTGGATAGAAAACAAACAACAGCATAACATAACACAACATTGTTTGAGTCCACAGTGCTCTCTGGGTGTAGGTGAACTACAACTTCCAAACTCAAGGTCAATTCCCAAGCAAACCCTTTCAGTACTTTCTGTTGGCAATGAGAGTTCAATATGCCAAGTTTGGTTCAATTCCATTGTTGCAAGAGTTCAGGATGTTCTTTGTGTGTTAACTATAAATCCCAGAAACTGTAACTCCCAAATGTCAAGGTCTATTTTCCCCAAACTCCATCTGTGTTCACATTTGGGCATATTGAGTATTCACGCCAAGTTTGGTCCTGATCCAACATTGTTTGAGTCCACAGTGCTCTCTACATATAGGTGAACTACAACTCCAAAACCCAAGGTCAGTGCCCACCAAACTCTTATAGTATTTTCTCTTGGTTATGGGAGTTCTGTGTGGGAAGTTTGTGTCTTTCTGCCATTCCTGCCAGGATATCTATGTTGTGTTCATTGAAACAGGCCCAGGTTTCCCACTGAGTGTATAAATACATTTAAAAACATATTAACTATATGTATGACTGTGTTAGAGTGTCATTTTGTGTCATTTTGGTTGGTGGTGTGCCCCAGGATATTGTAAATGTAAAAAATGTGCCGCGGCTCAAAAAAGGTTGGGAAACACTGGTCTATGCAATGCGATTTTCTAAATCAGCACCCCAAATAACCCAACCGAATCTAAAGATGACCAAAAACCTATTAGTAGCCCTTTTGGTACCAATGTTGGATAGTGGTCCCTGTTCAAGTGGTCCCTAATCAAAGTGGTCCCTGGTCACAAAAAGGTTGGGAACCACTGCTCTAAACAGACATAGAAGTAAGACCAGTGGGTTGGCGGCAGGTAGAGGATTTGCTCCTTCCTTCGACTGCAGAGATAACTAGACTTCAGTGTCACTTAGTGGCATTTTTTTTTGCCTACAGGCCTGGAGTCCAGCCCTGACCTTCCCCTGTTTCCTGTCAGAGAGAGGCCCTTCAGTCCTGCTATCAGCAGCGATGATGAGGAGTTGCCCAGGTTCTTCCTGCCTCAAGGTGAGACGTCCTACTCAAAATGTATGCAAATTTCACTGCATTCAAAATATTGCATAATAAATTATAATCTTCCTATAGAATGTGGGTGAATTTTGTATTTAGACCTGGATCCCTTCTCAAAGATGTGATATTCCAAAATCGCAGGACCAAACCCCAAACACTTCTGGACCAAAGCATGTCGGACAGAAGTGAGACTCGACCTGTGAGTTTCTCTGCCACATTCTTCTCAGGCTGGATCTACACTACCATGTAATCCAGTTTCTGACTTCAAATGACCCCCTTTGAACTGAATTATATGAGTCTACGCTGCCATACAAACTAGTTCAAAGCAGATCATCTGGATTTAGAAGCTGGATTATATGGCAGTGTAGACGGGGGCCTCCGTTCAAGGTTCTAGATCAGGGTTCCCACACCTTTTCAGCATACGAGCTACTTATATTAAAACCAAGTCAGAAAGATCTACCTACCTCCTCAAGGCTGGAGAGGGGAGGGGAGGGGCTTGGCCAGAGGGGGCGGAGCCAGGCTGTGCCAAGCCCCGCCCCCTCCTCTCTGGCTTTGGAGCTCCCAGAAACTTTTCCAGGCTTGAGGATGGCAATGCCAAGCCAGTGGTGACATAGCTAGCACAAGGCTGGCTTGGCACTGCCATCCTGAAGCCTGGAGAAACTGCTGGTAGAGTGGAAGCCAGAGGGGGTGGAGCCAGGCCGTACCAAGCCCCGCCCCCTCCCCTCTGGCTTTGGAGCTCCCAGAAGCTTTTCCAGGTTTGAGGATGGCAATGCCAAGCCAGTGGTGACATAGCTAGCACAAGACTGGCTTAGCACTGCCATCCTCAAGGCTGGAGAAGCTGCTGGTAGAGCGGAAGCCACAGGGGGGCAGAGCCAGGCCGCCCCAAGCCCCGCCCCCTCCCCTCTGGCTTTGGAGCTCCCAGCAGCTTCTCCCGGCTTGAGGATGGCAATGCCAAGTCAGTGGTGACATAGCTAGCACAAGGCTGGCTTAGCACTGCCATCCTCAAGGCTGGAGAAGCTGCTGGTAGAGCGGAAGCCAGAGGGTGGTGGAGCCAGGCTGCGCCAAGCCCCGCCCCCTCCCTGCTGGCTTTGGAGCTCCCAGCAGCTTCTCCCGGCTTGAGGATGGCAATGCCACGTCAGTGGTGACATAGCTAGCACAAGGCTGGCTTAGCACTGCCATCCTCAAGGCTGGAGAAGCTGCTGGTAGAGCGGAAGCCACAGGGGGGCAGAGCCAGGCCGCCCCAAGCCCCGCCCCCTCCCCCTCCCCTCTGGCTTTGGAGCTCCCAGCAGCTTCTCCCGGCTTGAGGATGGCAATGCCAAGTCAGTGGTGACATAGCTAGCACAAGGCTGGCTTGGCCCTGCCCTCCTTAAGCCTGGAGAAGTTGCTGGGAGTGCTGAAGCCGGGAAGGGGACGGGGCTTGTCGCGGTCTGGCTCCGCCCCCTCTGAGAAGCGCCCCATTCGGCTGGGATCGACCTCCTTCGATCCTGGGATCGACTGGTCGATCGCGATCGACTTCCTGGGCAGCCCTGATGTAGACGAACTACAATTCCTCTAAATCCCTCCAAAGACCTCCAGTATGTTTTGTTGCTCATGGAGGTTCTGTGTGCCAAGTTAGTTCCAGGTCCATCTTTAGTGGAGTTCAAGATGGTCTTGCAGGTGAACTATACATCCCAGGACCCACAACTCCTCTAAATCATGGTGAATTCTCCCTTTACCTGTAGTATGTTCAGTTGTTGATCAATTCCTCTGTTTGCTGTGTGCCATAGAAAAGAATAGGAAAGGGTTAAGGGAGAGGCAGTGGGTGGAGTCATGCAAATTCCACACCAGTCGAGAGAAATAAGCAGGTTAATTTGGACTTTCCAAATTATTTTATTATGATTATTAAATTATTATTTATTAATATTAAATAATATTAATTATTAATTAATAACTAATATCATTATATTAATAAGATTTAATATAAATCTTATTAAATCTGATTTAATAAGATTTATAGCCTTCGAGTTTTACTCTGCATATCTCTTTTTGTGTCTTCAGAACCGGGTCCTATCAAAGAAGGGAAACTGGTTTGGTGCAAGGTCAGAGGATACCCATACTGGCCTGCAGTGGTAAGTGTTTGGTGAGTGGGCTTATTAACAAAAGACCCTCCCCATGAATGTAGAGCAGAATAACTTATTAGCAGCTGTGCGGACAAGTACCAGCAGCCCAAAGTGATAAAAAGAACAAAAACACACAAGACCAAAGAAAAGACTCCATTGGAGTCTTTTCTTTGTAGTAAGATAATATGGTTGCACTATTTACAACAATAAAGTTTCCATAACACATTTCTTTATACTTCCGAGTTTTACTTCCTTCGTTTCTTCCATGCTGGGCTTCTTCGCTCGCACAGAGCCTCCTTTCACACCAAACATATGTTGGAGCTTCTCATGTAGCTTTTTACACACAGAAGTCTTTGTACTGGAGCTATACACACGAGGCCTTTAACTTGAGGCTTCTTTCACCGAAGCTTCACACACAGTGGTTTACCTCACAAGCCTCAGGATGACACTAGTTTTGACCCACTGGTTCTAAAAAGCTTCCGACTACTCACTCTCCTCAGGACGACACTAGCTTTGGACCAGTGACTCTTAACAGGCTTCGGCCTACTCACTCTCCTCAGGACGACACTCGCTTTGACCCACTAACTCTAACAGGCTTCGGCCTACTCACTCTTCCCAGGACAAGACTAGCTTTGGCCAATTGACTCTAACAGGCTTTGGCCTTCTCACTCTCCTCAGGACGACACTAGCTTTGGCCCAGTGACTCTTAACAGGCTTCGGCCTACTCACTCTCCTCAGGATGACACTAGTTTTGACCCACTAACTCTTAACAGGCTTTGACCTACTCTCCTTAGGACAACACTAGCTTTGGCCCACTAACTCTGACAGGCTTCAGCCTACTCTCCTCAGAATGACACTAGTTTTGACTCACTAACTCTAACGGGCTTCAGCCTACTCTCTTCAGGATGACACTAGCTTTGGCCAATTGACTCTTAACAGGCTTCGGCCTACTCACTCTCCTCAGGACGACATTAGCTTTGGCCCACTGACTCTTAACAGGCTTCAGCATACTCACTCTCCTCAGGACGACACTCGCTTTGACCCACTAACTCTAACAGGCTTCGGCCTACTCACTCTCCTCAGGACGACACTACCTTTGGCCCAGTGACTCTAACAGGCTTCGGCCTACTCACTCTCCCCAGGACAAGACTAGCTTTGGCCAATTGACTCTAACAGGCTTTGGACTTCTCACTCTCCTCAGGACGACACTAGCTTTGGCCCAGTGACTCTAACAGGCTTCGGCCTACTCACTCTCCTCAGGATGACACTAATTTTGGCCCACTAACTCTGACAGGCTTCGGCCTACTCTCCTCAGAATGACACTTGTTTTGACTCACTAACTCTAACGGGCTTCAGCCTACTCTCTTCAGGATGACACTAGCTTTGGCCAATTGACTCTTAACAGGCTTCGGCCTACTCACTCTCCTCAGGACGACACTAGCATTGGCCCACTGACTCTTAACAGGCTTCGGCCTACTCTCCTCAGAATGACACTTGTTTTGACTCACTAACTCTAACGGGCTTCAGCCTACTCTCTTCAGGATGACACTAGCTTTGGCCAATTGACTCTTAACAGGCTTCGGCCTACTCACTCTCCTCAGGACTCACTAACTCTAACGGGCTTCAGCCTACTCTCTTCAGGATGACACTAGCTTTGGCCAATTGACTCTTAACAGGCTTCGGCCTACTCACTCTCCTCAGGACGACACTAGCTTTGGCCCACTGACTCTTAACAGGCTTCGGCATACTCACTCTCCTCAGGACGACACTCGCTTTGACCCACTAACTCTAACAGGCTTCGGCCTACTCACTCTCCTCAGGATGACACTAGTTTTGACCCACTAACTCTAACTTGCTTCAGCCTACTCTCCTTAGGATGACACTAGCTTTGGCCCACTAACTCTGACAGGCTTCGGCCTAATCACTGTCCTTAGGACGACACTAGCTTTGGCCCACTGGCTTCTGGGCCCCATGAGTCAGTCCTACAAGAAACCCACCTTTAACCCCCAAATCGTGGGGGAGGGGGGTACTGTTTTAATAATAATTCGTAAATGTTTCCAAATTGGGAGGCATGGCTTCCTTCAACCAGGCTCCTCTGTCCCAGGACCTCAGGGAAGAGCCCAGACTCTTTTCAGTAGCAGCGATCTATGTGCATTTAAGCAATTGGGTTTGCTTTCTGACAGGTGAAGAGCCTGAAGCGGAAAACCAAGAGGGCCATCGTGGTGTTTGTGGAGAACGGCATGGAGAAGAAAGTGAAAGGGTAAGCAGAGCAAAGCAAAATTGCCATGGTCTTTGCTCTCCTCTCTCCTGCATTTTCAAAGCAAGGCTTGCTCCTGCATTACCTTCTGATTTCTCTGGCAGTAAATAGGCCAGGAAGAGAGTCAGGGGGAGAGCAAGGCTCTTATATTCAAGGCTTATATATGAAGGCGGGTCAATACGTCCGTGACTTTTTGAATAAAACACAGGTTTTTGGATAAAAATCATTTTATTTTTCAACGTCGTCTCCTTTGAGCTCTATACACTTTGTCCAACGTTTCTCCAATTTTTTTATCCTTTCCAAAAAATAAGATTTGTCGAGGTCATCAAAATAGGTATTTGTTTGTGAGATGATTTCATTGTTGGAGTCAAATCACTTTACGCCAAGCCATTTCTTCAGGTTTGGAAACAAGAAATAGTCCCTCGGGGCTAAATTCTGAGAATAAGGCGGATGAGGGAGCAATTTGTATCCCAATTTATGTATTGTTGCCATAGCAACTGCACATGTGTGCACCCTTGCATTGCCCTGGTGCAAAAGAACTTTTTTCTTGGCCAAATGTGGTCTGTTTTTCTTCAAATCCTCATTAAATCGACCCAATAAGTTGGCATAATATTCGCCACTGATTGTTTTTCCCTTTTGAAGGGAGTCAATGTGGATTATACCGCGTGCATCCCTAAAAACGGCCACCATGACTTTATTGGCTGACAAACCCACCTTGGCCTTCTTTGGCGCCGATTCATCCCGAGAAATCCACTGTTTTGACTGCTGTTTGTTTGGTCTCTGGTGTGTTGTGGTGTGGATCCACATTTCATCCATGGTTACAAAACGGCGCAAAATCAGTCCATATTGCGGTTGAACAATGCCAAACACTCCTGCGAAATTGCAGGATGAATTACAGCTCCCACTATGGTGGGTCAGTCCCTTCAAACCTCTCTAGTAAGTTCAGTTGTTCATGGTGGTTCTGTGTGTCAAGTTTCATCCAGGTCCATCGTTGGTAGGGTTCATAGTTTCTCTGGTTGTAGGTGAACTACAACTTCCAAAAATCAAGGTCAGTCTCCCAAATCCCTCCAGTATTCAATTTTGGGCATATTGGGTATGTGTGCCAAATGTGGTCCAGTTCCATCGTCATATGGGTTCACAGAGCTAACTGAATGTAGGTGAACTACAACTCCCCCAAATCAAGGTGAATTCCCCCCAAAACCCTCCAGTATTTTTGTTGGTCATGGGGGTTCTGCCTGTCAAGTTAGTTCCAGGTCCATCGTTGGTAGGGTTCAGAGTGCTCTTTGACTGCAGGTGAACTATACATCCCAGTACTTACAACTGTTACAAAGCACGGTAAATCCCCCCCCCCTTCCAAAGCCCTCCAGTATTTATTTTTGTTCATTGAGGTTCTGTGTGCCAAATGTGGTCCAGGTCCGTCGTTGGTGGGGGTCCCAGTGCTCTGTCTTGATGCAGGGTGAACTACACCTTCCATCATGTTGGGTTAGTCCCCCAACCCCCTCGTATATTCTGTTGCTGATCAATTCTTCTGAGGAATTTCCTTGCTCTTTGACTGTTTCCTTTTCAGTAACTCTAGTTCCCTTCTCTTTCGATGCAGCTTCTCTGTCTCCCTCAAAAAGCTCAAACACTTTGATTGTGAAGAGAAGCAGGCCTTGATAGTAAGTATGGAGTAGGCCCGTGGGATCAAACTTGTGGGAGCAATTTTTGGATGGAGTTGGAAACTATGCATCGACTTTGGCTATGAAATAAGAACAACATATAGGAAGGATGTTGTTTGTATATTTACCTTTCACATTTTAAAATTCATTAGCTGCCCAGTTGGTTGCATCCTCAGAAAGCTAGATTTGGAAAAGGGCATTATCCAGACCCTGGAGCCCCCGCTAGCGCAGTTTGTTAAACTACTGAGCTGCTAAACTTGTTGACCAAAAGCTCGCAGGTTCAAATCCAGGGAGCAGCGTGAGCTTCCGCTGTTACTGAAAACTGACGTGGGGATGATGGTGTTCTTCCTGTGGTGCGGGCTGGTAGAGGACTTCCGTTTTCTTCAGGCTGACTTCTAGCCCAAACAGCTCTGCAGCTGTTGCAAAGCAGGATGTGAGGCGCTGCAGGGCTGCTTCTAAATGGGCGACAAGGGCAGCATCGTCAGCAAAAAGCAGCTCACGGACTAGATAGTTTAGAGTCTTAGTGCGAGCCCTCGGGTGGCTTAAGTTGAACAAGCTGCCATCAGTACGATAGCGTATATATATGCCGTCTTCTTCTTCGAGGTCTGCCGTAGCCCTTTGGAGCATCATGCTGAAGAAGATTGTAAATAGGGTTGGTGCAAGAACGCAACCTTGTTTCACTCCATTAGTTATTAGACAGGGCTCTGAGAGAGCATCACCGTATCTGACTTGACCGCGCTGGCCCTCATGTAACAGGATAATCATTTTGAGGAATTTGGGGGGACATCCTAGACGTTCCAGGATCTGCCACAGACCTTTTCTGCTCACAGTGAAGTCGACAAATGTTACAGAGAGTCCTTTGTTCTGCTCTCTACATTTCTCTTGCAGTTGTCTAAGGGCAAAAACCATATCTGTGGTGCTCCTATTAGCTCTGAAGCCGCATTGGCTTTCCAGGAGAAGTTCCTCTGCAATAGCAGGAACTAATCTGTTCAGGAGTATCCTTGCAAGGATTTTTCCAGCAATGGAGAGCAGTGTTATACCTCAATAGTTTGAGCAATCGGATTTTGTTCCTTTTTTCTTATACAGGGTGATGATAACTGCATCTCGGAGATCTGATGGCAGTTCACCTTTTTCCCAGCAACACACAAGGAGCTCGTGGAAGTACATGACCTCCCTGTTTCCATTATATATTCTATATTACATTGTACTATAACATTATACTGTAATATTAGTAGTAATATTACATGTAATATAAAATATATAATTATAATATCATTATTAGTAGTAGTATTATACCGTATTACATTATAATATTAACAATATTATATGTATATACAATATGTTATATTATACTCACAGTGCAGGAGGCAAGATGGAAGCCCTCGGTTAAACTTGTTTTGAAGGAACCCATGTTGACTCTTAAATAAATAAAAAATAATAATAAAATAAGATAGTAAAATTTACGCTAGTCAAAAAATTATGAGAAAGATTCCTAGCTGTTGCAATGCCGACGGATAAAAGGATCTGGAGTGGCAGCCCCTCCCACTGGCTATATATACTCAAGGGGAGTGGGCGGGGCTACCATTTAAAGTGATAATATCTTTCTAAAAGATTCCGAACTGTCTGCGCAGGCGCAGGAATTACCATGTGTACAAATTCACAGGTGACCACTCAGGGAACTACGGTTACAGGTAAGCAACCAATAATTCACAGCCTTTTTAAGTGATGACAAGACTGCTTCCTTCATAATCTGCTCCAGAATCATTCCTGGTAGTAGCGTCAAGTCATTGTTTGGTTCCTCTTTTTTTCCCCCAGGATGCGGCCCAAGAAAATTACAAGAACGAGCTCAACTGGTGCATCAATTTGATAGATGACTACCGAATCAGACTTGGTACGTGGTCGTTGTCCCTTTTTGTCCAGAAAAAGGCATTTCTATATTCTGTGTTTGGTAGCAGGGGAGATTCTGGGCCATCTCTTCGGGATGGGGCTTGGGGGCACTGTTTTATAGTGGCTCTGGTCTTGCCTGGAGGGACAGGCCCAGAAGGTGGTGCTGGGGACCAACTCCCTGGCTAGGGTTCAATTCTGTCCCCCATGGTGTGTAACATCTACATCAGGGCTGCCCAGGAAGTCGGTCGCGATTGACTTGTCAATCGCGGGACCGAAGGAGGTCGATCGCAGCCAAATGGGGCACTTCTCAGAGGGGGCGGAGCCAGGCCGCACCAAGCCCCGCCCCCTCCACTGGCTTTGGCACTCCCAGTAGCTGCTCCAGCCTTGAGGATGGCAGGGCTAAGCCAGCCTTGTGCTAGCTATGCCACCACTGGCTTGGCATTGCCATCCTCAAGCCTGGAGAAGCTGCTGGGAGCTCCAAAGCCAGAGGGAAGGGGGCGGGGCTTGGCGTGGCCTGGCTTCGCCCCCCTGAGGCTTCCGCTCTACCAGCAGCTTCTCCAGGCTTGAGGATGGCAGTGCCAAGCCAGCCTTGTGCTAACTATGTCACCACTGGCTTGGCACTGCCATCCTCAAGCCTAGAGAAGCTGCTGGGAGCTCCAAAGCCAGAAGAGAGGGGGAGGGGCTTGGCATGGCCTGGCTCCGCCCCCTCTGGCTTCCGCTCTACCAGCAGCTTCTCCAGGTTTGAGGATGGCAGTGCCAAGCCAGTCTTGTGCTAGCTATGCCACCACTGGCTTGGCACTGCCATCCTCAAGCCTAGAGAAGCTGCTGGGAGCTCCAAAGCCAGAGGGGAGGGGGTGGGGCTTGGTGTGGCCTGGCTCCACCCCCTCTGGCTTCAGCTCTACCAGCAGCTTCTCCAGGCTTGAGGATGGCAGTGCCAAGCCAGTGGTGGCATAGCTAGCATAAGGCTGGCTTGGCACTGCCATCCTCAAGCCTGGAAAATCTGCTGGGAGTGCCAAAGCTGGGGGAGGGGGCGGGGCTTGGTGCGACCTGGCTCCGCCCCCTCTAAGAAGCCTCATCCGGCTGGGATCGACCTCCTTCGGTCCCAGGATCGACTGGTCGATCGCGATTGACTTATTTAATTTATTAATTTATTTATTAGTTCAACTTAATATACCGCTCTCTCTGGAGCCCAGAACGGTTTACAGAATTAAAATAGCAGATGAAACCCATAAAAACGCAATAAAAACTTCCTGGGCTGCCCTGATCTACATGAATCCACTGGGAAAGATCATCTGGAGTTTTGGAGTTTGGTGTCAAATTTAGGCCAACGACACCCAGCTCTATTACTCCTTTCCACCAAATGCCAAGGATGCCGCCCTGCCCCCAAACCAGTGCCTGCCATGAGTAATGGACTGGAGGAGGGCAAACAAGTTGAAACTGAATCCAGACAAGACGGAGGTCCTCCAGGTCAGTCGGAAGGATCAGGGTGTCGGTTTACACCCTTTTTTGGATGGGGTCACATCCCTCCAAAGACACAGGTTTGCAGTCTGGGGGTGATCCCAGACTCACCGCTGACCCTGGAATTCCAGGTGTTGGCGGTAGCCTGGAACGCCTTTGCACAATTACAACTAGCGCCCATATCTTGGGATGTTATCCATTTTTAATGTAATTGTATCTTAATTGTTTTAGGGTGTGTGTTGTAATGTTTACTACTCATGTTTTAGTTTATTATGTCTTATTGGATTGTTTCTGTTGTTATTTTCATTTTGATGCTTAATTCTTTTGTTGTAACCGTGCATTATCCTGTATTATTTATGATGTGGTTGTACTCATTGAATGTTTGCTTTTTCTGTGTGTAAACTGCCTGGAGTCCCTTTAGGGAGAGAGGGTGGTCTAGAAATAAGGTTGCTGTTGTTGTTATTATTAATAATAGTAGTAGTAGTATTGTTAACATCTCTGGTTTGTTATTGTTATTATTAATCTGCTCTGGTCTATTATTTTTATTCATATTCTTATACTTACCTGAACATGGTCTATTATTATTCTTATACTTACCTGAATCTGGTCTTCTGTTGTTGTTGTTGTTGTTAAACTCTCTAGGTCTGGTCTAACAACAACAACAACAATTTTTAACTTCCCTGAATCTGATTTGGTCTGTTGTTGTTGTTGTTAAGCTCTCTAGGTCTGGTCTAACAATAATAATAATTATTATTATTATTATTTTAACTTCTCTGAATCTGATTTGGTCTGTTGCTTTTGTTGTTGCTGTTGTTGCTGTTGTTAATAATAGTAGTAGTATTGTTAACATCTCTGGATCTGGTTTATTGTTATTGTTGTTATTATTTAACTTACCTTAATCTGATCTGGTCTGTTATTTTTATTCATATTCTGATACTTCCCTGAATCTGGTCTGTTGTTCTTGTTAAGCTCTCTAGGTCTGGTCTAACAACAACAATAATAATTTTTAACTTCCCTGAATCTGATTTGGTCTGTTGTTGTTGTTAAGGTCTCTAGGTCTGGTCTAACAATAATAATACTAATAATAATTTTAACTTCTCTGAATCTGATTTGGTCTGTTGTTGCTTTGGTTGTTGTTGTTGTTACTATTATTATTATTATACTTACCTAAATCTGGTCTACTATTAGGATTATTTAACCTCTCTGGATCTGGTCTATTATTATTATTAACCTCCTTGGATCTAGTCATTTATTATTACTGTTAATAGTAGTAGTGGTAGCATATTAGTATTGGTATTATTGTTTAACCTCCCTGGATCTAGTCCTTGAGCTTCACTGGACACATTTCTCAAAAGAAGGGAAACGCTTTTGTCAATATACATGGAAGGGAAAGGGAAAGACTTATGTCCAGGTCTGGCAACATCAAACTTTGGGAATATTTCCTTTCAGATGTTAAAACAAACAGAAGAAAAGTGGAAGAAAAACAGTAACTTCCATTTATAGAGAAACCGACCACAGAGAAGCTGGAAATCCGCTTTTAAAACCAATGTATGTCTATGTTGGGTAGTTTTAGAGGGCTCGGTAGAGATGTGTGTTAGTTTAGCAATGTTTATAGACTCTTTTTGTGTGTTGTTAGTATCCAAAAATTCAACCAAGACCTCTCCTTTGCCCTTATAGGTTGCAATTCCTTCACAGGGACTTTATTAGAGTATTGTTCCGATCCCATGAGTAAGTATTACTTTAATGTCACTACAGATCCCAGCATTGCATAGCATTGAGCCATAGCCATTAAATTAGAGACGGTGTCCCTCAAAGAGAAGCTGTAGGTGAAGTAGCTTCCCCTTTTGCTTTGGTTCAGCAATAAGATTACCATGTGACGCAAATCGAATGTGCACCCCAGTTTTGGGGAGGACATTTGACCAAAAAAGGTGAGGATTAGATTTGATTGAAGAGGATACGTATTCATTGATTACAAAAGCAGAATAGAGGGGACGATAGATAGATGGATGGATGGATTATGGGATCATAGAATCCTAGTTAGATGGATGAATGGACGGAGAGAGAGACGGGGAGGGAATGCTACAGTTGGAAGAGACCACAAGAACCATCCAGTCGAACGCCGATAGATAGATAGATAGATAGAGAGAGAGAGAGAGAGAGAGAGAGATTTGGATCATACGAGGGCGGGTCAATAAGTCCGTAACATTTTGAATGAAACACAGATTTTTGGATAAAAAATCATTATATTTTCCAACGTCGTCTCCTTTGAGGTCTATACACTTTGTCCAACATTTCTCCAATGTTTTATCCCTTCCAAAAATAGGATTTGTTGAGGTCAAAAAAATAGGTACCGTATTTTTCGCACCATAAGACGCAGTTTTTTTCCTCCCAAAGTAGGAGGAAAAATCAGCTGCGTCTTATGGAGCGAAGAGGGGGGGGGCGATAGAAAGCCTTTCCTTGGCCGCCTCCTCCTCGGTCCCGCCTCCTCCTCCGCCTCCGTCGCCGCCCGCCCCCCGCCTCCGCCGCTTTCCGCCGCCTCCGCCACTTACCGCCTCCTCCCTCGCCGCCGCCGCGCATGCGCAGTAGGTCCCAAGCGCATCTGGCGCGTCTGACGCCTGACGCAGGTGCGCCAGGCGTGCCTGCATCAGCGCCAGCGCCAGATGTCAGACGCGCCTGGGGCGCTTGGGACCTACTGCGAACGCGCGGCGGCGGCGGAGGCGGCGGGAGGCGTTTTCCGCCGCTTACCGCCGCCTCCTCGCTGCCGCCGCGCATGCGCAGTAGGTCCCAAGCGCGCTTGACGCGTCTGACGCTGGCGCGCTGACGCAGGCACGCCTGGCGCACCTGCGCCAGACGTCAGACGCGCCAGATGCGCTTGGGACCTACTGTGCATGCGCGGCGGCGGCGAGGGAGGTGGCGGTAAGTGGCGGAGGCGGCGGAAAGCGGCGGAAAGCGGCGAAAAGCGGCGGAGGCGGCGGGCGGCGGGCGGTGACGGAGGCAGAGGAGGCGGAGGAGGCGGGACCGAGGAGGAGGCGGCCAAGGGAAAGGCTTAGGGATGGCGGAGGGCGCCGAGGAGGGTCCACCCTTCCAGAAGAAAATTGGAAAAATATTTTGGGCAAAAAGTGGGCCCGGCGCTGAAGCACTTTTTGGCCCAAAATATTTTTTCCAATTTTCTTCTTCTAAAATCTAGGTGCGTCTTATCATCCGGTGCGCCTTATGGTGCGAAAAATACGGTATTTGTTTGTGAGATGATTTCATTGTTGGAGTCAAATCTCTTTCCGCCGAGCCATTTCTTCAGTTTTGGAAACAAGAAATAGTCACTCGGAGCTAAATCCGGAGAATAGGGCGGACGAGGGAGCAATTCGTATCCCAATTCATGGATTGTTGCCATAGCAACTGCACATGTGTGCACCCTTGCATTGCCCTGGTGCAAAAGAACTTTTTTCTTGGCCAAATGCGGTCATTTTTTTCTCCAAATCCTCATTAAATCAACCCAATAAGTTGTCATAATATTCGCCATTGATTGTTTTACCCTTTTGAAGGTAGTCAATGTGGATTATACCGTGTGCATCCCAAAAAACGGTCGCCATGATTTTTTGGCTGACAAACCCACCTTGCCCTTCTTTGGCACCGATTCACCCCGAGAAACCCACTGTTTTGACTGCTGTTTGGTCTCTGGTGTGTTGTGGAGAATCCACGTTTCGTCCACGGTTACGAAACGGTGCAAAAACTCCTCCATATTATGGTTGAACAACGCCAAACACCCCATGCGAAATTGTCACACGATTGCGTTTGCGGGTGATTGTGAGCCAATGCGGCACCCATCTTGCGGAAAGCTTTCTCATACCCAAGTGATCATTTAACATTGAAACCACTGAACCATGTGAGATGCCTATGGCTTCCGCAATTTCTCGCACTTTCAATCTCCGATCGGCCAACACCATATCGTGAATTTTTTCAATTGTTTCAGGTGCAGAAACCTCAACTGGGCGTCCAGAACGTTCGGCACCTTCCGTGCTTGTACGGCCACAACAAAATTCAGTAAACCACTTTTTTACCATTGAAATTAATGGTGCAGAGTCCCCATCGCATTTATCAAGCTTAGCCTTGGTTTGAGTGATGGGTTTTTTCAGCAAAAAATAATGCTTAATGAGCACACGAAATTCACTTTTTCCCATTTTCTCCTCAAATCACGCAGTAGTCTGCTATCAATGGCTGTCAAACACAAACTAAATGACGCAGCTTGTTCAAATTTTCACATGAGTCAATTGACAGATGCCTGTTAACAGGAGCAGTGTTGCCCTCTCAGTTAAGAGCCGGAAAATTCAAAAAGTCATGGACTTATTGACCCGCCCTCGTAGAATCCTAGTTAGATGGATGAATAGATAGAATAATAAAATGCTAGAGTTGGAAGAGACCGCAAGCGCCATTCAGTCAAACTCCTTTAAATCAGATAGATGTTAGGGTCGTAGAATTCTAGAGTCCGACATAGGAATATTTAGTTATGTCAGAAGCAAATTGAGAATGCAGTTATGTATAGAAAAACCACAAAAAAGTTTAGAACTTGGCAGTATACTAAATGTCCTTTGACGATAAGCTGGCCACTTGGAGTGCCTCTGGTGTCACTGTGAAAAGGTCCTCCATTGTGCATGTGGCAGGACTCAGGCTGCATTGTAGTCAGCGATCTGTGGTTTGCTCTTCTCCACACTCGCATGTCGTGGACTTCACTTTGTAGCCCCTTTTCTTAAGATTAGCTCTGTATCTCGTGGTGCTAGAGCAGGGGTGGGCAATTATTTTTCCCAAGGGGCCACATGAGAGCCAAAAAAAATTACGGAGGGCGGCACCTAAAGGCTGAACTACATTCTGATCTACATTATTTATTTATTTATTTACTATATATTACACATAATTAATATTAACATATTAATATATCAAGAAATATTCATATATTATTAGTATTAATATCATAATTATTATATTATAGTATATAAATATATAGACATTATAATATATTGAAATTATAATATAATATAACATTATATTTTATTATATTATTATATTATTATTATAAAATTATTATAAAATAATAATAAAAACCACTAAAATAAAATAAAATTCAAGAAGACAAGGTGCGAACCAAGATGGAGGCTGACATCCTCAAGAGAGGAAGGATCCCAAGATGGAATGGCCCAATGGACCCAGCCCAGAGGATGGCAAAGCGGACCCAACCGCAGCAGAGCAGATTTAAATGATTCAGTGACGCGCCCAGAAGAAGTGCCCGTTCAGGCACGAAAACGGCGAATATTTGTTGGCGCTTCCAAGGATTTCCAAGCCGTTCGAATTTCTCCCTTGCATATTTTTCCCTGTGGACCCAGTCGCTGACTGATTTCTTTACAATCTTCATTGTTTACTCCGGGCTGTTTTGCGCCCCTAGATGACGCTGCTCACCGCGCCGCCAGTCGCTTCCCAGTGACACGGCTAGCGCGTCACGGAGCCGGCACCTCCAGTCGCGCCCTTGTGACGCGCCTCCCGTGTTCCGGCCCAGCCTTGTCTTTTGCCCCTATATACCACGCCAAGCCCTCCTTTCATTCCTGGACTTCCCTGTCGTGAGTAACACAGAACCTCGTATTACCCTGGACTTTTGCCCTTGTTATCCCTGTTCTAACGAATGTATTATTGCTGTTTTATTGTTGTGTACTCACTTTACCAGGCTGTGATATTGAACATACAGGCTACCAGTGCGTGTGTCTTTTACCTTATATCACTGTTGACATACTGTTGTCTATACTTTGCATTGATAAATGGCATTTTGATTCATTGTAACCATCTGTGAGCTTCCATCTGCGTCATCCCCTTGGTTCCCCTTTTGCGTTTTTGTAGAATGTCAAACAAAGACAAATTTGTTTTTTTCAGAGGCTTAAAAATAAGGAGAGGAAAAGCCAGTGCACGCGAAGTGATGTCATGGGAGGGATTTGGGGCTTTTTAAGTTGTTTCTGGGCTCTCACGTCAGCATAGATGAAACTCTCTGTCCCTTCTGACAGTGGCTGATTATTTGTGTAAATGTTGAACATTGATGGAGCCAGCATGCTCCCCTGAGGCAGGCCGTTCTTCTGTTTTCGCCATCTGCTTCTCTCACCCTGGATGGATGGATAAAGTAGTTAGATAGGCAGAGAGAAATGGTAGGTAGGTAGGTGGGTAGATGGGCGGGAGAGAGAGAGATCATACAATTCTAGTCAGATAGGTAGATAGGTAGAATCATGGAATGCTAAGAGTTGTAAAAGACCCCAATAGCCATCCAGCCCAACGCCTTTAAATAGGACAGATGATAGGGCCGTAGAATCCTCAAATTGGATGGCTGGATAGAACCATCAATGCCACAAAGGGAAGAAACAGTTGTAGATAACAGGCACATGAGGGATGCAGCAGACTCATGGCTTAAGATGTGCCGGTGTCAGATCGTGAAATTGTCAGGTCCGCTGTTTCCTTCTCCAGGTCTTCCAGTGCAGAATGAGGGCCTCCTGCACCTGTCCCTGATGAATTTCTCAGACGTTGAGGAAGACCAGGGCACTCCCTCCAAGGTGACTCGGCCGAAGCACGCCACGAAGCTGCTCCCCGACCGGACGCGGGCGGCGAGGGACAAGGCCAACCAAAAGCTGGTGGACTTCATCGTCAAGGCCCAAGGGGCCGAGGGGCACCTCCAGGCCGTCCTGCGGCGACAGAAGTCCTCGCGGTGGCTGGCCCAATTCCTCCCCCGCCAGCGGCGCATCAAGTACATAGAGACCTACCTGGAGGACGATGCCCAGCAAGATCTGGTCTTCCACTATTTGGAAGGGGTTTATCGCCGAACGCATGACAAGATCCTACCGAGCTTCTGCAGGGACAGAATCCGCTTCATCTTGGATGTCCTCTTCCCAGAGGTTAGGAATGCAGCCCGGGGGTGGGCTTTCCAGGGACAAGCAATAGCCTTAGACAAGGGGGACACCATTGTTTTCCTTTGAAATGTTTCTCAATGGTTGTTTGGATCACCAGAAGGGATGTGTGTGGGGGCATGTGCCTTCCAGTTGTTTCCAACCTACGGTGAATGTGTCGTCAGGTTTTCAGGGCAAGATTAATAATTATTATTTACAATTTTTATACCTCAGAGTTTTATAGACTCAGAGCTGCTTACAAGTTATTAGGATTTCACAAAGTTATATGTACCTACCGGTATATACAATACATTGTATTCGTAGCATAGCACAATATTAGCATTATATATTACTATATTGTACTACACCACTATAATGCAATATTATAAGTAATATTACATGTAATATATAATGTATAATTATTACATTATTATATTGTAATATTCATATTATATTGTATTATATTATGATCTATATATATATTATTAGCATAGCACAATATTAGTATTATATATTACTATATTGCACTATACCACTATAGTGCAATATTATTCGTAATATTACATGTAATATATAATATACAATTATTATACTGTATTATTATTAGTATATTTTATATATATATATATACACACACATATACACACGCACGCACACAAGCTGAACCCGGCCACGCGCTGCTGTGGCTTTTTCTCTTTCCTGTGTCCCAGTCTATATATATGTGTTTTGTGTGTGTATGTATGTATATATATGGATTTGTGTCTATGTGTACATATGTGTGTGTATGTGTGTGTACTTATGTATATATGTATATGTATATGCGTGTATATGTGTGTACTTATGTATATGTGTGTTTTTGTATATGTATATGCGTGTATATGTGTAGATGTGTGTAATTACAGATGTGTGTATGTATGTGTGCATGCATGTGTGCATGTGTATATTTCAGTGCATGTATATATGTGTGTATGTGTGCATGTCTATATGTACATACGTGTGTGCATGTGGCGAAGACCAACAGTAACATCGCTTCCTGCCTTTTATACTTCCTTTCTTCCCTCTCCCTCATCCCTCAGCTTTTCTCGTCTCTCTGTCCTCCTGCCTCTTCTCCCTCCCTTCCTTCTTTCCTTTCCCTCCTTCCTGCCATCCCTCCCCTTTCTGTATCAGTTCTTGGTCCCCTTGTCCTCCTCCCTCCATTCCCTTTTTTTTCCTTCCTTTTGCTGCTCCCTTCACCAGCTTCTACCTCTTGTATTGCCTTTTATTACCTGTCTGTTTTCTGTTCCTCCTTCCTGCGTGACCTCTTTCCTTCTTTTTTTCCCCCCGTCCTTTCTTCCCTCCTTCCTTTTTTTCTTATTGTTTTCTTCCTTCCTTGGGTCTTTCCTTCTGTCCTTCCTTCCTTCCTTCTTTCGTTCCTTGGGGGGGGGCAGGGTTAAGGAGGAAGCCGGGAAGAGGTGGGAGGTGTTTTGCTGCAGCAGAGGCCTCCAGAGGCCACGGCTTCGCCGAAGACATCAGGCCCCCTTCCTCCTTTTTGGTCTTCCTCGGCCAGCGCCGCCGCCAGCCATTCCCCTGCGACGGTGCTGGCTGATGAAGAGCTAAAAGGAGGAGGAAGGCCCGCTGTCTTTCGCGAAGCTGTGGCCTCGCTTGGTGTGGCGGTCCGGCTTCCAGAGGCCTCCGTGGCCTGTATTGGAGCCGTGGAGGCTTCCGGAAGCCGGGCCGCCACACCAAGCGAGGTCCCGGCTTTGCCGAAGACAGCGGGCCTTCCTCCTCCTTTTAGCTCTTCATCAGCCTTGGTCGCCACTGTGGGATTATTTGCGTAACGCCTCTGATTGGCCAGCACCACCAACATTCTGACACTCTAATTTTCCAGAGGGGGGTGGCTCCCAGCCTCTACATTCTAACTGAGGGAGTATTTGCATAATGCCTCTAATTGGCCAGCACCACCAACATTCCGACACTCTAAACTGCCATAGGGGGGTGGTGTGGGGGACCATGGGAGTTGTAGTCCAATTGGTTTTTTTGTATTTTTGGTCGTGTTGTTTAATTTTTTTTATATTTTTGGGTGGTAAACATACCTCGTGGGGTTTTGTATGTATGTTGGCTGATTTGGTGTGTCTGCCTTGTGTGGTTTTGCTGTCTATAGGCTACTTAGGATGACAGCTCTCTTTTTATATAGATAGATACACACACACACACACACACCAAAGCATAACATAATAAGTATTATATATGACTATATTTTTGTAGTAAAGGTAAAGGTTTTCCCCTGATACTAAGCCCACTCTGGAAGTTGGTGCTCATCTCCATTTCTAAGCCGGCATTGTCCGTAGACTTCTCCAAGGTCATGTCACCCACATGACTGCATGGAGTGCCGTTACCTTCCTGCCAGAGCGGTACCCATTGATCTACTCACATTTGCATGTTTTCAAACTGCTAGGTTGGCAGAAGCTGGGGCTGACAATGGGAGCTCACCTCGCTCCCCGGATTCAAACCTGCGATCTTTCGGTCAACAAGTACAGCAGCTCAGTGGTTTAGCCCAATGTTGTATAATATATATTATATAATAATAATAGTAATAGTAATAATAATAATGACAACACAAAATAATAATGCAAAACAATAATAATACTAAATAATAACAATATAGAATGATTTGATTGTATAATTTTAGTGTTTTAAGTATGTATTGAAACCAATAATGACTTTTCTGATGGATGGTGTTGAACTCCGGCATCCATCCTCCCTAGCCTTAACCAATGCTGAGGGCATGCAGTGAGCTGCATTCAACAATATCTGCCCAGAGACAGAGCCTCTGTGTGTCTTGTTTTCCCCACCAGGCCATCATTTATGCCATTGCAGCTGTGGATCAGCTCGAGTATTCGAAGGCAGAGGAGAAATTCTCCAAGGGGCCACCTGTGAGCCACCGGTATTTGCTTTTTCATTATTGTTTGTTTATTTATTTACAGTATTTATATTCCGCCCTTCTCACCCCAAAGGGGACTCAGGGCAGATCACAGAACATATATGCGGCAAACATTCAATGCCAATTATATCATGACAATACAGACAACAGAAAGAGGTATATATAGGCTTTGCCATCTTTTGGCATCTTTGGAGGCTGTGCTCGGTTTCGGCCACAGGGGGTGCTGTTGCTCCATCTCCTTGTCGAAGAGCTTTCTTTCTTCTAAACTTCCTCCTTTTTCTGATCGAAGCTCCATGCCTTAAATACCTTCCCACTTCAATGTGGTTCCTAATTACCTACTCACATTTGTTTTTGAACTGCTAGGTAGGCGGAAGCTGGGCTAAAGGTCAGGCGCTCATCCTGACCCGGGCTTCAAACTGTCAACCTTCCGGTTGGTGAGATTTATTGCAGACTAGCTTGGGGACCTGGCCGTGCCCAGGTTATTTGAGAAAGGCATTGTGTGCCAAGGTTGGTCTTTGGTACTTCAAGTCCCATCATCCACAGTCCACCCTCCTCCAAACTGCAGTAGAAGATAGAGTGGGTCATGGGGGCTCTGTGTGTCACGTTTGGTCTTGATCATTCATTGGATGAGGGTTGCAGCGGTCTCAGATGGTGAGTGAATGTACCTCAAGTCCCATAATCTGTGGTCCATCCTCCTTGTAACAGCACCAGGGTGTAGAGTGGGTCAAGGGGGCTCTATGTGCCAATTTTGGTCTGTAGTGGTCATTGGATGAGGGTCTGTTGTTCCAGGAAGTGAGTGAAGGTACTGCAAGTCCCATCATCCATGGTCCGTCCTCCCTCAAACTGCAACAGGATGTAGAGTGCACCTTGGGGAATCTGTGTGGCAAGTTTGGTCTTGTTCTGTCATTGTTGGGGGCCTAATCAGGAAAATCAAGTTGAGGAAGCCTTACTGTCAATTCAGGCCCTAAACAATATCCCATGACTTGAGGCCAATCAGGAAAATCAAGTTAAGGAAGCCTTGATGTCAATTTTGGGCCTGGTCTGTGATTTATAGGGGCTACAGTGTTGTTTGAGAAGTGAAGGTACTGCAAATCCCATCATTCATGGCCCATCCTGCCCTAAACCACACCAGGTTGTGAAGTGGGCCATTGGGCCCCTGTGTGCCAAGTTTGATCCTGATCCGTTATTGCTGTGGGCCGCAGTGACTGACTGCCTGAGGCCTTTTCTTTTCCCTCTGCGTCACCTCTTAGAATGTTGGAATGTAGATGGCCAATCATAGTCCTGTATGCAAATACCATTTCAGTGGCAACCAATCCCCTCTGTCTGGGGCCGTAGAATGTTGGAGTTCTGAGGCTGGCCAATCAGTGTCCTGTATGCAAATAATCCTGTTGTGGCAACCAATCGAAACCGCTGGCACATATTCCTCCCTCCGCACCACCGCAAACACTGACTTTTATTATATACATAGATACATAGATAGATAGATACCGTGTTTCCCCGAAAGTAAGACAGCGTCTTACTTTCTTTTGACCCCCAAAATCCCCACTACGGCACTACTTCGAGTACGGCTTACATTAGCCAACGGTACCGAAAGTAAGGCGAAAGTAAGACTTACCGCGGGCGGCATGGCGTGGCTTCTTGGCTGGGCGACGAGAGGCTCCCAGAGGGGCTCAAAAGGGGCCCGGAATCGTCCTCCTCTTCTTTCCAGCGGCGCCTTCCATCCTCCTCCTCTTCCTCCCAGCAGCGCCTTCTCCCTCTCGCCGGTTCCGCCCCCCTCCCTTTAGTGAAGGGAGGAGGGGCGGAGCGCCGCCGGCGAGGGGAAGAAAGCGCCGGCGGAAGTCCCGCCCGCACGGCGGCTCAGGCGTCTTTCCTGCCACCGCCCGCTCGTCCGCGCTCCAAACGGGAGCCGGGCGCGGCAAAGCGCCTGAGTCGCCCTGGGGCGGGACTTCGCCGGCGCCTTCCCCCTCTCGCCGGATCCGCCCCTCCCTTCACTGAAGGGAAGAGGGGTGGAGCCGCCGCCGGCGAGAGGGAGAAGGCGCCGCGGAAGTCCCGCCGCACGGCGGCTCAGGCGCTTTTCGCCGCCGCCCGGCTCGCCCTGCAAAGGGGAGCCCTCTTGCGCCTGTCTTCCCTTCTCTGAAGAGCCGGCTGCAGGGAAACTGCGAGATCTCCTTGCAGCCAGCTCTTCAGAGAAGGGAAGACAGGCGCAAGAGGGCTCCCCTTAGCGAGGCGAGCCGGGTGGCGGCGAACCGGCGAGAGGGAGAAGGCGCTGCTGGGAGGAGGAGGAGGAGGAGGATTCCGGGCCCTTTGAGCCCCTCTGGGAGCCTCTCGTCGCCCAGCCAGGAAGCCACGCCATGCCGCCCGAGGTACGTCTTACTTTCGGGGTACGGCTTATATAAGCCGACCCCTCTGACACCCCCGATACGTCTTACAATCGGGGGTGTCATACTTTTGGGGAAACACGGTAGATAGATAGATAGATGATTAACCTGCTGTGCTAAAGATCCAATCTTTGTTACTGGCACCCTCTGACAACAGTGGGCAGGTTCTCTTCGTGGCTCCTCCCTCCCACTTTCTTTCCCTTCTTATCCTTCCCTTTCTCTTTTCCCTTCTTTTCCCTCATACTTTCTCCCCTTCCTTCTCTCTTCCTTATTTTCTTTCCTTGCTCTCCCTCATTTGCCTTCCCCCTCTTTTCTTTCCTTTCCTTCCTTCGCTCCTGTTTCTTCATTCCCCTTCCTTGCTTCTTTCTATCCTCCCTATCTTCCTTCTCCCTTCCCATCTTTCTCTTTCTTTCCTTCATTTCCCTCTTACCTTTTTTCTTCCCTCCCTTTTCCTGTCCTCCTTCCTTTCTTCTCCCTTCCTTTGCTTCTTACGGTATATACTCGAATATAAGCCTAGTTTTTCAGCCCGGGCTTATATTCGAGTCAAGGTTATTTATTTCTAGCTTGGGGACCCAGCAGTGCCCGGGTTATTTGAGAAAGGCATTGTGTGCCAAGGTTGGTCTTTATCAGTTGTTCATGTGGCTTGCAGTGGTCTTGGGAAGTGAGGGAAGGCATTGGGAGTCCCATTGTCCATGGTCCCTCCTCCCCCACTGCACCAGGACGTAGAGCGGGTCATGGGGGCTCTGACTGCCAAGTTTGGTCTTGATCTGTCATTGGATGAGGGTCGCAGCAGCCTTGGGAACTGAGTGTAGGTAGTCCCATCATCCGTGGTCCATCCTCCTCGATACTGCACCAGGATGTGGAATGTCATGGGGGCTGTGTGTGCCAAGTTTGGTCTTGATCAGTCTTAGGATGAGGTTGACAGCAGTCTTGTGAAGTGAGTGGAGGTACTTCGAGTCCCATCATCCGTAGCCCATCCTCCTCCGAACAGCGCCAGCATGTAAAGTGGATCATGGGGGCTTTGTGTGCCAAGTGTGGTCATGATCATGCACTGGATGAGTGTTGCAGCGGGCTCGGAAAGTTAGTGGAGGTACTTGAAATCCCATCATCCATGGTCTGCCCTCCTCTAAACTGCAGTAGGATGGCGTGTGGGTCATGGGGGCACTGTGTGCCAAGTTTAGTCTTTATCGGTCTTTGTTCAGGGGCGCAGTGGTCTGTGGGGAATGAAGGGTTTGAAAGTACTACAAATCCCATAATCCATGGACGTACTTCAAGTCCCATGATCCAAACTGCAGTAGAATGAAGCATGGGTCATAGGGGCTCAGTGTGCCAAGGTTGGTTACTGTTAATTCAGGCCATACACAATGTCCCATTAACTGAGGCCTAGTCAGGAAAATCAAGTTAATGAAGCCTTACTGTCAATTTTGGGCCTGCTCTGTGATTTGTAAGGGCTACAGTGTTGTCTGGGAAGTGAAGCGGGTGACGGTACAGCAAATGCCATCATTCGTGGCCCATCCTGCCCTAAACTCTCTTTTGGGGTCTGTAATGTACTGGCCTACTGTGCTGGGCTGGTGTTTGGTAACTTTAAAAGGCCGAATGGCAGGCATCCTTTTTATGAAAGCTGAGGGGGAGGAAAAAACAGGAAACCATTTTGTTTGCACAGAGCCAAGTGTAAAGTGCATTGGGTGATGGTACTGAACATTCCATTTCCAACGGAAAAAACTGTCAACTGGCTAACTGCCCAAACCAAGATGGCATCTCTTAAAGGTATATGCCCCTAGGGATGTAGGAATGCTGGCCAATCAGAGCCGGTTTTGCAAATCCTCTCTCAGTGGCAACCAATCATGTTGTTTGAATATAGAGTCTTGGATGCTGGCCAATCAGAGTCCTTTATGCAAATTCTCCCTCAGTGGCAACGAATCCCCTCTGTCTGGTGCCTTAGAATGTTGGAGTTCTGAGGCTGGCCAATCAGAGTCTTTTATGCAAATAATCCCACAGTGGCAACCAATCGAAACGCTGCCACATATTCCTCCACACCTCCCGCCCTCCGCACCTCCCGCCGCAAACACTGACTTTTTTATTATATAGATAGATAGATAGATAGATTTTACTCTCTTATTATTGAAAAGATATGTTATTGAAAAGATATGTAAGCACATTTACATTGAAGAAGGTTAGAATAATGGTTTAATTGGAGTGGGACAGTCTTATCTTAAATTTATGTAAATATTCATAAACTGATGCCTCAATTAATGTAATTTTATTGGTATCTAATTTTATTTTGAAATGTACCAGTAGCTGTTGCCTTCCCCACCCTCGACTTACCCTTTAGTCAGTACATTTTCCCAGTTTTTTTTGTGGGAAGTCGAGTCGACTTATACTCGAGTATATACAATACCTTTTCCCCTTTCCTTTATCTTCTCTCTTTCTCTGTTCTCCCTGCCTTCATGCCCATGTGTCCTAGCAGCACCCAATTCAATCCCGTTCTTTGCCGATGACATTACAGGGGGCTAATTCACCATGATATATAGGAGTTATAGCCCCTGAGACGTATAGTTCAGTCTGACTTTAGACAACCAACCCTCAATAAGTAATAATAATTATAACATTAGTTAATATTAATATGAATTTATAATTTGATTGAATCTAATGTTATGCTAGCCAAAATTTATGAGAAAGTTTCTCAATTAATTATTAATTTATTAACTATGAAATGAAGGCAACGAGTAGTCACCAAGATGAATAATATTAATAATTAATAATAATTAATATTAAATTACTTCTAATTAAAAGTTTTGTACTTATTATACGCTAGTCAAATAAATATGAGATAAGATTCCTAGCTGTCGCAACGGCGGCGGATAAAAGGATCTGAGGTGGCAGCCCCTCCCACTGGCTATATATACTGGAGGGGAATGTGGGCGGGGCTTCCATTTAAAGAGATATTAGCTTTTAAAAGATTCCGAACTGTCCGCGCAGGCGCGGGAAATACCATAAGTACGAATTCACAGGGACCACTCAGGGAACCACAGTTACTGGTAAGCAACCAATAAGACGTATAGTTCACCTGCAATCTGAGAGCGCTCTGAACTCCACCAACGATGGACCTGGAACTAATTTGGCACACAGAACTTCCATGACCAACAAAACAGACTGGAGATGTCGTAGCACAGAGACCAAGTAAGCCAAACCCAGACGTAAAAGGGGGTAACAAAAAGTTTATTGAACAATCAAATGGAAAGGGGACGAACAAAAAAGCAGCCAACTCGGCGAAAAACCCTCAAAAATCCCAGGAAACCTAACAAAAACCCTGAAGCACGATGCAAAACAAACTCAGGACGTCTGTCTGCGACGTCCGATGTGGGAAGATCCAGAAGAGTAGTCGTAAGCCGGTCCAAAGATCAAGGGCAGGAGAATGACGGAGGAAAAGAGGAGACGGTCCAAGGATCACAGGAGCTGAGTATACAGGAATAACACATATCGTAGTCCCCATAAAACACAGTCCCAACCTCCATGTCATACAATACCAAACTTGCAGCTGGAACTCACAGAAGATTCAGCGGAGATAAAACCCCGCCACAGGAATACACGGCAGCAACTAGACAGAAAAGATAAACATTGAATCCCAAACCCCCCACCTTTCCCCAAACAGAAGCAGAGCAGCCGTAGCAACTCATCCCAAAAAGGTGGTGGAGTAACCCATAACTCACGAGTAACTGGAACCAGGAACAAGACACACGATGCCAAAGATCACAGGAACGCCAGACAACAGTACCAGATATCAACTCTTTGACCACTGCAAGGCAGCCTCATAAACCCATCTATATATATAAAGGAAGAGTCGTCATGGAAAGACCGTCCCAAACAGAGAAACCTTACAACGCAGAGACACCAAACTTGCCAACAGAAATAGGCCTCAGACAAGGTACGTTTGTAGCAAAGAAACTTCCCCCAAAACCTAAAAGGCCCCCAAAACAACGAGTTAAAAAACCCTACATTTCCCAGCATCCTCCGGGGCTGCCAACGACTCTCCCAGCCTCTACATTCTGACAACATGATTGGCTGCCAATAAAGGGCGGATTTGCATAACTCCTGTACTGGCCAGCCAACATGAACATTCCGACCCATAATAAACTGTCAGAGGAGGATAAGGCAAAGGGCTGAGCCACCAAAACAACCCACAACAACACAGCAATGACCTCAACAACGCCATAACTAACAACAACTCCAACCCTTACATACTCAGACTTCCTCGCATCTCCAAAATAGGGCACAGCAACGCGTGCCGGGTACAGCTAGTTCATTATATAGCCCTTAGATGTCGGACTCGCCCAAAGACTCCCCTTGATCAGGAGCAGCAGCTGTTTCATTTCCTGCAGCTGCTGTGCTCTGTGCAGTTCTCCAATTTTGCCATCGATCCTGGAAAGTATCCCAGTCTGTCCCTGAAGCCTCAGAAGGCCAATCTGAATCGCTATCAAAGCCTAGGAAGGTATCAGTGTTAGACTCTTCATTACACACATCCCTTACTTCCTGAACCAAAGTCCAGTCTAGGTCAGTATCACTTTCCTCTGACCCTATTTCTTCATTCTCAGAAAAACCTTCAAAGGTTTCAGAATCTGAAGGAGCTCTAAGTATCTGCCGGATCTTCTTTCTCTGCTTCAAACCCTCAAGGCTAGAATCACTAGCAGCCCTCTTTCTCCCAGCTCCAGCGTCTTGATTACTCAGAGCCACACCCCATTCCATACTACTGCTAGATGCTACTGACTCAGCATCTTCCTTATCACTACTAGCAGGAGATGCTGAAGGCTCAAATCCAACAGGAGGTCTTTGAAGGGATTGATAGGAGTTGTAGTTCAGCAGAACCCAAACAAATATTCCCACAGTGGCAACCAATCGAAACGCTGGCACATATTCCTCCGCCCTCCGCACCTCCACAAACACTGACTTTTATTATATACATAGACTAGCTGTACCCGGCACGCGTTGCTGTGCCCTGTTTAGGAGATGCGAGAAAGTCGGAGTATGTAAGGGTTGGAATTGATGTTAGTTATGGTCTTGGTGGGGTCATGGCTGTGTCGTTGTGTGTATGCAGCGTTGCGAGTGTGTCGTCCGATGCTGTTCTTTTTAGAAGGCATGGTTTGTCTTTTGGGTCAGTTTCTGCCTGTGTGGAAGGAAGGAATGGCATACAAATGGGTTGAGCAGTAGACACAAGGTTGTGTTATGTGCGTATTGTGTTGTGTGTAGGTATTACTTTTTTGGTGAGTTAGTGGGTGTGATGTGGCATTGTGGGTGGTAGTATGTTGTGGAATGCTTGTGTGGGTGGGGTGTTTTGGGTGTTTGTGTGTGTTTATAGAGTATCAGTGCAGTGTTGTGTTGAGTTGTGTTTGGAGTATAGGTGGAGTTTGTTTTTGTTTGTGGTGGTGGTAGGTGTGTGTGCGGGGTCCCGTAAGTTTGGAGGGATGGATTGTGATAGGAAGTTGTGTTGTGTGGGTAGGAATTGCTGGAGAATTGCTCCCTCATATAGTTTGGTTTTGACAGTTTAACCCTCAAACACCAACTGACTGAAATCAAATCACTCAGCATTCTATCCTAGCCTTGGCTGGCTGTGCCCAGCGTTACTATGGTTACTCTGCCTCCCTGCATTTTGTGTGGGCCGATGTTGGCCAATGGGTTTCGCTGGCTGCCGCAGAGGATGCTGGGAAATGTAGGTTTTTTTGTATCGTTTTGGGGGCCTTCTAGGTTTTTTGGGGGAAAGTTTCTTTGCTAAAAACCTTCCTTGCTTGAGGCCTATTTTTGTTGGCAAGTTTGGTGTCTCTGCCTTGGAAGGTTTCTCTGTCTCTGTCAGTCGTTCGATGACGGGACCTCCTTTATATAATAGATAGATAGATAGATAGATAGGGAGATAGATAGGGAGATAGATAGGGAGATAGATAGATAGGGAGATAGGGAGAGTGGGCGGGGGCACTGCCAAAATGTTGCCATTATAAGATTTTAGAAGGTTCCGAACAGCTGCGCATGCGCAGAACAAAACCCATTTGTGCGAATTTCATAGACTACCACTTGAGGAAACATAGTTACAGTTAAGCAACTTGTTCTTCACCTGCAATCAATGAGCACTCCACCAAAGTTGGAATTGGAGCAAACTTTGCCTATTGGAGGGTTTGAGGGGACTGACTCACCATAGTGGGCGCTGTAGCTTACACCTGGAGAGTACACTGAATCCCAGCAATAATGCATCTAGAGCAGGGGTAGGGAACCTATGGCTCGGGAGCCAGATGTGGCACTTTTCATGATTGCACCTGGCTCTCCAGAGCAGCCCGAGCCTCGGTTTCCCAGCATGCAGCGGGGAGGAGTGACGCAAATGCGCCACAACTGCCGCTTCCACGCCGCCATCGCTGCCTCTTCCTCATCCCTCACTGCTCTTGGGGCCCTGTGCCCTCTTTGCTGGGGATGGCGGAGCCCGACAGTGGTGCCTGGTCCTCGACTTCCTCTTCATCCTCTGCAACAGGCCTTGGGGGAGGCGGACCTGGCCTCGCTGCCCCCGGGGGATGCCCAGCTCATTGCCCTCATCGTCAGGCATCTTAAGAGCCGCTGCCTCTTCGACGGCTTCCAGAGGGACTGCCTCGCCAAGGTCCCTCAACACCAAGGTCTGCCTTGGCCCCGCGCCCTCCTCCCCTTCCTTCCTTTCTTCCTTCCTTCCTTCCTCTTCCTTCCTTTTCCCTGTCTTTTATCTCATTCTTTTTCTTCCCTCTCTCCCTATCTTCTTCCCTCCCTCCCTCTTCATTCCTTCCTTCCTCTTCCATTCTTTCCTTCTCACCTTCCTTTTCCCTCCCTCTCTCCCCTTCCTTCTTTCCTCCATTCTCCCTCTTCCTTCCTCTTCCTTCCTTCCTCCTTCCTTTCTCCCTTTCACCCTTTCCTTCTCCTTCTCTCCTTCCTTTTCCCTCCCTCTCTCCCCTTCCTTCTTTCCTCCATTCTCCCTCCTTCCTTCCTCTTCCTTCCTTTCTCCCTTTCACCCTTTCCTTCTCCTTCTCTCCTTCCTTTTCCCCTCCCTCTCTCCCCTTCCTTCTTTCCTCCATTCTCCCTCTTCCTTCCTCTTCCTTCCTTCCTTCCTTTCTCCCTTTCACCCTTTCCTTCTCCTTCTCTCCTTCCTTTTCCCTCCCTCTCTCCCCTTCCTTTTTTCCTCCATTCTCCCTCTTCCTTCCTCTTCCTTCCTTCCTTCCTTTCTCCCCTTTCACCCTTTCCTTCTCCTTCTCTCCTTCCTTTTCCCTCCCTCTCTCCCCTTCCTTCTTTCCTCCATTCTCCCTCTTCCTTCCTCTTCCTTCCTTCCTTCCTTTCTCCCTTTCACCCTTTCCTTCTCCTTCTCTCCTTCCTTTTCCCTCCCTCTCTCCCCTTCCTTCTTTCCTCCATTCTCCCTCTTCCTTCCTCTTCCTTCCTTCCTTCCTTTCTCCCTTTCACCCTTTCCTTCTCCTTCTCTCCTTCCTTTTCCCTCCCTCTCTCCCCTTCCTTCTTTCCTCCATTCTCCCCCTCTTCCTTCCTCTTCCTTCCTTCCTTCCTTCCTTTCTCCCTTTCACCCTTTCCTTCTCCTTCTCTCCTTCCTTTTCCCTCCCTCTCTCCCCTTCCTTCTTTCCTCCATTCTCTCACCCTACCTCTTCTATTCTTTTCCCCCCCAAGTCTTCCTTTCCTTCTCCTTCCTTTCTTTTCACTTCCCTCTCTTTGCCCTTCTTTTTCTTCTTTTCCCTTCATTATTTTACTTTTTCCTCACTCCCTTTCCTTTCTTTCCCCCACCCTTTCCTTTCCTCCCTTTCCATTTCCTTCTTTCTTTTCCCCTCCTTGTCTCTCTCTCTCTTTTCTTTTCTTTCTTTTCTATAGTTCAGGGCTGTCCAACTTCTACGGGCCCAAGGGCCGGAATTTCGGTCACTGAACACCTGGGGGCCTGAAGGGTCTGCCTCCGCCCCCGGCTCCACCCCCTCCCTGGCTCTGCCCCCTCCCCAGCTCCAATTTACTTACAATTGACCTTGAGTTGTAGAATTATAGTTCACCTCCATCCAGAGAACACTGTGGACTCAAATAATGATGGATCTGGACCAAACTTGGCATGAATACTCAATATACCCAAATGGGAACACTGGTGGATTTGGGGGAATGTTTCCTAATACCTTTGAGTTATTTGAGTCCACGCTCAAATTGGGACACACCAAAAAAAAAACCCAAACACCTCAATGCCGTCGCAGGGCTTGATGGGGCCTCCTTTCCCAGAGGCGGGTGGAGGAGGCCCAAAGAGCTCCCTCCCTCCCTGAAGGGAAAACAAGCCGCGGGGGCAGGCGCAAAGGAAGCCACGTTGCGCCCTGCACGCGGGGGAAGGCAGCACAACAAGGGGAGGGGCGCGGAGGAGGGGAAGGAAGCGTCACCAAGGAAACCGCTGCTGAGGGATCCCCCCCCCTCACCCAACGTCCCACTGTTTTTAGATTGATTGATTCGAGCCAGGCCCTTCCTTACCCATACTGCGGGAGCCCCGCCACAGGGCCGAAGCGCCAATGTCGCCGCCGTCCCCGAAGAGCCCCGCTGGAGCCGAGGCCAAGCTCAGGCCGGGCGCGGCGGCTCTCCCATCCGCGGGGCGGGAAGCGAAGGCCCTCCACAGGAAGAGGATGGAGCCAGGAGGGGCTTTCCCTGCCTCACTCCCCTCCTCCCTCTCTCTGAGGGAATGGGGGCTGGCCTGGAAGCAAGAGTCACAAGAACGCCAAACACAAAAGATGCTTTTCAAAATCCAATGATTCTATATTGTAAGTGTATTGATTTTCAGTCATAATATCAACACGGTAGCAGTGGAAACAAAATCAAGGTAATTGCAAACGTGCATCTCAAAAGTATAATCTTCACAAGGAGTCAAGGTCTCTGGGTTGTCCAAATCAAAAATGTATCAATAATATATAGTTCATATGGTGGTCAACCCAGATTGGTCGACGGTCTAGCCGTTTCCGCCCTCATGGCTTCGTCGGGACCTTCAGACCAATGCTCCAAAACTTACGTTTCCAATGTGATCCGGAATATGTCTATAAAATACCGAAATAATTGTGGATATATATTTGGTATGTATTTACAGCCTATACTTCTGTTAGTTCCCCTTGAATGTTGGAAATTATATTATTAGACATGAATGTTATGTATAGATATATGATGGATTGTTTTACTTTTATAGACATATTCCGGATCACATTGGAAACGTAAGTTGTGGAGCATTGGTCTGAAGGTCCCGACGAAGCCATGAGGGCGGAAACGGCTAGACCGTCGACCAATCTGGGTTGACCACCATATGAACTATATATTATTGATATATTATTGGAATTTTTTTGATTTGGACAACCCAGAGACCTTGACTCCTTGTGAAGATTATACTTTTGAGATGCACGTTTGCAATTACCTTGATTTTGTTTCCACTGCTACCGTGTTGATATTATGACTGAAAATCAATACACTTACAATATAGAATCATTGGATTTTGAAAAGCATCTTTTGTGTTTGGCGTTCTTGTGACTCTTACTTTTGGATTACTCCGAGAACTAACGCGCTTTACTTTGGCTGGCCTGGAAGCAGCCGCGAGGGAGGAGGAGGCGCGCGCCCAGGCCGGCTGCAAATCCCGCAGGACCCGGGATTTCGGCAGCTATCGCGAGACTACGCAGCCACAGATGGGATTTCGATCTCCCTCAATATCCCGTCTGTAGCTGGCGTCGTCTCGCGATGCTTGCCTAAACCCGGAAGTAGGTATTTTTTTATTTTTTTATTTTATTTTTTATTTGTATTTTATTAAAACAAGTTAGGGGGCCGGAGGGAAGGGGCTCGGGGGCCGTGTACGGGCCCAGGGCCGCCTGTTGGACAGCCCTGCTATAGTTCGCTCTCCTTTTCTTTCTTCCTCTCCCCCTCCCTCCTTTCTTTCCTCTTTCTTTCTTTCTTTCTTTCCCCCTTCCTTCCTTCTGTCTTCTCTTCCAAATATTTTGCTTTCATGGCTCTCTGAGTCAAAAAGGTTCTCGACCCCTGATCTAGAGCAAACTTCAAATGACCCAGGAAACGCCGGGTACCCAATCTAGTCCTTTTATAAAGTGAGATGTTTTCCTCAGTCCAACCTGAGATGTTCGTTTGCGGTGTCTTTAACAATGGCATCTCCCCCTTTTGTCTTCCAGTGAAAGGCTCCTATTTGAGGAGAAAATTTGGGAAGAGCAGAGAATGCAGGAGCTGCAGGGCAAACAGGCACCCGAGGAAGACAGCCCCTGAGCCCCGAGGGAGAAGGATCCCAGTCTCATTTATTTCAGCCTTATTTTTTATTATTGCTAAATCTATATAACCATTTAAGTAAGCTGGGAGGTGTGATTCCTCAATCAAATGCTCGGAGCCTGTCCAGAAATCCGCCCCTCAAAGCCTCCAGCAACTGAAATTTCCCCTCTTTGGCTCCTGTCATACCATCTTTGATTCCTTGACCCTTATATACAAAATATTTGAAATCTATTCAAATTGAATTTAATTAAAAAACGAACGTTCTGCAACCTGAACTAGCTTGATAATTTTTTTTGGTATATTATGAGTTGTGTACCCGGCGTTGCCTGAGTTATTTGAAAAAGTCGATTTTGGAATTGTACAAAATACATAAGGTTGAGGGTGAACTACAACTCACATCATGCCAGGTTAGCCCCGCGAAACTCCATCAGAAATTAAAAGTTTGTTATGTTGGGCAAGTTTGCTTTGGATTCATCATCGGCGGGGTTCAGTGTGCTCTCTGGCTGTAGGGTAAACTACAACTCCCACTATGATGAGTCAGTCCCCTCAAACCCCTCCAGTAGGTTGGTGCCAAGTTTGATCCAGGTCCATCATCGGTAGAAGCAGGCCCGGATTACCCATAAGGCCACCCTAGGCCATGGCTTAGGGCGGCAACCATGGGGGAGCAGCAGATCCAGACCCCCCAAAATTGAAAAAAATAAAAAAAATTAAAAATCCGATTTTCGGGTGCTTGCTTCTGCGCCTGCGCACTGAAGGAAGGAGGGGCAGGGCCAGCGCGATCAATGAGGCGGCAAGGGAAGCCACGTCAGACACCCTAGGGGCGGGACTTCTCCTCGGCTCCTTCTCCCTCGCGCTGGCTCCGCCCCTCCTTCCTTCACTGAAGGAAGGAGCGCCGCTCGCGCAGCGACGGAAGAGGAGCCGGGGAAGTCCCGCCCCTAGGGCGTCTGACGTGGCTTCCCTCCGCCAGCTCCGCCCCCTCAAGTGGCTCCACCCCCCGGGGCGGCATTTACAGAGTGTGGCCTAGGGCGCCACAAAACGTTAATCCGGGCCTGGGTAGAAGTCACAATTTCTCTGGTTGTGGATGAACTACAATTCCCCAAAAGTGCCCGTGCGAGTGAGGAGGCGGCGGGGGAAGCCACGTCAGACGCCCTGGGGGAGGCGGGACTTACCCCTGGCTGCTTCTCCCTCGCGCCGGGTCCGCCCCTCCTTCCTGCACTGACGGAAGGAGGGGCGCCCACATGAGGGAGAAGGAGCCGGGGGGAAGTCCCGCCTCCCCTAGGGTGTCTGATGTGGCTTCCCCCGCTGCCTCCTTGCGAGCGCGGGTTGGTGGGCGCTGCTGGGCGCCGCTCCTTCCTTCAGTGTCTTCCTTCGCGCCTGCCCGCACGAGGGAGAAGGAGCCGGGGGGAAGCCACGGCAGACGCCCTAGGGGCGGGACTTCCCCCGGCTCCTTCTCCCTTGCACTGGCCCCGCCCCCCTCAAGCCGCCCCCCCCGGGGGGCGGCATTTACAGAGTGTGGCCTAGGGCGCCACAAAACGTTAATCCGGGCCTGGGTAGAAGTCACAATTTCTCTGGTTGTGGATGAACTACAATTCCCCAAAAGGAAGGCCAGTTCCCCCCAAGTCCCTCCAGTCATCAAATTTCAGCATATGATGTTTGTGTGTCCAGATCCCATCTGTTGGGCCTGTGGCTTCAGGGGTTGTGGGCTGTGGTGATTTTCAGTGCAGGGCCAAGGTGATGAAACTCTGGAAAAGCAGTTAAGGGAATTTAGTTTTTCTGAGAGTCCTGTGGGCGGGAATTGAAATTCCCAGGGAAAAGGGAGGGAAATGTCAGAATGTTGAGATCTTGTTATTCGCCCTGTAAAGGTTGAAATTAAGTTCCTGGTCAACTTTCGATTCTACTGCAAGCAGTTCCATGAACTCCTGGTTTCATGATTTTTTGGTCATTCATGACAGAACTTTGAGCTTGCCTTTTTTTGGGACTATCCTAGTTTTAAGTTCTGTTGCTTCTTAGTGGATTAGCCTGAGGCTTTGGGAACAATTCCTGGGATTTTCTTGAATGCTTTTTGCCTTGGCTATTTTCATGTTTACTGTTATTTTTTTGGACATTGTTTACTTCAATAAATAGACTGTTATTTCCAGCCGTGGTTGTGTGAAATATTTAAAGGGCCCTGGTTCACGGGCCCTGTGCGACACCATCATTATTTGGGTTCATAGCGTGCTCTGGAGGTATGTGAACTACAACTCCTATAAATCTCTCCAAAGCTCTCCATTATGTTTTGTTGGTCATGGGGGTTCTGTGTGCCCAGTTAGTTCCAGGCACAAGTACTACACAAAGGCAATATTGAATATATTATATATTATACATAATAAAGCTGAAAGTTTGTATATATGTATGTTTGTATGTGGCAGCGTTCTGATTGGCTCCCGGCCTCAACATTCTGACAACATGATTGGTTGCCAGTGAGGGAGTATTTGCATAACGCCTCTAATTGGCCAGCCAACATGAACATTCCGACACTCTAAACTGCCAGAGAGGGAAAAAGCAAAGGCCTGAGGCAGTCGCCAACACGAACATTACGACACTTTAAACCAGTGTTTCCCAACCTTTTTTGAGCCGCGGCACACTTTTAACATTAAAAAAATCCGGGGGCACACCACCAACCAAAATGACACAAAATGACACTCTAACACAGTAAAGAACGGCTGGGGTGGTGACCTGCTGGGAGTGCCGGCCGGGAGAGCGAGGAGCCAGGCCACGCCATGCCCCGCCCCTCCCCCCGGCTTCAGTTCTCCCACAGCTTCGCCAGCTTTGAGAGGGCAGTGCCAAGCCAGCATTGTGCTGTCTCTGCCATCGCTGGCTTGGCACTGCCCCCTCAAGGATGGCAAAGCTGTGGGAGTGCTGAAGCCGGGGGGAAGGGGAGGAGCCAGGCTGCATCATGCCTCCCCTCCCCCCCGGCTTCAGCTCTCCCACAGAGGAGGAGCATGAGCGCTGGACGGGCTTCAGTGGGCGGGGCTCCTCTGCGCGGCTTCAACAAGCAAGGGGCGAGAGTCATGGCGAAAGTCATGGGGGATTGGAGGCTGGTTGGGGAAACGGCCGAAGGAGGCGGCACCCCAGTCCCTTCTTTTTCTTCGCCGCCACCTGGCCCTTCCTTCTCCTCCCCCAAGCAGCAGGAGTTTGGCAGGAGGAGGGGGGAAGGAAGGGGGGCAGAGAGCTTTTCTCGCAGCACACCTGATGATCGCTCACGGCACACTAGTGTGCCATGGCACACTGGTTGAGAAACACTGCTCTAAACTGCCAATGGCCCATTTTACAGCCTGGAGCACTTTAGGTCAGGATGGGCCAGGAATGATGGGATTTGCAGTACCTTCACCCAATTCACTTCCCACAGAACATTGAAACCCCTACAAATCACAGCCAGGCCCAGAATTGACAGTAAGGTTTCATTAACTTGATTTTCCTGACTAGGCCTCACTTAATGGGGTGCTGTTTAAGGTCTGAATTGACAGTAAGGCTTCATTAACTTGATTTCCCCAACTAGGCCTCAGCTCATGGGACATTGTGTATGGCCTGAATTGACAGTAACCTACCTTGGCACACAGAGCCCCTATGACCCACGCTACATTCTACTGCTGTTTGGAGGAGGGTGGACCATGGATGATGGGATTTCATGTACCTCCATGGATTATTGGATTTGTAGTACTTTCAAAACCTTCATTCCCCACAGACCACTGTGGCCCAGAACCAAGACCGATAAATACCAAACTTGGCACACAGAGCCCCCATGACCCACACTCCATCCGACTGCAGTTTAGAGGAGGGCGCACCATGGATGATGGGATTTCAAGTGCCTCCACTCACTTCCGAAGCCCGCTGTGACCCTCATCCAGTGACTGATCAGGACCAAACTTGGAACACAAAACCCCCATGACCCACTTTACATCCTGCTGCATTTTGGAGGCGGGTGGACCATGGATGATGGGACTTGAAGTACCTTTACAAATTTCCTGAGTCAGCTGCAACCCTCATCCAATGACTGATCCAGACCAAACTTGGCACACAGAGCCCTCATGACCCACTCTACATCCTGGTGCAGTTTGAAGGAGGATAGACCATGGATGATGGGACTTGAAGTACCTTCACTCTCTTCCTGAGACCACTGCTATCCTCATCCAATCTCTGAGCAAGACCAAACGTGGCACACAGGACCCTCATGACGCACTCTACATCCTGGTGCTGTTTGGGGGGGGGGGGACCAGGCCGATGGAAGTCGCAATACCTTCACTAACTTTCTGAGACCACTGCGAGCCACGTAAACATCTGATAAGGGCCAACCTTGGCACATAATGCCTTTCTCAAATAACCCGGGCAGGACCGGGTCCCCAAGCTAGTATGTGTATGTATGTATATATCATCAACACAAGGGAAACAGAGCACTCAGGAAGGACCAAAAGCGCGTACTGTACCGATGTACACGGATTCACATGGCAACATGGATATAAGGCGCAATGTCCAAACGATGAATAATTCGGATTAAATTCCAATAAGTCCCAAGTGAAGAGAGTCCGCACATAGTCCAAAGTGCCGAGATAATAAGCCAATATTCGATAAGAGTCCCTTGGCAATATAGTGTCCACAAGCGATAGGACAGAAATAGGAGATCTATACTCCGATGTTTGGAAGGTCAGGCTGAGGCAGACGGGATGGCGATACCAAAAGTAATCGGGCCGCTTATATTCCGTTTCGCTCCCAGACGGAGCTTTATCAAGGCCTCCATATTTATTTATTTATTTATTATTGAGGCTTCTATGCCGCCGACTCCCGGGGGCTCGCGGCGGCTCACAAGAGCCAAAGGCATAAAACAAGTTAAAACATAAAACAGTTGGACAATTAAAACAATCGCAGCACAGGGAATAAGACAAACGGAGCAGCAACAAGTGCCACAGCACAGTACCCAGAGCACGCGGGCCTACTCTCCAAAGGCCTGCCTGTACAGATGGGTTTTGCAGGCCCGCCTAAATGGGAGTAAGTCCCCCAGGGCCCTGGTTTCGGCCGGGAGGGCGTTCCACAGCGTAGGGGCTATGACGGAGAACGCCCTCCGGCGGGTGGATGTCAGGTGTGCCGACTTTGCTGATGGTATTTCCAGGAGGTTGGCATCCTCTGACCGTAGTGATCTCGCTGGGCAATAGGAGTGAGGCGGTCCCTCAGATACGCTGGCCCCAGGCCGTACAAGGCCTTGAAGGTAAGAACCAACACTTTGAAGGAGATCCGGTGCTCAATAGGTAGCCAGTGCAGATCCTGCAAGACGGGTGTTATACGGCAGCCTGCTGGCATGCCAGACAGGAGCCAGGCGGCAGTGTTCTGCACCAGCTTGAGCTTCCGGATCGACGACAGAGGAAGGCCGACGTCAGCTGTGCAAGCGGCTGCATGTAGATGTTAAATAACAGAGGAGAGAATGGCCCCCTGGGGAACCCCGCAGACTAATGGGGAGCCCCCGGAGACCACCTCACCCCTCCTCACACGCTGAGACCGCTGGCGGAGGAAGGAGGTCAGCCATTTAAGGGCAGTCCCGCTCACTCCAGCCATGTATTCCTTTTGTCCTCATCGGCATGGGAATAATCAGGAGCATAGCCTCGCTATCAAAGCAAGGTAACCATAAAGGTGTTAGTTCCAGGTCCATTATTGGTGGAGTTCAGAATGCTCTTAGATTGCAGGTGAACTATACATCCAAGTACCTATATTCCTATAAACCATGTTGAATTCTCCCCAAACCTCTCTAGTATATTCCGTTGCTGACCAATGCCTCTGTTTTCTGTGTGCCATAGAAAAGAATAGGAAAGGTTTAAGCAAGAGACAGTGGGTGGGGGTCATGCAAATTCCACACCAATGGAGAGAGTGAGAAACACTGGGATGTCTGTGGTGGAGGAAACACATAACATCTAGGATGAAATGGTTCCCATATGAAAGCCTTCTCGTGGATGGTGGTCAGTATGGTGTTTGTGGAAGACGCTGGCAGGGCTCTTAGATATGTTCATGGTGGGCCATTGGTGTCTCCTGAGCACTGGGAGCTATAGCTGTTTGTGGAAGTGGGAGCCTGTCTGTGGGAGTGGACACCCCAGCCACATATAAGTGAGTGGAGGTACTTCAAGTCCCATCATCCATGGTCTGTAGGCCCGGATTAATATCTTTTTGTGCCCTAGGCCCCCTTTAAACCAACCTCTACCGCACCCCCCACAGACACACACATCACTCAGACCCACACTAAAAATAAATCATATCATACAACTTACCTCAAATTCACTCAGGTAGCCCAATACATTTCAGTTGATCAGTAATATCCAAATAAATCAACAACGACCCGCGCCAATCAGCGCAGGTGTATCCGTGGGGCGCCTGGGGCGGACCCACCTGTAGCAGCGCCATGCTCGGGCCCATTTTTTAAAATGCCATCCCAATGCGGTGGCAGGGAGTTCCACAGTCACGCTTCCTGCCCGAAGCGGGACTCGAACTCAGGACGCTAAGACAGAAGCACCGCCCCCGAAGAGGAGTCAAGGGAAGCGGGAGCCAATCACAGAAGCGCTTTCCCAAGGGCAGGAACTCAAATGGGAGAGTGGGAGGGCCAATGAGGGGACGGGATGGCGCCGAGGGGGCGGGGCCACCTGAGGCAAGTGACGTGGGCTCCCTGAGGGAGCAACTCCATCTCCGGCGGAGCCTTCCTGGTCCCCGTCGCACGGCGCCCCAGGGCTTATCTGCTCGAAGTGCGGCCTGCCCAGCTGGAAGGGCGGACTCTCCTCGACGCCTTCCGCCATCCCCGTAGGTCCGCTCTCTCTCCGCCGCCGGGCCACGCCCCCTGGCTCCACCCTCGGCGCCTCCCATTGGCCTGGCCCCACCGCAGCCCCCGTGGGGCATGCCGGGAGGCGTAGTCTTTCTCCTGTGGGGAGGGAGGAGGAAGCGGAGAGAGGTGCACGACGGGAAGTGTAGTCTTCAGGACAGGGCCCGCTCTCATAGACATCTATGGGCGAGGCCGAGGGAGGGTGGGTGGGAAAACGCGTTGCATTTTTATTTGTTTCAACATACATTTTTTTGGTCCGTGATCTGCGCCCCCCCCCCCCGGCTTGCGCCCCTAGGCCATGGCCTAGGTTGGCCTTATGGGTAATCCGGGCCTGGGTCTGCCCTCCTCCTAACTGGAGTAGGATGTAGGGCAGGGGTGCCCACACTTTTTCATCATGCGAGCTACTATATGAAGAATCAAGTTGAAAAGATCACCTGTTGTGCATGTGAGCGCACGCGCATGCTCCTACTGCAGCCTTCCGTCCGCACGGGGCTTCTTTCTTGCCTGCCCACGAACTTGCCGCTGCGCGCACCCAGGAAGGGGATCCTCCTTGCCTGCGCGCTCTCTCTCTTAATGTCTTCGTTGCCTTCCTCCTTCCAGCTGCGTGCTTTTGCGAAGCAGGAAGTCTCCATCCCGTCCTGCTTCTTGCGTGCACAGCAGGCCCCTCCCACGCACGGAGCAGGAGGGTATTTATAGGCGCACCCGCCAGCGCTCCGGCCAGATATGGCTTCGGCGGCGGCTCGGAAGGCGCAGGGCTGGGAAGAGGGGCCACCTGGCTGCTGCCTGGGCCGGGAAACTCAACCGAGAGAGGGACCCACGTGAGGCTGGAGCCTCCCCACGGCAGCCCCCCCCCTCCCTCGGGGCTTCCTTACCTGGGCAGGAGAAGGAAGAGTGTAATAGGTGCTTACCCAAAGTGACAGATGCAGGGGGGGCGCCCTTCCTTCTTTCCTTTCGAGGGTGTCACTCAGAAAGGACGACCAAGTGGACGGCTGGCAGGAAGGAGGGCCCCTCCCACTAGTGGCAGACCATGTCCACAGGAGAGAGAGAGGGGGGTGGCTCTTCCTAGCCGGCTCTGAAGAGCCACCCTCTCTCTCTCTCTCTCTCCCGTGGGCCCTCGCCGCCTTTCTCCTTCGAGGGCGAGGGAGGGCGAGGCGGAGAAAGGCGGCGAGGGCACAAGCAGCAGCAGCAAGTGGAGTCTCCATCCCCGCAGCCCCCTCCTCCTCGGGTTCAGCCCCAGGAACACGGCGGAGCCCTCCCTCCTCGCCCCCAACCAAGGAAAGGAAGCAGCCCCACACAGCTCGCTCGCCCAGGTCTCGGCTTGGAATGGGAGTCCCGAGGGCAGCAGCAGGGTTTGCGGCGGGCTTGCTTGGCTTTGCCCCACTTTGCCCGGCCTCCTTCGCCTCTTTCTCTCTCTCTCTCTCCCTCTCTCCTTCCACCGCCCGCCTGCCTGCCAAAAGGATCCGAAAAAGTTCTCCGGATTTCTTTCTCCTCTCCTTGGCTCTCTCTCACACACACACACACATTCCCTCCATCCCTCCCACAGCCTCGCATCCTATCCGTGCAGGTGCCTTCGCCTTGCCCCCCAGCAGCAACCAATGGGCGGTCATGTCACCACACCGTGCGTGGCAAGACAAGCGCCAGGGCCCACCCACTAAAGCAGTGTTTCTCAACCTGGGGGTCGGGACCCCCAGGGGGGTCGCGAGACGGTTTCAGAGGGGTCGCCAAAGACCATCAGAAAACATATATTTCTGATGGTCTTAGGAAGCCCTTTGGCAGAGAAGGCTGAAGATCTCTCCGCCTCTCTTTCTTTTTGGAAACAGACTGCGAATGTTCCCATCTAAAGGTCTCCTCTGCTGTGATTGGCAGGCCTCCCTGCCAAGGGGGGGCTGTTTCTGAGACTCAAGTGGGAGGGGAGAGCAGGCATGCTCGGCGCATAGCAGCATGATGCACATGTGTGGGTAAGGAGAGTGTTTGATGTGGGATGGAGGCTCATGCCAGCTAGTCCCTTCAAGGCATGAGGGTTCTGTGTGGGAAGTTTGGCTTAATTCTATCATTGGTGGGGTGCAAGGGGCTCTTTGATTGTAGGTAAACTATAAATCCCAGTAACTACAACTCCCAAATGTCAAGATCTATTTTCCCCAAACTCCACCAGTGTTCACATTTGGATATATTGAGGGTTCATGTCAAGTGTGGTCCAGATCCATCATTGTTGAGTCTATAGTGCTCTCTGGATGTAGGTGAACTACAACTCCCAAACTCAAGGTCAATGCCCACCAAAACCTTCCAGTATTTGCTGTTGGTCATGGGAGTTTTGTGTACCAAGTTTGGTTCAATTCAATTGTTGGTGAGTTCAGAATGCTCTTTGATTGTAGGTGAACTATACATCCCAGTAACTACAATTTCAATTGACAAAATCAACCCCCACCCAAAAAAATACAGTTATGAAGTAGCAATGAAAATAATGTTATGGTTAGGGGTCTCCACAACATGAGGAACTGTATTAAGGGGTCGCAGCACTAGGAAGGTTGAGAAACACTGCACTAAAGCCTCATTTTGGCAAAAGAAGTCCCGCAAAGGCAGGAGCGCACGTGCGCGCGCATGGCAGGAGCGCGCCATCCGGCTGGTGAGGCCCAAAAATACCGGGAAGAGGGCCGAAGATCACCTAGGTGCTCCCGATCACCATAATGAGCACCCCTGATGTAGGGGGTCGTGGGGGCTCTGTGTTTCAAGTTTGGTCTTTATCGGTCTTTGTTGTCAAACTTGGTATCCCTCACAAAGAAGCTACTCCGCTTATCTCACCCTGAGTTTTTAACATTTTATGTTCGTACATGTGGCCCGCCTTGTCATTTATGATTTTAGTTATCTGTTTGTATATATTTTTTATTTATATGTATGCATTTATATTGTGTTTATTGTTGATGTTTTGATTTTTGTATTATTGTAATTTGTTGTTTGGGCTTGGCCTCGTGTGAGCTGCCCTGAGTCCCCAGTGGGGAGATGGTGGCGGGGTATAAACTCGACAGGGGGAGTGTGTCCCTGTTGGTTCTGCTGGACCTCTCAGCGGCTTTCGATACCATTGACCACGGTATCCTTCTGGGTCGCTTTGCAGACATGGGGCTTGGCGGTACTGCTCTGCAGTGGCTCCAATCCTTCCTGGAAGGTCGTACCCAAAGGTGTCATTGGGTGACACCTGTTCGGCTCCACAGCCGTTGTCCTGTGGAGTCCCTCAGGGTTCAGTTCTGTCCCCGATGTTATTCAACATCTACATGAAACCGCTGGGAGAGATCATTCGGAGTTTCGGAGTAAGGTGTTATCTGTATGCAGATGACGTCCAGATCTGTCACTCCTTCCCACCTGTCACCAAGGAGGCTGTCCAGACCTTGAACCGGTGCCTGGCCGCTGTGTCGGACTGGATGAGGGCTAGCAAATTGAAACTAAATCCAGACAAGACGTACCTTGGGAAGTCTGATCTGGCTACGGTCGTCCACGCTCTGGTCACATCCCGAATAGATTACTGCAACGCGCTCTACATGGGGCTGCCTTTGAAGACAGTTCGGAAATTACAATTAGTACCTTGGGAAGTCTGATCTGGCTACGGTCGTCCACGCTCTGGTCACATCCCGAATAGATTACTGCAACGCACTCTACGTGGGGCTGCCTTTGAAGACAGTTCGGAAATTACAATTAGTACCTTGGGAAGTCTAATCTGGCTACGGTCGTCCACGCTCTGGTCACATCCCGAATAGATTACTGCAACGTGCTCTACATGGGGCTGCCTTTGAAGACAGTTCGGAAATTACAATTAGTACCTTGGGAAGTCTGATCTGGCTACGGTCGTCCACGCTCTGGTCACATCCCGAATAGATTACTGCAACGCGCTCTACGTGGGGCTGCCTTTGAAGACAGTTCGGAAATTACAATTAGTACCTTGGGAAGTCTGATCTGGCTACGGTCGTCCACGCTCTGGTCACATCCCGAATAGATTACTGCAACGCGCTCTACATGGGGCTGCCTTTGAAGACAGTTCGGAAATTACAATTAGTACCTTGGGAAGTCTGATCTGGCTACGGTGGTCCACCTCTGGTCACATCCCAAATAGATTACTGCAACGCACTCTATGTGGGGCTGCCTTTGAAGACAGTTCGGAAATTACAATTAGTACCTTGGGAAGTCTGATCTGGCTACGGTCGTCCACGCTCTGGTCACGTCCCGAATAGATTACTGCAACGCGCTCTACATGGGGCTGCCTTTGAAGACAGTTCAGAAATTACAATTAGTACCTTGGGAAGTCTGATCTGGCTACGGTCGTCCACGCTCTGGTCACGTCCCGAATATAGATTACTGCAACGCACTCTACTGGCTACGGGGCTGCCTTTGAAGACAGTTCGGAAATTACAATTAGTACCTTGGGAAGTCTGATCTGGCTACGGTCGTCCACGCTCTGGTCACATCCCGAATAGATTACTGCAACGCACTCTACATGGGGCTGCCTTTGAAGACAGTTCGGAAATTACAATTAGTACCTTGGGAAGTCTGATCTGGCTACGGTCGTCCACGCTCTGGTCACATCCCGAATAGATTACTGCAACGCTCTACATGGGGCTGCTTTTGAAGACAGTTCAGAAATTACAATTAGTACCTTGGGAAGTCTGATCTGGCTACGGTCGTCCACGCTCTGGTCACATCCCGGATAGATTACTGCAACGCGCTCTACGTGGGGCTGCCTTTGAAGACAGTTCGGAAATTACAATTAGTACCTTGGGAAGTCTGATCTGGCTACAGTCATCCACGCTCTGGTCACATCCCGAATAGATTACTGCAACGCACTCTACGTGGGGCTGCCTTTGAAGACAGTTCGGAAATTACAATTAGTACCTTGGGAAGTCTGATCTGGCTACGGTCGTCCACGCTCTGGTCACATCCCGAATAGATTACTGCAACGCACTCTATGTGGGGCTGCCTTTGAAGACAGTTCGGAAATTACAATTAGTACCTTGGGAAGTCTGATCTGGCTACGGTGGTCCACGCTCTGGTCACATCCCAAATAGATTACTGCAACGCGCTCTACATGGGGCTGCCTTTGAAGACAGTTCGGAAATTACAATTAGTACCTTGGGAAGTCTGATCTGGCTACGGTCGTCCACGCTCTGGTCACGTCCCGAATAGATTACTGCAACGCGCTCTACATGGGGCTGCCTTTGAAGACAGTTCGGAAATTACAATTAGTACCTTGGGAAGTCTGATCTGGCTACGGTCGTCCACGCTCTGGTCACGTCCCGAATAGATTACTGCAACGCGCTCTACATGGGGCTGCCTTTGAAGACAGTTCGGAAATTACAATTAGTACCTTGGGAAGTCTGATCTGGCTACGGTGGTCCACGCTCTGGTCACATCCCGAATAGATTACTGCAACGCACTCTACGTGGGGCTGCCTTTGAAGACAGTTCGGAAATTACAATTAGTACCTTGGGAAGTCTGATCTGGCTACGGTCGTCCACGCTCTGGTCACATCCCGAATAGATTACTGCAACGCACTCTACGTGGGGCTGCCTTTGAAGACAGTTCGGAAATTACAATTAGTACCTTGGGAAGTCTGATCTGGCTACGGTCGTCCACGCTCTGGTCACATCCCGAATAGATTACTGCAACGCACTCTACGTGGGGCTGCCTTTGAAGACAGTTCGGAAATTACAATTAGTCCAATTCGGGCTCAATTCAAAGTGCTGGTTTTGACCTTTAAAGCTCTATACGGTTCTGGCCCAGCTTACTTGTCCGAACGCATCAGCCGCTATGTCCCACCTCGTAATCTAAGATCATCCGGGAGGCCCTGCTCTCGCTCCCGCCTCGTCTCAGATGAGGCTGGTGGGGACGAGGGACAGGGCCTTCTCGTGGTGGCTCCCGCCTGTGGAATGCGCTCCTATTGATGTACGATCCACCACATCCCTCCTGGCCTTCAGGAAAAAAGTAAAATCCTGGCTGTGGGACCAGGCATTCGTACACCAGCACAAGGCAGCATTTTAGGTTGGTTTTTAATGAAAGTGGGTGATTATGGCCAATGTTTTTATGGACTGAACATTGTTTTAATCCAGAGTGAATGTGTATGGTGCTAATGTAGTTGTATTTTAATGTATTTTTAATGTATTTTAATTGTTGAAGTGTTTTGGGGTTTTATATTGTTATTATGTGGGCATCGAATTGTGCCGTACTGTAAGCCGCACTGAGCCCCCCCTTGGGGGTTGAGAAGAGCGGGGTAAAATCCCGAAATAAATAAATAAATAAAGATTATTATTATTATTAATTCATCCAGTGGTTTTTGAGTTATGTTAATCCCACAAACAATCATTACATTTTTAAAAAAATATTTTTTATTGATTTTTTTGATTACAGATATGAGGGAAACAATGGGGGGTTATACCTGAGTCAGCATTCATGCCAAGTGCAAGTAGGCCCTATATCCCAGGTTCTGATCCCAGGTTTTCTGTTTATCCCAGATTATCTGACAATGCGGACTCATATAATCCAGTTTAAACCTGCAATTCTGAGATATAGGGCCTGCCTGGAAGGGCCCAAGGGCACTCCAATGAATGGCAAGGTAAGAGGGAGAAAAGCAAGTAATCTGTGGTGGAGTGGCTTTCTGGAATGGGAAGACACAATTCTAGTGTGGTGCTACTTTGATAATGTGCAGTGTGTTTGGTTTTGTGCATGGACAGCCTTCATGCCAAAGCATTGGAGCAAGAGCTGGGCATCCTAGACCAACCATCCTCCCTAGAGTGCAGTCCCTGGCTCTGGCCACAAGATGGCACTGCTGTCTTATGTTTTGATTTGTTCTGGAGGCATTGTAAACCTTTTGGAAGGGACTGGAAATCTTTGCTCCTCAAAGTAAGCTTCCTGGTGGCATTTCATGAGCAGCTAGTAGTGTAGAACAGTGTTTTTCAACCTTTTTTGAGCCCCGGCAAATTTTTTACATTTACAAATCCTGGGGCACACCACCAACCAAAATGACACAAAATGACACTCTAACACAGTCATACATATCGTTAATATATGTTTTTAAATGTATTTATACACTCAGTGTGAAACCTGGGCCTGTTTCGATGAACACACCATAGATATCCTGGCAGGAATGGCAGAAAGACACAAACTTCCCTCACAAAACTCCCATAACCAAGAGAAAATACTATAAGAGTTTGGTGGGCATTGACCTTGGGTTTTGGAGTTGTAGTTCACCTATATCCAGAGAGCACTGTGGACTCAAACAATGTTGGCATGAATACTCAATATGCCCAAATGTGAACACAGATGAAGTTTGGGGAAATTAGAGCTTGACTTTTGGGGGTTACAGTTTCTGGGATTGATAGTTAACACACAATCAAAGAGCATCCTGAACTCTGGCAACAATGGAATTGAACCAAACTTGGCATATTGAACTCTCATTACCAACAGAAAGTACTGAAAGGGTTTGCTTGGGAATTGATCTTGACTTTGGAAGTTGTAGTTCACCTACACCCAGAGAGCACTGTGGACTCAAACAATGTTATGTTGTGTTGTTGTTTGTTTTCTATCCAGAATCACAATGTTGGAAGGAGGCTCACCACTTTAAGGTCCCTAAAACAGGCATGGGAAAACTTGGGCCCTCTGGGTGCTTTGGACTTCAACTCCCACCATTCCTAACAGCCTGAGGCCCTTTCCTGCTTAAGTGGCTGAGGGGGAAAAGGAAAAGGGCCTGAGGCTGCTAGGAATGGTGGGAGTTGGAGTCCAAAACACTTGGAAGGTCTAGGTTTGCCCATGCCAGCTTTCGACAGAGACCTCTTCCTCCCCCTTCGTGCCCCTTCTTCCCCCTCCTGCCCAACACTTACTTTTTCTTCTCCACTGCCGCTTCTGCCGCCATTTTGATCCAAGGGGGCAGCGTGAGCGTGTTCAGGAGGGGAGGGGGGAGGGAGGGAGGCGTGACCCGTGCTGGCGCTACTGCGCAGACTCTACCCGGAGCAAAGCGAGGCAAAGCGAGCAGAGCGAGGCTGGGAAGAAGGGAGCCCGAGTGGAGAAGAAAAAGTGTTCGGCAGGAGGGGGAAGAAAGGGTCTTGGAGGTTCTCGTTTCCCACGGCACACCTGAGGATCGCTCACAGCACACTAGTGTGCCGTGGCACACTGGTTGGGAAACACTGGTATAGAGTCTATACGTTTCATAGATCTGTGTGGCCTCTTTCGCTGCCTCTCTCCTCCCTCCGCAAAAGCAGAGTACAACGGCGTTTTTGCGTTAGCTTGGATTTCTCACGAGAACAGCCAAAGCCGGAAGCTCCACGTGGGTGAATTGGGCCGTGAGCGAACCTGGGAGCATCGGGGAGGCTGAAGCATTCACAGGTTTCCAAGAAACAAATTGAGCCTCTCCGCTTGGAAATGTTTATTATTTATTTTACTATTTTACTGGATTTTTTGAGAGCCCCCAGGAACTGTTTATAACAGCTTCATGACATCCATTGTTAACTGGAAACAAGTTTCACTCAGGGTGAAATTTCACAAAGGTCTGGAGAACAAGCCCTATGAGGAGCGGCTTGAAGAGCAGCCTGAAGAAGAGAAGGCTGAGAGAAGACAGGATAGCCATGTATGTGAGACGAAGTCATATCTATGTTGCGTTCGTCGAAACAGGCCCCGGTTTCACACTGAGTGTATAAATACATTTAAAAACATATTAACTATATGTATTACTGTGTTAGAGTGTCATTTTGTGTTCATCGAAACAGGCCCAGGTTTCACACTGAGTGTATAAATACATTTAAAAACATATTAACTATATGTATTACTGTGTCAGAGTGTCGTTTTGTGTCATTTTGGTTGGTGGTGTGCCCCAGGATTTTGTACATGTAAAAAATGTGCCGTGGCTCAAAAAAAAAAGGTTGAAAAACACTGTTTTAGTGCATGAAATAAGATTATTCTTCCAATTGGACAGTAGGGGGCACTCGAGGTGTTCCTCAGTTTCCAGGGATATGCAAGAGAAATAGCAATGCCAACAGCAAAGCCTACAGCCCCAGGGAGAGGCGGGTAATATATTCATTATCATCATTATTATTATTATTAGCGCCCCCCCCCCCTTAAAAATCCCCTCCAAAAACATTCTGAGCTTTATCAGGCTGCCCTATACTTGATCCGCATGTTCTCCCGCAGAAAGGACATCGGTTTCCAGGTGGAAGGTGGTCCCTGTCAGGGTTGGTTTGACGCGCCTTCCTCTTGCCACATTTCCCCCTTTCACCTTCCATTTGTGCCTCTGAATTCCGCAACACTGCTGGTCACAGCTGACCTCCATTTAGAGCGCTCAAGGGCATGGGCTTCCTAGTTCTTGGTGTCTATGACACAGTTTACGAGGTTGGCTTTAAACCCATCTTTAATTCTCTTTTCCTGCCCACCAAGTTTCCGTTTTCTGTTCTTGAGTTCAGAGTACAGCAAATACTTTGGGAGACGGTGATCAGGGATGTGGACAATGGGCCAGTCCAGCGGAGTTGATGGCGGATAACCTCCCCTGCAGGCCCGGATTACCCATAAGGCCACCCTAGGCCTAGGGGCGCAAGCCAAGGGGCGCACAGTTCCCACGGACCAAAAAAAAGTTGAAACAAAACTGCAAAACTCTCTCTCTCTCGGGGGAGGGCGGGGGGGAGAGCGCTGCGAGGGGGGGGAGGAGGGAATGGCGCCCCCCTTGCCATCACCCCCGCCCCCTTGTCAAGGAAGTAGGGCGCGAGAACGAGGAGGGAAGCCCCCGGGGCCGCTGCCAGAAATGTGCGGCACCCAGGAACATAGCGGATGAGACAGAGGCGCTCGCACCCTCCTGCTGCACATGCCCGGCAGCGGCCCCGGGGTCAGGGCTTCCCTCCGCCTCCTCCTCCTTGTACCCTCCTTTCCTTGACTCAAGGAAGGAGGGCGTGCGGCGCCGCGACGAGGAAAGGCCCAGGGCTGCTGCCAGGCATGCGCAGCACCCAGGAACATGGCAGAGGAGACAGAGGCGTTCACGCCCTCCTGCTGCGCATGCCCGGCAGCAGCCCCGGGGGCGGGGCTTCCCTCCTCCTCGCACCCTCCTTTCCTTGACTCAAGGAAGGAGGGTACACAGCGCCGGGCATGCGCAGCAGGAGGGCGCGAACGCCTGTCCCGTCCCCTATGCCAGTGTTTCTCAGGGCAAAGCCAGTGGTGACATAGCTAGCACAAGGCTGGCTTGGCCCTGCCCTCCTCAAGGCTGGAGCAGCTGCTGGTAGAGCTGAAGCCAGAGGAGGGGTGGGGCTTGAGAGATGTGAGAGATGCCTGGCACCGCCCATCTCTGACTTCAGCTCTACCAGCAGCTGCTCCAGCCTTGAGGAGGGCACGGCCAAAGCCAGCCTTGTGCATAGCTATGCCACTGGCTGGCTTGGCCCTGCCCTCCTCAAGGCTGGAGCAGCTGCTGGTAGAGCTGAAGCTGGGGAGGGGCGGGCTTGGAGCAGCCTGGCATCACCCCTCCTCTGACTTCAGCTCTACCAGCAGCTGCTCCAGCCTTGAGGAGGGCAGGGCCAAGCCAGCCTTGGCATAGCTATGTCACCACTGGCTTGGCCCTGCCCTCCTCAAGGCTGGAGCAGCTGCTGGTAGAGCTGAAGCCGGGGGAGGGGCGGGGCTTGAGAGATGTGAGAGATGCCTGGCACCGCCCATCTCTGACTTCAGCTCTACCAGCAGCTGCTCCAGCGTTGAGGAGGGCACGGCCAAGCTAGCCTTGTGCTAGCTATGCCACCACTGGCTTGGCCCTGCCCTCCTCAAGGCTGGAGCAGCTGCTGGGAGAGCTGAAGCCGGAGGAGGGGCGGGGCTTGAGAGATGTGAGAGATGCCTGGCACCGCCCATCTCTGACTTCAGCTCTACCAGCAGCTGCTCCAGCCTTGAGGAGAGCAGGGCCAAGCCAGCCTTGTGCTACCGTGTTTCCCCGAAAGTAAGACACCCCCGATTGTAAGACGTATCGGGGGTGTCTGGGGGGTCGGCTTATATAAGCCATACCCCGTATATAAGCCGTACCTCGTCCCGCCGCCGCCGCAACGGAGGTGTGCCGCAGCACACCTGCGGCACACCTCCGTGGCACACCTCTTCGCCAGGGCTCCGGGCAAGGGAGGGGGAAAGGAGCCAGGGGCGGGACGAAGCGATGACGCGTCACAGTGACGCGTCGTCCTTCTCCGCCCCTGGCTCTCTTCCTCCTCCCTTCCAAGGGTGGGAGAAGAGAGCCAGGGGCGGGATTTAGCGATGACGCGTCACAGTGACGCGTCGTCCTTTTCTCCGCCCCTGGCTCTCTTCCTCCTCCCTTCCAAGGGTGGGAGAAGAGAGCCAGGGCGGATGACGATGACGCGTCACAGTGACGCGTCGTCCTTCTCCGCCCCTGGCTCTCTTCCTCCTCCCTTCCAAGGGTGGGAGAAGAGAGCCAGGGCGGAGACGAGCGATGACGCGTCACAGTGACGCGTCGTCCACTTCTCTCGCCCCCTGGCTCTCTCCCTCCTCCCTTCCAAGGGTGGGAGAAGAGAGCCAGGGGCGGACGAGCGATGACGCGTCACAGTGACGCTGCCGTCCTCCCCGCCCTGGCTCTCTTCCTCCTCCCTTCCAAGGGTGGGGGAAGAGAGCCAGGGCGGGAGAAGGGACGACGCCGCCACTGTGACGCTGCGATCCTCACCACGCCCTGGCTCCTTTCCCTCCCTTCTTTCCTCAAGCAGGGAGGGGGAAAGGAGCCAGGGGCGTGGTGAGGATCGCAGCGTCACAGTGACGCGTCGCTGCTTCCTCCCGCCCCTGGCTCCTTTCCCCCCCTTGCCTGGAGCCCTGGCGAAGAGGTGTGCCGCGGGAGGTGTGCCGCAGGTGTGCCGCGGCACACCTCCGGTTGCGGCGGCGTGGCGGCGGCGGTGGCGGCGGCGTGGGCGTGGCGACGGGCACGTCTTGGGTTATATAAGACGTACCCGAAAGTAAGACGGGGGACTTTTGGGGGAAAAGAAAGTAAGACGCTGTCTTACTTTCGGGGAAACACGGTAGCTATGTCACCACTGGCTTGGCCCTGCCCTCCTCAAGCCTGGAGCTGCTGCTGGTGGTGCTGAAGCCGGAGGTGGGGCGGGGCTTGAGAGATGTGAGATATGCCTGGCACCGCCCATCTCTGACTTCAGCTCTACCAGCAGCTGCTCCAGCCTTGAGGAGAGCAGGGCCAAGCCAGCCTTCTGCTAGCTATGTCAGCACTGGCTTGGCCCTGCCCTCCTCAAGGCTGGAGCAGCTGCTGGTAGAGCTGAAACCGGGGGAGGGGTGGGGCTTGAGAGATGTGAGAGATGCCTGGCACCGCCCATCTCTGACTTCAGCTCTACCAGCAGCTGCTCCAGCCTTGAGGAGGGCAGGGCCAAGCCAGCCTTGTGCTAGCTATGCCACTGCCGGCCCTGAGGGCGGGGCTTCCCTCCGCCTCTTCATGTGCGGTGCCACGAGGAGGAAAGCCCCGCCCCCAGAGCCGCTGCCGGCCCTGGGGGCGGGGCTTCCATCACCCTTCTCCCGCCTCCTTCCTTGACTCAAGGAAGGAGGGGCGTGGCGGCGCGAGGAGGAGGTGGTGGTGCGGTAGAGGTTGGTTTGGGGGCGTAATACCATAGCGCGGCCTAGAGCACCAAAAGAGGTTAATCCGGGCCTGCTCCCCTGCGGCCACTCCTGGGAGTGCAGGACTCCAGTGGTTGCGCCCGCAGGTTCATTGGAACAGCAATGGCTGTGTATCCCACTGCAGAATGCCTCCTTGGGGTCACTCACTCCCCATCTTCCTCCAGAGAGTGCGCACACACACGCACACACCTGCCGCCACTTCTCTTTCCTTTTGTAAGGGCCATTGGGGGATTCACTTTTTTTGGAGGGGGGGGGAATTCCAAGGCCATCTTTTTGGCTCGGGAAACGTCTCGACAATATCAAAGGCTGCGGCGTGACTTTGAAATCGACACGGTGCAACCTGGAGCTGGGTACTTTGAGCTTGTCAAGGAGAGGCCGGGCGAAAAGATGCGTCTTTTCTGTAGTCGGGAATACGGCATCAATCCCACTCGGCTAGCGGTTGGACTCGCATGCTTAAATCATGCCCAAGCTGACCTTTGAGGGACGGAGCGATCCATTTCCTTCCCGGCGGAGTGTGCGCGCATGTGGCGGGGCTGTCACCTGGGCGCCTGCGCTCCTGAAGGGACACGCAATCTAATTAGCAATGATTGGGGAGAAGGAGATGGCTGGCTCATTAACGACCAGGAAGCAATAAATAAAATGTTATAGAGAGGAGGCGGGAGACGCGGAGGAGCAAGGACTTCAGGAATCAGAGCACAGCGGGAAGCCACAGGCAAGACTTTCAAAGAGAGGTTCGTCCCATCTCTCGCTTACACGCGCACCGTTTCCACCTGCTCTGCAGAAGGTTGGAAAAGCAAGAGATTGTGGCACAATTTTAGCTGACACTCCTGACTTCCCCGTGCCTAAAATAGATTTGTACAGATAGTAAAGGGGTAGCTGTGTTGTCGTGTTAGGCAGGCCCGGATTACCCATAACGCCAACGAGGCCATGGCCTAAGGGCGCAAGCCGGGGGGGGGTCGCAGATCACGGACCCCCCCCCCAAAATGGTCCACGCACCTCTTTCCCCCTTTCTCATGGCCCTCCTCGCTCCTTCTCCCGGCAAAGTCTCTGCTCCGTCCCCTCCAGGAGCGCACGCCAAGCGGACATCTCTCTCGCGCTCTCGCTCTCTCGCGCGCTATCTCTCACGACTCTTTTTGTGCGCTCTCTCTCGCTCGCTCTCTCTCTCTTGCTCTTTTTTGCTCATTCTCTCGCGTGCTCTCTTTCTCTTGCTCTCTCTCTCACGCACTCCTTCTCTTGCTCTCTCATGTGCTTTCTCTCTCATGTGCTCTCTTTCTCTCTCTCGCTCTCTCTCACGCTCTCTATCTCACTCTCGCTCTCTTGCACGCTCTCTTTCTCTTGCTCTCTCATGCTCTCTCTCGTGCTCTCCCTTCCTCTCGTGCGCTCTCTCTCTCACTTTCTCTTGCATGCTCTCTCGCTCGCTCTTGCTCTCTCTCTCGCGTGCACTCTCGCTCTCGCACGCGCTCTCTCGCTCTTTCTCTCGCGTGCTTGCTCTTTCGCTCTTTCTCTCTCGCACGCTCTCTCTCTCGCTTTCTCTTGCTCTTTCTCTCGCTCTCTTGCATGCTCTCTCTCTCACTCTCTCTTGCATGCTCTCTCTCTCTTGCGCGCTCTCTCTCTCTTGCGCGCTCTCTCTCACTCTCTTTCTCTTGCTCTCTCGTGCTCTCTCTCTCTCTCTCGTGTGCTCTCTCTTTCTCCCTGGCGCGCTCTCTCACACACGCTCTCTCTCACTCTCTTGCATGCCCTCTCGCTCTCTCGCGCGCATGCGCTCTCTCGCTCTCGCATGCGCTTTCTCTCTCTTTCTCTCGCTCTCTCTCACGCGCTTGCTCTTTTGTTCATTTTCTCTCGCACGCTCTCTCTCTCTCTCGCTCTTTCTCTCACTCTCTTGCGCGCTCTCTCTCACGCTCTCTATCTCACTCTCATTCTCTCGCGCACTCTCTCGCTCGCTCTCTCGCACGCTCTCTCTTTCTCTTGCTCTCTCGTGCTCTCTCTCTCGTACTCTCCCTTTCTCTCGCGTGCACTCTCTCTCTCTCACTTTCTCTTGCATGCTCTCTTGCTCGCTCTTGCTCTCTCTCTCTCGCGTGCACTCTCGCTCTCGCATGCGCTCTCTCGCTCTTTCTCTCGCGTGCTTGCTCTTTCGCTCTTTCTCACACACTCTCTCTCTCTTGCTCTTTCTCTCTCTCTCTTGCATGCTCTCTCTCTCTCTCTTGCATGCTCTCTCTCTTGCGCGCGCTCTCTCTCACTCTCTTTCTCTTGCTCTCTCGTGCTCTCTCTCGTGTGCTCTCTCTTTCTCTCGCGCGCTCTCACACACACGCTCTCTCTCTCACTCTCTTGCATGCTCTCTCACTCTCTCTCTCTCTCTCTCTCGCATGCACTCTCTCGCTCTCGCATGCGCTTTCTCTCTTTCTCTCTCTCTCTCGCGTGCTTGCTCTTTCGCTCTTTTTCTCTCGCACGCTCTCTCTCTCTCGCGCGAACTCTCTCTCGCTCTCTTGCACGCTCTCTCTCTCACTCTCTTTTGCGCGCTCTCTCTCACGCGTGCTCTCTCTCTCGCTTTCTTTCTCGCGCTCTCTCTCTCTCTCTCTCTTTCTCTTGCGTGCTCTCTCTCTCTCTCTCTTGTGCGCGCCTTTGGAGGGAGTTTGCACCCTCTGCGCTCTCCCCAAGCCTCCCGAGACCTTCAGAGCACAGCGGAGCTTTCCAGCCGGTGGGAATGGGGACCTTGGAGGTGGCGGGATGGTGCCTGCTCACCTTCTGCTCCGGAGGCACCATGGCGAAAGCCAGCCAAGTGTGGGTCTGAGTGGTGTGGGGGGGGGGTAGAGGTTGGCTGGGGCGTAATTCCAAAGTGTGGCCTAGGGCGCAAAAAGGTATTAATCTGGGCCTGGTGTTAGGGACCCCCAAACTTGGTCCCAACCTAAGGTCCAGTCGCAGGAGGCAAGCAGACAAACAGCCGGTCTCAGGAGTAAAAACAAAAGCAAGTTTTTTTCGTCATAATTATTAGGCCTGTTTAGGTTCGGTTCAGAAAAACCAAAAATTCGGGGGGGAAACCCTACCGAATTTGGACTTTTGAACCAATTTCGAACCATGCAGGAAAAGTGGGAGGGGCAAATCCGAATTTGAACCACTTACCCATTGTTCGGAATTATTCTGTAACTACCTTGGGGACCCGTCGGTGCCCGGGTTATTTCAGAAAAGCATTGTGTGTCAAGGTTGGTCCTTATCAGATGTTTATGTGGTTCGCCGTGGTCTCAGGAACTTAGTGAAGGTACTGCAAGTCCCATCCCCCTCCAAACAGCACCAGGATGTAGAGTGGGTCATGGGGGCTCTGTGTGTCTTGATCATTCATTGGATGAGGGTTGCAGCGGTCTCGGAAGATGAGTGAAGGTACTTCAAGTCCCATCATCTGTGGTCCATCCTCCTTGAAACAGCACCAGGGTGTGGAGTGGGTCAAGAGGGCTCTGTGTGCCAATTTTGGTCTGTATTGGTCATTGGGTGAGGGTCGTGTTGTTTTCAGGAAGTGAGTGAAGATACTGAATCCTATCATCCATGGTCTATCCTCCTTCAAACTGCAGCAGGATGTAGAGTTTGGTCCAGATCCATCATTGTTTGATTCCATAGTGGTATATGGATGTAGGTGAACTACAAGTCCAAAACTCAAGGTCAATGCCCACCAAACCCTTCCAGTAGCATTGGAGGCCTGTAGAAGGTTGCTGTTTCCAACAGGACTGGATCTAAGATTGATGCTATGGATGTAGGTGAACTACAAGTCCAAAACTCAAGGTCAATGCCTACCAAACCCTTCCAGTAGCATTGGAGGCCTGTAGAAGGTTGCTGTTTCCAAAAGACTGGATCTAGGATTGATGCTATGGATGTAGGTGAACTACAAGTCCAAAACTCAAGGTCAATGCCCACCAAACCCTTCCAGTAGCATTGGAGGCCTGTAGAAGGTTGCTGTTTCCAAAAGACTGGATCTAGGATTGATGCTATGGATGTAGGTGAACTACAAGTCCAAAACTCAAGGTCAATGCCTACCAAACCCTTCCAGTAGCACTGGAGGCCTGTAGAAGGTTGCTGTTTCCAAAAGACTGGATCTAGGATTGATGCTATGGATGTAGGTGAACTACAAGTCCAAAACTCAAGGTCAATGCCCACCAAACCCTTCCAGTAGCATTGGAGGCCTGGAGAAGGTTGCTGTTTCCAACAGGACTGGATCTAGGATTGATGCTATGGATGTAGGTGAACTACAAGTCCAAACCTCAAGGTCAATGCCCACCAAACCCTTCCAGTAGCATTGGAGGCCTGTAGAAGGTTGCTGTTTCCAAAAGACTGGATCTAGGATTAATGCTATGGATGTAGGTGAACTACAAGTCCAAAACTCAAGGTTGATGCCCACCAAACCCTTCCAGTAGCATTGGAGGCCTGTAGAAGGTTGCTGTTTCCAACGGGACTGGATCTAGGATTAATGCTATGGATTTAGGTGAACTACAAGTCCAAAACTCAAGGTCGATGCCACCAAACCCTTCCAGTAGCATTGGAGGCCTGTAGAAGGTTGCTGTTTCCAACGGGACTGGATCTAGGATTAATGCTATGGATTTAGGTGAACTACAAGTCCAAAACTCAAGGTCGATGCCCACCAAACCCTTCCAGTAGCATTGGAGGCCTGGAGAAGGTTGCTGTTTCCAACAGGACTGGATCTAGGATTGATGCTATGGATGTAGATGAACTACAAGTCCAAAACTCAAGGTCAATGCCCACCAAACCCTTCCAGTAGCATTGGAGGCCTGTAGAAGGTTGCTGTTTCCAAAAGACTGGATCTAGGATTGATGCTATGGATGTAGGTGAACTACAAGTCCAAAACTCAAGGTCAATGCCCACCAAACCCTTCCAGTAGCCAGGCCCGGATTAACACTTTTTTGCACCCTAGGCCACACTTTGGAATTACCCCCACACACACACACACACATCACTCAGACCCACACTTGGCTGGCTTTCACGATGGTGCCTCCGGAGCAGAAGAGAAAGGCGAGTAGGCACCATCCCGCCACCTCCAAGGTCCCCATTCCCACCGGCTGGAAAACTCCGCTGTGCTCTGAGTGTCTCCTCGGGAGTCGGGAGGCTTGGGGAGAGCGCAGCAAGTGCAAACTCGCTCCAAAGGCGCGCGAGAGAGAGAGAGAGAGAGCGCAAGAGAGAGAGAGCGTGCGAGAGAGAGAGCAGAAGAGAGAGAGTGTGAGAGAGAGCGCACGAGAAAGAGAGCAAGAGAGAGTGTGAGAGAGAAAGAGAGCGAGAGAGTGTGTGAGAGAGAGAGCGTACGAGAGAGAGAGAGCAATAAAGAGGGGGAGAGAGAGCACGAGATAGAGAGCGCGCAAGAGAGAGCAAGAGGGAGCGAGCGAGCAGAGATAGAGAGTGCGTCTTGAGAGAGCAGGAGAGAGTGCGCGCATTAGAGAGAGAGAGCGTGAGTGAGAGAGTGTGCAAGAGAGAGAGAGCAGGAGAGAGCGTGAGAGAGAGAGAGCAAGAGACAGAGGGAGAGAGAGAGAGAGAGCAAGAGCGAGAGAGAGAGAGAGAGAGATAGAGCAGGAGAGAGAGAGAGAGTGCGCGCATAAGAGAGAGAGAGAGAGCACGAGAGAGAGCGTGAGTGAGAGAGAGCGTATGCAAGAGAGAGAGCAGGAGAGAGAGCGCGTGAGAGAGAGTGTGTGCGCGCGAGAGAGAGCAAGAGACAGAGGGAGAGAGAGCGTGAGAGAGAGAGAGAGCAAGAGGGAGAGAGAGAGAGAGAGAGAGCAGGAGAGAGAGAGAGAGAGAAAGAGAGATAGAGAGATAGAGAGAGAGAGTGCGTGTGAGAGAGAGCGAGAGACAGAGTGTGCAAGAGAGAGAGCAGGAGAGAGAGAGCGCGTGAGTGAGAGAGAGAGAGTGCGCGATAGAGAGCGAGAGAGCAAGAGAGAGCGCGTGAGAGAGAGCGTGCGAGAGAGAGAGAGCGTGCGAGAGAGAGAGAGGGCGTGTGAGAGAGAGCGAGCGAGACAGAGCAGAGACTTTGCTGGGAGAAGGAGCGAAGAGGGGCATGAGAAAGGAGGAAAGAGGGACACGGACCAGGGTTTTTTTGGCCCGTGATCTGCGCCCGGTCCCCCCCCCCGGCTTGCGCCCCTAGGCCATGGCCTCGTTGGCCTTATGGGCAATCCGGGCATGCCAGTAGCATTGGAGGCCTGGAGAAGGTTGCTGTTTCCAACAGGACTGGATCTAGGATTAATGCTATGGATTTAGGTGAACTACAAGTCCAAAACTCAAGGTCGATGCCTACCAAACCCTTCCAGTAGCATTGGAGGCCTGGAGAAGGTTGCTGTTTCGAATAGGACTAGATCTAGAGAGTTGGGGGTCTCGCATCCTATGCTTCTATGCTCATAGCTTTGGATTCAGCCTTGCTGGCGGGTGATCCTGGGTCTGATGGCCCCCCAAGGTGTGCTGGGGCTGACTCTCCCTCCTGGCCTTGGCTTGGCAAAAGGGAGGCCTGTGGGAAACGAGGCAGAAGCCCCCTCCTCCTCTTCCTCTTGGCCCCCCGGCTGAGCCGCCAGATAATGAGGGCGCAGGCAGCCGAGGCCGGGCTCATTAGCCATGCCGCTGCCCAATTAGGCTGGCAGCTAATTGCTCATTAACGAGACCATCCCTGCTGAGGCAGCTGGGCCTCTCGGGGAGCTGGGAGGAGGGGGAAGCGAGCTGCGCCCCTCTCTTTCTCTCTGCCCCCCTCTCTTTTTCTTCCTTCCCTCTCGGCCTGGCCTTCTGTCCCTTGGCGCCCCAGGGGGGCGGCTCTTTTCCCCCTCGCCTCCATTAGCCAGCCAGCCCGCAGGCAGGCCCGTCAAGGTGGGGAGAGAGGTAGCCAGGCGGAAAGAGCCCAGCGGAGGGCAAGGGGGACCCCTTTGTGGGGGACAGAGTGACAGGAAGGATCAGATGTGCAAAAGGAGAAAAGGGGGAAAGAGAGGAGGACAGTCTGGAAACACGGCAGGCTCAAGCCATTCCACCGCTCGAGGCCCAGCAAACTGAAAACGTATCGTCAAGGGTCCTCTCCTCCAGCCCCACAGCCTGGCGGAACTACATGGGGTCATTCTGGAAGGCTACCATTTTTGGTCTGTTTAGTTTTTGGGTTGAGATACAAGGCTTGTGGAGCAGGCCCGGATTAGCGGATTGTGCCGCCCTAGGCCCCCCTGTCTAAATGCCGCCCCCCGGGGGCGGGGGCTCTTGTGGGGGGTGGGGCCTCTTGTGGGGGGCGGGGCCTCTTGTGGGGCGGGGCCTCTTGTGGGGCAGGTCTTCTTGTGGGGGCGGGGCCTCTTGTGGGGGTGGGGCCTCTTGTGGGGCGGGGCCTCTTGTGGGGGCCTCTTGTGGGGGTGGGCCTCTTGTGGGGGTGGGGGCCTCTTGTGGGGCCTCTTGTGGGGGTGGGGCCTCTTGTGGGGGCGGGGGCTCTTGTGGGGGGCGGGGCCTCTTGTGGGGGGCGGGGCCTCTTGCGGGGCGGGGCCGGCGTGAGGGACAAGGAGCTGGGGGAAGTCCCGCCCCTAGGGCGACTGATGCGGCTTTCCCCCCGCCGCCTCCTTGCTCGTGTTTCGGGCATGGGCGAGCGAGGCGGCGACGAGGGAAGCCGCGTCAGTCGCCCTAGGGGTGGGACTTCCCCATGGTTCCTTGTCCCTTGTGCCGGCTCCGCCCCTCCTCCCTTCAGTGAAGCAGGGAGTGGCGCCCGCCCGCGCGAGGGACAAGGAGCCGGGGGGAAGTCCCACCCCTAGGGCGACTGACGCGGCTTTCCCCGCGCCTCCTCGCTCCTTGTCCCTGGCACGCCCCATGCCCTTCACTGAACACGAGCAAGGAGGCGGCGGGGAAAGGGCGTCTGCATCAGTCGCCCTAGGGGCGGGACTTCCCCAGCTCCTTGTCCCTCACGCGGCCCGCCCAGGGGCGGCCATGTCAGACTAGGGCGGCGGGCTCCTTGTCCTTGTCCCTGGGCGGGCGCCACTCCTTCCTTCACTCCTTCCTTCAGGCCCGGATCTGCCGCCCCCCCCAAAGCTGCCGCCCAAGGCCATGGCCTCGGGTGGCCTATGGGTAATCCGGGCCTGTTGTGGAGGTGACGCCTTGCTTTGAAATGCCCCCTGACCCCTCCTGAAGCTCAGGAGTTCAGCCTGCAATTGTGTTTCAAGATCAAGGTGCTTTAGAAGTGGGGAATGATGTCAATGAGGGTCAAGATGGCGATGGTCTGGCCAATGATACCAATGCAGAGAATGACATAGAGCAGTGTTTCCCACCCAGTGTGTCGCGGCACACTAGTGTGCCGTGTGCTATCATCAGGTGTGCCGTGGGAAATTGGGACCGCCAATCCCCTTTCTTCCCCCCTCCTGCCAAACACTTTTTCTCTTCCACTCGGGCTCCCTTCTTCCCAGCCTCGCTCTGCTCGCTTTGCTTCGCTTTGCTCTGGGGCGAGTCTGTGCAGTAGCGCCCGCACGGGTCACGTCTTCCTTCCCCCCCCCCCCTCCTGGACACGCTCACGCTGCCCCCTCGGATCAAAATGGTAGCAGAAGCGGTAGTGTAGAAGAAAAAGTAAGTGTTGGGCAGGAGGGGGGAAAAGAGCGCGAAGGGGGGAGGAAGAGGTCTCTGTCGAAAGCTGGCATGGGCAAACTTGGACCTTCCAGGTGTTTTGGACTCCAACTCCCACCATTCCTAGCATCCTCAGGCCCTTTTCCTCCCCCCCCCCCAGCCACTTAAGCAGGAAAGGGCCTCAGGCTGTTAGGAATGGTGGGAGTTGAAGTCCAAAGCACCCAGAGGGCCAAAGTTTTCCCATGCCTGTTTGAGGGACCTTAAAGTGGTGAGCCTCCTTCCAACATTGTGATTCTGGATAGAAGACAAACAACAACATAACATAACATTGTTTGAGTCCACAGTGCTCTCTGGGTGCAGGTGAACTACAACTTTCAAACTCAAGGTCAATTCCCAAGCAAACCCTTTCAGTACTTTCTGTTGGTAATGAGAGTTCAATATGCCAAGTTTGGTTCAATTCCATTGTTGCAAGAGTTCAGGATGCTCTTTGTTTGTGTGTTAACTATAAATCCCAGAAACTGTAACTCCCAAATGTCAAGGTCTATTTTCCCCAAACTCCATCTGTGTTCACATTTGGGCATATTGAGTATCCGGCCAAGTTTGGTCCTGATCCAACATTGTTTGAGTCCACAGTGCTCTCTGGGTGTAGGTGAACTACAACTTCCAAAGTCAAGGTCAGTTCCCAAGCAAATCCTTTCAGTACTTTCTGTTGGTAATGAGAGTTCAATATGCCAAGTTTGGTTCAATTCCATTGTTGCAAGAGTTCAGGATGCTCTTTGATTGTGTGTTAACGATAAATCCCAGAAACTGTAAATCCCAAATGTCAAGGTCTATTTTCCCCAAACTCCATCTGTGTTCACATTTGGGCATATTGAGTATTCAGGCCAAGTTTGGTCCTGATCCAACATTGTTTCAGTCCACAGTGCTCTCTGGATATAGGTGAACTACAACTCCAAAACTCAAGGTCAATGCCCACCAAACTCTTATAGTATTTTCTCTTGGTTATGGGAGTTCTGTGTGGGAAGTTTGTGTCTTTCTGCCATTTCTGTCAGGATATCTATGTTGTGTTCATCGAAACAGGCCCAGGTTTCACACTGAGTGTATAAATACATTTAAAAACATATTAACAGTATGTATTACTGTGTTAGAGTGTCGTTTTGTGTCATTTTGGTCGGTGGTGTGCCCCAGGATTTTGTAAATGTAAAAAATGTGCCGCGGCTCAAAAAAGGTTGAAAAAACACTGCCTTAGGCAAATATCCTAACTTCTGGAGCAGCCAAAAAGCAAACCTGCTGCACCTTCGGCACAATATCCGTGGTGCGGAAAGGACCGTGGCGATTTCCGACCACCCTTTCTAAACCCTTCCTGACCATCTCGGTTGCCCTTTCGCAAACCGGCGCCCCTGCCTTGGCACATCTCATCCCGGGGAGCTTGATTGTTGTGTCAGCTGTAGGTTACGCTTTGCTGGAGGCGCAGTTCGGCCTGCGAAAGGCCAAGAGGGGTCCCAGGGCCCCTTGCTCCCGTTTCCCTCCTGCTTCTCTCCCCCCTCTGCAACGTCCTCTTCTTTTCTTTCCTTCTGTCGCCGCCGGAACAAGAGAAAGCCGGGCCTATTGATTGTCGGTCTGGCCCAGAGCAAAAGCCTTGCGGCGCAGTGGCAGTGGCGGCGGCGTTGGCGTTCACAGGCCTTGGACGACAGCCAAGGCCTGTCCCCGGAGTGGCGAAGGGGGGTCAGGCAGGGGCTGCGGGGAGAGCTTTGAAAAGCAAGTCTCTCCAGAGCTCACGAGGCTGTTACTTGACCTTGGGTTAAACTCAGCGGAAGGGAAGGGAAGCGGAGAGCCTGGCGGCGGCAGTAGACGAGCAAGCGGCGGGCCCCACGACACCCCTGGCCTCAAAGAGCGGCTTTGGAGGAAGGAGAGGGAAGGAAGAAAGGAAGGAAAGAAAGAAGGAAAGAAGGGGGCAGGAAGCCAGCTGCTTATAGGGGCCAGTCTCTTAGTGGGAACAGGGCCTGGCCAACTGTGTTGTGTCTTTGGAGTTAGAGCAGGGGTGGGCAATTATTTCTTCCAAGGGGCGACACGAGAGCCAAAAAATATTATGGAGGGCCGCACCTAAAGGCTGAACTACATTCTAAATAAATACTACATAATTTATTTATTTACTATATTTACTATATATTACACATCATTAATATTAACATGTTAATATATCAAGAAATATTCATATATTATTAGTATTAATATCATAATTATTATAGTATAGTATATATATATAGACATTATAATATATTAAAATTATAATATAATATAACATATTTTATAATAATAATATAATATAATATAACATTATATTATTATTATTATAAAATTTTTTAATAAAATAATAATAAAAACCACTAAAATAAAATAAAATTCAAGAAGACAAGGTGCGAACCAAGATGGAGGCTGACATCCTCAAGAGAGGAAGGATCCCAAGATGGAATGGCCCAATGGACCCAGCCCAGAAGATGGCAAAGCGGACGCCGCCGCAGCAGAGCAAAGCAGCAGACGATCGGAGGCTGCAGGCCTCCGCCCGCTCTCGCCCCCAGCCATTCCCCAGCTGATCGCCCTGCCATAGAGTGCCTGCCACCCCGGCTTTGGAGTGCCTGCCATCCCGGGAGGTGATCCGGACCTGCAGTGGGAGCAGTCGGCGACCTGAGGCGGCTGATTGCCCTGGCGACCCGGAAGACGATCAAGTCTTCCGAGTCGCCAGGACGATCAGCCGCCGCAGGTCGCCAACTGCTCCCGCTGCAGGCCCGGATCGCCTACCGGGATGGCAGGCACTCCAAAGCCACCGCTCCTCCGATTGTTCTCCGGAGCGGCGGGTTGTCTGCCGACGCAGGCCCCATAGCCCACGATGGGATGGCGGCAGCGGCACCCCTTCCTCTTGGCCTCGCCCCTGATACCCTTCTCCCCGGGCCGGACAGAATCGACTGCCGGGCCGCATCCGGCCCGCAGGCCATGGGTTGCCCAGGTCTGAGTTAGAGGAACATATCAGACAAGAAAACAAAACAAGGAAGCAGCTAGAGCCGTGGTTCTCAACCTTCCTAATGGCGTGAATCCTGAGCCCCTTCAGGGAAATGGGACAGATTGGAAATTTTTATTATTATTATTATTATTACTATTATTATTACCGGGTCATTTGAGAAAGGCATTGTGTGCCAAGGTTGGTCCTTATCAGATGTTTACGTGGCTTGTAATGGTCTCAGGAAGTTAGTGAACGTACTGCAAGTCCCATCGGCCGTAGTCCATCCCCCTCCAAGCAGCACCAGGATGTAGAGTGGGTCATGGGGACTCTGTGTGCCACGTTTGGTCTTGATCATTCATTGGATGAGGATTGCAGTGGTTGGCCTTATGGGTAATCCGGGCATGGGGAGCATGACTTCCCTGGATGTCCATTCAGGCTGAGGCCTAGGAACCCTTACTGTCAATGCAGGCTGAGGTCTAGGAAGCCTTACTGTCAATTCAGGCTGAGGCCTAGGAAGCCGTACTGTCCATTCAGCCTGAGGCGTAGGAACCCTTACTGTCAATTCAGACTGAGACCTAGGGAGCCTTACTGTCAATTCAGGCTGAGGCCTAGGAAGCTTTACTGTTAATTTAGGCTGAGGCCTAGGAAGCCTTACTGTTAATTTAGGCTGAGGCCTAGGAAGCCTTACTGTTAATTTAGGCTGAGGCCTAGGAAGTCGTACTGTCAATTTAGGCTGAGGCCTAGGAAGCCGTACTGTCAATGCAGGCTGTGGCCTAGGAAGCCTTACTGTCAATTCAGGCTGAGGCCTAGGAAGTCTTACTGTCAATTCAGGCTGAGGCCTAGGAAGCCTTACTGTCAATTCAGGCTGTGGCCTAGGAAGCCTTACTGTCAATTCAGGCTGAGGCCTAGGAAGCCGTACTGTCCATTCAGCCTGAGGCGTAGGAACCCTTACTGTCAATTCAGACTGAGACCTAGGGAGCCTTACTGTCAATTCAGGCTGAGGCCTAGGAAGTCGTACTGTTAATTTAGGCTGAGGCCTAGGAAGTCGTACTGTTAATTCAGGCTGAGGCCTAGGAAGCCTTACTGTTAATTTAGGCTAAGGCCTAGGAAGCCTTACTGTTAATTTAGGCTGAGGCCTAGGAAGTCGTACTGTCAATTTAGGCTGAGGCCTAGGAAGCCGTACTGTCAATGCAGGCTGTGGCCTAGGAAACCTTACTGTCAATTCAGGCTGAGGCCTAGGAAGCCTTACAGTCAATTCAGGCTGAGGCCTGTTGGGAAAAGTGGTGCTTTCACCTTTGACTGGAAGGATGTATGTCTATTTTTGGGCCTAGTTTGTAATGCTAGTAGTGTTCTCAGTACATCAGGAAACTCCCTCTCTGTAGTGAAATCTGGGGCCTAGCTTGTAATGCTAGCAATGCCCTCAGTACATCTGGAAACCCTCTCTCTGTAGTGAAATCCTTTTAGGAAATGAACATTCCATTGCCAATGGAAAAACTGTCTGGTGCCTTAGAGTGTAGGAGTTTTGTGGCTGGCCAATGAGAGTCCTTTATGCAAATAATCCCACAGTGGCAACCAATTGAAAAGCTGCCACATATTCCCCCGCACCTCCCACCCTCCGCACCTCCTGCCGCAAACACTGACTTTTATTTTATTACATACATACATACTGTACATAGATTATTATTATTATTATTATTATTATTATTATTATTGGAAACGCAACAAGATGAGTGCGCAGCAAACAAGATCACCATACTGTTTGCTGTATTGAGTCACACGTTGGACAGTTCCCCAGTTTGTTTGTTTTTGGTCCGTGACCTGCGTCCCCCCACCCTCGGCTTGCGCCCCTAGGCCATGGCCTCGTTGGCCTTATGGGTAATCTGGGCATGGGTAGCATGACTTCCCTGGATGTAGACATAAGCCTCCTATTGATGCAGGCCAAAATCCCATCGCTTTTTGAGCTGCAGCCAGGCCTGGATTAACCCCTTTTGGCGCCCTAGGCCACACTTTGGAATTACGCCCCCAAACCAACCTCTACTGCACCCCCCCCCACCCCACCCCCACATTCCTTCTTTCCACTGCCCCCAAAAGGAAAAAAGGAGTCTGTTAGGAATTGTGGGAGTTGAAGTCCAAAACACCTGGAAGGCCCAAGCGGGCCTAGTCCTGCTCTAGGGGGCTTGAGAGTGCATTCCCCCCTGCCCACCCCTCCTCAGGCCTTCCAGACTAGGCCTCAAGGCAGCCTCTAGCAGCACGGCCTGCCTGCCTCTCCTCTCTCACCGAGAGGCGGGATGCCTCTCAGCTAGCGCATGGGGGCCCGGCTCCCGCCTTTGGTGCAGCAGTTGCCCAGGATGCTGAGGGTGAGGGTGCGGCAGGGCCTGGGGGCACCGGCCAGGACCCTCAGCAGCGGCGCCAGCCCCCCCGCGCTCCCGGCCTCCTTGATGTGCTGGGTGCGGAGGGCCATCAAGGCCTCGCCCAGGCCTGGCTCGGCACCCTTGGGTTTCTACCCAGGGAGCCACTCCCAGGCCCCTTCCCGGCCCCTGGGCCTTTCGGAGCCGGAGCCACAATCATGGTGAAAAAGTAGCCCTTCTTCTCCGACACAGCAGCCGCGCGTGGGACTGCACATCCTGAACGGCGCCGCGAGCCGCCATCTTGGCGCGGTGCCTACCGGTCGCTGTCGTTTCTACCCCTTTCCACCAAGAAGAGGCTGGGAAGGGAGAAGGCTACGGAAGTACCTGATGTGGAAGGAAGCTCCCTCGTGCCTCATCTTCGCGCATGCGCGGGCCGGGCGCCTGCCCCTCCTTTCCTCTGCTGCCCTCCTCCTCCCTTCCTCCTCCTCAGGCCAGGCCGTGGCACTGAGAATGGAGGCGGGGAAGGAAGCTGCCCAAAGCTGAGGCGAGAGGGACGGACTGGCTACCAACGTGCACGCGCCCAAAAAGAGGGGGGGGAGGTATTCCGTTGGTTTTGAGCGCGCGCCGCTCAGAAAGTAAAGGTGGATGCATTGCGCACAGGCTTTGCATTTAGATTTGTTTCAACGTGTTTTGGGGATTTTTTGGCCCGTGATTTTTGGCCCCCCCCCCCCCCAGCCTTGCGCCCCTAGGCCACGGCCTAGTCTGGCTTTATGGGTAATCCGTGTAAGCTCCGGCAAGGGGGGTCTAGCAAATCAAACTCACTCCAAGCGTGGTTGAAGGAAAGAAGATTTAATAGATCCTTAATCCAAAGTAGGCAAAGATAGACTAAAGTTTTCCCGCGCGAGGTTCCCTTCAAAAGCCCTCCCTGGCCCGCCCCCCTGCTGTGCCACTCCTTCCTCAGGGATGACCATCCGGCTCTCCGCATATCAAAGTTCAGGAAAGAGGTGCCTGGCACTTCAAAGGGCGGTTCCAGTTCAAAGCCCGCCAGAAGCTGTTCTTATCTGATGGCGCGCGAGGCTTGGCCCGTTAGGACAACAACCGGGCCAAGCGGCGCTGACATAGCGCCCCCCTCCGGGAAGGAGCGACCTGCAAGGGAGAGAAGAACAAAGGGGAGGGAGAAATCAGGGCCCCGGCTTGGCAGGGAAAGCGGCGTGGAAGGCCTTCAACAGTTTTGGGGCCCTCACGTGCTGGGCAAGCACCCACTCAGGGTGTAAGTCTTTGGCAGTCCATTTAACTAAGTAGCTAAGGCGTCCCTTGAGGCGCCGCGAGTCCAGAATTTCCCTAATCTCAAAGTGTGTGTGGGGCCCCACCATGATGGGCACCAGAGCGTCTTCGGGCTTGGACCATTTCCGGTCGGACACAGCTTTCTTGAGTATGCTCACGTGGAAGACTGGGTGGACCTTGCGCCAGGTGTGCGGGAGGTCCAGCTTAATTGCCACGGGGTTTATAACTTCCACCACGCTGAGGGGCCCGACAAACTTATTCGCAAACTTGCGCGACTGCTGGGTAGATTTGAGGTGCTTGGTGGACAGGAACACGCGGTCCCCCATGGCGTAAACTGGCTGGGGGCCCCTCTTCTTGTCGGCGTACAGTTTGTAAGAGTCCCGGGCCTGTCGCAGCGCCGCCAGTATCTGCGGCCAAGCTGCGGCTACCTTGGCCCCCCAGTCCGTTGGTGGCGCGGCCGCTTCGGCCGCCGGAGTCAGCGCTGGGAAGGGGGGAAAGTCCCGGCCAGAGACGACCCGGAATGGCGAGGCCCCCGTTGAGCCGGATGGTCATCCCTGAGGAAGGAGGGGCACAGCAGGGGGGCGGGCCAGGGAGGGCTTTTGAAGGGAATCTCGCGCGGGAAAACTTTAGTCTATCTTTATGTAAGCTCCGGCAAGGGGGGTCTAGCAAATCAAACTCACTCCAAGCGTGGTTGAAGGAAAGAAGATTTAATAGGTCCTTAATCCAAAGTAGGCAAAGATAGACTAAAGTTTTCCCGCGCGAGGTTCCCTTCAAAAGCCCTCCCTGGCCCGCCCCCCTGCTGTGCCCCTCCTTCCTCAGGGATGACCATCCGGCTCTCCGCATATCAAAGTTCAGGAAAGAGGTGCCTGGCACTTCAAAGGGCGGTTCCAGTTCAAAGCCCGCCAGATGCTGTTCTTATCTGATGGCGCGCGAGGCTTGGCCCGTTAGAACAACAACCGGGCCAAGCGGCGCTGACAATCCGGGCCTGGCTGCAGCATCACATTGTTGGCTCATGTTTAACTTGTTGTCCACGAGGACTCCCAAGATATTTTCCACACGTACTGCTCTCGAGCCACGCGTCCCCCATTCTGTATCTTTGCATTTCGGGGTTTTTTTCTGCCCAAGTGGAATTATGCCTTGTCCAAAAATTCACGGCGCGTTTGGTGCCTTCTGCTCCATGTACACATTGATTCCTAGACTCAGAATGAAGCCAGTTTCTCCAGCCACTTTTGTGTCCATCTTGTTGTTCCCTTGACGTGGGAAACTGCCAGTTGTGAGACAAAGCCGGGCGAATAGATCCGGGGGTTACTTCTAGTCCCATGCCATTGGTCAGCAGTGCCGAAGACGAGCGGCAGGCAGCCATCATTTCTCTTGATTTTGAATGTTTGTGGCCATTCATCTCAGCCAGCCTGACCCACACCGTTATCCCCAACCCAGCACTACTACATGTAGTTGTGTTGGGGATTTTGCATTGTTACTCACTGAATGCCTTACAATGTGGGCCATTCTTTACTTCCACCCAAAGCCCCTACGCCCTGACCTTTGGCAAGGCCTCTTCTCTTCAGGACCTCTCCGTGGGTCATCCATGAATGGCCCCTTGCCATTGGGGTCACGGTTGAGAGTGGAGGATGCCTTGGAGGCTCTTACGGCCCCCACGGAAGTTGACCTCCCCCCTTGGCCTCCTACCCAGCCTCCTTCCCCACCCATACATCTCCTGCCAAGCTCGGAGGAAGTGAGTCAGTGCTGGGAGGAGGGTGTTTGTGCGTGTGTACATCGAAAAGAGATTTATTTATCACTATCTTGGGGACCCGGCGCTGCCCGGGTTATTTGAGAAAGGCATCGTGTGCCAAGGTTGGTCTTTGGTACTTCAAGTCCCATCATCCATGGTCCACCCTCCTCCATACTGCAGTAGAATGGAGAGTGGATCAAGGGGGTTCTGTGTGCCAAGTATGGTCTTTATCGGTCTTTGTTGGGGGTTGCAGCAGTCTTGGGGAATGAGTAGAGGTACTTGAAGTCCCATCCTCCAGGGTCCGCCGTCCTCTAAACTGCACATGGGGGCACTGTGTGCCAAGTTTAGTCTTTATCGGTCCTTGTTCAAGGCCACAGTGGTCTGTGGGAAATTAAGGGTTTGAAAGTACTACAGATCCCATATTCTGTGGAGTTACTGCAAGTCCCATAATCTGTGGTCCACCCTCCGCCAAACTGCAGCAGGATGTAGAGCGGGTCATGCCATCATTGGTGTGGGCCACAGTGCTCTAAGCCAGTGTTTCTCAACCAGTGTGCCGTGGCACACTAGTGCGCCGTGAGCGATCATCAGGTGTGCCACAGTGCTCTAAGCGAGAAAAGCTCTCTGCCCCCTTCCTTCCCCCTCCTCCTGCCGAACTCCTGCTGCTTGGGAGAGAGGAGGAGGAAGGGCAATGGCGGCAGCGAAAAAAAAAGAAGAAAGGACTGGGGCACTGCCTCCTTCAGCCATTTCCCAGCCAGCCTCCAATCCGCCATGACTCTCGCCATGACTCTCCGCCGAGTTTCCGCCAGTCTAGCCTCCCGCACTCAGGGGTAGTCAAGCGGCCCCTTGCTTGTTGTGGGCCGCATGTTGTGCCTCCTCCCCCCCTCCCCTGCCGAACTCCTGCTGCTTGGGAGAGGAGGAGGAAGGGCCGGGCGGCAGCGAAGAAAAAGAAGAAAGGACTGGGGCACTGCCTCCTTCAGCCATGTCCCCAGCCAGCCTCCAATCCGCCATGACTCTCGATCTCTCCTCCCTGTGGGAGAGCTGAAGCCAGGATCCTCCTCTGTGGGAGAGCTGAAGGGCATGACACAGCCTGGCTCCTCCCCTCCCCCCCCGGCTTCAGCACTCCCACAGCTTTGCCAGCCTTGAGGGGGCAGTGCCAAGCCAGCGATGGCAGAGCTAGCACAATGCTGGCTTGGCACTGCCCCCTCAAAGCTGGCGAAGCTGTGGGAGAACTGAAGCCGGGGGAGGGGGCGGGGCATGATGCAACCTGGCTCCGCCCGCTCCCCCGGCTTCAGCGCTCCCACAGCTTTGCCAGCTTTGAGAGGGCAGTGCCAAGCCAGCGCTGGCAGAGCCAGCACAATGCTGGCTTGGCACTGCCCCCTCAAAGCTGGCGAAGCTGTGGGAGAACTGAAGCCGGGGGGAGGGGGCGGGGCATGGCATGGCCTGGCTCCTCCCCCAGCTTCGGCACTCCCAGCAGTTGCTCCCAGCAGGCCACCATCCCCCAGCCATTCTTTACTGTGTTACAGTGTCATTTTGTGTCATTTTGGTTGATGGTGTGCCCCCGGATTTTTTTAATGTTAAAAGTGTGCCACGGCTCAAAAAAGGTTGGGAAACACTGCTCTAAGCACTGCAAGTCCCGTCATCCATGGTCCATCCCCCCTCAAACTGCACCAGGACGTAGAGTGGTTCTTGGGGGTTCTGTGTGCCAAGTTTGGTCTTGTTCTGTCATTGTTGGGGGTCGAAAAGTGTTTTGGCCTTAAACTCCCACCATGTCTAACTGCCTCAGGGTTTTTCCTTACCCCCCTCTACCACTGTAGAGTGTCGGAATGTTGGTGGTGCTGGCCAATCAGAGGCGTTATGCAAATAATCCCACAGTGGCAACCAATCAGAAAGCTGGCACATATCCGCACAAACATTCTCTTTTATTATATATATAGACTAGCTGTACCCGGCACGCGTTGCTGTGCCCTATTTAGGAGATGCGAGAAAGTCTGAGTATGTAAGGGTTGGAATTGATGTTAGTTATGGTCTTGGTGGGATCATGGCTGTGTCATTGTGGGTTGTTCTGGTGGGTGGGATGTTGAAGTCCTGTGGAGTTGTCGGTGTGTGGTGTTGCTGGCGTTCTGCAGAGCTTGTGGATATACAATGTTTTTTGTCTTTCTGTCTGCTGTGTTGATGTAGAGGTTGATGCTTGTGTGGGTGGGGTACTTTGGAAGTGAGTGGAGGTACTTGAAATCCCACCATCCATGCAGTTGGATGGAGTGTGGGTCATGGGGGCACTGTGTGCCAAGTTGGGTCTTTATCGGTCTTGGTTCTGGGCCACAGTGGTCTGTGGGGAATGAAGGGTTTGAAAGTACTACAAATCCCATAATCCATGGAGGTACATCAAATCCCATCATCCATGGTCCACCCTCCTCCAAACTGCAGTAGAATGTAGCGTAGGTCATAAGGGCTCTGTGTGCCAAGGTAGGTTACTGTAAATTCAGGCCATACACAATGTCCCATGAGCTGAGGCCTAGTTGGGGAAATCAAGTTAATGAAGCCTTGCTGTTAATTCAGGCCATAAACAGCACCCCACTGAGCTGAGGCCTAGTCAGGGAGAATCAAGTTAATGAAGCCTTACTGTCAATTCAGAGCTTAAACAGCACCCCACTAAGTGAGGCCTAGTCAGGGAAATCAAGTTAATGAAGCCTTACTGTCAATTTTGGGCGTGGTCTGTGATTTGTAGGGGTTTAAATTTTCTGTGGGATGTGAATTGGGTGTTTGTGTTGGCGACTGCCTCAGGCCTTTGCCTTATCCTCCTCTGACAGTTTATTATGGGTCGGAATGTTCATGCTGGCTGGCCAATAGAGGCATTATGCAAATACTCCCTCATTGGTAACCAATCATGTTGTCAGAATGTAGAGGCCGGGAGATTTGTTGGCTGCCGCAGAGGACGCTGGGAAATGTAGGTTTTTTTGTATCGTTCTTTTGGGGGCCTTCTAGGTTCGGGGGGGGGGAGTTTCTTTGCTAAAAACCTACCTTGCCTGAGGCCTATTTTTGTTGCCAAGTTTGGTGTCTCTGCCTTGTAAGGTTTCTCTGCCTAGGACGGTCGTTCCATGATAGGACCTCCTTTATATAATAGATATAGATATTGTAATTGTGTCATGCCACTGTTGTAAACCGCCCCGAGCCCATGGGCAGGGGCGGTCTATAAGCATGAAGTAATAAATAAATAAATTATCAGTTCTGAGTTGCAAACTGACACATAACCTCTAGAGACTTATATCATTACACATGTGCAGTTTCAGCATCCTGTGACAAATAGAAGTGGGGAAATCTTTAATGAATGCCCCTCATATCTATATCTGTGGAACGATGTCCAGGGTGGGAGAAAGAACTCTTGCCTGTTGAAGGCAAGTGTGACTGTTGCAGTCAGGCCCGGATTAACACCTTTTTGCGCCTTAGGCCACACTTTGGAATTACGCCCCCTTTAAGCCAACCTCTACCACCACCACCACTCCCCCCATCCTTTCATCCACCCGTCCCCCTTAGGGCCCCGCATCCAGCTCTCTCGGTGTGGCCCCACTAGGTTCGCAACAGGAGTTTCCCTCTCGGCAGGCACTATGGATGCAGGCATGGGGGAAGGACCCTCCTCCCTGATGCCGAGGCTTGAGGCATCATGCGCTGTAGTCAGCAGCTATACCGATGCTGTGCTTCTCCCCGATACCGGGGCTTGTCGCGTTGAGCTTCTCTCCTGTACTGGGGTTTGCGCATGTGCCATAGCTGGCAGTTGCGCATCTCTCTCCAGTAAGGAGGAGTCTCCTCCTTGTGTTGGAGGAGGAATACCAGCTTTCATGGTGTTAGGGCATGCGCAGACTGCGCAGTGGAGTTTCCTGTACTTGCACTGAAGGAGCCAGCAAGTGGATGCTGTCGCCATCAAGGGAGTTAATTGTTCCTCCTGTCAATGTCGACGCCAGTGTAGAGGGCCCCTGCGCATACGCCGTTTGGGCAACAATAGCAGAGGCAGGAGCTGGTATTCAGGAAGGGGAAGGGGCGCCGCCGAAAAGGAGGACCACCGGTATCCTTCCTTCCTCATCTCCATGCGCGTTGTGTTTTTATTTGTTTCAATTTTTTTGGTCCGTGATGCGCCCTCCCTCGGCTTGCACCCCTAGGCCATGGCCTAGGTTGACCCTATGGGTAATCCTGGCCTGGTTGCAGTCTGTGTTGTTGTTTAGATCAGTGTTTCTCAACCAGTGTGCCGGGGCACACTAGTGTGCCGTGAGCGATCATCAGGTGTGCCGTGGGAAATTGGAACATGCAGGAGGGGAGGGGGGAGAGTCTAGTGTGTTGAAGTATAAAAACCCTAAGAAAACTACCTCGATAAAGGTACTCCATGTGTGTTCATAGTTCGGCATATTGAGTATTCATGCCAAGTTTGGTCCTGATCCAACATTGTTTGAGTCCACAGTGCTCTCTGGATATAGGTGAACTATAACTCCCTGGATGTAGGTGAACTACAACTTCCAAACTCAAGGTCAATTCCCAAGCAAACCCTTTCAGTACTTTCTGTTGGTAATGAAAGTTAAATATGCCAAGTTTGGTTCAATTCCATTGTTGCAAGAGTTCAGGATGCTCTTTGATTTAACTATAAATTCCAGAAACTGTAACTCCCAAATGTCAAGGTCTATTTTCCCCAAGCTCCATCTGTGTTCACATTTGGGCATATTGAGTATTCCAGCCAAGTTTGGTCCTGATCCAACTTTGTTTGAGTCCACAGTTCTCTCTGGATATAGGTGAACTACAATTCCAAAACTCAAGGTCAATCCCACCAAACTCCTATAGTATTTTCTCTTGGTTATGGGAGTTCTGTGTGGGAAGTTTGTGTCTTTCTGCCATTCCTGCCAGGATATCTATGTTGTGTTCATCGAAACAGGCCCAGGTTTCACACTGTGTATAAATACATTTAAAAACATATTAACTAGATGTATGACTGTGTTAGAGTGTCGTTTTGTGTCATTTTGGTTGGTGGTGTGCCCCAGGATTTTGCAAATGTAAAAAGTGTGCCGCGGCTCTAAAAAGGTTGGGAAACACTGGTTTAGAGGCCTCCTGTCTCAAATGAACTTGAGAATGAAAACAGTTTGGGGAGGGGTTTTCCAACCCCTCTTAGTTTCCACACTGTGGGACTTGGACGGCAAAACCTCAAACCAGAGGTGGTTTCCAGCCTTGTGGAAGAAAACAACTCTGTGGACGAAATGCTGCCAAAAGTACAAGCTGCTTGGCCAACCGTGCTGCCATCTCGTTCTGGTTGTCCCTCCCACTGCCGTCTCTGCCGGCCAAAGCCGAGGACAGCAGTAAGTGAGTCTCGGGCCTTGCTTTCCTCTCCCAGATGGGCTTCCATTCCATATCTGCCAACTGGTTGAAAGATGTGTGCGCAATTGCGTCGGTGCGCAGTTGCGCTCTCGGCTTGCCTCAGACACCCAAAACCGCTCCTCTGTAATCATGAGCTTCCTTTTTAACTTTGTGGTGGTGACGCAAAACAGCTCTGGACCTACATCTTCAGCTAAAAACAGGAACCTCCCCAGGCAGGGAAGGCAGCCAGCGGGCTTTTTGGAAGGCGAATAAGGAGCCAGATGGTTGCGGAGGAAAGAGGAGGGAAAGGAGAAGCTGGAGGGGCTGCCGGGTGCTCTACTTTCCACATGGGCCTCTGCGAATGCCGCCTCTCTGTGTGCGTCCTGGAGGAGGAAGTGGAAGGGCCCTGCTGACGGAGACAGTTTGTGCTTTTATGTTGCGATTGAAAACACACACACATATGCACATCCGGAGGAAGGACCCCTTGGGGACCCGTATTCTTTTCTTTCCAAAGATACAGTTGGATTAGCTAGGAAATCGCGCCAACACTAATGACAACACTGTGCTCACAGTCAGGTGAGAATCATTCATCCTGTTGTCGAGCAATTTAGAATGGCTGTGGATAGACCCAAGCCATTGTGGGTTGCCTGGTGAGAAAGAGAAGCCAATATCTATCTATCTATTAGGCATGGTTTAGAATCCAAAAATGGCGATTCTTAAATCAAATGAGGGGGGGGGGGATTTTTTTTAGATTAGTAAAAGAAAGACTTACAAAAATTTCCAAAAATTTCTGAAATGTAACTTAAGTACTAACGAAATTTGTTAGTAGTTCGTATGCCAGCGCATACGCATTCCAGATGGTTTTGGCCTACAACTCCCAGAAATCCTAACAGCTGGTAAATTGGCTGGGATTTCTGGGAGTTGTAGGCCAAAACTTGAATAAATCACACTGAATTCTAGATGGGACTCTCCAAATAGGAAGGAGGGAGGGAAGGAGGGAGGGAGGGGGTATTCTATTCTTGGAAGCAGCAAAAGAAAAGGAGGAGGAGCCCCCCCCGGCTCCTCGCTGCCTCTCTCTCACCCCGATCCCGAGGGAGCGAGGGCCCAAGTTTGCCCAGGCTGGTCATATACCTACATTCCATGCACATGCAATAATAGCAGTAATAATAATGGGTAAGAAGAGGTAAAATTCAAACAAGTATTCTGACTGGTCCCTCCTCATGCGGTGCAAACGGGCTCTTCTCTGTGAGCCCTGGAAAAATAGCGTTTTCTGCTTAGGTGCACACACATACATATTCTTTAGGGGATTTGCTGCAGAATCTTCTCTATGAGCCCTGGATTCTGCAGCAAATCCCCCAAGAATATGTGTGTGCTCCCAAGCAGCAAACGCTGGCTTTTCCCCGGGCTAATTTCCGGGCTAATAAGAGAAGAGCCCGTTTGCACCGCATGAGGAGAGACCAGTCAGAATACTTCGGTTTGAATTTTACCTCTTGTTATTGTTATTACTGCTGTATTATTGCATGTGCATGGAATGTAGGTATGACCAGTTGGATTACTTATAATATTAGGCACTTACAGTAGCATTCATTCTATTATACATTAGGTTGGTTTCTCACCCCAATACTCTTTGATGCTTTAGATCCTGGCAGGCAGGAGAGGCAGGGAAGCCTGGAAAAAATGTAAACAGAGAGGTTTACTCAGAAGTAAATCCACAAAGGAGGGCCCTTCATCCAAAGTGCCCTCCTTTGCAGATTTACTCCTGAGTAATCCTCTCTGTTTACATTTTTTCCAGGCTTCCTTCCAGCCGAAAGAAGGAGCGAGTTTAGGGCTTGCCTTACCATAATACTTATTGGCAAGGGAGGCGGGAGGGTGGTGAGAGAGAAGGAGGGTGCCCCCCCCCCTTATGACCTAATAACGACACTTAAGAAAATCCTGGCCCCCGAAGTTCGAAAAAGAAAGTCCACTTCCTTGTTGGCGTTCCAGGTGCGGAAATACTCGAAAGTAGCATTTCTTACGAATTTCTTACGAAACGAATCATTTTCATAACTTTTTTCTCATGCCTAATATCTATCTATCTATCTATCTATCTATATCAGTGTTTCCCAACCGCTGTGACGTGGGACGGTAGTGTGCCATGACGGACCTCCTGCTTTGCCGTGAGAAAAGCTCTCTGCCCCCTTCCTTCCCCCCTCCTCCTAACGAACTCCTGCTGCTTAGGGGAGGAAGAGGAAGGGCCGGGCAGCGGCGAAGAAAAAGAAGGAGCCGAGGCACCGCCTCGTTCGGCCGTTTCCCCAGCCAGCCTCCAATCCGCCATGACTCCTGCCATGACTCTCGCCCCTCGCTCGCTGAAGCCACGTGGAGGAGCCCCGCCCACTGAAGCCCGTCCACCGCTCATGCTCCTCCTCCTCCGCACGGCTTTAGCTTTAGCTGTGGGAGAGCTGAAGCCAAAGGGAGGGAGTGCGTGGCATGGCGTGGCCTGGCTCCGCCTGGTCCAGCCTTGAAGGGGCAGTGCCAAGCCAGCATTGTGCTGGCTCTGCCACCGCTGTCTCCTTAAGGCTGGAGCAGCTGCTGGGAGAGCTGAATGGGAGAGGGGCGGGCATGGCTCCGCCCCCACCAGCTTTGGCACTCCCAGCAGCTGCTCCAGCCTTGAGGGGCAGTGCCAAGCCAGCATTGTGCTGGCTCTGCCACCACTGTCTTGGCATTGCCCCTCAAGGCTGGAGAAGCTGTGGGAGAGCTGAATCCGGGAGAGGGGGGCATGGCGCAACCTGGCTCTGCCCACTCCCCCCCAGCTTTGGCACTCCCAGCAGCTGCCCAGCCTTGAAAGGGCAGTGCCAAGCCAGCATTGCTGGCTCTGCCACCACTGTCTTGGCATTGCCCCCAAGGCTGGAGAAGCTGTGGGTGAGCTGAATCTGGGAGAGGGGGGGGGCATGGTGCAACCTGGCTCTGCCCACTCCCCCTCCCCATGCTTTGGCAATCCCAGCAGCTGCTCCAGCCTTGAAAGGGCAGTGCCAAGCCAGCATTGTGCTGGCTCTGCCACCGCCACTGTCTTGGCACTGTCCCCTCAAGGCTGGAGAAGCTGTGGGAGAGCTGAATCTGGGAGAGGGGGGGCATGGCGCAACCTGGCTCTGCCCACTCCCCCTCCCCCTGCTTTGGCACTCCCAGCAGCTGCTCCAGCCTTGAAAGGGCAGTGCCAAGCCAGCTGTGAGCGTTGGTAGGCCGCCCAAATAACCACACTCACTCAGGTGTTGAGGAAATGCTTTATGGGTCCTTATTCCAAGGCAAAAACCCGTACTGAGGCTTTCCCTCCAGAACTCCTGCTCTTAACTCCCGAGCCCTCCCTCTGGCGAAGAGCCAATCCCTGAACAGATAACAATCCCTGAACAGATAACCCAAGAAGCCCCACCCCCTCTTGTCCTTTTTCAGCGGGAACTTCAACTACAGCAACAACACTGAACAAGAAGAGCCAAAATGGCGACCGCCCTCCGATTGCTCGATCCTCTTCCAAGATGGCGGCGTCTTTGTCCACTGCTATCCCGCATTGGACAAGGCGCCGCTGACATAGCGCCCCCTCCCGAAGGAGTCCACCGACCTGAGGAAAAGAAGCAAAGTATATTCAGGGCCCTGGCTTGTCCGGGAAGGCCCTATGAAACCTATTGACTAATCTGGGGCCTTGACATGTTCGGCTAACACCCACTCTGGCTGCAAGTCTTTGGAAAGCCACTGTACAAAGTATTGAAGTCTGCCCCTAAGCTTTCTAGAATCTAAAATATCCTTAAGCTCAAACTGGGTATGTCCCCGATCATGATCGGGACTGGGGCGCTTCCCGTAGAGACCACTGGCGGTGGGTCACTGCCTTCTTAAGCAGGCTAACGTGGAACACCGGGTGCACCTTGCGCCACGTGTGGGGAAGGTCCAGCCGAAAGGGTGACCGGGTTGATCACTTCAGTCACCCGTAGTGGGCCAACAAACTTGTCCGCAAACTTGCGGGAGGGCTGGGTTGATCGCAGGTGCTTGGTGGAGAGATACACCATGTCTCCTTCCACATAGGTTGGCTGTGGCCCTCTTTTATCTGCATGAGTTTTGTAGTCTTCTCTGGCCTTCCTCAGCGTCCTTTGGATCTCTGGCCAGGCCGGCAACCCGAGCGCCCCAGGACTCGGGGTGCAAGGTGGTGGTGCAGAAGTGTCAATAGCTGGGAAGGGCAGGAAGTCTCGACCACTCACGGCCCGGAACGGAGACACCCCCGTGGACGCGTGGTCGGTGTTGTTATAACAGTATTCTGCTACATCCAACAGGTTGGCCCACTGGTCCTGCTGATATGTAGAGAAGCACCTCAAGTATTGTTGGAGCGTCCGCTGAACTCTTTCGGTCGCTCCGTCTGTCTCGGGATGGAATCTTCCAAGATGGCGGCCGCGTCTTTGTCCACTGCTATCCCGCATTGGACAAGGCGCCGCTGACAGCCAGCATTGTGCTGGCTCTGCCACCACTGTCTTGGCATTGCCCCCCCAAGGCTGGAGAAGCTGTGGGAGAGCTGAATCTGGGAGAGGGGGGGGCATGGTGCAACCTGGCTCTGCCCACTCCCCCTCCCCCTGCTTTGGCAATCCCAGCAGCTGCTCCAGCCTTGAAAGGGCAGTGCCAAGCCAGCATTGTGCTGGCTCTGCCACCACTGTCTTGGCATTGCCCCCTCAAGGCTGGAGAAGCTGTGGGAGAGCTGAATCCGGGAGAGGGGGGGCATGGCGCAACCTGGCTCTGCCCACTCCCCCTCCCCCTGCTTTGGCACTCCCAGCAGCTGCTCCAGCCTTGAAAGGGCAGTGCCAAGCCAGCATTGTGCTGGCTCTGCCACCGCTGGCTTGGCACTGTCCCCTTAAGGCTGGAGCAGCTGCTGGGAGAGCTGAATCCAGGAGAGGGGGCGGGGCATGGCGCAGCCAGCAGCTGCTCCCAGCAGGCCACCATCCCCCAGCCGTTCTTTACTGTGTTAGACTGTCATTTTGTGTCATTTGGGTTGGTGGTGTGCCCCCGGATTTTTTTAATGTTAAAAGTGTGCCGCGGCTCAAAAAAGGTTGGGAAACACGGATCTATATAATAAAAGTCAGTGTTTGCGGCGAGAGGTGCGGAGGTGCAGAGGAATATGTGGCAGCGTTTCAATTGGTTGCCACTGAGGAAGTATTTGCATAAAGGACTCTGATTGGCCATCTACATTCCAACATTCTAAGGTAACGCAGAGGGAAAAGGAAAGGCCTCAGGCAGTCAGTCACTGTGGCCCACAGCAAGGACGGATCAGGACCAAACTTGGCACACGGGTCCAATGGCCCACTTTACAACCTGGTGTGGTTTGCGGCAGGATGGGCCATGAATGATGGGATTTGCAGTACCTTCACCCGATTCACTTCCCAAACAACATTGCAGCCCCTATAAATCACAGACCAGGCCCAAAATTGACAGCAAAGCTTCGTTAATTTGATTTTCCTGACTAGGCCTCAGCTCATGGGATATTGTTAGGCTTCTTCAACTTGATTTTCCTGACTAGGCCCCCAACAACGACAGAACAAGACCAAACTTGGCACACAGACCCCCCAAGGTGACCCTACATCTTGGTGCAGTTTGAGGGAGGATGGTCCATGGATGATGGGACTTGCAGTACTTTAATTCACTTCCTTAGCGCACTGTGGCCCACACCAATGACGAATCAGGACCAAACCTGGCACACTTTACAAACCTGCTGCGGTTTACGGCAGGATGGCTCACAAATGATGGGATTTGCAGTACCTTCACCCGATTCATTCCCCACAGAACATTGAAACCCTACAAATCACAGACCAGGCCCAAACTTGGCAGACAGAGTACCCATGACCCACTCTACATCCTGGTGCAGTTTTGAGTGGGACGGACCACGGATGATGGGACTTGAAGTACCTTCACTCACTTTCTGAGACTGATCAAGACCACACTTGGCACACAGAGCCCCCATGACCCACTCTACATCCTGGTGCAGTTTGGAGAAGGATGGACCATGGACGATGGGACTTCCAGTACCTTCCCTCACTGCCAGAGACCGCTGCGACCCTCATCCAATGACTGATCAAGACCACACTTGGCACACAGAGCCCCCATGACCCACTCTACATCCTGGTGCAGTTTGGAGAAGGATGGACCATGGACGATGGGACTCGCAGTACCCTCACTAACGTCCAGAGACTACTGCAAGCCACATAACCAACTCATAAAGACCAACCTTGCCACACAATGCCTTTCTCAATTAACCCGGGCACCGCCGGGTCCTCAGCTAGTATCTAATATTACTATTATTATTATTATTATTCACCTGCTAATGAACTCTTAATGAATGGCACATCCAGCCCAGTTTTATAACCTAAATCAGTGTTTCCCAACCAGTGTGCCATGGCACACTAGTGTGCCGTGAGCAATCATCAGGTGTGCCGTGGGAAATTGAGAGTTCAATATGCCAAGTTTGGTTCAATTCCATTGTTGCAAGAGTTCAGAATGCTCTTTGATTGTGTGTTAACTAGAAATCCCAGAAACTGTAACTCCCAAATGTCAAGGTCTATTTTCCCCAAACTCCATCTGTGTTCACATTTGGGCATATTGAGTATTCATGCCAAGTTTGGTCCTGATCCAACATTGTTTGAGTCCACAGTGCTCTCTGGATATAGGTGAACTACAACTCCAAAACCCAAGGTCAATGCTCACCAAACCCTTATAGTATTTTCTCTTGGTTATGGGAGTTCTGTGTGGGAACTTTGATTCCATTCCATCATTGGTGGAGTTCGGAATGCTCTTTGATTGCGGGTGAACTATAACTCCCAGCTGTTGAGCAAGACCTTTGTGTGTGTCTTTCTGCCATTCCTGCCAGGATATCTATGTTGTGTTCATCGAAACAGGCCCAGGTTTCACACTGAGTGTATGAATACATTTAAAAACATATTAACTATATGTATTACTGTGTTATTTATTTATTTTATTTATTTATTAAATTCGATTTGGTAGACCGCTCTCTCTGGAGCCCAGAGCGGTTTACAACATACAATCAATAAAAACATCATTACAGATAAAAGACATATACCCAAAAGGCCCACTCCCCACAATACCCCCGGCAAGCAACAGTATGCAGAGCAATACATGGCAGGACGGCATGTTGGCAACTGGCAAATAGGAGGCATCAGTTGGGACCAAATGCCTGCCTATATAACAAGTCTTCACAGACTTGCGAAGGCCAACAAACCCGTAGTGCTCGTATCTCCTCTGGCAGAGAATTCCAGAGGAATTCGGAGCGGCCACTGTAAATGCTCTCTGCCGGGTGCTCGACAGCCTACAGATCTTAATACTAGGGACCTCTAGTAGATTAAGCCCCTCTGAGCGCAGTGATCTTCTGGGTTTATATGGGGTAAAACGGCTCCCTCAGGTACACTGTCCCAAACCATGTAAGGCCTTGAAAGTTAAAACTAACACCTTGAAGGAGACCCGGAATTCAATGGGAAGCCAGTGCAGTTCACGCAGAAGTGGGGTCACATGCGCAGATCTTGGGGCTCCCGACAGCAGGCACGCTGCTGTGTTCTGCACCAGCTTAAGTTTCCGGATCGCCGACAAGGGTAGGCCAATGTACAGCGCATTACAGTAATCGAGCCTCGAGATGACCGTGGCTTGGATCACCGTGGCCAGGTCGCAGCGGGAGAGGTAGGGGGCCAGACGTTTCGCCTGCCGTAGATGGTAGAGCAGCTGTCTTGCAAAAATAATGCGCAGGCAATCTGCACTTCCATCGACAGTTGGGTGTCAGCTGAACCCCAAGGCTCTTAACTAGGGGCTGTGGGCGAAGTGCCACACCATCAAACGTTGGCAACTGGGTCTCTACCCCCCCCCCCCCCGGGCGGCCCAGCCACAAGATCTCCGTCTTTGCGGGTTCACCTTCAACTTACTGGCTGCAGCCATCCAGTTCTGACTTCTAGGCAAAGGTGGAAATTATCGGGTACAGATTCCACCCCGGGGGTCCATCCTCAGAATGAGCTGGGTGTCATCAGCGTACTGATGGCACTCCAGCCCAAAACTCCGTACCAATTGGGCGAGTGGTCGCATATAGATGTTAAATAACAGCAGGGAGAGAATGGCCCCCTGAGGGACCCCACAAAGAAGAGGGGAGCCCTCGGAGACCACCCCTCCCCACTTCACTCGCTGCAGGCGGTTTTGGAGGAAGGAGGACAGCCAGTTGAGGGCTGTCCCCCTCACCCCCGCCACCGCCAGGCGGTGTGTCAAAAGTTGGTAATCGACAGTATCAAACGCTGCCGTGAGGTCCAATAACACAAGCAGCGCCGATCCGCCTCGGTCCAAGTGGCATCGGAGTAGGTCTGTGATGGAGACCAGGACGGTCTCTGTCCCATAGCCCGAACAGAAGCCGGACTGGAAGGGGTCAAGCCAGGTTGCATCATCCAAGAATGTCTGCAGCTGGTCCATTGCTGCCCTCTCAATTACCTTGCCCAGGTACGGTGGGTGGACACTGGGCGGTGGTGGAGCCAAGCGGATCTAACCCGGGCTTCTTCAGCAATGGACTAACCACCGCCTCTTTTAACTCCTCTGGAAAAGCTCCTTGCTCAAGGGAGCAGTTGACTATATTCAACAGAGGGCCTCGTAACCCCTCCACGCAAGCTCGAATCAGCGTGGAGGGGCATGGGTCATTTTGTGTCGTTTTGGTTGGTGGTGTGCCCCAGGATTTTGTAAATGTAAAAAGTGTGCCGTGGCTCAAAAAAGGTTGAAAAACACTGACCTAAATAAATAAACAAATTAAAGATTCTTAAAATGGAGCATTATCAATAGGAAGAGGAAAAGTGCCTCTGCAAAAAAAAAAAAAAAAAAAATAGTCTAAATGCCAAGACAATGAGAGCAGGGTGCCCTGTAACCCGATGCTGGCCTTTCGAGCCGGCCTCAAGCAGTGCCTTGTTTTCCTGGTCTGGAGCCCTTTGCCTGGAACATGCCATCTGCAGAGGTCCATAAATCATCTTGATGCTCTGCTGTCTCCACTCCAGCGTCCCGGCCGCCTCTCGCTTGGAGCCTGTGGGGCATTTCTCCAGGAAACGAAGCCAAGCTGGCCGGCCCTTGATCCCCGCAGCGGCTCTCCAGATGTATGCTCGGCCGAGCCAGATGCATCCCATGAGATGAGGGGAGACGAGGCCAGGAAACTTGCCGTCAGCTTGGGAGGCTGTGCACCGCACTTGCTCAGCCGCAGCCGGCTTAATTCCTTTCTCAGAATCTCTCCCATTTGGCCAAGGCTTTGCTCCCCAAGACTCAAGTTCTGGGGTTGCATCATTCTGTTTGTTGAATTTGGGTTTTTTTAATGCTTACTTAGGCCAGTGTTTCTCAACCAGTGTGCCGTGGCACACTAGTGTGCCGTGAGCGATCATCAGGTGTGCCGCGAGAAAAGCTCTCTGCCCCCCTTCCTTCCCCCATCTTCCTGCCAAACTCCTGCTGCTTGGGAGAGGAGGAAGGGCCAGGTGGCGGCAAAGAAAAAGAAGGGACCGGGGCGCTGCCTCCTTCGGCCGTTTCCCCAACCAGCCTCCAATCCGCCAAGACTCTCGCCATGACTCTCGGCCCTTGCTTGTTGAAGCCGCGCGGAGGAGCCCTGCCTACTGAAGCCCGTCCACCGCTCATGTTCCTCCTCTGTGGGAAAGCTGAAGCCAGGGGGGAGCGGGGGCATGATGCAGCCTGGCTCCGCCCCTTCCCCTGGCTTCAGCACTCCCACAGCTTCGCCAGCCTTGAGGGGGGCAGTGCCAAGCCAGCGGTGGCAGAGCCAGCACAATGCTGGCTTGGTACTGCCCTCTCAAAGCTGGCGAACCTGTGGGAGAACTGAAGCCGGGGGGAGGGGGCAGGGCATGGTGCGGCCTGGCTCCGCCCCCTCCCCGGCTTCAGCACTCCCACAGCTTCGCCAGCCTTGAGGGGGCAGTGCCAAGCCAGCGGTGGCAGAGCCAGCACAATGCTGGCTTGGCACTGCCCCCTCAAGGCTGGCGAACCTGTGGGAGAACTGAAGCCCAGGGGAGGGGGCAGGGCATGATGCAGCCTGGCTCCGCCCCTTCCCCTGGCTTCAGCACTCCCACAGCCGCCAGCCTTGGGGGGCAGTGCCAAGCCAGCGGTGGCAGAGCCAGCACAATGCTGGCTTGGTACTGCCCTCTCAAAGCTGGCAAACCTGTGGGAGAACTGAAGCCGGGGGAGGGCAGGGCATGGTGCGACCTGGCTCCGCCCACTCCCGGCTTCAGCACTCCCACAGCTTCCGCCAGCCTTGGGGCAGTGCCAAGCCAGCGGTGGCAGAGCCAGCACAATGCTGGCTTGGCACTGCCCCCTCAAGGCTGGCGAAGTTATGGGAGAACTGAAGCCGGGGGAGGGGGCAGGGCATGGTGCGGCCTGGCTCCGCCCCTTCCCCGGCTTCAGCACTCCCACAGCCGCCAGCCTTGAGGGGGCAGTGCCAAGCCAGCGGTGGCAGAGCCAGCACAATGCTGGCAGCACTGCCCCTCAAGGCTGGCGGTTATGGGAGAACTGAAGCCGGGGGGGGGCAGGGCATGGTGCGGCTGGCTCCGCCCCCCTCCCGGCTTCAGCACTCCCACAGCTTCGCCAGCCTTGAGGGCAGTGCCAAGCCAGCGGTGGCAGAGCCAGCACAATGCTGGCTTGGCACTGCCCCTCAAGGCTGGCGAAGTTACGGGGAACTGAAGCCGGGGAAGGGGCAGGGCATGGCGTGGCCTGGCTCCTCCCTCCCTCGGCTCGTCACTCCCCACAGGTCGCCATTCTTTACTGTGTTAGAGTGTCATTTTGTGTCATTTTGGTTGGTGGTGTGCCCCTGGATTTTTTTAATGTTAAAAGTGTGCCATAGCTCAAAAAAGGTTGGGAAACACTGACTTAGGCGATCCCTCGTAGTCCAAGTATGGTGACCTTGGCGGTGGATACGTAGCCCTAGTCTTGATCCGCGTGTTCTCCCAAAGTGAGGGCATCGGTTTCCTTGGTTAGCTTGACACACCTTCCTCTTAGCACATCTCTCCCTTTCGCCCTCCATGCATGCCTCTTTGAATTCCGCAGCACTGCTGGTCACAGCTGACCTCCAGTTAGAGCACTCAAAGGGCCAGGGCTTCCCAGTTTTCAGTGTCTATGTCAGTGTTTCCCAACCGCTGTAAGAGAGCTGAAGCCGGGGGGAGGGGGCGGGGCATGATGTGGCCTGGCTCCGCCCCCTCTCCGGCTTCAGCTCTCCCACAGCTTCTCCAGCCTTGAGGGGACAGTGCCAAGCCAGTAGTGTGCCGTGACGGACCTTCTGCTGTGCCGTGAGAAAAGCTCTCTGCCCCTCTTCCTTCCCCCCTCCTCCTGCTGAACTCCTGCTGCTTGGGGGAGGAGGAGGAAGTGCCGGGCGGCGGCAAAGAAAAGGAAGAAGGGTCTGGGGCGCCGCCTCCTTCGGCCGTTTCCCCAGCCAGCCTCCAATCTGCCATGACTCCCACCATGACTCTCGCCCCTCGCTCGCTGAAGCCGTGCGGAGGAGGAGCCCTGCCCACTGAAGTCCATCCACTGCTCATGCTCCTCCTCCTCCACATGGCTTCAGCGAGTGAGGGGCGGGAGTCATGGCGGAGAGCGGCGCCGGGGACAAGGGCCATGACTCTCGCCCCTCGCTCGCTGAAACCGCACAGAAGAGGAGCCCCGCCCACTGAAGTCCGTCCACCGCTCATGCTCCTCCGCGTGGCTTCAGCAAGCGAGAGGTGGGAGTCATGGTGGAGAGCGGCGCTGGGGACGGGGGCCATGACTCCCGCCCCTCGCTCGCACTGCCCCCTCAAGGCTGGAGAAGCTGTGGGAGAGCTGAAGCCAGGGGAGGGGCGGCATGGCCCGGCTTGGCTCCGCCCCCTCCCCCCCGGCTTCAGCTCTCCCACAGCTTCTCCAGCCTTGAGGGGACAGTGCCAAGCCAGCATTGTGCTGGCTCTGCTACCGCTGGCTTGGCATTGCTCCCTCAAGGCTGGAGAAGCTGTGGGAGAGCTGAAATCAAGGGGAGGGGCGGGGCATGGCGTGGACTGGCTCCACCCCCTCCCTGGCTTCGGCACTCCCAGCAGCTGCTACCCCCTCCCTGGCTTTGGCACTCCCAGCAGCTGCTCCAGCCTTGAGGGGACAGTGCCAAGCCAGCATTGTGCTGGCTCTGCCACCGCTGGCTTGGCACTGCCCCCTCAAGGCTGGAGAAGCTGTGGGAGAGCTGAAGTCGGGGGAGGGGGCAGGGCATGGTGCGGACAGGCTCCTCTCCCCCCCTCCGGCTTCGGCACTCCCAGCAGCTGCTCCCAGCAGGCCACCATCCCCCCAGCCGTTCTTTACTGTGTTAGAGTGTCCACATTTGTCCGCCTGTCTTCCCAAGAGATTTGCAGGATTTTTCGGAGGCAACGCTGATGGAATTGTTCCAGGAGTTGAGTGTCACGTCTGTAGACAGTCCAGGTTTCGCAAAAATATAACAAGGCTGGGAGGACAATCTATTATATAAATGGGTTCACGTCATGTGATGTATACCTCAAACAAAGAAACCATACAACGCAGAAACACAATACTTGCCAACAGAAATAGGCCTCAAGCAAGGTACGTTTGTAGCAAAGAAACTCCCCCCCCAAACCTAAAAGGCCCCCAAAACAACGAGTAAAAATAAAACTACATTTACCAGCATCCTCCAGGGCAGCCAACGACTCACCCAGCCTCTACATCCTGAACAACATGATTGGCTGCCAATAAGGGCGGATTGCATAACTGCTGCACTGGCCAGCCAACAGGAAAATTCGATCCATACTAAACTGCCAAAACAGAATAAGGAAAAGGCCTGAGCCAATCCCCAACACAAACACCCAAATCACTTCCAACCGAAAATTTACACCCCAAAAAATCACAGACCACGCCCAAAATTGACAGTAAGGCTTCATTAACTTGATTTCCCTAACTAGCCCTCACTTACTGAGAAGTTGTTTACGCTCTGAATTGACAGTAAGGCTTCATTAACTTGATTCTCCCGCCTAGGCCTCAGCTCATTGGACATTGTGTATGGCCTGAATTGACAGTAAGGCTTCATTAACTTGCTGTTCCTAACTAGGCCTCAGCTCATGGGACATTGTGTATGGCCTGAATTTACAGTAACCTACCTTGGCACACAGAGCCCCGACCATGCATGATGGGACTTGAAGTACCACCATGGAAAATGGGATTTGTAGTACTTCAAAACCCATCATTCCCCACAGACCACTGTGGCCCAGAACCAAGACCAATAAAGACCCAACTTGGCACACCATGCCCCCATGACCCACACTCCATCCAACTGCAGTTTAGAGGAGGGCACACCGTGGATGATTGGACTTTCTCGCATCTCCTAAAAAGGGCACCGCAACGCGTGCCGGGTACAGCTAGTAGCTATATACACAAGCACTTTGGTCTTCCTACGGATGTCTCTCTGCTTCATTTGGGAAAATGCTGCACTTGCAGAGCTCAGGTGGTGTTGGATTTCAGTGTCAATGTTGACTTTTGTGGAGAGGTGGCTGCCAAGGGAGCGGAAATGGTCCACATTTTCAAATATTACACCATTAAGCTGTGTTTCTGGTATTGCAGAGGGATTGGCTGATGACTACTGGAAGAGCACTTTGGTTTTCACAATGTTAAGTAAGGGGCCAAGCTTCTCGTATGCTTCTGCGGAGGTGTTTAGAGTGGCTTGTAGGTATTTTTCTGAATGCACACATGCTATGTTATCATCAGCATATTCGAGTTCTATAACAGGGCTGTCCAACTTCTACCGGACCTGTGGCCGGAATTCCAGTTACTGCTGACCTGGGGGCCGAAGGGTCTGCCTCCGCCCCGGCTCCGCCCCTCCCCCGGCTCCGCCCAGGCTCCGCCCCTGGCTCCACCCCTGCCCCGCCCCTCCCCGGCTCCGCCCTCTCCCGCCTTGGAGGTGTCTGTGGAGGACACCGGGCTTTGACTTGGAGATAGAGATGAACACCAAAATCCCAGTCTCAAGTCCCAGTCCCTGCTTTGAACTGGATTATATTGCAGTGTGGACTCAGGGCCCTTCACACAGCCATATAACTCAGAATATCCAGGCAGGAAACCCCACAAAACCTGCTTTGAACTGGATTATATTGCAGTGTGGATTCAGGGCCCTTCACACAGCCATATAACCCAGAATACCTGCTTTGAACTGGATTATCGGAGTCCACACTCATATAGTCTGGTTTAAAGCAAATAACATGGGATTTTATTCAGATGTGTGGAAAGGAAGGCAAATAAGAAGCCAGGGCCCTTCCACACAGGCCTATAACCCTGAATGACAAGGCATAATATTCATTCTGCCTCTGCTAATAATAATAATAATAATAACAACAACAACAACAGGTTCCTGGAGTAGGAGACCACCAAGGGCCATCCAGGGCCATCCAGTCCAATCTCCTTCTGCCATAAGGGGAAAACACAATCAAAGCATTCCTCACAGATGGCCATTCAGCCTCTGATGATGATGATAATAATAATAATAATAATAATGGGTTCCTAGAATAGGAGACCTCCAAGGGCCATCCAGTCCTACCTCCTTCTGCCATAAGGGGAAAACACAATCAAAGCATTCCTCAGCCATGTTGAATCAAACCTAAACTATCATGAGAGCAACAGAAAGTACTGAACCTTGAGTTTGGGAGTTGTAGTTTTCCTCCATCCAGAGAGCACTGTGGACTCAAATAATGATGGATCAGAACCAAACTTGGCACGAAGCCTCAGGAGAGGAGGAAGCCGGAAAGGGAATGAATGAGCACCCCCGTGCTCGAACTTGGCCCCCCCCTTTTTGCTCTGGCCACGCCTCCTCTCACTGCAGCACTCTCTCTCTCTCCTTCCCTCTTTCCTTCAGGTGGTGGAAGGGGGAAGGAATGAAAGGGGGAAAGAGAGAAAGAAGGAGGGAGGGAGAAGGAGAGGGGGGAGGGAGGGAGGGAGGGAGGAGGAGGAGGAAGAGAGCCTGCTCCTCCTCCCTGCCCCGCCCCCCCCCGCCGAAAATAAATAAATAAATAATATTCGAAAAATATTCCAAAAAATATTCCAAAAAAAATATTTTTAATTTTTTTAATCTTAAAAGGCAGATATCTTGCAGGAGGGTAGGGGGCCGTGGGGAAGGGGCTGGGGGGGCCGTATACGGCCCGGGGGCCACCAGTTGGACAGCCCTGTTCTATAACATATGCTGTTGTGACCAGTCTGCTGAGGTGAAATAGCTTCTCATATGCTTCTGCAAAGTTGTTGGGAGTGGCTTGTAGTTCTCCTGAATGCACACAGATTACGTTATCATCAGCATATCGGAATTCTATTACAGATGTTGCGGTGACCTTGGTTTATCAATATAATTGTATTGGTAAAATGTACAAAATAGGGAAGGGTACAGGAATAGATAGGAGCCCCCAGTGGTGCAGCATGCTCAGCGCATGGTAGTGTGGCGCGCATATGCGGGCAAGGGAGAGTGTGCGAGGCTGGAGGGAGGCTCACACCAGCAAGTCTCTTCAAGGCAGGGGGATTCTGTGTGAGAAGTTTGGTGGAGTTCTGAATGCTCTTTGATTGTAGGTGAACTATAAATCCCAGTATCTACAATTCCCAAATGTTAAGGTCTATTTCGCCCAAACTCCACCAGTGTTCACATTTGTGCATATTGAGTATTTGTGCCAAGTTTGGTCCAGATGTATTACGGTGATTTATGGAGGTAGGTGAACTACAACTCCCAAACTCAAGGTCAATGCCCATCAAACCCTTCCAGAATTTTCTATTGGTCATCGGAGCTCTGTGTACCAAGATTGGTTCAATTCCATTGTTGGTGAAGTTCAGAATGTTCTTTGATTGTAGGTGAACTATAAATCCCAGCAACTATAACTCTCTAATGACAAAATCAATCCCTCCCCAATTCCACCAGTATCCAAATTTGGGCATATCGGGTGTTTGTGCCAAATTTGGTCCAGTGAATGAAAACACATTCTGCCTATCAGATATTTACATTACGATTCATACTAGCAGCAAAATGACAATTATGAAGTCGCAACGAAAATAATGTTATGGGTGGAGGTCACCACAACATGAGGAACTATATGAAGGGTTTGTGGCATTAGGAACAGGCCCGGATTAGCCCCTTTTGGCGCCCTAGGCCACACTTTGGAATTACGCCCCCAAACCAACCTCTACCACACCGGCAGCGGCTACGGGGGGTGGGGCTTCCCTCCTCCTCCTAAAGCTCTCCTTCCTTGTCTCAAGGAAGGAGGGCGCGAGGAGGAGGAGGAAGGAAGGGAAGGCCCTGGGGCCGCTCCCGGGCATGCGCGGCACCCCTTGTCAAGGAAGGAGCGCCTCTGCCTCCTCTGCCATGTTCCTGGGTGCTGCGCATGCTCGGCAGCAGCCCCGGGGCTTCCCTTCCTTCCTCCTCGCACCCTCCTTCCTTGACTCAAGGACGGAGGGCGTGAGGAGGAGGGAAGACCCACCCCCGGGGCCACTGCCGGGCATGCGCGCCACCCAGGAACATGACGGAGGAGGTAGAGGCGCTCGCGGCCTCCTGCCGCGCATGCCTGCAGCGGCCCCGGGGGCAGGGCTTCCCTTGAGTCAAGGAAGGAGGAGTAGGCGGAGGGAAGAGTGCCTCTGCCTCTTCCGCCATGTTCCTGGGTGTCGCGCATGCCCGGCAGTGGCCCCGGGGGCGGGGCTTCCCTCCTCCTCCTTGCGCCCTCCTTCCTTGAGTCAAGGAAGGAGGGCACGAGGAGGAGGAGGCAGAGGGAAGCCTCACCCCTGGGGCCGCTGCCGGGCATGCGCGGCAGGAGGCGCGAGCGCGTCAGCCTCTTCCACCATGTTCCTGGGTGCCGCGCATGCCCGGCAGCGGCCCTGGGGGCGGGGCTTCCCTTCCTTGGCGCCATTCCCTCCTCCCTCGCCCTCTTGCAGCGCTCTCCCCCAGCCCTCCCCCGAGAGAGAGAAAGAAAGAGTCATCTCCATGCCGTGCGTTGCGGTTTTATTTCAACTTTTTTTTTCTTTTGGTCCGTGAACTGCGCGCCCCTCAGCTTGCGCCCCTAGGCCATGGCCTAGTGTGACCTTATGGGTAATCCGGGCCTGATTAGGAAGTTTGAAACACTGACTTAGGCAGAGATTCAGGTCTCAGCCTTAGAAGACAAGGGAAGGGGAGCACACTGTCAACAAAGAGGAAATACCTCATCAAAACAGGACAGAAGCGGGTAGATATTTGCATCCCATTTCCATAATCTGATTTATATGTCTAGATGCAAAGTTAGTAATAATGGCTATAATTTAGGGAGAAATGCCATAAATCTTACCAGAGTGGGGGACTTTAATTTATATTTGTGGATGCAAATGTAAAAACAATGGCTATAATTTAAATTTAAATACCACACATGCGTATGGAATGATTTACCCCCCAAGTTTTATTGTGATCTCGTATGTCCTCAAGGGTGTTAACTGCCATGCAGTGGGTTTATATTTTTCTTAAGACATGGTGAAAAACAGTGTACAGGCATTGAGCTGGTAGGCTCGCTCGCCATTTCGAAGTATGTCCTGAACGTAACTATCAAATGTCATTCTGTTACCGAACATTTTAGGATAGCCTGGCCCATAGGTGGCAGAGGCCCAGAAGTACCCCTAAAGCGAGGATTTCAGCAAAAACCTCAGGTGAGTTTTAAAAAGCAACCTAAAAATCCCTTTTCCAAATGATCTCACCAAAGAAGTTGATTGCAACCTAGGAAGCCAGCTGTAGCGGGAACCAATTGTGAAACAGCGTCGCTTTTGCCCTGGCGAATGGGAAGCGAAGAACAGAAATGTGTTCAAAACAAAGAGTGGCTGGAGTTTTCTTGATTAGATCATGTCCATATGTAAATGAAGATCCGAGCCCCTGACCTTTCGAGCAAAAGGATTTCCTTTGTTCTCGGTGAAAAACAGGAATTTGTCCTTAACGACCCTCCCTTGTTGACAAAGGGCCATGTGCAGATTCTATCCATGAGAAATTCAGCCTTCTGGATGGTAAATAAATGAAATAACTGTAGCCATGTGCTGGTTTCCGAGGCCAGCAGTGACAGCCGACAGAAATTGTCCCCATATGAAAGCCTTCACTTGGGTGGTGGGCCGTATGGTGTTTGTGGAGGACATTGACCGGGTTCTTGGACATGTTCATGGCCCTCACTGTAACCTGCAATGTTATTGGAGGGAAGGCCTTTAGTGTTTCCTGAGTAGTGGGAGATATAGCTGTTTGGCTCCACACAATAATTATTTTGTTCTTGGTGAAAAACAGGAATTGTCCTTAACGACCCTCCCTTGTTGACAAAGGGCCATGTGCAGATTCTATCCATGAGAAATTCAGCCTTCTGGATGGTAAATAAATGAAATAACTGTAGCCATGTGCTGGTTTCCGAGGCCAGCAGTGACAGCCGATTGTGAAATTGTCCCCATATGAAAGCCTTCACTTGGGTGGTGGGCCGTATGGTGTTTGTGGAGGACATTGACAGGGTTCTTGGACATGTTCATGGCCCTCACTGTAACCTGCAATGTTATTGGAGGGAAGGCCTTTAGTGTTTCCTGAGTAGTGGGAGATATAGCTGTTTGGCTCCACACAGGAGCTTGTCAGCCACCAGTATCATTCATCACAGCGTTGCCGAACAATTTAGAACAGCCTGGCCCATAGGGGGCAGAGGCCCAGAAGTACCCCTAAAACGAGGATTTCAGCAGAACCCCTGGTAAGTTTTTAAAAGCAAACTATAAATCCCTTTCCCAAATGATCTCTTTGGTGTCCGGAAGAAGATGCCACTGAAGTTTTTATTCTTATCAGCTGGGAAGGGTGACCACTGCAGTTTCCTTGTCACAAAGCAGTCATAAAGTTACATTCAAAACATATGCCATTTTTATACATTTTACAGAACTGTCAGATTTAAACTTTCCCACCCCTGCATGCTGTAGGCCTCATGATGATTGGTTGGAACCTTGGAAGCCAGCTGTAGCGGGAACCAATCGTGAAACAGCGCCGCTTTTGCCCTGGCGAATGGGAAGCGAAGAGAGCAAGTGTGCGGGGTTGCTTGAGTAAGTCAAAACAACGAGGAGAATAAGGAAGTAGTAATAAATATATAATTTTATCTTCTGGTTTCTACGTATCACAATAAACAATATATGCACGAAATGCAGTGCTACATAACAGAGCAATAATTATGCAAATACAAAGGTAAGTACCATACATGAATTGAGAGACGCCTTAACATCAACAGACTATTCAAGATAATCAAGTCTCTAAGTAGAGAGTCCCAATGAGAACACCTCCGCAAATAATAAGATCAATATCAAAGTATTTCACATAAACGAAAATGCATGAATATTGCTTATCAGCATAAGTGCGGTGAGTGTTCAATGCGGTCGACGATCCTGTAAATACTTGCGCCTGACCATTTCGCCTTTCGGAAGCTTTTTCCAAGACCGGGGACTATCTTCGGCATTCCAATACGAAGTAGCGAATTATTCTAAACAATATATACAATGAAATATATAAGTAACAATATAGGATTCCCCACAAAGTAACCCCGTACAAAGAGGACAACGAATAGCAATCATACCTTAACGCATCTAGGTAAATCACATAGAGGCAACAGGCCTTCTTCGGTCAAATCACGGACAGTATAATGCGGAACAGAGAGGAGCTTATAAACATTAAGGTCAACACAAAATACATTCAGCTGAGTTCTAGACCAAGAGTTCGCTCACAGATAATTGATCATTGAGGCCTCTTGGCAACTCGCAAGAAAGGCGGATTATCCAGTCGCATTCTAGTTGTAGTAATCTACGTTTAACATCCATAAGGGGCTTTGGTTCAACCTTATCTAAAACCATGACCGAGAATGCTTCGTGGTGATGTTGTTTACTCACAAAGTGGGAGTACAGTCTAGAATTATCATATTTCATCTTGAATCTAGATCTGTGTTCCTGTACTCGCTTGCGGAGCTCACACCCAGATTCCCCCACATAAAGCTCCCCACAAATGAAAATTAAACAATAAATGATATTTCTGGATCCGCAGGTGGACCAAGTATTAATTTTAAACCTATGATGGTTGTATGGGCTGACTATATATTCCGCTGTATTGATCAAGTCACATGTCGAGCAACTACCACATCTGTGAGTGTGACCAAAAACAAAGAGCAGCTGGAGTTTTCTTGATTAGAGCATGTCCATATGTAAATGAAGATCCGAGCCCCTGACCTTTCGAGCCAAAGGAATTCTTTTGTTCTTGGTGAAAAACAGGAACTGTCCTTAACGACCCTTCCTTGTTGACAAAGGGCCATGTGCAGATTCTATCCATGAGAAGTTTCAGCCTTCTAGATGGTAAACAAATGAAATAACTGTAGCCATGTGCTGGTTTCCGAGGCCAACAGTGACGGCCGGTTATGAAATATGAAATATAGTTATGCCATACGTTCTATAAACATGGGACGAGGCTAATCTCAGAGGGTCCAGCGTTTATGAAACAAAAATGGGGAGAAGGGAGAGAACCTTCTCCAAACCAGAAAGAGTCCTCTGTCATGCAAATTGTTTCAATGATTGGATTAATGGGTGCAGTCAGGAATGTGGTCACCCTGATCTCAAAACAACAGCTGGATCTTTCACAAACATGTAGCATTTCTTCATATTTTTAAAAACATTTGGGGAGGGGAGAACATGCAGGAAAATGGTTACATGGAAGGGGAGGGTTTCAGGGAAATACCATTAGCAATGTCTCATAATTATTTCATATGCAAGGAGTAGAAAGATAGTTCATACGATCTTGAAAAGCATCAAATCCATATGCTTTTGGGGAAAGTCCATAATAGAAGAGTCCATATAAAAGAAAGTGCATCTGTGTTCTTGGGATAAGTATAAGAGATGAGTCCTTTTCGCTAATAGCCTGAGGAGAGTCCAAATACACGAAAATCCTTGGAAAACTGTCTCCCAAACCGCTCAGGGCTTGCCCCTGTTGGCCTGTCCGCATGCAACTTCGTGCACAAAGAGTCCATGGCTTCAGGTTAAGTGAGGCAAGAAAACAGAGAGGTAGAAATGTGTGCCAAGTGTGGTCTTGATCAGTCATTGGATGAGGTTTTCAGCGGTCTCTAGAAACGAGGGAAGGCACTGGAAGTCCCATCATCCATGGTCCCCCTTCTCCAAACCGCACCAGGAGATAGAGTGGGTCATGGGCACTCTGTGTGCCAAGTTTGGGCCTGGTCTGTGATGTGTAGGGACTTCAATGTTCTGTGGGAAATGAATTGGGTGAAGGTACTGCAAATCTGATAATTTGTGGGCCATCCTGCCATAAACCGCACCAGGTTGTAAAGTGGGCCATTGGGCCTCTGTGTGCCAAGTTTGGTCCTGATTCGTCATTGGTGTGGGCCACAGTGCTCTAAGGCAGTGTTTCCCAACCTTTTTTGAGCTATGGCACACTTTTAACATTAAAAAAATCCGGGGGCACACCACCAACCAAAATGACACAAAATGACACTCTAACACAGTAAAGAATGGCGACCTGTGGGGGGGATGGTGACCTGTAGGGAGTGACGAAGCCGGGGAGGGGGAGGAGCCAGGCCACGCCATGCCCTGCCCCTTCCCCCGGCTTCAGTTCTCCCATAACTTCGCCAGCCTTGAGGGGGCAGTGCCAAGCCAGCATTGTGCTGGCTCTGCCACCGCTGGCTTGGCACTGCCCCCTCAAGGCTGGCGAAGCTGTGGGAGTGCTGAAGCCGGGGAGGGGGCGGAGCCAGGCGCACACATGCCCTGCCCCCTCCCTCGGCTTCAGTTCTCCCACAGGTTCGCCAGCTTTGAGAGGGCAGTACCAAGCCAGCATTGTGCTGGCTCTGCCACTGCTGGCTTGGCACTGCCCCCTCAAGGCTGGCGAATCTGTGGGAGTGCTGAAGCCAGGGGGAAGGGGCGGAGCCAGGCTGCATCATGCCCCCGCTCCCCCCTGGCTTCAGCTCTCCCACAGAGGAGGAGCATGAGCGGTGGAAGGGCTTCAGTAGGCAGGGCTCCTCCGCGCGGCTTCAACAAGCAAGGGGCGAGAGTCATGGCGGATTGGAGGCTGGTTGGGGAAACGGCCAAAGGAGGCAGCGCCCCGGTCCCTTTTCAGTGGTGACTCCTCGGCTTTGGAACGCCCTCCCTAAAGACATCGGATCGGCCCCCTCCCTCCTGACGTTTCGCAGGAAAGTCAAGACCTGGTTATTTGAGCAGGCATTTGTTGATGAAATATAAGGCTTAATTGGATACAAGGAATGACGACGATGTGATGGAAACTGATTTCAACATGACGCTGAGGCTGCAATTGTATGTTTTTAATTGTTAAATTGTTATTATATGGGTTTTTTTCTTGGGGGGGGGGTTGACTTGTTGCTGTGTTGTATTGAGGGCAGAGACTGCCTGTGTAAACTGTCCCGAGTCGCCTTCGAGCTGAGAGGGGCGGTATAGAAACGTGACAAATAAATAAATAAATAAATAAATACGGCCCACCACCCAAGTGAAGGCTTTCATATGGGGACAATTTCACAATCGGCTGTCACTGCTGGCCTCGGAAACCAGCACATGGCTACAGTTTTTTCATTTATTTACCATCCAGAAGGCTGAAACTTCTCATGGATAGAATCTCTATATGGCCCTTTGTCAACAAGGGAGGGTCGTTAAGGACAAATTCCTGTTTTTCACCAAGTACAAAAGAATTCCTTTGGCTCGAAAGGTCAGGGGCTCGGATCTTCATTTACATATGGACATGCTCTAATCAAGAAAACTCCAGCTGCTCTTTGTTTTGAACACATTCCTGTCCCTCGCTTCCCCTTCGCCAGGACAAAAGCGGCGCGGCTTCACGATTGGTTCCCGCTACAGCTGGCTTCCAAGGTTCCAACCAAGCATCATGAGGCCTACAGCGTGCAGGGGCGGGAAAGTTTGAATTTGGTGAGATCATTTGGGAAAGGGATTTTTAGGTTGCTTTTTAAAACTAACCTGAGGTTTTTGCTGAAATCCTCGCTTTAGGGGTACTTCTGGGCCTCTGCCCCCTATGGGCCAGGCTATCCTAAATTGTTCGGTAACAATATGTCAAATGGTCAAGGGAAGAAGTATCATGTTTAATATGAACTCACGGAATGATAAGGTGCTAGTTGTCCACATGTTTGCTCTTTGGTTGCCTGATGTATAGAGGTAATAACATGCACGAATGGACAAGTTTGGGGCTTTGCCGGATGCGTATTCTTTGCTATGCGCCGTTCCTGGGTACATTCAAGTGCTGATTTAGTGTGCCTTGCCTGAAACGCAGGGGTGGGAGCTGGTGAGTCAGGGGAGAGAAATCAGAGGACCTCATCCTCCAGCGGCCTTGAATGTGATCTGCAAGCGACGGCTGTCTCCACGCTGATGGATTTGCTGTCACCTCTCCCTGGCACCAAGTGACAGATTTCTGCTGTTGCATGGAGCCAAAACCAATAGCCATCCATCAACCCTGGACGGACGGGTGTAGCGTTGGGGGGCGGGTGGGGGGGGGAGATGGAAAAGATGGAGGGGTGGGCGGTTAAGAGGGAACCGTGGGGAAATACTTCCTGGGTGGTCCTCCCACCTCTTGCCTCGGATAGATGGGGAAATCAGTCTCATATGCGCCTGCCCTCGTTCAGGGTGCGTTGAAAGCAAACATTCAGAGCAGCTGGGCCTGGGCAGTGGAAGGCATGCACTACCCATGACATTTACCTGAAGCCAGCAATAATAATAATAATAATAATAATAATAAGCTCCTGGTGTGGCATCATGGTACGTCCCATTATTTCTGTCGGTCGCAAAGCCTACCTTTTCCCAGTGCAGAATTTTCTATCTAGACCAGGGGTGGGCAATAATTTTTACCAAGGGGCCATGCGAGAGCCAAAACATATTATGGAGGGCCGCACCTGAAAGCTGGACTACATTCTAATCTACATAATTTACTTATTTATTTACTATATATTACACATCATTAATATTAACATGTTAATATATCAAGAAATATCCATATATTATTAGTATCAATACCATAATTATTATGTTATAGTATATATATATATATAGACATTATAATATATTGAAATTATAATATAATATAACATTATTATATTATTTATTATATTATTATATTATTACTAGCTGTACCCGGCACGCGTTGCTGTGCCCTATTTAGGAGATGCGAGAAAGTCTGATCTCCTTGGAATTGATGTTACTTATGGTCTTGGTGGGGTCATGGCTGTGTCGTTGTGGGTTGTTCTGGTGGGTGGGATGTTGAAGTCCTGGGGAGTTGTGGGTGTGTGGTGTTCCTAGCGTTCTGCAGAGCTTGTGGATATACAATGTTTTTTGTCTTTCCGTCTGCTGTGTTGGTGTAGAGGTTCTGTGGTTTCCCAACTCTGGAGCACGCTACGTAGAGTTGTCCGTGAGAGAAGCATTCTGTGTCAAGATCTATGCCACAGATTTGTAGTGTTTGTCCTTGAGCCTTGTTTATGGTGATGGCAAAAGCTAGTGTAGTGCAGTGTCTTTCTGTTCTGGCATTTGTTCTGCCCTTTTTAGTGTGATGTATGTAGCGTTGCGAGTGTGTCGTCCAATGCTGTTCTTTTTAGGAGGCATGGCTTGTCTTTTGGGTCAGCTTATGCCTGTGTGGAAGGAAGGAATGGCATACGAATGGGTTGAGCAGTAGACGCAAGGTTGTGTTATGTGTGTATTGTGTTGTGTGTAGGTATTACTTTTGTGTTATTCTGGGGGTATGTGTTTGTCATTGGTGCCTGTGTCCCTGGTGCCCTATTTGTCTCCTATAATTTCAATATAATTTCAGAATTTGGCCTTGTCAGTTTAACCCTCAAACTCCAACTGACTAAACTGAAATCACTCAGCATTCTAATCTAGCCTTAGCTTGCTTTGCCCACCGTTACTATGGTAACTGATGTTGGCCAATGGGTTTAGCTGGCGGCCGGAGAGGATGCTGGGAAATGTAGTTTTTTTAATCGTTGTTTTGGGGGCCTTCTAGGTTTTGGGGGGGAAAGTTTCTTTGCTAAAATCCTTCCTTGCCTGAGGCCTATTTTTGTTGCCAAATTTGGTGTTTCTGCCTTGTAAGGTTTCTCTGCCTGGGACGGTCGTTCGATGACGACTCTTCCTTTATATATATAGATATATAGACATTATAATATATTGAAATTATAATATAATATAACATTATTATATTATATTATTTATTATGTTATTATATTATTATTATAAAATTATTATAAAATAATAAAAACAATTGAATTAAATTCAAGAAGACAAGGTGCGAACCAAGATGAAGGCTGACATCCTCAAGAGAGGAAGGATCCCAAGATGGAATGGCCCAATGGACCCAGCCCAGAGGATGGCAAAGCGGACCCAGCCACCGTTGCAGCAGAAGAGAGCAGAGCAACAGGTGATCGGAGGCTGCAGGCCTCCGCCCACTCTTGCCCACAGCCGTTCCCCAGCTGATCGCCTTGCTATGGAGTGCCTGCCATCCCTGGAGGCCAACAGGAAGGTGTGCCGCTGCCGCCATCCCATTGTGGGCTCTTTAGGGCCTGAGGAGAGGCGGCTTTGGAGTGCCTCCCATTCCTGGAGGCAATACGGGCCTGCAGGGGGAATACTCAGCAATCTGAGGCGGCTAATCGCCCTGGCGATGTGAGTCAAGCACTGAAAGGGTTAAATGGATGCAATGATTCAGCCAAAGCTGCCGTTCTATTTAAGCAAGTGTGTCTCTGGCTTTAGTAGGCCTCAGTATGTTAGTTCACCTCAGTGTGAGAGAGGCCTCAGTGGGAGAAAGGCCTCAGTGTGAGAGAGGCCTCAGAGAGAGAAAGGCCTCAGAGAGAGAGGCCCCAGTGAGAGAAAGGCCTAAGTGTGAGAGAGGCCTCAGTGGGAGAAAGGCCTCAGTGAGAGAAAGGCCTCAGTAAGAGAGGCCTTAGTGAGAGAAAGGCCTCAGTGTGAGAGAGGCCTCAGTGGGAGAAAGGCCTCAGTGTGAGAGAGGCTTCAGTGAGAGAAAGGCCTCAGTGTGAGAAAGACCTCAGTGAGAAAGAGGCCTCAGTTTGAGAGAGGCCTCAGTGAGAGAAAGGCCACAGTGGGACAGAGGCCTCAGTGGGAGAGAGGCCTCAGTGAGAGAAAGGCCTCAGTGGGAGAGAGGCCTCAGTGTGAGAAAGGCCTCAGTGGGAGAGAGGCCTCAGTGGGAGAGAGGCCTTAGTGAGAGAAAGGCCTCAGTGTGAGAGAGGCCTCAGTGGGAGAGAGACCTCAGTGTGAGAGAGGCCTCAGTGGGAGAAAGGCCTCAGTGAGAAAGAGGCCTCAGAGAGAGAGGCCCCAGTGAGAAAAAGGCCTAAGTGTGAGAGAGGCCTCAGAGAGAGAAAGGCCTCAGAGAGAGAGGCCCCAGTGAGAGAAAGGCCTAAGTGTGAGAGAGGCCTCAGTGGGAGAAAGGCCTCAGTGAGAGAAAGGCCTCAGTAAGAGTGGCCTCAGTGTGAGAGAGGCCTTAGTGAGAGAAAGGCCTCAGTGTGAGAGAGGCCTCAGTGGGAGAAAGGTCTCAGTGTGAGAGAGGCTTCAGTGAGAGAAAGGCCTCAGTGTGAGAAAGACCTCAGTGAGAAAGAGGCCTCAGTTTGAGAGAGGCCTCAGTGAGAGAAAGGCCACAGTGGGACAGAGGCCTCAGTGGGAGAGAGGCCTCAGTGAGAGAAATGCCTCAGTGGGAGAGAGGCCTCAGTGTGAGAAAGGCCTCATTGGGAGAGAGGCCTCAGTGGGAGAGAGGCCTCAGTGTGAGAAAGGCCTCAGTGGGAGAGAGGCCTCAGTGAGAGAGAGGCCTCAGTGAGAGAGGCCTCAGTGGGAGAGAGGCCTCAGTGTGAGAAAGGCCTCAGTGGGAGAGAGGCCTCAGTGAGAGAGAGGCCTCAGTGAGAGAGGCCTCAGTGGGAGAGAGGCCTTAGTGAGAGAAAGGCCTCAGTGAGAGAAAGGCCACAGTGGGACAGAGGCCTCAGTGGGAGAGAGGCCTCAGTGAGAGAAATGCCTCAGTGGGAGAGAGGCCTCAGTGTGAGAAAGGCCTCAGTGGGAGAGAGGCCTCAGTGGGAGAGAGGCCTCAGTGTGAGAAAGGCCTCAGTGGGAGAGAGGCCTCAGTGAGAGAGAGGCCTCAGTGAGAGAGGCCTCAGTGGGAGAGAGGCCTTAGTGAGAGAAAGGCCTCAGTGTGAGAGAGGCCTCAGTGGGAGAAAGGTCTCAGTGTGAGAGAGGCCTTAGTGAGAGAGGCCTCAGTGGGAGAGAGGCCTCAGTGTGAGAAAGGCCTCAGTGGGAGAGAGGCCTCAGTGTGAGAGAGGCCTCAGTGAGAGAGGCCTCAGTGGGAGAGAGGCCTTAGTGAGAGAAAGGCCTCAGTGTGAGAGAGGCCTCAGTGGGAGAGAGACCTCAGTGTGAGAAAGACCTCAGTGAGAAAGAGGCCTCAGTGTGAGAGAGGCCTCAGTGGGAGAGAGGCCTCAGTGGGAGAGAGGCCTCAGTTAGAGAAATGCCTCAGTGGGAGAGAGGCCTCAGTGTGAGAAAGGCCTCAGTGGGAGAGAGGCCTCAGTGAGAGAGAGGCCTCAGTGAGAGAGGCCTCAGTGGGAGAGAGGCCTTAGTGAGAGAAAGGCCTCAGTGGGAGAGAGGCCTCAGTGGGAGAGAGACCTCAGTGTGAGAAAGACCTCAGTGAGAAAGAGGCCTCAGTGTGAGAGAGGCCTCAGTGTGAGAGAGGCCTCAGTGGAAGAGAGGCCTCAGTGGGAGAGAGGCCTCAGTGAGAGCCCCCCCCCCCCCCCGGCACTCAAAGCGCCAAGCCACACCACTGTCCCGCCCCATCCCATGCAGCAGAGCCTGACCCCCTTCAGGCCACTTCTATGTGAAGCCACGGAGTTCATTCTCCATGGCAGCCCCCCCCCCTGCCCTCCGGGGATCCACCCCACATGCTCGGCTTTGAAGTGAGTGACAGGTAAGGCCGGGTGGGCTCCCATCGCTACGTATGTCAAAGCGAAACCTAGCCAAGCAACCACTCTTAACTTTAAATGCTCTTAAGTTGGAGCGTTCTTAAGTCGATGTTCAATTGCTCGTCTGGCTCTCCGTGGTTTGGTGTTTTCTTCTCGCTCAACGCGTAGGCAGACGCCTTGACTTTGGTCCTCTCTACTAAAGTATTCTATCGAAGCAACTCTTCACAGAAGGTCTCCAGCAAAGACTTTTGTGCCGGAAGGCAGCTGGCCACTTCTCAGATTGTGCTGACGCTTCCGTTCCCTGTCGGAATTTACATTCATTCCCTTGGAATCGAAGTCAGCCTTACCTGCCAGAACGAATGCCCCCAGTGGCTTTTTTCCTTCCTTGAATGGTGTCGCGGAAAGAGAGGCGCGGGTGCTCTTGGTGGTCACGTAATTGACTTTCCACTCCTTCCGAAAGAGGCTCTGCGCAGGCCGTCATCTTGGCAGCGCTTCCATGCCTGGGAGGCTTTATTTCACTTCTCAACCCACAGATGAATCTCATTGCCCCCCCCCCCCCCAGTGATTTATGGCACTTGGGTTTTCCCTGAGATGGTCTGTAATGCCCTCCTTGCAGATTTCGGTGTCTCTGAAGGCTCCGCTGGTTCCTCTCTCACACAATTTTATTTGTTTACTAGCTTGGGGTCCCGGCGCTGCCCGGGTTATTTGAGGAAGGCATTGTGTGCCAAGGTTGGTCCGTATCAGTTGTTCATTTGGCTCACAGTGGTTTCGGGAAGTGAGTGAAGGTACTTCAAGTCCCATAATCCATGGTCCATCCTCCTCCAAATTGCACCAGGATGTAGGGGGTTCTGTGTGCCAAATTTGGTCTTGATCAGTCATTGGATGAGGGTCGCAGCGGTCTCGGAAAGTGAGTGGAGGTACTTCAAGCCCCATCATCCATGCTCTGCTCTTCTCCAAACTGCACCAGGACATAGAGTGGGTCATGGGGGCTCTGCGTGCCAAGTTTGATATTTATCGGTCTTTGTTGGGGGCCACAGTGGTCTCTGGGAAGCAAAACACGTTGAAGTACTACAAATCCCATAATCCATGGTCCATCTTTCCCAAACTGCACCAGGACGTAAAGGGCATCATGGGGGTTATGTGTGCCAAGTTTGTTCCAGGTCCGTCACCCGTGCTGGTCAGAGTAAGTGAGTGAAGGTACAGCAAGTCCCATCCTCCATGGTCCACTCTCCTTCAAACTGCACCAGGATGTAGAGTGGGTCTTGGGGGGGGATCTGTGTGCCAACTGTAGTCTTGTTATGTCATTGTTGGGGGCCTAGTCTCGAAAATCAAATTGGGGAAGCCTTACTGTCAATTCAGGCTGAGGCCTAGTCAGGAGAATCAAGTTGAGGAAGCCTTACTGTCAATTCAGGCTGAGGCCTAGTCAGGAGAATCTAGTTGAGGAAGCCTTATTGTCGATTCAGGCTGACGCCTAGTCAGGAGAATCTAGTTGAGGAAGCCTTACTGTCAATTCAGGCTGAGGCCTAGTCAGGAGAATCAAATTGAGGAAGCCTTACTGTCAATTCAGGCTGAGGCCTAGTCAGGAGAATCAAGTTGAGGAAGCCTTACTGTCAATTCAGGCTGAGGCCTAGTCAGGAGAATCAAGTTGAGGAAGCCTTACTGTCAATTCAGGCTGAGGCCTAGTCAGGAGAATCAAGTCGAGGAAGCCTTACTGTCAATTCAGGCTGAGGCCTAGTCAGGAGAATCAAGTTGAGGAAGCCTTACTGTCAATTCAGGCTGAGGCCTAGTCAGGAGAATCAAGTTGAGGAAGCCTTACTGTCAATTCAGGCTGAGGCCTAGTCAGGAGAATCAAGTTGAGGAAGCCTTACTGTCAATTCAGGCTGAGGCCTAGTCAGGAGAATCTAGTTGAGGAAGCCTTACTGTCAATTCAGGCTGAGGCCTAGTCAGGAGAATCAAGTTGAGGAAGCCTTACTGTCAATTCAGGCTGTGGCCTAGTCAGGAGAATCAAGTTGAGGAAGCCTTACTGTCAATTCAGGCTGAGGCCTAGTCAGGAGAATCAAGTTGAGGAAGCCTTACTGTCAATTCAGGCTGAGGCCTAGTCAGGAGAATCAAGTTGAGGAAGCCTTACTGTCAATTCAGGCTGAGGTCTAGTCAGGAGAATCAAGTTGAGGAAGCCTTACTGTCAATTCAGGCTGAGGCCTAGTCAGGAGAATCAAGTTGGGGAAGCCTTACTGTCAATTCAGGCTGAGGCCTAGTCAGGAAGATCAAGTTGATGAAGCCTTAATGTCAATTCAGGCTGAGGCCTAGTTAGGAGAATCAAGTTGAGGAAGCCTTACTGTCAATTCAAGCTGAGGCCTAGTCAGGAGGATCAAGTTGAGGAAGCCTTACTGTCAATACAGGCTGAGGCCTAGTCAGGAGGATCAAGTTGAGGAAGCCTTACTGTCAATTCAAGCTGAGGCCTAGTCAGGAGGATCAAGTTGAGGAAGCCTTACTGTCAATACAGGCTGAGGCCTAGTTTGTAAAATCAGGTAAAGAAAGCCTTTTTGTAAAGAACTCTGTCTGGCACCTTTGAGATTTGGGATGTTGGAATGCTGGCCAATCCATGGCCCATCCTCCCTCATACTGCACCAAGACGTAAAGTGGGTTTTGTGGGTTCTGTGTGCCAAGTTTGGTTTTGTTGTCTCATTGTTGGGGGTCGCAGAGTGTTTTGGCCTTAAACTCCCACCATGCCTGACTGCCTTAGGCCTTTTCCTTACCCCCCTCTGGCACTTTAGAGTGTCGGAATGTTCGTGTTGGCTGGCCAATGGGAGTCCTTTATGCAAATTATCCCACAGTGGGAGCCAATCGAAACGCTGGCACATATTCACTCGGTCGCACCACCCATCCACCGCCCGCAAAGATTGACTTTTATTATATACATAGATTGTGTCCGAAGCAAATTGAGAATACAGTTATAATGTATAAAAAACTGTAAACAAAGTTAAAAACTTGACATTCTTCCATTGTAGTCTATCCCAGTGTTTCCCAACCGGTGTTCCGTGGCACACTAGTGTTCTGTGAGCGATCACCTGGTGTGCCGCGGAAATAACCTCTCTTCCCCCCTTTCTTCCCCCTCCTGCCTGCTGCTACTGCTTGGGGGAGGAGGAGGAGGAAGGGCCAAGCGGGAGCAAAAAAGAAGGGGCTGGGGGGCCGCCTCCTTTGGCCGTTTCCCCTCTGCGCGCCAGCCATCCGGCCCATCCCGACTGCCAGGGAGAACCTGGGCACCTCAGGGAGCCTTGGTCCTGCCTGGGAGCCGAGTTTGGCCGGGCCTGTTCCTTGCCTTTCTCCTGGTTCGCGGCTCCACCAAGCCTAGCAAAGCCGCAAACCGGGAGACCAGCTCCCCGCAGGGCCCCTCCCCTCCCTCCTCCCGCACGCGAAACCGCTCTCAGCCTCCCTCCGGCTCCCTGCCCGCTGCCGCCTTCCTTCCTGCCTGTGTTAGAGTGTCATTTTGGTTGGTGGTGTGTCCCAGGATTTTGTAAATGTAAAAAGTGTGCCGCGGCTCAAAAAAGGTTGGGAAACACTGGTCTATCCAATGCAATTTTCTGAATCGGCTGATGTAGTCTATCTAATGCAATTTTGTGGATTAGCTGACGTGGTCTATCCAATGCAATTTTCTGAATCAGCTGATGTGGTCCATCCAATGCAATTTTCTGAATCAGCTGACGTGGTCCATCCAATGCAATTTTCTGAATCAGCTGATGTGGTCTATCCAATGCAGTTTTCTGAATCAACTGATGTGGTTTATCCAATGCAATTTTCTGAGTCAGCTGATGTGGTCTATCCAATGCAATTTTCTGAGTCAGCTGATGTGGTTTATCCAATGCAAATTTCTGAACCAACTGATGTGGTCTATCCAATGTAATTTTCTGAGTCAGCTGATGTGGTCTATCCAATGCAGTTTTCTGAATCAGCTTATGTGGTCTATCCAATGCAATTTTCTGAATCAGCTGATGTGGTCTATCCAGTGTAATTTTCTGAATCAGCTGATGTGGTCTATCCAATGCAATTTTCTGAATCAGCTGATGTGGTCTATCCAATGCAATTTTCTGAATCAGCTGATGTGGTCTATCCAATGCAATTTTCTGAATCAGCTGATGTGGTCTATCCAATGCAATTTTCTGAATCAGCTGATGTGGTCTATCCAATGCAATTTTCTGAATCAGCTGATTCTCCAATGCAATTTTCTGAGTCAGCTGATGTGGTCTATCCAGTGCAATTTTCTGAGTCAGCTGATGTGGTCTATCCAATGCAATTTTCTGAGTCAGCTGATGTGGTCTATCCAATGCAATTTTCTGAATCAGCTGATGTGGTCTATCCAATGCAATTTTCTGAGTCAGCTGATGTGGTCTATCCAGTGCAATTTTCTGAATCAACTGATGTGGTCTATCCAATGCAAGTTTCTGAGTCAGCTGATATGGTCTATCCAGTGCAATTTTCTGAATCAACTGATGTGGTCTATCCAATGCAATTTTCTGAATCAACTGATGTGGTCTATCCAATGCAATTTTCTGAATCAACTGATGTGGTCTATCCAATGCAAGTTTCTGAGTCAGCTGATATGGTCTATCCAGTGTAATTTTCTGAATCAGCTGATGTGGTCTATCCAATGCAATTTTCTGAATCAACTGATGTGGTCTATCCAGTGCAATTTTCTGAATCAACTGATGTGGTCTATCCAATGCAAGTTTCTGAGTCAGCTGATGTGGTCTATCCAATGCAATTTTCTGAATCAACTGATGTGGTCTATCCAATGCAAGTTTCTGAGTCAGCTGATATGGTCTATCCAGTGCAATTTTCTGAATCAGCTGATGTGGTCTATCCAATGCAATTTTCTGAGTCAGCTGATGTGGTCTATCCAATGCAATTTTCTGAATCAACTGATGTGGTCTATCCAATGCAAGTTTCTGAGTCAGCTGATATGGTCTATCCAGTCCAGTGCAATTTTCTGAATCAACTGATGTGGTCTATCCAATGCAAGTTTCTGAGTCAGCTGATATGGTCTATCCAGTGCAATTTTCTGAATCAACTGATGTGGTCTATCCAATGCAAGTTTCTGAGTCAGCTGATATGGTCTATCCAGTGTAATTTTCTGAATCAACTGATGTGGTCTATCCAATGCAAGTTTCTGAGTCAGCTGATATGGTCTATCCAGTGCAATTTTCTGAATCAACTGATGTGGTCTATCCAATGCAATTTTCTGAATCAACTGATGTGGTCTATCCAATGCAATTTTCTGAATCAGCTGATGTGGTCTATCCAATGCAATTTTCTGAATCAGCTGATGTGGTCTATCCAGTGCAATTTTCTGAATCAGCTGATGTGGTCTCCAATGCAATCCAATCATGATGTGGTCTATCCAATGCAATTTTCTGAATCAGCTGATGTGGTCTATCCAATGCAATTTTCTGAGTCAGCTGATGTGGTCTATCCAGTGCAATTTTCTGAATCAGCTGATGTGGTCTATCCAATGCAATTTTCTGAATCAGCTGATGTGGTCTATCCAATGCAATTTTCTGAATCAACTGATGTGGTCTATCCAATGCAAGTTTCTGAGTCAGCTGATAGCTGATGTGGTCTATCCAATGCAATTTTCTGAATCAGCTGATGTGGTCTATCCAATGCAATTTTCTGAATCAGCTGATGTGGTCTATCCAATGCAATTTTCTGAATCAGCTGATGTGGTCTATCCAATGCAATTTTCTGAATCAACTGATGTGGTCTATCCAATGCAATTTTCTGAATCAGCTGATGTGGTCTATCCAATGCAATTTTCTGAATCAGCTGATGTGGTCTATCCAATGCAATTTTCTGATTTCTGAATCAGCTGATGTGGTCTATCCAATGCAATTTTCTGAATCAGCTGATGTGGTCTATCCAATGCAATTTTCTGAATCAGCTGATGTGGTCTATCCAATGCAATTTTCTGAATCAGCTGATGTGGTCTATCCAATGCAATTTTCTGAGTCAGCTGATGTGGTCTATCCAGTGCAATTTTCTGAGTCAGCTGATGTGGTCTATCCAATGCAATTTTCTGAGTCAGCTGATGTGGTCTATCCAATGCAATTTTCTGAGTCAGCTGATGTGGTCTATCCAATGCAATGCAATTTTCTGAATCAGCTGATGTGGTCTATCCAATGCAATTTTCTGAGTCAGCTGATGTGGTCTATCCAGTGCAATTTTCTGAATCAGCTGATGTGGTCTATCCAATGCAATTTTCTGAATCAGCTGATGTGGTCTATCCAATGCAATTTTCTGAATCAGCTGATGTGGTCTATCCAATGCAATTTTCTGAATCAGCTGATGTGGTCTATCCAATGCAATTTTTTGAACCGTCTGATGTGGTCTATCCAATGCAATTTTCTGCAATTTTCTGAGTCAGCTGATGTGGTCTATCCAATGCAATTTTCTGAATCAGCTGATGTGGTCTATCCAATGCAATTTTCTGAGTCAGCTGATGTGGTCTATCCAATGCAATTTTCTGAATCAGCTGATGTGGTCTATCCAATGCAATTTTCTGAATCAGCTGATGGTCTATCCAGTGCAATTTTCTGAATCAGCTGATCTATCCAATGCAATTTTCTGAATCAGCTGATGTGGTCTATCCAATGCAATCAATGAAATTTTCAGATGATGTGGTCTATCCAATGCAATTTCTGAATCAGCTGATGTGGTCTATCCAATGCAATTTTCTGAATCAGCTGATGTGGTCTATCCAATGCAATTTTCTGAATCAGCTGATGTGGTCTATCCAATGCAATTTTCTGAATCAGCTGATGTGGTCTATCCAATGCAATTTTCTGAATCAGCTGATGGTCTATCCAATGCAATTTTCTGAATCAGCTGATGTGGTCTATCCAATGCAATTTTCTGAGTCAGCTGATGTGGTCTATCCAGTGCAATTTTCTGAATCAGCTGATGTGGTCTATCCAGTGCAATTTTCTGAGTCAGCTGATGTGGTCTATCCAGTGCAATTTTCTGAGTCAGCTGATGTGGTCTATCCAATGCAATTTTCTGAATCAGCTGATGTGGTCTATCCAGTGCAATTTTCTGAATCAGCTGATGTGGTCTATCCAATGCAATTTTCTGAATCAGCTGATGTGGTCTGTCCAATGCAATTTTCTGAATCAGCCAATCTGGTCTATCCAGTGCCATTTTTTGAATCAGCTGATGGTCTGGTCTGATCCAATGCAATTTTCTGAATCAGCTAATGTGGTCTATCCAATGCAATTTTCTGAATCAGCTGATGTGGTCTATCCAGCTTTTCTGATCAGCTGATGTGGTCTATCCAGTGCAATTTTCTGAATCAGCTGATGTGGTCTATCCAATGCAATTTTCTGAATCAGCTGATGTGGTCTATCCAGTGCAATTTTCTGAATCAGCTGATGTGGTCTATCCAATGCAATTTTCTGAATCAGCTGATGTGGTCTATCCAGTGCAATTTTCTGAATCAGCTGATGTGGTCTATCCAATGCAATTTTCTGAGTCAGCTGATGTGGTCTATCCAATGCAATTTTCTGAGTCAGCTGATGTGGTCTATCCAATGCAATTTTCTGAATCAGCTGATGTGGTCTATCCAATGCAATTTTCTGAATCAGCTGATGTGGTCTATCCATCAATTTTCTGAGTCAGCTGATGTGGTCTATCCAGTGCAATTTTCTGAATCAGCTGATGTGGTCTATCCAATGCAATTTTCTGAATCAGCTGATGTGGTCTATCCAATGCAATTTTCTGAATCAACTGATGTGGTCTATCCAATGCAATTTTCTGAATCAGCTGATGTGGTCTATCCAATGCAATTTTCTGAATCAGCTGATTTCAATTTTTCTGAATCAGCTGATGTGGTCTATCCAATGCAATTTTCTGAATCAGCTGATGTGGTCTATCCAATGCAATTTTCTGAATCAACTGATGTGGTCTATCCAATGCAATTTTCTGAATCAACTGATGTGGTCTATCCAGTGCAATTTTCTGAATCAGCTGATGTGGTCTATCCAATGCAATTTTCTGAATCTGCTGATGTGGTCTATCCAATGCAATTTTCTGAATCAGCTGAGGTGGTCTATCGAATGCAATTTTTTGAACCGTCTGATGTGGTCTATCCAATGCAATTTTCTGAATCCGCTGATGTGGTCTATCCAATGCCATTTTCTGAATCAGTTCTATCCAAAGCAATTTTCTGATCAGCTTATGTGGTCTATCCAATGCAATTTTCTGAATCAGCTGATTCAGAAAATGGGATGATGTGGTCTATCCAATGCAATTTTCTGAATCAGCTGATGTGGTCTATCCAATGCAATTTTCTGAATCAGCTGATGTGGCCTACCCAATGCAATCTGATCCATGTGGTGCAATTTTCTGAATCAGCTGATGTGATGTCTATCCAATTTTCTGAATCAGCTGATGTGGTCTGAATCAGCTGATGTGGTCTATCCAATGCCATTTTCTGAATCAGCTGATGTGGTCTATCCAATGCAATTTTCTGAATCAGCTGATGTGGTCTATCCAATGCAATTTTCTGAATCAGCTGATGTGGTCTATCCAATGCAATTTTCTGAATCTGCTGATGTGGTCTATCCAATGCAATTTTCTGAATCAGCTGATGTGATCTATCCAATGCAATTTTCTGAATCAGCTGATGTGGTCTATCCAATGCAATTTTATGAATCAGCTGATGTGGTCTATCCAATGCCATTTTATGAATCAGCACCCAAATAATCTAACCAAATCTAAAGTTGACCAAAAACCGATTCGTAACCCCTTTGCTAGAAATGTTGGAGAGTGGTACCTGGTCAAGTGGTCCTTGGTGAAAAAAGGTTGGGAAGCACTGTTTTAGATGCTTCCCAATTTCCAAACTGAATATTTGATAGTTTGCTTACCCATGTATGTATCTGGTTGTTGTAGAAGTGGGACTCCCCCTCTTTGCTTCCTTCATGTGGCTTGCTCTGGCCTCTAAAGCAAGGTGTTATAGATAATCTAAGCCAGTGTTTTTCAACCTTTTTTGAGCTGCGGGACATTTTTTACATTTACAAAATCCTGGGGCACACCACCAACCAAAATGACACAAAATGACACTTTAACACAGTAATACATATAATTAATATGTTTTAAAATGTATTTATACACTCAGTGTGAAACCTGGGCCTGTTTCGATGAACACAACATAGATATCTTGGCAGGAATGGCAGAAAGACACAAACTTCCCACACAGAACTCCCATAACCAAGAGAAAATGCTATAAGAGTTTGGTGGGCATTGACCTATGAGTTTTGGAGTTGTAGTTCACCTATATCCAGAGAGCACTGTGGACTCAAACAATGATGGATCAGGACTAAACTTGGCATGAATACTCAATATGCCCAAATGTGAACACAGATGGAGTTTTGGGAAAATAGACCTTGACATTTGGGAGTTACAGTTTCTGGGATTTATAGTTAACACACAATCAAAGAGCATCCTGAACTCTTGCAACAATGGAATTGAACCAAACTTAGCATATTGAACTCTCATTACCAACAGAAAGTACTGAAAGGGATTGCTTGAGAATTGATCTTGAGTTTGGAAGTTGTAGTTCCCTTTCGTGGTCACTGTGAAGATGTTTGGTCTTCTCTATTTGCCTTTATCATACATGACAGGTATACCTGCTTTCATAAGGGCATTCGGTGGTAGAGCAGCCCTTTTTGTTCAACGGTGGCATGACGCCCACCAGCCACGATAATTAGCTCGCTAGTCTACCATAAGTACGATTCACAGTGACCACGAAAGGGAATTATTGGTTGCTTACCAGTAACTGTAGTTCCCTGAGTGGTCCCTGTGAATTCGTACATTCCCGCCCATCCTTCCCCGCTGATGTCATGCCTCAATCCTTCAAGCTGCTTTTGCGGCGGAGTAAACGGATCTGAGGTGGCAGCCCCTCCCACTGGCTATATATGCTGGAGGGGAGTGTGGGCGGGGCTTCCATTTAAAGAGATATTAGCTTTTAAAAGATTCCGAACTGTCCGCGCAGGCGCGGGAAATACCATAAGTACGAATTCACAGGGACCACTCAGGGAACTACAGTTACTGGTAAGCAACCAATAATTCACCTACACCCAGAGAGCACTGTGGACTCAAACAATGTTATGTGATGTTGTTGTTTATTTTCTATCCAGAATCACAATGTTGGAAGGAGGCTCACCACTTTAAGGTCCCTGAAACAGGCATGGGAAAACTTCGGCCCTCTGGGTGCTTTTGGACTCCAACTCCCACCATTCCTAACAGCCTGAGGCCCTTTCCTGCTTAAGTGGCTGAGGGGGGAAAGGAAAAGGGCCTGAGGCTGCTAGGAATGGTGGGAGTTGGAGTCCAAAACACCTGGAAGGTCCAAGTTTGCCCATGCCAGCTTTGGACAGAGACCTCTTCCTCCCCCTTCCCCTTCGCGCCCTTTCTTCCCCCTCCTGCTTAACACTGACTTTTTCTTCTACACTGCCACTTCTGCCGCCATTTTGATCTGAGGGGGCAGCGTGAGCATGTTCAGGAGGGGAGGGGGGAGGGAGGAAGGCGTGACCCGTGCGGGCGCTACTGCGCAGACTCGCCCCAGAGCAAATCGAGGCTGGGAAGAAGGGAGCCCGAATGGAGAGGAAAAGGTGTTCGGCAGGAGGGGGAAGAAAGGGGATTGGAAGTTCCAATTTCCCATGGCACACCTGATGATCGCCAACAAAAATAGGAAATACTGTTATTACCAGAGTACAAAACGAAAGTCAGGGACCACAACCGCAATGGTGTAATCACACAATCAAATGATATAGTTCTTTAGTAATAAAGTTGCAAACATATCATATCAATCCTGGCTGGTGAAAGCCAGCCTGAAGGGATTACGAGACCCTCTGTTCAATATAATTAATACTTCCCTAGCCCAGGGAGTATTTCCAGAGGGTTTAAAAGAGGCGGTGGTCTCTCCATTGTTGAAGAAGCCGGGATTAGATCAACGGTCCCCTCCAACTACCGCCCGGTTTTGAATTTATCGTTCCTGGGCAAGGTAATTGAGAAGGCGGCAATGGAGCAGTTGCAGTCCTTCTAGATGGCGCAGCTTGGCTGGGCCCTTCCAGTCCGGCTTCCGTCCGGGGCATGGGACGGAGACGGTCCTGGTCTCCATCTCGGATGAGTTGCGCTGCCAGCTGGATCAGGGCGGATCGGCGCTGCTCGTGTTATTGGACCTCACAGCGGCGTTTGATACAGTCGATTATGATCTATTGACTCACCGCCTTGCCAGGGCCGGAGTTAGGGGACAGCCCTTAAATGGGTGACCTCCTTCCTCCGGAACCGGCTACAACGAGTGAGGAGGGGCAAGGATGTCTCCGGGGTTCCCCGCTTCTTTGCGGGGTTCCTCAGGGGCTATTCTCTCCCCCCTCGTATTTAACATCGATGTGCGTCCACTTGCCCAGCTGGTCCGTCGTTTTGGGCTGGAGAGCAATGAGTACGCTGATGACACCCAGCTTATCCTGACGATGGAGGCAGCCTTGAATCCGTGCCGATAATTTCCATCGTTGCCTTGAGGCCGTCACTGGATGGCTGCGAGCCAGTAGGTTGAAGGTGAATCCGGCAAAGACGGAGATCCTGTGGCTGGGACCTCCGGGCTGTAGGGATGTTCAGCTTCCAACCCTGGATGGCGTGACATTATGTCCGTCGCCCTCTGTTAAGAGCTTAGGAGTAACCTTGGACCCCCTGTTGTCGATGGAGGCCCACGTCTCCAGCGTCAGCAGGGTAGCATTTTTCCATCTTCGCCAGGCGAGGAAGCTGGCCCCTACTTGTCCCGGCGCGACTTAGCCACAGTGATCCAAGCCACGGTCATCTCGAGGCTGGACTACTGTAACGCTCTTTACATTGGCCTTCCTCTGTCGGTAATCCGGAGACTCAAGCTGGTGCAGAACGCTGCAGCGCGACTCCTGGCAGGGGTCCCGATTGGCCACCACATCACGCCAATCCTGCGCGAACTGCACTGGCTCCCAATTGAATGCCGGATTGCCTTCAAAGTGTTAGTCCTGACTTTTAAGGCCTTACATGGTCTGGGGCCAGTGCACCTGCGGGACCGCCTTGTCCCATATCATCCCACCAGATCACTGCGCTCCGAAGAGCTAAACCTCCTGGTCATCCCAAATGTGAGGACCTACCATCTGTCCGCAACCCACCGCCGGCTTTCTCTGTTGCAGCCCCAACCCTGTGGAACGCACTGCCCGCCCGGCATCCGTGCCACCCACGGCCTCCTCCCGGTCAGGAGAGCAGTGAAGACATTGCTGTGCCAACAAGCCTTCGGAGTTAGCTAAACGGGAGCTCGCACCGCCTAGCTGTCAGCCCACTGCGACTCCATTTGTTGCTTCAACTGTACTAATTGTAATTCCATCTTAATGGTATTACTGTGGTTTATGAGTTATCTGACAATTGTATTTTACGAACTGTTGTAAGTCGCCCCGAGCCGTTGGGGGGGGGGGGGCAGACAAATGCGAAATAATAAATAAATAAATAAATAAATATAAGAGGAATTATACTCACGGACCCATATATATGACACGTATGACATTCATATAACAGTATTCACTTTAGGAGAATTCCCATAAGACGCTTAAGACAAGTATAGTCCCATAAACGGTCCGAACAGAGTTCATAGAGTCCATATGATCCAAATTATAAAGGTATAATTCCAAAAAATGAAACACAATCCCAGGCGAAGTAAGTGGAGCCAGTCAATTCGTGGTAAAGGAGCCGGGTTGACGGAAGTCACCGGGTTCCCGCTCCGTTTCGCGCTTGTGTGCGCTTTGTCAAAACCCACAATCACGGTATGGCATAAGGGGCCTCCACTGGTCTAAAAATGAACATAAAGGTCCAGGTAATAACAAGCAATCCAATCCAGTACAACAATATATACAAACATAATAATAGATTATACATACCAATAGCAAAACAATAGCAACCCGGCTCCTTTACCACGAATTGACTGGCTCCACTTACTGGCGACTTCGCCTGGGATTGTGTTTCATTTTTTGGAATTATACCTTTATAATTTGGATCATATGGACTCTATAAACTCTGTTCGGACCGTTTATTTATTTATTTATTTATTTATTTATTTATTATTCGGTTTTATATTCCGCTTCTCCCTGCAGGCTCGGGGTGGATCACAATAGCATTAAAATACACAATAAAACATACAGTAAAATTCAATAAAACGCATAATACATAGCCGGTAACCAGTAAATTACAGATCTTAACTCGGACGATGATATGCATCTATATTCAGGCTAGCCAAACGCTAGTCTGAAGAGGGCAGTTTTGCAGGCCCTTCGAAAAGGACCAAGTTCGTGGATCGCCCGAACGTGGCTAGGCAGTGAGTTCCAAGTCATGGGAGCTATGGGACTATACTTGTCTTAAGCGTCTTATGGGAATTCTCCTAAAGTAAATACTGTTATATGAATGTCATACGTGTCATATATATGGGTCCGTGAGTATAATTCCTCTTATATGATACTAGCTATACCCGGCACGCGTTGCTGTGCCCTATTTAGGAGATGCGAGAAAGTCTGTAAGGGTTGGAATTGTTGTTAGTTATGGTGTTGTTGGGGCCATGACTGTGTCGTTGTGGGTTGTTCTGGTGAGTGGGATGTTGAAGTCCTGGGGAGTTGTTGGTGTGTGGTGTTGCTGGCGTTCTGCAGAGCTTGTGGATATACAATGTTTTTTGTCTTTCCGTCTGCTGTGTTGATGTAGAGGTTGATGCTTGTGTGGGTGGGGTACTTTGGAAGTGAGTGGAGGTACTTGAAATCCCATCATCCATGGTGTGCCCTCCTCTAAACAGCAGTTGGATGGAGTGTGGGTCATGGGGGCACTGTGTGCCAAGTTGGGTCTTTATCCGTCTTGGTTCTGGGCCACAGTGGTCTGTGGGGAATGAAGGGTTTGAAAGTACTACAAATCCCGTAATCCACGGAGGTACATCAAATCCCATCATCCATGGTCCACCCTCCTCCAAACTGTAGTAGAATGTAGCGTGGGTCATAGGGGCTCTGTGTGCCAAGGTAGGTTACTGTAAATTCAGGCCATACACAATGTCCCATGAGCTGAGGCCTAGTCAGGAACAGCAAGTTAATGAAGCCTTACTGTCATTTCAGGCCATACACAGTGTCCAGTGAGCTGAGGGCTAGTTGGGGAAATCAAGTTAATGAAGCCTTACTGTCAATTCAGAGCTTAAACAGCATCCCATTAAGTGAGGCCTAGTCAGGGAAATCAAGTTAATGAAGCCTTACTGTCAATTTTGGCGTGGTCTGTGATTTGTAGGGGTTTAAATTTTCTGTGGGAAGTGAATTGGGTGTTTGTGTTGGTGACTGCCTCAGGCCTCTGCCTTATCCTCCTCTGACAGTTTATTATGGGTCGGAATGTTCGTGTTGACTGGCCAATAGAGGCGTTATGCAACTACTCCCTCATTGGCACCCAATCATGTTGTCAGAATGTAGAGGCTGGGAGATTCATTGGCAGCTGCGGAGGACGCTGGGAAATGTAGGTTTTTTTGTATCGTTGTTTTGCGGGCCTTCTATGTTTTGGTGGGGAAAGTTTTTTTGCTAAAAACCTACCTTGCCTGAGGCCTATTTTTGTTGCCAAGTTTGGTGTCTCTGCCTTGTAAGGTTTCTCTGCCTAGGACGGTCGTTCCATGACGGGACCTCCTTTATATAATAGATGTTTGCAACTTTATTACTAAAGAACTATATCATTTGATTGTGTGATTACACCATTGTGGTTGTGGTCCCTGACTTTTGTTTTACACCTGATGGTCGCTCACGGCACACTGGTTGGGAAATACTGATCTAAGCAGCCTGGACTACAGTGTAAAGCGCTGGACCTGCTCCTCTTTCCCTTCCTCGGCATCACTATGGCAGCCCAAGTTGAAAGACAAACTGAGCGGAGGAAAATAATATGCCTGATTCACCTGAGGCTGACTCCCTGGCAACAGTCCTCTCCCTAGCTTTTTGATATTGATGGCTTGGGACCGCGGGGTTGCTTGAGGGATGTGCAGAGCGCCGGAGGGCGAAAGCGTAGCTCCCTTCCCTGCTGCGTCAGATGACTTCCAGTCAGCCGAGTGGATGCCAGGGCTGGGGCCGCCTTGGCTCTCTTGCCACAGCACAAATGCCTCATTGTTTGTGGGCTACCACTTCGTCATTTTTGTCAGGGCCATCATTTATGCTCTGGACTCCCCCGCCCCAGGAGGAATGTGGTGCCACACAGGAGGAGCGGATGCTGCGGTGGGCATGGGTGCCGGAACGAATATATATATTTGCTCAATCCGAATCCGGGAACCTGGAGCTGCGACTGCCCGCCGCCTCTCGCTCTTGGCACCCGTGCCTTGCCAACATCCCTGCCGCCTCCTGCCTCCCGCCGCCTCCATCTCTTCCAAATACAAAATTGGAGCCAGGGCTGCAGGTTTTTAATCACTTCCTCCCCAGTGCGACGAAAGATCAATGCTGGGTTAATGGAGCAGGCTCTCCAATCTGTGCTGGCTATGCACAAGGGAAAGAGGGAGGCCATGCTGGGCAGCAGGAATGGATGGGGGTGTATTGGGTTGGGGGGGGGGGGCTGGAAAAACCTTGCCCTGGACGCGATGCTTTCTTTCTGTTTTCGTTCCCTTTGCTTTTCATATTGGGTCCACTCATCTGAAAAATGTCCCAGGTCGGAAATCAGAGCCAGGAGGGAGGGATGTAAACAAGGCTAAATGGAAGGTCTGGCCAGCGTTTGTCTAGGCCAGTGTTTCCCAACCTTTTTTGAGCCACGGCACACTTTTAACATTAAAAAAATCCGGGGGCACACCACCAACCAAAATGACACAAAATCACACTCTAACACAGTAAAGAACGGCTGGGGGTTGGTGGCCTGCTGGGAGCAGCTGCTGGGAGTGCCGCCAGGGAGGAGCGGAGCCAGGCTGCGCCATGCCCCGCCCCTATCCCTGGCTTCACCTCTCCCAGCAGCTGCTCCAGCCTTGAGGGGCAGTGCCAAGCCAGCGGTGCCAGAGCCAGCACAATGCTGGCTTGGCACTGTCCCCTCAAGGCTGGAGCAGCTGCTGGGAGTGCTGAAGCCGGGAGAGGGGGCAGAGCCCCGCCCCCTCCCCCAGCTTCAGCTCTCCTACAGGCCATGCCATGCCATGCCCCGCCCCCTCCCCCCGGCTTCAGCTCTCCCACAGCTTCTCCAGCCTTGAGGAGGCAGTGCCAAGCCAGCAGTGGCAGAGCCAGCACAATGCTGGCTTGGCACTGTCCCCTCATGGCTGGAGAAGCTGTGGGAGAGCTGAAGCCGGGAGGATGGGGCGGAGTCATGCACTGCCATGCCCCGCCCCTCCCCTGGCTTCAGCTCTCCCACAGCTTCTCCAGCCTTGAGGAGGCAGTGCGAGCGAGGGGTGGGAGTCTTGGCCCCCCTCCCCAGCGCCACTCTCCGCTATGACTCCCACCCTTCACTCGCTGAAGCCATGCGGAGGAGGAGCATGAGCGGTGGACGGGCTTCAGTGGGTGGGGCTCCTCCACGCGGCTTCAGCGAGCGAGGGACAGTCATGGTGGGAGTCAGGGCGGATTGGAGGCTGGCTGGGGACACGGCCGAAGGAGGCAGCGCCCCGGTCCCTTCTTCTTTTTCTTCGCCACTGCCCGGCCCTTCCTCCTCCCCCCAAGCAGCAGGAGTTCGACAGGAGGGGGAGGAAGGGGGGCAGAGAGCTTTTCTCGCGGCACAGCAGGAGGTCTGTCACGGCACACTAGTGTGCCACGGCACACTGGTTGAGAAAGACTGGTCTAGGCCAGTGTTTTTCAACCTTTTTTGAGTCGCGGCACATTTTTTTACATCTACAAAATCCTGGGGCACACCACCAAACAAATTGACACAAAATGACACTCTAACACAGTAATGCATACAGTTAATATGTTTTTAAATGGATTTATACACTCAGTGTGAAACCTGGGCCTGTTTCGATGGACACAGCATAGATATCCTGGCAGGAATGGCAGAAAGACACAAACTTCCCACACAGAACTCAAAAACCATCCTGAACTCTTGCAACGATGGAATTGAACCAAACTTGGCCTATTGAACTCCCATTACCATCAGAAAGTAGTGAAAAAGTTTGCTTGGGAATTGACCTTGAGTTTGGAAGATGTAGTTCATATCATATTAAATAATAATAAAAACCACTAAAATAAAATCAAATGAAATTTAAGAAGGCAAGGTGCGAACCAAGATGGAGGCTGACATCCTCAAGAGAGGAAGGATCCCAAGATGGAATGGCCCAATGGATCCAGCCCAGAGGATGACAAAGCGGACCTAGCCACCGTAGCAGCAGAGCAGAGCAGCAGACGATCGGAGGCTGCAGGCCTCCGCCCGCTCTCGCCCCCAGCCGTTCCCCAGCTGATCGCCCTGCTATGGAGTGCCTACCATCCCGGGAGGCGATCTGGGCCTGCAGCAGGAGCAGTTGGCGACCTAAGGCGGCTGATCGCCCTGGCGACCCGGAAGACGGTCAAGTCTTCCAGGTCGCCAGGGCGATCAGCCGCCGCAGGTCGCCGACTGCTCCCGCTGAAGGCCTGGATCGCCTCCTGGGATGGCAGGCACTCCAAACCCGCCGCTCCTCCGATTGTTCTCTGGAGCGGCGGGCTGTCTGCCGATGCAGGCCCCAGAGCTCGCAATGGGTTGGCGGCAGTGGCACCCCTTCCTCTTGGCTCCGCCCCCGATGCCCTTCTCCCCAGGCCAGACAGAATCAGCTGCCGGGCCACATCTGGTCCGCGGGCCGTAGGTTGCCCAGGTCTGACAAAGATGGTTCCTCAATGAGGGACGGGAAAGTGTGGCTGTTTGGATATTACTGCAATGTCTATCCACCTTTAACATTACGTGGGTTGAATGAAAAGTAATGCCTCCACCTTCGTAACCCCTCAACATATGGCAGTACTGGTATGCAGCAGGTACTGGTTTGTTCAGTAGACTCTCCTCTACAGTTCCATTTTGGCAGGAAGCCTTAGGATTCCTATGAGGGTTGAATGAAAAGTAATGCCTCCACCTTCGTAACTCCTCAACTGATGGCAGTACCGGTATGCAGCAGGTACTGGCTTGTTCAGTAGACTCTCCTCTACAGTTCCATTTTGGCAGGAAGCCTTAGGATTCCTATGAGGGTTGAATGAAAAGTAATGCCTCCACCTTCGTAACTCCGCAACAGACGGCAGTACTGGTATGCAGCAGGTACTGGCTTGTTCAGTAGACTCTCCTCTACAGTTCCATTTTGGCAGGAAGCCTTAGGAGTCCTATGAGGGTTGAATGAAAAGTAATGCCTCCACCTTCGTAACTCCTCAACTGATGGCAGTACCGGTATGCGGCAGGTACTGGCTTGTTCAGTAGACTCTCTACAGTTCCATTTTGGCAGGAAGCCTTAGCATTGGACGGTTGTGTTGTTAAAGTGCGAAGTATGGAACCCTGCGCAGACGGTCGGTAAATGCGACTTAAGCAACGTGCAGTTTATTTATTTGTTTATTTATTATTTGGACTTGCACGCTGCCACTCCCCGAGGACTCAGAGCGGCTTACAATCAGGTAAAACACACAGAGGTAAAATCATACATATTAAACTAGCTTAAAAAATTTCCAGATTTCAATCAAGGCTAGCCGGAAAAGGTGAGTCTTGCAGGCCTTGTAGAAGGAGAGTAGATCATGCATGGCCCGTACATCGCTAGGAAGAGTGTTCCATATCGACAGTGCCACTACAGAAAAGGCTCTGCGCCGGGTCGATGTAAGACAGATTGCTTTGAAGGTCGGTACTTCAAGGAGGTTCATTTGTTCGGAACGAAGTGACCTCTGGGGTTGGTAGGGGAAAGGGCGGTCCCTCAGATACAGCGGCCCCAGACCATGCAAGGCCTTGAACGTTAACACCATCACCTTGAAGGTGATCCGGTGCTCAACTAGAAGCCAATGAAGCTGCTGGAGGATAGGTGTTATGTGGCATCTCACTGGAGCCCCAGTGAGAAGTCGTGCAGCGGCATTCTGGACGAGCTTAAGTTTCCGGATCACTGACAAGGGCAGGCCAATGTAAAGGGCGTTACAGTAGTCCAGTCTCGAGATGACCGTGGCTTGGAGCACCGTGGCCAGGTCGTCTCTGGATAGGTAGGGGGCCAGACGCCTAGCTTGCCGCAGATGGGAAAAGGCGGTTTTGCTGATGCTGGAGACCTGGGCCTCCATCGACAGCAACGGGTCTAAGGCAACCCCAAGGCTCTTTACTGAGGATGTTGGGCATAATGCCTCGCCATCCAAGCTAGGCAGTCGGGCCTCCCCACCCACCGGGCGGCTCAGCCACAGTATTCCCATCTTTGCTGGATTCACCCTCAATCTACTGGCACGCAGCCAACCAATAATGACTTCAAGGCACTGTTAGAAACAAGAGGGTACGGAGTCCGGCCGGCCTTCCATTTTCAGAACGAGCTCGGAGCACTCATCGACTTGCGGGGGCTGATTGCCGAGTGCTCCCCCTGCAGGCCAGAATCACCTCTAGGGATGGCAGGCACTCCAAAGCCGCCGCTCCTCCAGCCTGTCTGCAAACACAGGCCCCATAGGGCCCGTGATGGGATGGCGGCAGCGGCACCCCTTCCTCTTGGCCCCGCAGGCCGATCAGCTGCGGAACGGCTGGGGGCGAGAGCGGGCGGAGGCCTGTAGCCTCCGATCGCCTACTGCTCTGCTCTGCTCTCCTGCGGCGACGGCTGGGTCCGCTTTGCCATCCCCTGGGCTGGGTCCATTGGGCCATTCCATCTTGGGATCCTTCCTCTCTTGAGGATGTCAGCCTTCATCTTGGTTTGCACCTTATCTTCTTGAATTTTATTTTATTTTAGTGGTTTTTATTATTATTTTATAATAATGATATAATAAATAATATAACATAATGTTATATTATAATTTCAATATATTATAATGTCTATATATATATACTACTAGCTGTACCCGGCACGCGTTGCTGTGCCCTATTTAGGAGATGCGAGAAAGTCTGAGTAAGTAAGGGTTGGAATTGATGTTACTTATGGTCTTGGTGGGGTCGTGGTTGTGTAGTTGTGGGTTGTTCTGGTGGGTGGGATGTTGAAGTCCTGTGGAGTTGTCGGTGTGTGGTGTTGCTGGCATTCTGCAGAGCTTGTGGATATACAATGTTTTTTGTCTTTCCGCCTGCTGTGTTGATGTAGAGGTTGATGCTTGTGTGGGTGGGGTACTTTGGAAGTGAGTGGAGGTACTTGAAATCCCATCATCCATGCAGTTGGATGGAGTGTGGGTCATGGGGGCACTGTGTGCCAAGTTAGGTCTTTATCGGTCTTGGTTCTGGGCCACAGTGGTCTGTGGGGAATGAAGGGTTTGAAAGTACTACAAATCCCATTATCCATGGAGGTACATCAAATCCCATCATCCATGGTCCACCCTCCTCCAAACTGCAGTAGAATGTAGCGTGGGTCATAGGGGCTCTGTGTGCCAAGGTAGGTTACTGTCAATTCAGGCCATACACAATGTCCCATGAGCTGAGGCCTAGTCAGGAAAATCAAGTTAATGAAGCCTTACTGTCAATTCAGAGCGTAAAGAGCATCCCATTAAGTGAGGCCTAGTCAGGGAAATCAAGTTAATGAAGCCTTACTGTCAATTTTGGGTGTGGTCTGTGATTTGTAGAGGTTTAAATTTTCTGTGGGAAGTGAATTGGGTGTTTGTGTTGGTGACTGCCTCAGGCCTTTGCCTTATCCTCCTCTGCCAGTTTATTATGGGTCGGAATGTTCATGTTGGCTGGCCAATAGAGGCGTTATGCAAATACTCCCTCATTGGCAGCCAATCATGTTGTCAGAATGTAGAGGCCGGGAGATTCGTTGGCAGTCGCGGAGGACGCTGGGAAATGTAGGTTTTTTTGTATCGTTGTTTTGGGGGCTTTCTAGGTTTTTTTGGGGGGGGAGTCTCTTTGCTAAAAACCTTCCTTGCCTGAGGCCTATTTTTGTTGCCAAGTTTGGTGTCTCTGCCTTGTAAGGTTTCTCTGCCTAGGACGGTCGTTCCATGACGGGACCTCCTTTATATAATACAGGGCTGTCCAACTTCTACCGGCCCAGGGGCCTGAATTCCAGTCACTGATGACCTGGGGGGCCGTAGGGTCTGCCCCTGCCCCTGCCCCCGGCTCCACCCCCTCCCCAGCTCCGCCCCCTCCCTGCCCTCTCCCCCCATTTTATCTCATATTTACTGAGATAAAATGCAGGGTGGGCATTCAAAAGGGGCATGCATACAGTCAAATATAATCTTTTACTGAGATAAAATGCAGGAATAAAATATTAAATTATTTTAACTTAATATTAAATATATTTAATTCCATCCTCCCCTCTCCCCTTATTTTAATGTAACCCATCTCCCCTTATTTCATCTTTAAATATATTTAATTTTATATTTAATACATGAGGGGAGATGGGGGAGGGAATGAGGATCCCCCTGAGGAGCCCCCTGCTTCGGCCTACCTTTTCCAAACACGCAGGATCCAGGAGTACCCGGACGACGAGAGAGGCGACGACCAACTGAGTCGAAGAAGGTCCTAATCACGTCTGTGGGCCTCAGCATCCAGTAGTAGTGAAGTGGGACGGATTAGGTCCCCTTATTCGTTCAGGCGTTTGAGCAGCAGAAGTGAATAAAAGTCGCACATACATTGACAGACGCTTGTCTTCCAGGTTCAAATTAAAAGAAATAATTTATTAAAAGAAAATCTTCTGCAAGATGCAGAGGCCGTACATGGCTTGAAAAGTTAAAACTTTAAAACAGCCCAAGATGTTACTGGGCGGCAACAGTAGAGTAGCCGAAGAGAATCGCGAGAATATGCAATCCACACGGGATTTCGCTGTCAACGGCGGTGTGATCTCGCGTTGACAGCGAAATCCCGTGTGGATTGCGTATTCTCGCGATACTTGCTCCAAACCCGGAAGTAGGTATTTTTTTTAATTTTTATTATTTATTTTATTTTTCAATTTTTTTTATTAAAAAGCTTAGGGGGGCGTAGGGAAGGGGCTGGGGGCCGTATACGCCCCCACCCCCGGGCCGCCAGTTATAAGAACATAAGAAGAGCCATGCTGAATCGGACCTCAGCCCATCTAGTCCAGCATTCTGTATCACACAGTGGCCCACCAGTTGTACACGGGGATCTCGAGCAGAAGGGAGGGCAAAACCCTGACCTGCTCCCGACCCCCCACAACCAGTACCCAGGGAAATCCTGCCTACCTCAACCAACTCCGAGGTGGCACTTGAATGTCCTTTTCAGTAACTACCGATACACTTGGTATCCATGTGTACCATGTGGACAGCCCTGTACTATGATATAATAATTATGACATTAATACTAATAATATATGAATATTTCTTGATATATTAATATGTTCATATTAATGATGTGTAATATATAGTAAATATAGTAAATAAATAAATAATGTAGATTAGAATGTAGTTCAGCCTTTAGGTGTGGCCCTCCATAATATTTTTTGGCCCCTTGGAAAAAATAATTGCCCACCCCTGAACTTTTTTCATGTCCAAAAGCAGCCCTCCTCCTGCTAGAGTTCAAATGGGAGTTCCCCCACAGACTGCCTTTCCAAAGATAGTAAATCTCTCCATTGAGCTTAACAACAGCCAAGGCCATTCTCTCCCCAGCAAACCCAACCAGGCCCCAGTCCAGGGCAGGGAGAAGAGTCGGGCGGGGAGCGAAGCCCGAGAGATCCGGCACGGTCTCATCTATCACCTTGAATTGTGTTGCAGGATAAAATTACTCATCCGAGCCTAATGATAAATTAAATCAAGTCTGGAGTAAAGAGGATTAATGGTCCTGCGTGCGTGGCGTGCACCCAGAGAGGTGGCCGCAGCACCGGCACCAGCAGCAGGACCACTGCAAGAGAGAGAGAGAGAGAGAGAGATTTTAAAGGCTCATTAAAAACAATAAAGCCCATGGCTGGGGGGAGATTTCCCAGGTTTCTTTGGAGCAGGGCCTCCCTTGGGAGGAGAGGAAGGTGTGCGGGCCACGCATTTCCTCCGCTCCTTATTTATCACACCTGCAAAAGGGGGCTTAACCATTTCCTGCTATTCCCAACCAGGGCAGTAAATACATAATTCAAAGGTAGCCGTGAGGTTGAAGTCTCTTCAGAGCAAAAGAGGCTGTCCGCAGTGTCTCTGTGTGATTTGGTAAAGGATTATCCACTTTTGCAGTGCTCCATGCAGTCATGCCTATGGCCACACGACCCTGGAGCAGGCCCGGACTGACTCCTTTTGGCGCCCTAGGCCAGTGTTTTTCAACCTTTTTTGAGCCGCAGCACATTTTTTACATTTACAAAATCCTGGGGCACACCACCAACCAAAATGGCACAAAATGACACTCTAACACAGTTTGACACGGTCGACCACAATCTATTGATCCACCGCCTGGCCGTGGCTGGAGTGAGGGGGACAGCCCTTAAATGGCTGACCTCCTTCCTCCACCAGCGGTCTCAGCGTGTGAGGAGGGCGAGGTGGTCTCCCGAGGGCTCCCCACTACTCTGTGGGGTCCCAGGGGCCATTCTCTCCCCTCTGTTATTTAACATCTACATGCAGCCGCTTGCACAGCTGGTGCGGAGTTATGGGCTGGAGTGTCACCAGTACGCTGACGACACCCAGCTCATTCTGAGGATGGAGGGCAGGCCGGGTTCTGTCCCCGATAATTTCCAACACTGCCTCGAAGCCGTTACTGGATGGCTGCGAGCCAGTAGGTTGAGGGTGAATCCGGCGAAGACGGAGATCTTGTGGCTGGGTCGCCCGGGTGATGTAGATGTCCAGCTTCCGAGCCTGGACGGTGCGGTGTTATGCCCATCGCCTTCCGTAAAGAGCCTGGGGTCCATTTGGACTCCCAGCTGACCATGGAGGCCCAGGTCTCTGCGGTCAGCAAGATCGCTTTTCACCTGCGACAGGCAAGGAGGCTGGCCCCCTATCTCTCCCGGAACGACCTGGCCACGGTGATCCAAGCCACAGTCATCTCAAGGCTGGATTACTGCAACGCGCTCGTTGGCCTTCCTCTGTCGGTGACCCGGAAGCTCAGGCTAGTGCAGAACACTGCCGCCCGGCTCCTGTCTGGCACGCCAGCTGGCGCCACATAACACCTGTTTTGCAGGATCTGCACTGGCTGCCAATTGAGCACCGGATCACCTTCAAAGTGTTGGTCCTCACCTTTAAGGCCTTACACGGCCTGGGGCCAGCGTATTTGAGGGACCGTCTCACCCCATATTGCCCTCCGAGATCACTTCGGTCTGAGGACTCCAATCTCCTGGAGATACCTTCAGCTAAACTCGCAAGGCTGACTGCTACCCGCCGGAGGCGTTCTCTGTCATAGCACCTACGCTGTGGAACGCCCTCCCGGCCGAACTCGGCTATGAAGGACGTGCTCCCGTTTAGACGGGCCTGTAAAACATACCTGTTTAAGCAGGCCTTTGGTGAGTAAGTCCTGCCCATGCCCCGCCATCTATGCGTTCTTCTGAGGATGATGTGCTGTTCATTGTTTTAACTGTGTTATTAATTACTGTACTGCTGTTGTTTTTAATTGTTTTTAACTGCTTATTGCCTGTATTTTACTGTGCCCTTCGGCTCCTGTAAGCCGCCGCGAGCCTCAGGGAGTCGGCGGCATAGAAGCCCGAATAATAAATAAATAAATAAAATAAAAATACATATAGTTAATGTGTTTTTAAATGTATTTATACACTCAGTGTGAAACCTGGGCCTGTTTTGATGAACACAACATAGATATCCTGGCAGGAACGGCAGGAAGACACAAACTTCCCACACAGAACTCCCATAACCAAGAGAAAATACTATAAGGGTTTGTGAGCATTGACCTTGGGTTTTGGAGTTGTAGTTCACCTATATCCAGAGAGTTCTGTGGACTCAAACAATGTTGGATCAGGACCAAACTTGGCATGAATACTCAATATGCCCAAATGTGAACACAGATGGAGTTTGGAGAAAATAGACCTTGACATTTGGGAGTTACAGTTTCTGGGATTTATAGTTAACACACAATCAAAGAGCATCCTGAACTCTTGCAACAATGGAATTGAACCAAACTTGGCATATTGAACTCTCATTACCAACAGAAAGTACTGAAAAGGTTTGCTTGGGAATTGTCCTTGAGTTTGGAAGTTGTAGTTCACCTACACCCAGAGAGCACTGTGGACTCAAACAATGTTAGGTTATGTTGTTGTTTGTTCTCTATCCAGAATCACAACGTTGGAAGGAGGCTCACCACTTTAAGGTCCCTAAAACAGGCATGGGTGCTTTGGACTTCAACTCCCACCATTCCTAACAGCCTGAGGCCCTTTCCTGCTTAAATGGCTGAGAGGGGGGGAGGAAAAGGGCCTGAGGCTGCTAGGAATGGTGGGAGTTGGAGTCCAAAACACCCGGAAGGTCCAAGTTTGCCCATGCCAGCTTTTGACAGAGACCTCTTCCTCCCCCTTCCCCTTTGCGCCCTTTCTTCCCCCTCCTGCCCAACACTGACTTTTTGCTTCTACACTGCCGCTTCTGCCGGCATTTTGATCCGAGGGGGCAGCGTGAGCGTGTTCAGGAGGGGAGGGGGGAATAGAGGAAGACGTGACCCGTGCGGGCGCTACTGCGCAGACTCGCCCCAGAGCAAAGCTAGGCAAAGCGAGCAGAGCGAGGCTGGGAAGAAGGGAGCCCGAGTGGAGAAGGAAAAGTGTTCAGCAGGAGGGGGAAGAAAGGGTATTGGAGGTTCCAATTTTCCACGGCACACCTGATGATCGCTCACGGCACATTAGTGCGCCACGGCACACTGGTTGGGAAACACTGCCCTAGGCCACACTTTGGAATTATGTCCCCAAACCAACCTCTACCGCACCCCCACCCCCCATATGCGCAGCACCCCTTGTCAAGGAAGGAGGGCGCAAGCGTCTCTCTGCCTCCTCCCCCATGTTCCTGGGTGCCGCGCATGCCTGGCAGCAGCCACAGGGGCGGGACTTCCCTTCGCCTCCTCCCCCTCGCGGCGCGGCCTCCTTCCTTGAGTCATGGAAGGAGGGCGTGAGGAGGAGGAGGAAGGAAGGGAAGCCCCCGGGGCCGCTGCCGGTCATGCGTCGCACCCAGGAACATGGCAGAGGAGGCAGAAGCGCTCGCGCCCTCCTGCTGCGCATGCCTGGCAGCGGCCCCGGGGGCGTCCCTCCGCATCCTCGCGCCCTCCTTCCTTGACAAGGGGGCGGGGGCAATGGTGAGGGGGGCGCCATTCCCTCCTCCCCTGCCCCCTCGCAGCATTCTCCCCTCGTCCTCCCCCAAGAGAGAGAGAGTCACCTCCATGCCGCGCGTTGCAGTTTTATTTCAACATTTTATTTTGGTCCGTGTGAACTTCGCCCCCCTCGGCTTGCGTCCCTAGGCCATGGCCTAGGGTGGCCTTATGGGTAATCCGGGCCCGCCCTGGAGGCATCTGTCAGATTATTGCATTTTGAATAGCAATTCATGAGTCAGCACAAGATATATTTTCGCAGTTTGAGATGACCTGCAGTGTGACATGTTTGACACCAGATGGCGCTGTCTCAAGACTGCTAAATGGAACCTTGAGGAATGTCAGTTACAAAGTGACAGTTGGGATTTGTCAGTTGGGATTGAATATCTGTGAGGAAAGGATGTTTAGAAAGGTAGCTGTGATGGCTGTTGTTTTTCGATGTTTTTCCAGTTATTGTTAAATACAATTCAATACAAAGTTATATATTTACCGTGTGAATTGAATGAGAGTTTCATTATTCACTCGAACAGAGACTGGAGTTTTTGGGCCGATGAGGAATTAAACTTCTATATTTCTGTTGCCTATCCGCTGTGACATAAATACTCAACGACGAAGAGCATCTACAGACAACGCCGGCTCTTCGGCTTAGAAATGGAGATGAGCATCAACCCCGAGTGTCGGACACGACTGGACTTAATGTCACGGGAACTTTTTTACCTTTGCTTATCCATAGGAGGCTGCTTGTTACGTGTGCATTTAGAGCAGTATTTCTCAACCTGGGGGTTGGGACTCTTATAGGGGGGTCACAACGGCGTGATTATAGTATGAATTGAGTGACCACGTTCACAGTTCGAGTTGAATTTGTCTTAAATGGCTTTGTGATTTCTATGTATGTATTTTAGTGCTCTATGTTTTTAATATATTGTTGTCGTCAGCAACAATGCTGCCCTTGCCGCCCATTCAGAAGCGGCTCTGCAGCGCCTAACATCCTGCTTTGCAGCAGCTGCAGAGCTGTTTGGGCTGGAAGTCAGCCTGAAGAAAAGGGAAGTCCTCTACCAGCCCGCACCACAGGAAGAACACCATCATCCCCACATCAGCATGGGCGAATCTGTGCTTAAGTCCGTTCACCAGTTCACCTACCTGGGAAGCATCATCTCTTCAGACACCAAGATTGACAAAGAGATAGATCACAGATTAGCAAAGGCATAGAGTGCATTCGGAAGGCTTCACAAAAGAGTCTGGAGCAACAAGCACCTGAGGCAAAGCACCAAAATCAGTGTGTACAGAGCTATCGTACTGTCTATTCTCCTCTATGTGTCTGAAACATGGGTCACCTATCGCCAACACCTATGGCTCCTCGAACGCTTTCATCAGCGCTGTCCTCGCACAATCCTAAATATACACTGGACTGACTATGTCACGAATGTTGCTGTCCTTGAGCAAGCAGGGATCACCAGCGTTGAGGCCATGCTATTGAGAACACAGCTGCGCTGGGCAGGGCACGTCTCTTGGATGGAGGACCACCGCCTCCAAAGGATACTACTCTATGGTGAACTTGCCATGGGTCAGCGCAAGAGAGGCGCCCCCAAAAAGAGATACAAGGACTCCCTGAAACAACATCTCAGGCTCGGCCAGATTGATCACCAACAATGGTCCACCCTGGCCTCACATCGGGAGGCATGGAGACGCACTCTCCACAATGGCTAGACCTCTTCCAGTCCGGCTTCCGTTCGGGGCACGGGACGGAGACGGTTCTGGTCTCCATCACAGACCAACTCCGCTGCCAGCTCGACCAAGGCGGGTCTGCGCTGCTCGTGTTATTGGACCTCACGGCAGCGTTTGACACGGTCGACCACAATCTATTGATCCACCGCCTGGCCGTGGCTGGAGTGAGGGGGACAGCCCTTAAATGGCTGACCTCCTTCCTCCACCAGCGGTCTCAGCGTGTGAGGAGGGGCGAGGTGGTCTCCGAGGGCTCCCACTACTCTGTGGGGTCCCCCAGGGGCCATTCTCTCCCCCTCTGTTATTTAACATCTACATGCAGCCGCTTGCACAGCTGGTGCGGAGTTATGGGCTGGAGTGTCACCAGTGGGGCAGGCCGGGTTCTGTCCCCGATAATTTCCAACACTGCCTCGAAGCCGTTACTGGATGGCTGCGAGCCAGTAGGTTGAGGGTGAATCCGGCGAAGACGGAGATCTTGTGGCTGGGTCGCCCGGGTGATGTAGATGTCCAGCTTCCGAGCCTGGACGGTGCGGTGTTATGCCCATCGCCTTCCGTAAAGAGCCTGGGGGTCCATTTGGACTCCCAGCTGACCATGGAGGCCCAGGTCTCTGCGGTCAGCAAGATCGCTTTTTCACCTGCGACAGGCAAGGAGGCTGGCCCCTATCTCTCCCGGAACGCTCTGGCCACGGTGATCCAAGCCACAGTCATCTCAAGGCTGGATTACTGCAACGCGCTCTCTGTTGGCCTTCCTCTGTCGGTGACCCGGAAGCTCAGGCTAGTGCAGAACACTGCCGCCCGGCTCCTTTCTGGCACGCCAGCTGGCGCCACATCACCCTGTTTTGCAGGATCTGCACTGGCTGCCAATTGAGCACCGGATCACCTTCAAAGTGTTGGTCCTCACCTTTAAGGCCTTACACGGCCTGGGGCCAGCGTATTTGAGGGACCGTCTCACCCCATATTGCCCTCCGAGATCACTTCGGTCTGAGGACTCCAATCTCCTGGAGATACCTTCAGCTAAACTCGCAAGGCTGACTGCTACCCGCCGGAGGGCGTTCTCTGTCATAGCACCTACGCTGTGGAACGCCCTCCCGGCCGGAACTCGGGCTATGAAGGACTTGCTCCCGTTTAGACGGGCCTGTAAAACATACCTGTTTAAGCAGGCCTTTGGTGAGTAAGTCCTGCCCATGCCCCGCCATCTATTCGTTCTTCTGAGGATGATGTGCTGTTCATTGTCTTAACTGTGTTATTAATTACTGTACTGCTGTTGTTTTTAATTGTTTTTAACTGCTTATTGCCTGTATTTTACTGTGCCCTTCGGCTCCTGTAAGCCGCCGCGAGCCTCAGGGAGTCGGCGGCATAGAAGCCCGAATAATAAAATAAAATAAAATAAATGCTGCGGCCTCTTTCGAGAAGACACGCCGAATGGAAATTGCAATTAGTCCAGCGGGCGGCAGCCAGATTACTAACGGGAGCTACATACAGGGAGCATACCACCCCCCTGTTGTGTCAGCTCCACTGGCTGCCTGTCCAATTCCGGGCTCAATTCAAAGTGCTGGTTTTGACCTTTAAAGCTCTATACGGTTCTGGCCCAGCTTACTTGTCCAAACGCATCGGCCGCTCGTCCCACCCGTAACCTAAGATCATCCGGGAGGCCCTGCTCTCGCTTCCGCCGACTTCTCAAATGCGGTTGGTGGGGACGAGGGACAGGGCCTTCTCGGCGGTGGCTCCCCGCCTGTGGAATGCGCTCCCTATGGAGGTACGGTCCACCTCATCCCTCCTGGCATTCAGGAAAAAGGTAAAATCCTGGCTTTGGGACCAGGCGTTTGCACACCAGCACTAACAGCATGTTAGATGGGGATTTTAATGGAATGGATGAAGAGGGCCAATGTTTTTATGGAGTGAATATTGTTTTTAACTTGGAATGACTGTGTATGTTGCTGATGGAACTGTATTTTAATGTGTTTTAATGTATTTTAATTGTTGTGGGGTTTTGGGGTTTTATACTGTATGATGTGGCATCGAATTGTGCCGTACTGTAAGCCGCTCTGAGTCCCCCCTCGGGGGTTGAGAAGAGCGGGGTAAAATCCTGAAATAATAATAATAATAAATAATAATGGGTCTCGAAGATAAACGACAACGCAGAAAGAACCGCAACTTGGAAACAATGTCACCCAAGGAGACTTTCTGCTGTGCTTTCTGCAACCGGACTTGCCTATCTCAGATTGGCCTTTTTTAGTCATCAACGTGCTTGTAAAAAGCGTGGGATGAGTCCTTCCTAAGAATCTTTGTTCGCAAAGTAATGCCGAGGGAGATTACCCTAAAGGAGGGGAACCCTCAAACCTCAACCTCTCCCATCCCCTTCCAGACTGATAAATAATATCTGAGGGTGGGATAATGCACACACACCCACTCTGGTAACTGAAACAGGGGATTTCTGTCTCTGGGTTGGGGCTTGTTTTCTTTCTTTCTTTTTAATTTGTTTTTTAAGCCAATAGACCACAAGAGGAAACATGTCACGGTACAAACTATAACCAGATGGTTGGGGTGTGTGGGAGGGAAGGCGGGCGGTTGGGCGGGCGGGGAATTCTCCAAACGGAACATGTTTGTCAAAAAGGAGAGGCGGCAATCAAAGAGGGCTCTTGTTTGGCTTAGCGGGTTCCCCCAGGGCTCCTCCTGAGAAGGAAGCCCGGCCCAAGGCAGCTGGCTGAGAATCGGCGGCTGGGCCAGGACAAGCTCTATAGTTCGGAAAGGCTGGAGGAAGCCACCGTTGTGTACTCGGAGATTAGCTCCACTCCTGAGCATGTGTAGGATAAAGCAGAGCACTGGAATAAAACCAAGCTTGCAACAAGGAGTCTTTCCAGAGGCATTTAGATCAGTGTTTCTCAACCTGGGGGTCGGGACCCCTGGGTGGGTCGCGAGGGGGTGTCAGAGGGGTCACCAAAGACAATCAGAAAACACAGTATTTTCTCTTGGTCACTACGGTTCTGTGTGGGAAGTTTGGCTCAATTCTCTCATTTGTCGGGTTCAGAATGTTCATTGATTGTAGGTGAACTATAAATCCCAGCAACTACAACTCTTTGATATCATGGTCTATTCCCCCCCTCCCAAACTCCACCAGTGTTCACATTGGGGCATATTGAATATTCATGCCAAGTTTGGTCCAGATCCATCATTGTTTGAGTCCACAGTGCTCTCTGGATGTAGACGAACTGCAACTCCCAAACTCAAGGTCAATGCCCACCAAACCCTTCTGGTGTTTTCTGTTGGCCATGGGAGTCCTGTGTCCCAAGTTCGGTTCAATTCCATTGTTGGTGGAGTTCAGAATGCTCTTTGATTGTAGGTGAACTATAAATCTCAGCAACTACAACTCTTTGATATCATGGTCTATTCCCCCTCCCAAACTCCACCAGTGTTCACATTGGGGCATATTGAATATTCATGCCAAGTTTGGTCCAGATCCATCATTGTTTGAGTCCACAGTGCTCTCTGGATGTAGACGAACTGCAACTCCCAAACTCAAGGTCAATGCCCACCAAACCCTTCTGGTGTTTTCTGTTGGCCATGGGAGTCCTGTGTCCCAAGTTCGGTTCAATTCCATTGTTGGTGGAGTTCAGAATGTTCTTTGATTGTAGGTGAACTATAAATCCCAGCAACTACAACTCTTTGATATCATGGTCTATCCCCCCTCCCACAGTCCACCAGTGTTCACATTGGGGCATATTGAATATTCATGCCAAGTTTGGTCCAGATCCATCATTGTTTGAGTCCACAGTGCTCTCTGGATGTAGACGAACTGCAACTCCCAAACTCAAGGTCAATGCCCACCAAACCCTTCTGGTGTTTTCTGTTGGCCATGGGAGTCCTGTGTCCCAAGTTCGGTTCAATTCCATTGTTGGTGGAGTTCAGAATGCTCTTTGATTGTAGGTGAACTATAAATCCCAGCAACTACAACTCTTTGATATCATGGTCTATTCCCCCCCCCCCCCTCCCAAACTCCACCAGTGTTCACATTGGGGCATATTGAATATTCATGCCAAGTTTGGTCCAGATCCATCATTGTTTGAGTCCACAGTGCTCTCTGGATGTAGACGAACTGCAACTCCCAAACTCAAGGTCAATGCCCACCAAACCCTTCTGGTGTTTTCTGTTGGCCATGGGAGTCCTGTGTCCCAAGTTCGGTTCAATTCCATTGTTGGTGGAGTTCAGAATGCTCTTTGATTGTAGGTGAACTAGAAATCCCAGCAACTACAACTCCCAAATGACAAATTCATTCCCCACCCCCACCCCACCAGTATTCAAATTTGGTTGTATCAGGTATTTGTGCTCAATTTAGTCCTGGGAATGAAAATACATCCTGCATATCAGATATTTACGTTATGATTCATAACAGGAGCAAAATTGGAGTTATGAAGTAGCAACAAAAGTGATTTTATGGTTGGGGGTCGCCACAACATGAGGAACTTATTAAGGGGTCGTGGCATTAGGAAGGTTGAGAACCACTGATTCAGATCGATCGGTTCCCTCCAACTACCGCCCAGTGTTGAGCCTTCCGTTCCTGGGCAAGGTGATTGAGAGGGCGGTTGCGGGGCAGCTGCAGCAGTTCCTTGAGGACACAGCCGACTTAGATCCCTTCCAGTCCGGCTTCCGCTCGGGGCACGGGACGGAGACCGTGTTGGTCGGCATTTCAGATCAGCTTCGTTGCCAGCTGGACAAGGACGGTTCAGCGCTGCTTGTGTTATTGGACCTCACAGCAGCTTTTTTTTTTAACAAATTTTTATTTTATTTTAACACACACAAAAAAAAACATACCAAGCACTCACAGAACATTTACAATTCCCACCACCAACATGAGGATTATTCCCTTTTACATATTCATTTCTTATGGAGACATTTTTTTATATATCTTTATCTTTATACCTTTCCATTCTATATACTATATAACATTTGTATCCTATTTCTTATGGCTTGATCTCCAGAATGATTCATAATATGATTCTTTACCCTTGTCCATCTTTCTTCCATTTTTCTCATTCTATTTTCATTAATTTTTGAAGCATTTAATTTCCCATTCATAATTTCAAATTCCATTTGTTCCACCATATAATGATACCATTTGTTTACTGTCCATTTTGATTTATCTTTCCATCCTAATACTATTACTGCTTGTGCACATTCTATTATTGCTTCTTTTATTTCCCTATCATTTTCCGTTTTCACCATTTTTCCTATTACCGCAATTTCCTTTGTTATGATCCACTCATTTCCTAGAATTTGTTTTGCCTGATTTTGTATAGTCTGCCAAAAATGTTGTATATATTCACATTCCCACATCATGTGCATAAATCGCCCTTTCTGTTGGCATCCGTGCCAGCACTGACTACTCCCCTTTTTTATAGTAGTATGCTAATTGACAGGGTGTACGATACCATTTATGCAGTATTTTCCTCCTCATTTCTCGTACTTTGGTATTCCTTTTCATCCCTATAATCTTCACAGCAGCTTTTGATACGGTCGATCACAATCTTTTGGCCCACCGCCTTGCCGTTGCTGGAGTCAGGGAAAATTGCCTTGAAATGGCTGTTGTCCTTTCTCCACAACCGGGGACAGCGAGTGGAAAGGGGCGGTTTGGTTTCCGAGAGGGCTCCACTTACCTGTGGGGTCCCTCAAGGTGCCATTCTCTCCCCTTTATTATTGAACATATATATGCGACCACTTGCTGGTTTGGTCCGAAGCTTTGGGCTGGAATGTTATCAGTACGCTGACGACACCCAGCTCGTTCTGAAGATCGAAGGCCGACCGGACTCCGTACCTTCTTGTTTCCAGCAGTGCCTTGAAGCTGTTACTGGTTGGCTACGGGCCAGTAGATTGAGGGTGAATCAGGCCCGGATTACCCATGGGCGCAGGCCTAGGGGGGCGCCAGATCAAGGACCAAAAAAAAAGTTAAAACAAAACCGCAATGTGCGGCATGATGACTCTCTCTCTCTCTCTCTCTCTCTCTCTCTCTCTCTCTCAGGGGCGGGGGAGGAGGGAATGGTGCCCCCCTTGCCATCGCCCCCGCCCCCTTGTCAAGGAAGGAGGGCGCGAGGAGGAGGAGGGAAGCCCCGCCCCCGGGGCTGCTGGCGGACATGCGCGCGGCAGGAGGGCGCCTCTGCTTCTCCGAGGGCTCGGAGCGGCTCACAATCCACATAAAACACAATAAAAACAATGAATTAAGCTAAAACAATTGTTATAGATTTCAATGTTGGACAAAGTTCCTCAGGGGGCCATTCTCTCCCCTCTGTTATTTAACATCTACATGCAGCCGCTTGCACAGCTGGTGCGGAGTTATGGGCTGGAGTGTCACCAGTATGCTGATGACACCCAGCTCATTCTGAGGATGGGGGGGGGCAGGCCGTGTTCTGTCCCCGATAATTTCCAACACTGCCTCGAAGCCGTTACTGGATGGCTGCGAGCCAGTAGGTTGAGGGTGAATCCGGCGAAGACGGAGATCTTGTGGTTGGGTCGCCCGGGCGGGGTGGGTGCCCGGCTTCCGACCCTGGACGGTGCGGCGCTGCACCCAGCGCCGTCTGTGAAGAGCCTGGGGGTCCATCTGGACTCCCAGCTGACCATGGAGGCCCAGGTCTCTGCGGTCAGCAAGGATGCTTTTTTCCACCTCCGCCAGGCTAGGAGGCTGGCCCCTACCTCTCCTGGAGCGACCTGGCCACAGTGATCCAAGCCACGGTCATCTCAAGGCTAGATTACTGTAATGCGCTCTACGTTGGCCTGCCTCTGTCGTCGATCCGGAAGCTCAAGCTGGTGCAGAACACTGCCGCCCGGCTCCTGTCTGGCACCCCAGCAGGCTGCCATATAACACCCGTTTTGCAGGATCTGCACTGGCTGCCTATTGAGCACCGGATCGCCTTCAAAGTGCTGGTTCTTACCTTCAAGGCCTTGTACGGCCTGGGGCCAGCGTATCTGAGGGACCGCCTCACTCCATATTGCCCTTTGAGATCACTACGGTCTGAAGATGCCAACTTCCTGGAAATACCATCAACAAAGTTGGCACACCTGACATCTACCCGCCGGAGGGCGTTCTCCGTCATAGCCCCCACACTGTGGAACGCCCTCCCGGCCGAAACCAGGGCCCTAAGGGATTTACTCCCATTCAGGCGGGCCTGTAAAACCCACCTGTTTAGGCAGGCCTTTGGAGAGTAGGCCACGCGCTCTAAGTACTGTGTCGCTCCACCCACTGCTGCTTTGTCTGCTTTTATTGCCTGTTTTGCTATTGTTTTAATTGTTCAATTGTTTTTATGCTTTTAATCTCTTGTTATTGTGCCTCTGGCTCTTGTGAGCCGCCGCGAGCCCCCGGGAGTCGGCGGCATAGAAGCCTCAATAATAAATAAATAAATAAATAAATAAATAAATAAATAAATAAATAAATAAATAAATAAAATAAAAGTATATAGAGCTCAAAGGAGACTATGTTGAAAAATAAAATAATTTTTTTATCCAAAAACCTGTGTTTCACTCAAAATGTCACAGACTCGTATCTTGTAGTACAGTGTTTCCCAACCTTTTTTGAGCTGCGGCACATTTTTGACATTTACAAAATCCTGGGGCACACCATCAACCGAAATGACACAAATTGACACTCTAACACAGTGATACATATAGTTAATACGTTTTTAAATGTATTTATACGCTCAGTGTGAAACCTGGGCCTGTTTTGATGAACACAACATAGATATCCTGGCAGGAATGGCAGAAAGACACAAACTTCCCACACAGAACTCCCATAACCAAGAGAAAATGCTATAAGAGTTTGGTGGGCATTGACCTTGAGTTTTGGAGTTGTAGTTCACCTATATCCACAAAGCACTGTGGACTCAAACAATGTTGGATCAGGACCAAAGTTGGCATGAATATTCAATATGCCCAAATGTGAACACAGATGGAGTTTTGGGAAAATAGACCTTGTCATTTGGGAGGAAGTCTGAGGAAGGCTGGTGAGGGAGTCCCTCACGGAATCCCGCCTGCCTTTCCTTCCTCCGAGCGCCCTCCTGCCAGGCCGCGACCCTTTCCCCCTGCGAAGGAAGGCCCCTTCTCCCCTTTGGAGCACTTCCTCCTCGAGGGGCTTCGGGGGGGGGGAGGGCGCCCCGGGGCCTCACCTGGGACGCAGCAGGGCCGAGCTGGTTCCTTCGCTTCCTTCACCGCCGCAGAAGGAAGGTGAATGCATCTGCCACTCCCAGGACCTAGTGCGCATGCGCCCAGACAAGCGCACTTCCACTTCCGCTTCCGTTCCTCGCCCTCCCTCGATTAGAGGCTGGCTGGCTGGGGAAACGGCCGAAGGAGGTGGCACCCCGGCCCCTTCTTCTTCACCGCTGTCTCCTCCTCCCCCAAGCAGCAGCAGCAGGAGTTCGGCAGGAGGGGGAAGAAAAAGGGGAAGAGAGGTTTCCCCGCGGCACACCAGGCGATCGCTCATGGTACACTAGTGTGCGGCAGAACAGCTGTTGAGAAACACTGTTGTAGTACACCCTGTCTTGTTTTTGCTTACAGGGGAGTTGAGTGCCAAGTTTGGTTCAATTCCATCGTAGGGAGAATTCAGAATGCTCTTTGATTGTAGGTGAACTCTAAATCCCTACACTGATAACCAACAATGGTTATGAATATAAACAGATAGAATATGTATCAAATATAGTCGGGAGATTTCGCGTTTCCGCGTTCTAATACATATCGATACTGCAAGTGTCCTCCCGGGCTGGAATTAGAACGTGGAAACGCGAAATCTCCCGTCCTGACTTTGAGTCCTAATTGTTCCACTACAACCCTGGGGAGGAGCGGTCAGAAGTTCAGAGCGCCCTGAGAAAGCATGGTTTTCGTGAAACGGCCATCTTGGCGTCGTCAGCTTACCTCCAGCCGTAGGCGCCTGCCCATCCGGCAGCTTGCCAGCTCTTCTACCCACCAAGGCTCCCCCATTGACTCGGTCGCTAGCCTGTGAGTTATCAGACTCCGGACTATCTACAGGGGTACACAGATTCTGTTAGAGCGTCGTTTAAGCCCATTGTGTTGTGAGGGCTCATTTCGCTGTGTTATTGTTACGACTGTTATATTAGACTTGTGATATTGTGATTGAATTGTACTACATTGCACTATATGTGATATTGTTTTGCTATTTAGCACGTGGATTGTTCACAATAATACAATTTGAGATTTTTACTAGATGATGACTCGTGAGTAATCACTCTTACAGATCTGCCTCTTTATATTCTATGGTTTAGCCGTGTGTATGATTTACTGTATTCAGTGGTATATTCTGTTTGTGTATTAGGGTGACAGATAGTTCAACAAGTTCAACAAAAGTCACATCAAAGTGGATCCTGTGATGGTGGAAGGTCCTCAGAGGCAAACTGCGAGAAAATGCGCATCCGAAATCCAAGCGGCGGCGCAAAGGGCGCACCGCGAGGAGAGAAGCCCACGGCGGGGAACTCTCTCCAAAAGTCGGCTAATGGGCCGTTTCGACTCGTTCCGAGTCTTCCTCAGGGCTCTGGTAAACAATAGCGTGACGTCCTCATAGGTAATCAATCTTTGAATACAATAATATATATGCTCTCTATTGTGTAGTACGATTTGTGTAGACCTCTATTGTATAGAACGAAATGTGTAGACCTTTATTGTATAGATTTATATTGTGTAGACCTTAAAGACTATATTTGATACATATTTTATCTGTTTGTATTCATAACCCTTGTTGGTTATCAGTGTAGTTATACACGTTGTTGCCCTAGTTTGTTTTAGAATTCTAAATCCCAGGAACTACAAATCCCAAATGACAAAAATATTATTCAACATCTACATGCGCCCCCTGGCCCAGCTGGCCCGCGACTTTGATCTGGAGTGTTATCAGTACGCGGATGACACCCAGCTTCTGCTGAGAATGGACGGCAGGCCGGATATCGTACCCGATTGTTTCCATCGATGCCTAGAAGCCGTGACTGGATGGCTGCGTGCCAGCCGGCTGAAGGTGAACCCGTCGAAGACGGAGATCCTGTGGCCTGGTCGCCCTGGGCTGGATGGGTGCCGGTTGCCTACCCTGGATGGCGAGCCACTTAGCCCGTCATCCTTGGTTAAGAGCTTGGGTGTTAGATTGGACTCCTCGCTGACCATGGAGGCCCAGGTCTCCATGGTCAGCGGGACGTCATTCTTCCACCTACGACAGGCTAGGCGACTGGTCCCCTACCTGTCCAGGGCGGACCTGGCCACGGTGATCCAAGCGACGGTCATCTCGAGACTGGACTACTGTAACGCCCTCTACGTGGGTCTTCCTTTGTCGACAATCCGGAAACTCAAGCTGGTGCAGAATGCCATGGCTCGCTTGCTGGTGGGAGCACCAGTGAGGGAGCACATTACTCCCATCCTTCGGCAACTGCTCTGGCTTCCTATTGATTGCCTTCAAGGTGTTGGTCTTAACCTTTAAGGCCTTGCACGGTCTAGGGCCTGTGTACCTGAGGGACCGCCTTACCCCGTACGTTCCCCCGAGATCACTGCGCTCGGAAGAGCAAAATTTGCTGGTTATACCATCGTCCCGCTCCTGTCACTTGTCCAGTACAAGACAGAGAGCTTTCTCTGCGGCGGCTCCAGTACTCTGGAACTCGCTCCCTAACCACACTCGAATGGTCCCTGAACTTCTCCCCTTCCGAAGGGAATGCAAGACGGCCCTCTTCAGACTGGCGTTTGGGTAATTTTAAATTCATTTGGGTCCGCCTCAGTAAGGAATCGTAGACCGTACCACCATGGCTACGTATTGTGCTTTTACTGTATGTTTTATGATATGTTTTATGATGCGTCTTATTGTTGTACTGTATGTTTTATTGTACGCTTGCATTTTGTGATCCGCCCCGAGCCTGCTGGGAGGAGCGGAATATAAAACCGAATAATAAATAAATAAATAAATAAATAAAATCCCTCTGAACTCTACCAGTATTCAAATTTTGGGTAATTGTGCCAAATTTGGTCCAGTGAATGAAAACACATCCTGCATATCAGATATTTACATTACGATTCATAACAATAGCAAAATTACAGTCATGAAGTAGCAACGGAAATAATGTTATGGTTGAGGGTCACCACAACATGAGGGACTGCATTAAGGGATCGTGGCATTAGGAAAGTTGAGAAACACTGTCATAGCAGGTTGCATCAGTTGGGTTCAATCTGCCTGACTCTTTCCATTCTTTCCATCCATTTAGTCCCAAATTTGCTCCCCACGGAGTTCCCTCTTTATGGATTTCTTGCTGTGGGAATGCCTCTTCTTTCAGGGCAACCAATCTTTCGGAAAAACCCTAGACCTCACAAAGACACAACGGGAAGATCCGAAGCATGAGGTAAGTGGGCTGAAAGTCTAGCATGGGAAGGTATAACCCTTCCCCGCTCTAAAACCTATTATTTTTCAAAAGTTGTGTTTATCTTGGTGGGGTTCCACGCCACTGAAGGAAAGTACCCCAAGGGTGCCGCGAGACAGACAGCTCGACAGAGCTCAGGGCATTGTGGAAACCTCCTGTCTTCCCTCCTTAATGGATAATTTTCGGGAAAGTGCAGGCACGAAATAAAAGGGTGGTAATGCGAAGAGGGTTGCGAGTGGCAGCGGATGGTGCTTAGGCTTCCCTCCCCACCGCCTGAGACAGTGCAATTGCGTGGTAAAAATCTTTTCACCTGGAAAGAGAAACAACTTCAATCCGAGACGTATCTTGCAGCACTTCCAACCTGAGCCACTTCCATATGCCGACTTTATAGGAAATCAGCAAGAGGGCCCAGTTTCACACTTGTGTTGTCACATCCGGTAGCATCGTTTCAGATGCATCTGTTACGAGGGCGGGCAAATAAGTCCGTGACTTTTTTGAATCAAACACAGGTTTTTGAATAAAAAATCATTTTATTTTTCAACGCCGTCTCCTTTGAGCTCTATACACTTTGTCCAACGTTTCTCCAATTTTTTTATCCCTTCCAAAAAATAGGATTTGTCGAGGTCATCAAAAAGGGTATTGGGTTTGTGAGATGATGTCATCGTTGGAGCAAAATCTCTTTCCGCTGAGCCATTTCTTCAGGTTTAGAAACAATAAATAGTCACTCGGGGCTAAATCCGGAGAATAGGGCGGATGAGGGAGTAATTTGTATCCCAATTCATGGATTTTTGCCATGGAAACTGCACATGTGTATCCTTGCATTGTGAGCAAACGCAGCACCCATCGTGCGGAAAGCTTTCTCATACCCAAGTGGTTATTTAAAGTTGAAACCACTGAGCCATGTGCCCAGGGGTTTTGATCTGTGCGGGAGGCATCTCTCATGTCCCTGCATGGGGAGCCGGAGCTCATAGAAGGAGCGCATCCATGCTCTCCCCAGATTCGAACCTGCAACCTGTCGGTCTTAAGTCCTGCTGGCACAAGGATTTAACCCACTGCGCCACCAGGGGCTCCTTGGATCGCCAATTAAAATATTATTTTCACATTCCGGCCTTGACTCCCTTGGGAAAACTAACACAAGCCTGCCAGCCTCTTTCTCTGTACTGGCACCATGCCCGGATTACCCATAAGGCCAACGAGGCCATGGCCTAGGGGCGCAAGCCGAGGGTGGGCGCAGATCATGGACCAAAAAAACCCCCTGGTCCACGCCCCTCTTTCCCCCTTTCTCATGCCCCTCCTCGCTCCTTCTCCCGGCAAAGTCCCTGCTCCGTCCCCTCCGGGAGTGCACGCCAAGCGGACATATCTCTCGTTCTCCTGCGTGCTCATTTTCTCGTGCGTGCTCTCTCTTGCTTGCGCGCATGCTCTCTCTCTCGCTCCTCTCTCGCACGCTCTCTCTCGCTCTCTCGCATGCTCTCTCTCTTGCGTGCTTTCTCTCTCGCTCTCGCTCTCGCACACTCTCTTGCTTGCTCTTTCTCTAGCTGTCTCGCACGCTCTCTCTCTCTCTCGCTCTCTCTCTGTCTCTCTCTCTCTCTCTCACCTTTGGAGCGAGTTTGCACCTGCTGCGCTCTCCCCAAGACACCCGACCTTGCCATGCCCCGCCCTTCAGACCAAAGCGGAGCTTTCCAGCCGGTGGGAATGGGGACCTTGGAGGCGGCAGGATGGTGCCTACTCGCCTTTCTCTTCTGCTCCAGAGGCACCATGGCGAAAGCCAGCCAAGTGTGGGTCTGAGTGGTGTGGGGGGGGGGGAGGTAAGAGGTTGGCTGGGGGCATAATTCCAAAGTGTGGCCTAGGGCGCAAAAAGCTGTTAATCCGGGCCTGACTGGCACATCTAATGCAGGCTTGATCATCCCAGAATCCTCAGCTTCATCATGGCTAACAACCAGGGGCGGTCCTACAAGATAGGCCAAGTAGGCAGCCGCCTAGGGCGCCATCTGGGAAGGGGGCGCCATCCTGGCCGCATGGGGCACCATCCTGGCCCTGCCGATGTTCCTCAGACAGTGCTGCAGCTGCCTGCTTTTTGACCCCGGCCTTGTGCGCTCCGACGCCGCTTCTGGGCACGCGCGGAGGTTTTCACGCAGGCGCAGTTGCTCTGGAGCTGAAGTTGAGTGCAGGAGCAACTGCACATGCACGAAAACCTCCGCGCATGGCCAGTAGCTCCCTTGCGCAGAAGCCTGTAAGCAAACCACTCCCTATCGGGCAGGCAGGGAGTGCTTCCCCTCTCCCTTTGTGTCCGCCGCGCGCGCGCGTTTGCAGGGAAGGAGAAAAGAATCAGTGAAGGAAGTGTAAGTGAAGGAATGAATGAAGGGCTTTCCTCCTCCTCCTCTATGACCTCTTCTCTCCCTCCTTCCTTTCTTTGGCTCTATTTCTGTCTAGACCTGAGGGGCCTGAGGCTATGAAGAGTTGTGGGAGTTGGAGGCCAAAACACTTAGAAGGAGGGAGGGCGGGCCCAAGTTTGCCCAGGCCGCACTGCCTGTATTCGACCTCATTTGAACATTTTGGCTGTTTTTCTATTTACATTTACATTGGGATCCTAATTTTGGACTTATGGGAGACTCCTATGAATTATGAGCCGGGTGGTAGGTAATATATTCTGATTTTGATGCATTTACATTGCCTTTCTTGTTGATTACAGTTCTGCTTAATATTGTCATACAATATAATACAAATACAATATAACAATAGAATAATGATATATTTTATATTACATGTAATATTACAAACAATATTGCAGTATAGTGGTATTGTACAAAATAGTAATATATAATATTTTATTTTACTTTATTTTGGGTTATTTGAGTTTTATAGGAGTCATGAAAATATTTAGTAGAGGATAATTTTATTTAAATAAATAATTTTATTATTTTATAATAATATAATAGAATGTTACATTATATTATAATGTCAATATATTATAATATAATTATATTGTAATGTAGTATAATATAATTATGATATAATATAGTATGAGTATGGTATAATATATTGTATATACATTGATACAATATAATACTACTAATGGTATTGTGATATTATAATTGTATATTTGTTTTACATGGGGCGGCAAAATAATGTTTTTTGGGGGGCACCAAAATAATGTTCGCCTACCATTTAAAATTACCTTAGACCGCCCCTGCTAACAACACTCTCCTGTCGAAAATCCCCATTTCCAGACCCCTGTGGGTGTGCAGGACACTGAACCCTTGAGCAATGGAACCAATGCAGGCTGAACCAGTACACTCTATCCTGAAAATAGATTGGTTTTTTCTTTTTCCTAGAGGACAGCCATGGCATCAGGGTGAGGTCTCCCCCCTTTCTATCTGAGGCTACTCGATGCTTCTTTCCCCCAACCCCATGACCTTCGCTCTTTGTTTTACTTGCTATTTTTTGTCAAGAGCAATACATTTATCTCGGCCTCCCCGCTCGCCAGGCCACCGGGGAGGCAGGCAGGCCAGCCGTTGGGGGTTGGAGACGAGACTGCCGGATTCGGCCCTGCTTCGGGGAGCTGACAAAACTGCCAGGCCTGATTCAGTCGAGCGGGAGATCATCCATTCCGGGAGCCTGGCAGTTGTGTCTCCCGTGCCTCCGGGCAAGAGGCGCAGGTTCTCCTCTTCGCTCCGGCCTTGCTTGCAGCCTTGCTGTCTCGCTTACTTTTGCTCCCCGTACATACACTGATAGCTTAAAATTTCTGCTTGACTCGCCGGGTTTAAAGGTTAACCTCTGCCATGAAAAAAAGCCCCCTTCTTCCCGTTTCCAGCCAGAATCTCACCTCCTCTGGACCTGTTGTGCCACTGCTTGTTACTCAGAATTATAATATCACGATTTATTTATTTATCGTGGCAGAAGTGAATTGAGAATTCGGTTATATTTTTAAAAATTTATGTTATTTCTATCCCGCTGATATCGGCCCGAAGGCGACTCAAAGTCAGCACAATTCAATGCCATATATAATATACATCTATTTATTACATATAATAAAAGTTAGTGTTTGCGGTGGTGCGGCCAAGCAAGCGAGCGACGGGAGGAATATGTGCCAGCGTTTCGATTGGCTTGCCATTGTGGGATTATTTGCATAACGGGCTCTAACTGGCCAGCCTCAGAAATCCAACATTCTACGGCCCCAGATAGAGGGGATTGGTTGCCACTGAAATGGTATTTGCATAAAGGACTCCGATTGGCCATCCACATTCCAACATTCTAATGTGATGCAGAGGGAAAAGGAAAGGCCTCAGGCAGTCAGACACTGCGGCCCACAGCAGTGACGGATCAGGACCAAACTTGGCACACAGGGCCCAATGACCCACTTCACAACGCGACCTCAGGAATACAGACCAAAATTAGCACACAGAGCCCCCTTGACCCACTCAACACCCTGGTGCTGTTTCAAGGAGGACGGACCACAGATGATGGGACTTGAAATACCTTCACTCACCTTCCGAGACCGCTACAACCCTCATCCAATGAATGATCAAGACCAAATGTGACACACACAGCCCCCACGACCCACTCTACATCCTGGTGCTGTTTGGAGGGGGAAGGACCATGGCCAATGAGCATGCTGATCAGATCATGATATAAATAAACATAACAGTTTAAATAATGTACCAGTAAGGCCTTTTCGCGGACCACCTTGAAAATTTCGGGGGCTGCCCCTATAGCCCCCCCTGCTACATGTCTGCCACTGAGGAGTATTTGCATAACTGACTCCAAATGGCCAACCACATTCCAACATTCTAAAGTGACTCAGAGGGAAAGGGAAAGGCCTCAGGCAGTCAGCCACTGAGGCCCTCAGCAATGACAGATCCGGACCAAACTGGGCAAACAGGCGACCAATGCCCCACTTCACTACCTGGTGTGGTATAGGGCAGGAGGGCGCACGAATGATGGGATTTGCAGTACCTTCACGTCATTCACTTCCCAAACAACACTATAGCCCCTATAAATCACAAACCAGGCCCAAAAGTGACAGAAAGGCTTCCTTAACTTGATTTTCCTGAGTAGGCCTCAGCTCATGGGATATTGTTAGGCTTACTTAACTTGATTTTCCTGACTAGGCCCCCAACAATGACAGAACAAGACCAAACTTGGCACACAGACCCCCCCCCCCCCCCCCAAGATGCACCCTAAATCCTGGTGCTGTTTGGAGGGGTTGGACCATGGCCAATGGGACTTGCAGTACCTTCACTAAGTTCCTGAGACCACTGCAAGCCACATAAACATCTAATAGGAACCAACCTTGGCACACAATGCCTTCCTCAAATAACCCGGGCACCGCCGGGTCCTCAGCTAGTATATTGATAAAAGCAAAAAAGGAAACAGTTACAGTACATTTAAAACCATAAAAACAGAGGGCAGTAAAAAAAAATTACAAACTATGTCTTCATATTCAAGTCCTTATCCGTTCCATCGTCTTTGCCATTCCTGAGTCATTTTCCGATTCAAGTTGTCTAGAACAGTGTTTCCCAACCACTGTTCCGCGGCACACTAGTGTGCTGTGAGCGATCACCTGGTGTGCCGTGGGAAAACCTCTCTTCCACCCTTCCTTCCCCCCTCCTCCTGCCGAACTCCTGCTGCTTGGGGGAGGAGGAGGAAGGGCCGGGCGGCGGCGAAGAAAAAGAAGAAGGGGCCAGGGTGTCGCCTCCTTCGGCCCTTTCCCCAGCCAGCCTCCAATCCGCCATGATTCAATGGGGTTCAGAATGCTCTTTGATTGTAGGGGAACTATAAATCCCAGCAACTACAACTCCCCCTCGATCGCTGAAGCCGCGCAGAGGAGGAGCCCCGCCCACTGAAGCCCTTCCACCGCTCATGCTCCTCCTACTCCACGCAGCTTCAGCGAGGGAGGGGTGGGAGTCATGGCGGAGAGCGACCCCGGGGATGGCGGCCATGACTTGCTTGACCCTCACTCGCACTGCCCCCTCAAGGCTGGAGAAGCTGTGAGAGATCTGAAGCCAGGGGAGGGGGCGGGGCATGGCTCCGCCCCCTCCCCCCAGCTTCAGCTCTCCCAAAGATTCTCCAGCCTTGAAGGGACAGTGCCAAGACAGCATTTTGCTGGCTCTGCTACCGCTGGCTTGGCACTGCCTCCTCAAGGCTGGAGAAGCTCTGGAAGAGCTGAAGCTGAGGGGAGGGGGCGGGGCATGGCATGGCCTGGCTCCGCCCCCTCCCCCCAGCTTCAGCTCTCCCAAGACTTCTCCAGCCTTGAAGGGCAGTGCCAAGACAGCATTTTGCTGGCTCTGCTACCGCTGGCTTGGCACTGCCTCCTCAAGGCTGGAGAAGCTGTGTGAGAGCTGAAGCCAGGGGAAGGGGTGGGGTATGGCGTGACCTGGCCCCACCCCCTCCCCCGGCTTCACCTCTCCCAAAGATTCTCCAGCCTTGAAGGGACAGTGCCAAGACAGCATTTTGCTGGCTCTGCTACCGCTGGCTTGGCACTGCCTCCTCAAGGCTGGAGAAGCTGTGAGAGAGCTGAAGCCAGGGGAGGGGTCGGGGCATGGCATGGCCTGGCTCCGCCCCTCCCCCAGCTTCAGCTCTCCCAAAGCTTCTCCAGCCTTGAAGGGACAGTGCGAAGACAGCATTTTGCTGGCTCTGCTACAGCTGGCTTGGCACTGCCCCTCAAGGCTGGGGAAGCCGTGGAGAGCTGAAACCAGGGGGAGGGGGCGGGGCATGGCATGGCCTGGCTCCGCCCCCTCCCCCAGCTTCAGCTCTCCCAAAGATTCTCCAGCCTTGAAGGGACAGTGCCAAGACAGCATTTTGCTGGCTCTGCTACCGCTGGCTTGGCACTGCCTCCTCAAGGCTGGAGAATCTGTGGGAGATCTGAAGAGGGGGGAGGGGCATGGCATGGCCTGGCTCCGCCCCCTCCCCCAGCTTCAGCACTCCCAAGACTTCTCCAGCCTTGAAGGGGCAGTGCCAAGACAGCATTTTGCTGGCTCTGCCACCGCTGGCTTGGCACTGCCTCCTCAAGGCTGGAGAAGCTGTGAGAGAGCTGAAACCAGGGGAGGGGGGCGGGGCATGGCATGGCCTGGCTCCGCCCCCTCCCCCAGCTTCAGCTCTCCCAAGACTTCTCCAGCCTTGAAGGGACAGTGCCAAGACAGCATTTTGCTGGCTCTGCTACCGCTGGCTTGGCACTGCCTCCTCAAGGCTGGAGAAGCTGTGAGAGAGCTGAAGCCAGGGGGAGGGTGGGGCCTGGCGCGGCCTGGCTCCACCCCTCCCCAGCTTCAGCTCTCCCAAAGCTTCTCCAGCCTTGAAGGGACAGTGCGAAGACAGCATTTTGCTGGCTCTGCTACAGCTGGCTTGGCACTGCCCCCTCAAGGCTGGAGCAGCTGCTGGGAGAGCTGAAGCTGGGGGGAGGGGGGCGGGGCATGGCGCGGCCTGGCTCCTCCCCCTCCCCCAGCTTCGGCACTCCCAGCAGCTGCTACCAGCAGGTCACCATCCCCAGCCATTCTTTACTGTGTTAGAGTGTCATTTTGTGTCATTTTGGTTGGTGGTGTGCCCCCGGATTTTTTTTATGCTAAAAGTGTGCCGTGGCTCAAAAAAGGTTGGGAAACACTGAGCTAGATCAGTGTTATCCAACCGCTGTTCTGCAGCACACGAGTGTGCCGTGAGCGATCACCTGGTGTGCCGCGGGAAAACATCTCTTCCCCCCCCCTTTCTTCTGCCTCCTGCCGAACTCCTGCTGCTGCTGCTTGGGGGAGGAGGAGGAGGAAGGGCCGGGCGGTGGCGAAGAAGAAGGGGCCGGGGTGCCGCCTCCTTCGGTCATTTCCCAGCCAGCCTCCAATTGAGGGAGGGCGGGGAATGGAAGCGGAAGTGAGGAGCGCAGTCCGAGGCAGGCCCACCGGCTTCTTCTTTCAAACCGCAGGAAAGAAGGAAGGAAGGCAGGCAACCGCGGACCGAGTGAGTGCCTTCCCTTCTGGTGTGGAAGAGGGAGAGAGCCATTCAGGAAGGGAGCCACCTGGGGTTTCTGTGTGGGAAGTTTCGCCCAGTTCTATCATTGGTGGGGTTCAGAATGCTCTTTGATTGTAGGGGAACTATAAATCCCAGCAACTACAACTCCCAAATGGCAAGGTCTATTTCCCTTGAACTCCATCTGCATTCATATTTGGGCATATTGAGTATTCATTTCAAGTGTGGTCCAGATCCATCACTATTTCAGGCCACAGTGCTCTCTGGGTGTAGGTGAACTACAACTTCCAAACTCAAGGTCAATTCCCAAGCACCTTTCAGCACTTTCTGTTGGTAATGAGAGTTCAATATGCCAAGTTTGGTTCAATTCCATTGTTGCTGGAGTTCAGGATGCTCTTTGATTGTGTATTAACTATAAATCCCAGAAACTGTAACTCCCAAATGACAAAATCCATTTTTGACTGATGGTCCCTCCTTGGGTTAGTTTGTGGTCTATGTTATATATATAGAGAGAGAGAGAGCACAACAGTGCAGGCAGAAAAGCAAACATCACAGGGAAGCATATCTGTGTAACATTAGGAAGAACTTCCCAATCCCAGAAACTCCCAAATGGGAAAGTCTATTTTTCCCAAACTCCACCTGTGTTCACAGTTCGGCATATTGAGTATTCATGATGAGTTTTGTCCTGATCCAACATTGTTTGAGTCCACAGTGCTCTCTGGATATAGGTGAACTACAACTCCAAAACTCAAGGTCAATGCCCACCAAACTGTTATAGCATTTTCTCTTGGTTATGGGAGTTCTGTGTAGGAAGTTTGTGTCTTTCTGCCATTCCTGCTAGGATTTCTATGTTGTGTTCATCGAAACAGGCCCAGGTTTCACACTGAGTGTATAAATACATTTAAAAACGTATTAACTATATGTATGACTGTGTTAGAGTGTCATTTTGTGTCATTTTGGTTGGTGGTGTGCCCCAGGATTGTGTAAATGTCAAAAATGTGTCGTGGCTCAAAAAAGGTTGGGAAACACTGCTCTAGGGGTCTCGACCCCCAGGTTGAGAAATGCTGGGTTATAGGTTAACCCAGTGTTTCCCAACCTTTTTTGAACCGTGGCACACTTTTAACATTAAAAAAATCCGGGGGCACACCACCAACCAAAATGACACTCTAACACAGTAAAGAACGGCTGGGGGATGGTGAACTGCTGGGAGCAGCTGCTGGGAGTGCCGAAGCTGGGGGAGGGGGAGGAACCAGGCCGCGCCATGCCCCGCCCCCTCCACGCGGCTTCAGTTCTCCCACAGCTTTGCCAGCCTGGAGGGGGCAGTGCCAAGCCAGTGGTGGCAGAGCCAGCACAATGCTGGCTTGGCACTGCCCTCAAGGCTGGCAAAGCTGTGGGAGCGCTGAAGCCGGGGGAGGGGGCGGAGCCAGGCCACGCCATGCCCCGCCACCTCCCCCCCAGCTTCAGTTCTCCCACAGAGGAGAAGCATGAGCGGTGGACGGGCTTCAGTAGGCGGGGCTCCTCCTCCATGCGGCTTCAGCGAGTGAGAGATGAGAGTCGTGGCGGGAGTCATGGTGGATTGGAGGCTGGCTGGGGAAATGGAGGCAGCGCCCCGGTCCCTTCTTCTTTTTCTTCTTCGCCGCCCGTCCCTTCCTCCTCCTCTCCCAAGCAGCAGGAGTTTGGCAGGAGGAGGGGGGAAGGAAGGGGGGCAGAGAGCTTTTCTCGCGGCACACCTGATGATCGCTCACGGCACACTAGTGTGCCACGGCACACTGGTTGAGAAACACTGGGTTAACCTGAGGTTCGCCATAAGTCGAAAGTGACCTGAAGACACACAACAGCAAGAACAACGACACGAGAATTTGTGTCCTACTTTTCTTGTCGACCCCTTCCAATCTCCCTTTTTTTTCCTTTGTACGATTCATGACTTTGGGGACGATAAAGCCTGGGGCTGCCTTGTTTGTTTGTATTGATACCATGCAAACTACGGGGAGATTCTTTCCAAAGGTACAGCAGGGTATGTTTATGTATAAATAAATTCTCCCGATCGCAGCTGATCTCCGGATATGGTCTGTAAATCCATGTTGCAGCAACATTGTTAAGGCTAACAAGATGTTGTTGGCTCGGGCTATTGCTGAAGTGTCTGGATTTCTTGTTTGTTTGCATTCTTGCAGGGCTTTTGCTTTTCCGTTCCCTCCACTTGTTCGCTTTATTTTCTCCTACTTGCTACTTTTAGTTGCTTTGATTTGTCGCATGGCTTCTTTGCCTGTTGTAAACCAATTTGAGTTGTCTCTTGCCAGGATAAGGAGATCGGGATGGAGATGCAATTGGTGGGTTTGGATTCTCTTCAGGAAGTCTGATCTGGCCACGGAGGTCCACGCTCTGGTTACATCCCGAATAGATTACTGCAACGTGCTCTACGTGGGGTTGCCTTTGAAGACTGTTTGGAAACTTCAACTAGTCCAACGGGCGGCAGCCAGATTGCTCACTGAAGCATCATACAGGGAGCATACCACCCCCCTGTTACGTCAACCAGGCCCGGATTACCCATAAGGCCAACATAGGCCATGGCCTAGGGGCGCAAACCGAGGGGGGCGCAGATCACGGACCAATAAATAAATAAATAAATAAGTTGAAACAAAAAAACCCCGTGGCTGGCCCCTGTGGTCTCTCCCAATTCTCGGAGCTTGCAAATGCCAAGGGGGAGTGATTACCCATAAGGCCAACATAGGCCATGGCCTAGGGGTGCAAACCGAGGGGGGCACAGATCACGGACCCAAAAATAAATAAATAAATAAATAAATAAATAAATAAAAAGTTGAAACAAAAAAACCCGTGGCTGGCCCCTGTGGTCTCTCCCAATTCTCGGAGCTTGCAAATGCCAAGGGGGAGTGATTACCCATAAGGCCAACATAGGCCATGGCCTAGGGGCGCAAACCGAGGGGGGCGCAGATCACGGACCAATAAATAAATAAATAAGTTGAAACAAAAAAAACCCGTGGCTGGCCCCTGTGGTCTCTCCCAATTCTCGGAGCTTGCAAATGCCAAGGGGAGTGATTACCCCATAAGGCCAACATCAGGCCAAAAATAAATAAATAAATAAATAAAAACGTTGCAAAAAAAACTAGGAGCTTGCAAATGCCAAACCCATAAGAACATAGGGGCCTGCAGATCACGGACCAATAAATAAATAAATAAATAAGTTGAAACAAAAAACCAAAAAATGCCAAGGGGGAGTGATTACGTGGCTGGCCCCACGGACCAATAAATAAATAAATAAATAAGTTGAAACAAAAAAAAAACCCGTCTCTCCTCTCCCAATTCTCGGAGCTTGCAAATGCCAAGGGGAGATGATTACCAACATAGGCCATGGCCTAGGGCGCAAACCGAGGGGGGCGCAGATCACGGACCAATAAATAAATGAATAAATAAAAAAGTTGAAACAAAACCCGTGGCTGGCCCCTGTGGTCTCTCCCAATTCTCGGAGCTTGCAAATGCCAAGGGGGAGTGATTACCCATAAGGCCAACATAGGCCATGGCCTAGGGGCGCAAACCGAGGGGGGCGCAGATCACGGACCAATAAATAAATGAATAAATAAAAAAGTTGAAACAAAAAAACCCGTGGCTGGCCCCTGTGGTCTCTCCCAATTCTCGGAGCTTGCAAATGCCAAGGGGGAGTGATTACCCATAAGGCCAACATAGGCCGTGGCCTAGGGGCGCAAACCGAGGGGGGCACAGATCACGGACCCAAAAATAAATAAATAAATAAATAAAAAAGTTGAAACAAAAAAACCCGTGGCTGGCCCCTGTGGTCTCTCCCAATTCTCGGAGCTTGCAAATGCCAAGGGGGAGTTCGGTGTGTTGGTTGTGGGGAGGGTGCCTGGCTCTGTCCCCGGGTCCAATCCCGAGGACCTGGCCCTCTTCTCCTCCCTCCCTTCCGGACATGGCCTCCTTTGCAGAGGGAGGGAGTAGCTTCGCTCCTGTCCGTCACAGAAGGTGAAGGTGTGGGGCCTGTGGGTCCGCCCACTCCGATACCAGAGCAAGAGGGAGCTTTGGAGGCGCCCGGATTTGGAGGCGCTATCCAGGATTCACCTCATCAAGAAGCTCCAGATGTCACTCCGGGTCCTCTCCCTTCATCGGGACCGTATTCCCTGCCGCTGCATTCCTCATTCTTGATAAGGTGAATCCTGGATAGCGCCTCTGAATCCGGGCGCCTCCAAAGCTCCCTCTTGCTCTGGTATCAGAACCGGTGGACCCACAGGCCCCGTCCCTTCGCCCTCCGGCAGGGAGAGCAGCACCTGCGCCCTAGGCTTCATTGAAGGCAAGGATGGAACAACTTCTGGCAATGAAGGGGGCTTTGGCTTTCGCGCCTTTTTTCGTCTGAGGTTGAGTTGAGTTGAAGAAGCCCCTTGTTCGCCATCTTTTCTGGCCGCCCTGAGTGTCCTCCCCCCTCTTGCCCGCGCCTCTTGCCCGGAGGCACGGGAGACACAACTCCCAGCGGATGAGAAGGGGGGGGGGGTTACACATATCTCTATATCTCTATCTCTATATATTAATAAAGTGGAATGTTTGTATGTTTGTGGGTTTGTATTTATGTATGTATGTATGTGGCAGCATTCTGATTGGCTCCCGGCCTCTACATTCTGACAACATGATTGGTTGCCAGTGAGGGAGTATTTGCATAACGCCTCTATTGGCCAGCCAACACGAACATTCCGACCCTCTAAACTGGCAGAGGAGGATAAGGCAAAGGCCTGAGGCAGTCGCCAACACGAACATTCCGATGCTCTAAAGTGGCAGAGGGGGTCCGGAAAAGGCCCGAGGCAGTCAGGCATGGGGGGAGTTTCAGGCCAAAACACTTTGCGACCCCTTTGCGACCCCAAACAATGAGAGAACAAGACCAAACTTGGCACACAGAACCCTCAAGACCCACTCTACATCCTGGTGCAGCTTGAGGGAGGATGGACCATGGATGATGGAACTTGCAGTACTTTATTTATTTATTTATTTATTGGCTCTCTCTGGAGCCCAGAGCGGTTTACAGAGTTAATAGATAAAACACATAAAATGCAATAAAATACAATAAGACCAATTTAAAACCCTCAGTTAAAATCAATTCCAGCAAACTGCGATGGCACTAGAAATATGCTGGCAGCGGCACAACAGGATGCTGATAATACTCATTAGTTATGGGCCAAATGCCTGTCTAAATAGCCAGGTTTTTACGGCTATTTTAACTCACTTGCTTAGAGCACTGTGGCCCACACCATAGAAGGATCAGGACCACACTTGGCACACAGATGCCCACTGGCTCACTTTACAACCTGGTGTAGTGTAGGGCAGGATGGGCCACAAATGATAGGATTTGCAGTACCTTCACCCGATTCATTTCCCACAGAACACTGAAGCCCCTACAAATCACAGACCAGGCCCAAACTTGGCAGACAGAGTACCCATGACCCACTCTACATCCTACTGCAGTTTGGAGGAGGGCAGACTATGGATGATGGGACTTGAAGTACCTCCAATCACTTCCTGAGACCGCTGCAACCCTCATCCACTGACTGAGCAAGACCAAACTTGGCACACAGAGCCCCCATGACCCACACCACATCCTACTCCAGTTTGGAAGACATTGGACCACAAATGATGGGACTTGAATTACCTTCACTAACTTCCTGAGACCACTGCAAGCCAAATAAACAATTGATAAAGACCAACCTTGGCACACAATGCCTTTCTCAATTAACCCTGGCACGGCCGGGTCCCCAAGCTAGTCCTAAATAAATAAATAAGAAAGCTTAGGAAGCAACTTAACTGAGTGCAATGCCAGGGACAAAGCTGATTGGCTCGTTCCTGGAAGATCAGCATTGCCATAGCATAAGTTCCTGTGGGTTATTTATTTGCTGAAATATTTATATCCCACACCGCATCACACGATCACAGGGGTGGTGTACAATTAAAGTCAATTTAAAACAATTAAAAAATTTAGTAGAGTATGGAATAATTTAAGCGGCGTAAAATCACATTAAGCAATTTAACAATTTAGGACAAATTTAGCCTCTAAAACAAGGATTAGCTTCTAGATCTGGGGATGGAGCAGCAACTGTTGACAGTATTTTCTGTTGGTCATGGGTGTTCTGTGTGGGAAGTCTATCATCGGTGGGGTTCAGAATGCTCTTTGATTGTAGGTGAACTATACATCCCAGCAACTACAACTCCCAAATGTCAACGTCTATTTTCTGTTGGTCATGGGTGTTCTGTGTGGGAATTCTATCATCGGTGGGGTTCAGAATTCTCTTTGATTGTAGGTGAACTATACATCCCAGCAACTACAACTCCCAAATGTCAACGTCTATTTTCCCCAAATTCCAACACTGTTCACATTTGGACTGACTATGTGACGAATGTTGCTGTTTTTGAGCAAGCAGGGGTCACCAGCGTTGAGTCCATGCTATTGAGAACACAGCTGCGCTGGGCAGGGCACGTCTCTAGGATGGAGGACCACCGCCTCCCAAAGATACTACTCTATGGTGAACTCGCCATAGGTCAGCGCAAAAGAGGCGCCCCCCCCCCCAAATATACGACTCCCTGAAACAACATTTCAGGCTTGGCCAGATTGATCACCAACAATGGTCCACCCTGGCCTCACATTGGGAGGCATGGAGAAGCACTATCCACAATGCTGCGGCCTCTTTCGAGAAGACACGCCAAACGGGTCTTGAAGAGAAACGGCAACGCAGAAAGAACCGCCACTTGGAAACAACGTCACTCAAGGAGACTTTCCGCTGTGCTTTCTGTAACCAGACTTGCCTATCTTGGATTGGCCTTTTTAGTCATATATGCCAGTGTATCCCAACCGGTGTGCCGCAGCACACTAGTGTGCCGTGAGCGATCATCAGGTGTGCCGTGGGAAAACCTCCAATATTCAATATTTCCAATATTTCTTTCCCCTCCTGCCAAACTCCTGCTGCTGCTGCTTGCGAGGGGGGGGGGGGAGGAAGGGCCGGGCGGCGAAGAAGGGGCCAGGGCGCTGCCTCCTTCGGCCATTTCCCCTCCGCGCGTGCCAGCAAGCCAGCCTCCAATTGAGGGAGGGAGGGAGGAGGGAAGGGTGACGTCACTCGAGCCTCGCCCCCTTCCCAGCGGTTGCCATTTGAGGAGGAGGAAAGGCCGACAGAGAGGCTGAGGTGAGCGGAGGCAGGGTTGGAAAGGGGTGGCGTGTCCCCCTCCCCATGAGGAAGAGGCCCGCCCATCTTTATTTGAGTTCACAGTGCTCCCTGGATGTAGGTGAACTAAAACTCCCAAACATCACAGTCTATTTTCACCAAACTCCATGTGTGTTCATAGTTGGGCATATTGAGTATTCATGCCAAGTGTGGTCCAGATCCATCATTATTTGAATCAACAGTGCTCTCTGGGTGTAGGTGAACTACAACTTCCAAACTCAAGGTCAGTTCCCAAGCAAACCCTTTCAGTACTTTCTGTTGGTAATGAGAGTTCAGCCACCCCAAGCCACCTGGGAGTGGCAGCCAAGAAATCGAAATAATAAATAAATAAATAAATATGCCAAGTTTGGTTCAATTCCATTGTTGCAAGAGTTCAGGATGCTCTTTGATTGTGTGTTAACTATAAATCCCAGAAACTGTAACTCCCAAATGTCAAGGTCTATTTTCCCCAAACGTATTAACTATATGTATGTTCAATATGCCAAGTTTGGTTCAATTCCATTGTTGCTGGAGTTCAGGATGCTCTTTGATTGTGTATTAACTATAAATCCCAGAAACTGTAACTCCCAAATGACAAAATCCATTTTTTGACTGATGGTCCCTCCTTGGGTTTGTGTGTGTGTGTGTGTGTGTGTGTATGTATAGAGAGAGAGACTGACAGCTGTTGAGCAAGACCTTCGTGTGTGTCTTTCTGCCAGGATATCTATGTTGTGTTCATCGAAACAGGCCCAGGTTTCACACTGAATGTATAAATACATTTAAAAGCATATTAACTATATGTATCACTGTGTTAGAGTGCCATTTTGTCTCATTTTGGTTGGTGGTGTGCCCCAGGATTGTGTAAATGTAAAAAATGTGCTGCGGCTCAAAATATTTTGGGAAACACTGATCTATGCGCTTGTAGAAAGCGTGGGATGAGTCCTTCCTGAACCTTCGTTCCCGAAGAAAAGCCAAAGAGAAGAGAGTTTTTCCTGTCTTCGGCGAACTTCTGGTTTCCTCCTTTGCCCTCCTTCGCTGACCTGATCCAGCAGACTGATAAGCCACGGTGGCTCAAGGCAATCTGCATATCTGCTGAATATTCAAAAGAGATGGGGGGCGCGAAGGGCGGAGAATTAATCAAATCAGCGAAGGCAACTTGGACTGTAAAGGAAATAAAGATGCGATAAAAATTCATTGCGTCGAAGCAACGCCGGGTTTAATCACCAGAGATGGAGGGAAGCGGCAAGCGTTTTTTCGGGGGGCCCGTTTTTATTTCCCCGGCTCGCGTCTTCCCAGATAAAAAGTAATAAGCTAATTAAAATGTGGCCATGCGTGGCTGTGAGCAATAAGATGAAAGCATGGGAAATAAAGGCAAGGAAGTAAACAAACAAGCAAAGCGGCTCTTTCCCCGCGCCCGGATCCTCGCTAACCCACCTGCCTTGGATCAAACGCGGCTTCTCGGTAAGCTGAGCCGAACCACAACACCGAGGAAGGCTTCGGGTCAGGCCTACGGACAATCCTTACCGAGTCCACATACCGCTTGCTTGTGTGACGCAAGAAATATCGCTTGAGCCCAAAGGATTGGAAACATACCGAGATGCATGGCTCAGATGTATGCTACATGCCTGCTCCTTTTTGTGTGTGATAAGGAAATAGCGTGTGTTATTGTTGGAAATAGCAGCCTTCTACAAGCTTCCTATACTAGTTATTTGTTTATATATATATTTGAGATTCCGTACTGTATTGTACATGTTTGTGTCGGTATGCGGTTTTCCTTGAACTCTTTGTTGTGGGAGGGGCTGCAGATCACGTGACCAGATCTGGGCTTGTTTACACTCAGACTCCATTTTTGGAAGTGTGGATTTGCATCAGAAGCGGTATAGTGCAGTTTAGAAGTCTTTAGAAACAGCATGCTTTAGAGCAGTGTTTCTCAACCGCTGTGCCGCGGCACACTAGTGTGCTGTGAGCGCTCATCAGGTGTGCCTGCCTCTCGTTCTGTCTCTCCGTCTCTCTCTCTCTCTCTCTCTCTCTCTCTCTCTCTCTCTCTCTCTCTGGGGCGCCAGAAGGGCCAATCAACGCCGGCCAAGAAGCAAGCACCACCTCTCTCCCGCCCGTCACCACCATGTTTGTTCAGGGCGGAAGTCCCAAGGGAGGGGAGGGAAGGGGGCGGGGCCTCGGCTTCCTGGAGAAGTGGTTGGTTGGAGGCTGAGGAGGGGAGGGGCCGGGCAGCGCCTTTCCCTGTGAGGTCACTTCCAGAGGAGGTGGAGAGCTTCCGGAGAGGAGCGTTGGGCTTTGTTTTCCTCTCAGCTGCCTGTTTTCCCCTTCTGGCTCAGGATTCCTTTGGGCTTTGGGGCAGAGGCGGCTCTGGGTCCTCCTCCCTTCTTCCTCTCCTGACCTGGGCTCTGCCTCGGCCTCTCCTGCTCTCAGGCCTTCTTCCTTCCTTCCTTCCTTCGCGGCCTGCCTCTCGGCTTTGGAAGGGAGCGGCCTGCCCCTGCGCCTCCCTCCCACCCTGCCTGAGGGAAACCCGGATGAGCAGTGGCCTTGAAGCACTGGCTAGTGATGATAGGGCAGCGTCGGCCCAGGCGACCCAGTCCAAAGCACACAAGGCGGGATATCTATGTCTGAAGCACACAAGGCGGGATACCTATGACTGAAGCACACAAGGCGGGATATCTATGTCCGAAGCACACAAGGCGGGATATCTATGTCCGAAGCACACAAGGCGGGATATCTATGTCCGAAGCACACAAGGCGGGATATCTATGTCCGAAGCACACAAGGCGGGATATCTATGTCCGAAGCACACAGGGCGGGATATCTATGTCCGAAGCACACAGGGCGGGATATCTATGTCCGAAGCACACAGGGCGGGATATCTATGTCCGAAGCACACAGGGCGGGATATCTATGTCCGAAGCACACAGGGCGGGATTTCTATGTCCGAAGCAGACAGGGGCGGGATATCTATGTCCGAAGCACACAGGGCGGGATATCTATGTCCGAAGCACACAGGGCGGGATATCTATGTCCGAGTACACAGGGCGGGATATCTATGTCCGAAGCACACAGGGCGGGATATCTATGTCCGAAACACACAGGGCGGATATCTATGTCCGAAGCACACAGGGCGGGATATCTATGTCCGAAGCACACAGGGCGGGATATCTATGTCCGAAGCACACAAGGCGGGATATCTATGTCCGAAGCACACAGGGCGGGATATCTATGTCCGAAGCACACAGGGCGGGATATCTATGTCCGTAGCACACAGGGCGGGATATCTATGTCCGGAAGTACACAGGGCGGGATATCTATGTCCGAAGCACACAGGGCGGGATATCTATGTCCGAAGCACACAGGGCGGGATATCTATGTCCGAAGCACCCAAGGCGGGATCTCTCTGTCCGAAAGCACACAGGGCGGGATATCTATGTCTGAAGCACACAGGGCGGGATATCTATGTCCGAAGCACACAGGGCGGGATATCTATGTCCGAAGCACACAGGGCGGGATATCGATGTCCGAAGCACACAGGGCGGGATGTCGATGTCCGAAGCACACAAGGCGGGATGTCGATGTCCGAAGCACACAGGGCGGGATGTCGATGTCCGAAGCACACAAGGCGGGATGTCGATGTCCGAAGCACACAAGGCGGGATGTCGATGTCCGAAGCACACAGGGCGGGATGTCGATGTCCGAAGCACACAAGGCGGGATGTCGATGTCCGAAGCACACAAGGCGGGATGTCGATGTCCGAAGCACACAGGGCGGGATGTCGATGTCCGAAGCACACAAGGTGGGATGTCGATGTCCGAAGCACACAGGGCGGGATGTCTATGTCCGAAGCACACAAGGTGGGATGTCGATGTCCGAAGCACACAGGGCGGGATGTCGATGTCCGAAGCACACAAGTCGGGATGTCGATGTCCGAAGCACACAAGCCGGGATATCTATGTCCGAAGCACACAAGGCGGGATATCTATTTCCGAAGCACACAAGGAGGGATATCTATGTCCGAAGCACACAAGGCGGGATATCTATGTCGGAAGCACTCAAGGCGGGATATGTTTGAGCGTTCCACAAAAGGCGGGATATCTATGTCCGAAGCACGCAAGGCGGGATACCTATGTCCGAAGCACACAAGGCGGGATATCTATGTCCGAAGCACACAAGGCAGGATACCTACCGTGTTTCCCCGAAAATAAGACACCCCCGATTGTAAGTCGTATCGGGGGTGTCGGGGTCTCGGCTTATATATGTCAGCCGTACCCGCATGTATGTAAGTCCTCGCCGCGGGGATATCTATGTCGCCGCCGCCGCAATCGAGGTGTGCCGCGCGGCACACCTATGCACACCTCCACGGCACACCTTTTCGCCAGGTCTCCAAGCAAGGGAGGGGGAAAGGAGCCAGGGGCGGGACGAAGCGGCGACATATATAGGCGGGATATCTATGTCCGAAGCACGCAAGGCGGGATATCTATGTCCGAAGCACGCAAGGCGGGATATCTATGTCCGAAGCACGCAAGGCGGGATATCTATGTTGTGTTCATCGAAACAGGCCCAGGTTTCACACTGAGTGTATAAATACATTTAATAACATATTCACTATATGTATTACTGTGTTAGAGTGTCATTTTGTGTCATTTTGGTTGGTGGTTTGCCCCAGGATTTTGCAAATGTAAAAAGTGTGCCGTGGCTCAAAAAAGGTTGAAAAACACTGTTCTAGCGTATGGAAGGTCTGTGGTACGTAGTGAACCATAGATCCATGGGATGATCATGGAGCAAAACTGAGTTCAGAGAAGTTCGGGGGAGAGTCTTTGATGCACTGGATTTGGGAAAAGTTCCTGAAAATGAGTCCTTGGAGCTAGAAGTGAGCTACAGATTCCAAGCCGTCCTGGGCCAGGCAAGGCCATCTTGCCTTTGTTGGGTTCCTTGGGATTAGCACAAGGCAACACCCCCCGGGAGCCGGACTTTGGGATGTATAGATCATAAGGGCATTTTTGACTATCTTTCACAGAACCCCGGGAAAGGGTGGGGTTGTCTCGATATCACCCATAGCAGCTGAGCAGTGGGTCCACTTTATTTTGTCTGTGTGGACGTTACTGTGGGAATCCTCCTTTCTCTTCCCGCATCTGCTCTCCCGCTGTCTGTGCTGCATGCATGCCCGGATTACCCATAAGGCCAATGAGGCCATGGCCTAAGGGCGCAAGCTGAGCCGGGAGGGGCGCAGATCACGGACCAAAAACAAAACAAAACTGGTCTGCGCCCCTCTTTCCCCCTTTCTCATGCCCCTCCTTGCTCCTTCTCCCAGCAGAGTCTCTGCTCTGTCCCCTCCGTCTCTCTCTCTTGCGCGCTCTCACTCCCTCTCACCTGCTCTCACGCGCTCTCTCCCGCGCGTGCTGTCTCTCTCATGCGCTTGCTCTCTCTCGCGCGCTCTCTCTCTCTTGCTCTCTCGCGCACGCTCTCTCTCTCCTGCGCGCGCTCTCTCTCACGTTTGCTCTCTCTCGCTATCTCTCGCACTTGCTCTCTCTCTCGCACGCGCTCTCTCTCTCGCTCTCTCTCTCACGCGCTCTCTCTCTTGCGCACTCTCTCTCTCCTGCACGCTCTCTCTTGCGCGCTCTTTCTCTCGCGCTCTCTCACGCACGCTCTCTCTCTCCTGCGCGCGCTCCCTCTCACGCTTGCTCTCTCTCTCGCTATCTCTCGCACTTGCTCTCTCTCTCGCGCTCTCTCTCACTCTCTCACGCTCTCTCTCTCGCGCACTCTCACGCACGCACTCTCTCACGCTCTCTCTCTCTCGCGCTCTCTCTCGTCGCTCTCGCTCTCTCTCTTGCTCTCTCGCGCACACTCTCTCTCCTGCATGCGCTCTCTCGCTCTCTCGCTCGCTCTCACGCACGCTCTCTCGCTCGCTGTTTCTCTCGCTCTCTCCCCCGTGCGCTCTCTCTCGCGTGCTATCTCCCGCGCGTGCTCTCTCTCTCACTCTCGCTCTCTCGGTCTCTCACGCTCTCTCTCTCACGCGCGCGCTTTCTCTCTCTCTCACGCATGCTCTCTCCCTCTCGCGCTCTCTCTTTCACTCTCTCTCCCTCTCTCTAGCTCTCTCTCACGCGTGCTCTCTCACTCTCGCACGCGCTCTCTCTCTCTCTCGTACATGCTCTCTCTCTCTCTTTCACTCTCTCTCTCTCTAGCTCTCTCTCGTGCGTGCTCTCTCACTCGCACGCGCTTTCTCTCTCTCTCACGCATGCTCTCTCCCTCTCTCGCTCTCTCTTTCACTCTCTCTCTCGAGCTCTCTCTCGTGCGTGCTCTCTCACTCTCGCGCACTCTCTCTCTCTCGTGCACGCCTTTGAAGTGAGTTTGCACCCGCTGCCCTCTCCCCAAGCCTCCTGACTCCCGAGGAGACCTTCAGAGCACAGCGGAGCTTTCCAGCCAGTGGGAATGGGGACCTTGGAGGTGGCGGGAGGTTGGCTTAAAGGGGGCGTAAGTCCAAACTGTGGCCTAGGGCGCAAAAAAGTGTTAATCCGGGCCTGGCTGCATGTTTGGGTTTTCTGCCACTGCACAGAAGTGGAAGGCATCAGAGAGAGAGAGAAAACACGTGTTGCTGCCTCTTCTGTGAAGCCTCCTACGTGGGTTTCCTCGCTGCTGATGAAACAAGGGAAGCTCGGAAAGGGGAAGCCCAAGCAAGGGGCCACCCCTTAGCCACAAACCTGAGCCAACTCAAACCAGGAGCAGCCACTGCACCTGTGGCCCGCCAGCAGCTCAACGAGGAACACCCAAAGGTTGTCCGGTTCCAGTAAACCCAAGTAGGCGGTAGCTAATTTCCACGGTGGAGCCTGAGTACTTGAGGCACCCTCTTTCCGTTAAGAAAGCCAAACAAACAAATGAAACCCAAGGGTTGCTTCAACCGCAAGGGAAGGGAAACACTTCAGACTTCTTCGATGCTGTTGTTTCCATAGTCTTCCTGCTGCCTGTTCCGCCCACCGTCCGCCCACTTGCGGTGCGCACTCAAAAAGGCTGCGGTATCCCATTGTAAGGAGGCTCGAGACTCCTTGAAACTCGCTTTTTTGTTTTTCATCCCACCACAAACTTTTAAGAAATGCTGCTGAAAATACCGCAGGCTTCATAGGAAATAGTGGTTTGCAGGTGCCTTTTCTTTCTTTCTTTCTTTCTTTCTTTCTTTCTTTCTTTCTTTCTTTCTTTTGTAATGCCATTGAATGCTATTGCAGGAGGCCGTTACTGGTTAGGTCTGGGTAGGTCCGTCGGAAAGCTTCTATAATTGGAATGATTTCGGATTTACGAGAGGGGGGTCAATAAGTCATTTACGAGAGAGGGGGTCAATAAGTCAGCCTGCTCCTGTCAACAGGCATCTGTCAGTTGACTCTGCCACCGCTGGCTTGGCATTGCCCCCTCAAGGCTGGAGAAACTGCTGGTAGTCGGGGGGAGGGGCATGGCGCGGCCGGGCTCTGCCCCCTCCACTGGCTTTGGCACTCCCAGCAGCTGCTCCAGCCTTCAGGGGGCAGTGCCAAGCCAGCATTGTGCTGGATCTGCCACCGCTAGCTTGGCATTGCCCCCTGAAGGATGGAGAAGCTGGGATAGCTGAAGCTGTGGGAGGGAGCGGGGCATGGCGCGCCTGGCTGTGACCCTTCCCCAGCCGGCACTCCCAGCAGCTGCTCCAGCCTTGAGGAGACAGTGCCAAGCCAGCATTGTGCTTCCTCTGCCACCGTTGGCTTGGCACTGCCCCCTCAAAGCTGGAGAAGCTGCTGGGAGAGCTGAAGCCGGGGGAGGGGTGGGGCATGGCACAGCCTGGCTCTGCCCCTCCCCAGCCGGCACTCCCAGCAGCTGCTCCAGCCTTGAGGGGGCAACGTCAAGCCAGCATTGTTCTGGCTCTGCCACCGTTGGCTTGGCACTGCCCCCTCAAGGCTAAAGAAGCTGCTGGGAGAGCTGAAGCCGGGGGAAGGGGGCGGGGCATGGCACAGCCTGGCTCTGCCCCCTCCCCAGCTTCAGCACTCCCAGCAGCTGCTCCAGCCTTGAGGGCAATGCCAAGCCAGCATTGTGCTGGCTCTGGCACCGCTGGCTTGGCACTGCCCCCTCAAGACTGGAGAAGCTGCTGGGAGAGCTGAAGCCGGGGGAGGGGCGGGGCATGGCACAGCCTGGCTCTGCCCCCTCCCCCAGCTTCGGCACTCCCAGCAGCTGCTCCCAGCAGGCCACCATCCCCCAGCCATTCTTTACTGTGTTAGAGTGTCATTTTGTGTCATTTTGGTTGGTGGTGTGCCCTCGGATTTTTTTAATGGTAAAGGTGTGCCGCGGCTCAAAAAAGGTTGGGAAACACTGATCTACAGAGATACTCGCAGGAACACTTCAGCAAGCAAGAGTCCAAAAGTGGCAGGCTAAAACCGGAATCTCAATCAGTGACTGATACCGGGTGAGAAACTCCTTTCTGGGCACACAAACGACTTGGCGACTCGTAAGGTGGTGAACAGACCACGAGATGCAGAGCCAACCTTCAGAAATGGGGCCACAAAGCAGAGTCCACGACATGCGAGTGTGGAGAAGGCCAAACCATGGACCAGCAACTATAATGCAGCCTGAGCCCGGCCACGTGCATAATGGAGGACCTTCTTATAGCGACACCAGAGGCACTCCAAGTGGCCAAAGGAAATTTAGTATCATGCCAAGTTTTTAACTTTGATTGTGGCTTTTCTATACATTATAACTGGACTCTATGTAACATTTGTCGACCTCATCAAAGCCCTCGACATTGTGAGCAGAAAAGGTCTGTGCCAGATCCTGGAACGTCTGGGATGTCCCCCCAAATTCCTCAAAATGATTATCCTGTTACGTGAGGGCCAGCGCGGTCAAGTCAGATACGGCGATGCTCTCTCGGAGCCCTTTCTATAGCTAACGGAGTGAAACAAGGTTGTGTTCTTGCACCAACCCTATTTAAAATCTTCTTCAGCATAATGCTCCAAAGGGCTACGGCAGACCTCGATTATCCTGTTCCATGAGAAGAAGAAGATGGCATATACATATTTACGCTATCGTACTGATGGTAGCTTGTTCAACTTCAGCCGCCTGAGGGCTCGCACTAAGACTCTGAAGTCTAAACTATCTAGTACGTGAGCTGCTTTTTGCTGACGATGCTGCCCTTGTCGCCCATTCAGAAGCAGCCCTGCAGCGCCTCACCTCCTGCTTTGCAACAGCTGCAGAGCTGTTTGGGCTGGAAGTCAGCCTGAAGAAAAGGGAAGTCCTCTACCAGACCGCACCACAGGAAGAACACCATCATCCCCACGTCAGCATAGGCTCAGCAGTTCACCTCCCTGGGAAGCATCATCTCTTCAGGCGCCAAGATTGATAAAGTGATAGATCACAGATTAGCAAAGGCATAGAGTGCATTCGGAAGGCCTCACAAAAGAGTCTGGAGCCATAAGCACCTGAGGCAAAGCACCAAAATCAGTGTGTACAGAGCTATCATACTGTCTATTCTCCTATATGGGTCTGAAACATGGGTCACCTATCGCCAACACCTACGACTCCTCGAACGCTTTCATCAGCGCTGTCTTCGCACAATCCTAAATATACACTGGACCAACTATGTGACGAACTTTGCTGTCCTTGAGCAAGTAGGGATCACCAGCGTTGAGGCCATGCTATTGAGAATGCAGCTGTGCTGGGCAGGGCACGTCTCTAGGATGGAGGACCACCGCCTCCCAAAGATACTACTCTATGGTGAACTCACCACGGGTCAGCGCCAGAGAGGTGCCCCCCAAACGTGATATACGGACTCCCTGAAACAACCTCACAGGCTCGGCCAGATTGATCACCAACCATGGTCCACCTGGCCTCACATCGGGAGGCATGGAGACGCACTCTCCACAATCCTGCGGCCTCTTTCGAGAAGAAACGACAACGCAGAAAGAACCGCAACTTCAGGCCCAGATCAGGCCCTTTTGGCGCCCTAGGCCAAAACTCTGAGTCTGCCCCCACCCCCGGCTCCGCCCTGCCCCCCCTCCAGCTCTGTCCCCGCGCTAAAAGCAGGGAAACACAGGCTGGGGGGGGGGGTGAGCCGAGGGAGGGAGGTAGGAGCGCGTGCGAGAGAGAGAGAGGCAGGGAAACACAAACACACAGAGACTGAGGTGCGTGAGCCAGGCAAGGGAGGCAGGGAAACAGACGAGGCGGGGGCGGAGCCGGGGGTGGGGCAGAGCCGAGGGTGGGGGCAGAGCCGATGAGAACAGAGCTAAAGGGGGGGCGGCCGTGGATGGCGCTTACGACGCCGCGCGCATGCGTCCTTTTTTTTTGTGAACTTTTTTGGATATTTTTTATGGATTTCCCCGAATTTTAAAAAAAACTTTGGGGGGGGGTCCGGACCTGCTGCCCCGCAAAAGGTGCCGCTCTAGGCCATGGCCTAGGGTGGCCTTATGGGTAATCCGGGCTTGCGCAACTTGGAAACAACATCACCCAAGGAGACTTTCTGCTGTGCTTTCTGCAACCGAACTTGCCTATCTCAGATTGGCCTTTTTTAGTCACCAACGCGCTTGTAAAAAGCGTGGGATGAGTCCTTCCTAAGAATCTTCGTTCGCAAAGTAATGCCGAGAGAACTGTATTCTAAAAGATAAAGAAATAAAAGGGGGTTGCCCTGGATGGCAAACTCCAGGATGCTTCCCTTGGGCCTGCCTCCAGTGCCTCTGTGTGCCTCCTGCTGCCTGGGCCTCTCTCTCCCCGCCTTCCCTGCCTCCGGCTCTCCCTTGGCCTCTCTCCCTCGCCTGACTTGGCTTCGCCTCCTTTGCCCTCGGCGGCAGCGGCTGGCAAGGCGGGAGGCAAAGCGGTGCCGGGAAGCCGGCCTCCCTGAAGCGCCGCCGTCGCTGCTCACATGAAAGAAAGGCGCGCCGCCTGGATCTGTCAACAGACTGGGCCTCATCTGGGGCTGGGGGAGAAGCCAGGAGATGGAGGAGGAGGAGGAAGGGGCTCTCTTGCCATTGCATTAAGAGTGGCACACATTGCATCTACTGACATTAAGGAAACTAAAATAGGAAATAGAAAGAATGGGAAGATTGTCGGCGACTCGCAGTTGTTCGTACACATAGATTTCACAGCACAACTAAAAACATATTTTTTTTCTTATTTATTTTTTTATTTTATTTATTATTCACACTTATCAGTCGCCACTCCCAGTGTGGCTCGGGGCCATTTACAAAAGTGAAATCACAGGATAAAAACACAATAAAACAGATATTAGCTAGATTAAAAACAACTCAGCAAGAGCTGTACACATAGAACGGGCGGGCAAAGTGTCCGAAGGATCAACAGCCTTAAACCCCATAAGCCTGCTGGAACAGAAGAGTTTTGCACGCCTTCTGGAATGCCAATCGATCTGTAAGGGCGCGAACATCGGAAGGCAACGCATTCCACAAAGTGGGGGCAATTATCGAGAAGGCCCTCCTTCTTGTAGTAGTGAGGCGGTACATTTTGAAGCTAGGGACCTCCAAAAGTTGTCCCGACTCCAAACATAGTGGTCTAGTGCAGTGTTTCCCAACCTTTTTTGAGCCACACTTTTAACATTAAAAAAATCCGGGGGCACACCACCAACCAAAATGACACAAAATGACACGCTAACACAGTAAAGAACGGCTGGGGGTTGGTTGCCTGCTGGGAGTTCCAAAACCGGCGAGGGGGTGGAGCTAGGCTGTGCCATGCCCCGCCCCTACCCCCAGCTTCATCTCTCCCAGCAGCTGCTCCAGCCTTCAGGGGACAGTGCCAAGCCAGCGGTGCCAGAGCCAGCTGGCACCGCTGGCTTTGTCCCCTCAAGGCTGGAGCAGCTGCTGGAGTGCGAGCCGGGGGCGGAGCCAGGCGCAGCATGCCCCACCCCCTACCCCAGCTTCATCTCTCCCAGCAGCTGCTCCAGCCATCAGGGGGCAGTGCCAAGCCAGCGGTGCCAGAGCCAGCACAATGCTGGCTTGGCACTGCCCTCAAGGCTGGAGCAGCTGCTGGAGTGAAGCTCGGGAGGGGGCGGAGCCAGGCTGCGCCATGCCCCACCCCTACCCCCGGCTTCACCTCTCCCAGCTGCTCCAGCCTTCAGGGGCTGTGCCAAGCCAGCGGTGCCAGAGCCAGGCACAATGCTGGCTTGGCACTGCCCCTCAAGGCTGGAGCAGCTGCTGGGAGTGCCGACAGCCGGGAGCGGAGCCAGGCTGTGCCATGCCCCACCCCCTACCCCCAGCTTCATCTCTCCCAGCAGCTGCTCCAGCCATCAGGGGGCAGTGCCAAGCCAGCGGTGCCAGAGCCAGCACAATGCTGGCTTGGCACTGTCCCCTGATGGCTGGAGCAGCTGCTGGGAAGAGATGAAGCCGGGGGGGGCAGAGCCAGGCCGCGCCATGCCCCACCCCCCACCCCCGGCTTCACCTCTCCCAGCAGCTGCTCCAGCCTTGAGGGGGCAGTGCCAAGCCAGCGGTGCCAGAGCCAGCACAATGCTGGCTCGCCACTGTCCCCTCAAGGCTGGAGCAGCTGCTGGGGAGTGCTGAAGCCGGGAGGGGGAGGGCCAGGCTGCACCATGCCCCACCCCCTACCCCGGCTTCAGCTATCCCAGCAGCTGCTCCAGCCTTCAGGGGGCAGTGCCAAGCCAGCGGGTGCCAGAGCCAGCACAATGCTGGCTTGGCACTGCCCCTCAAGGCTGGAGCAGCTGCTGGGAGTGCTGAAGCCGGGAGGCGGAGCCAGGCTGCACCATGCCCCACCCCTCTACCCCGGCTTCAGCTATCCCAGCAGCTGCTCCAGCCTTCAGGGGGCAGTGCCAAGCCAGCGGTGCCAGAGCCAGCACAATGCTGGCTTGGCACTGTCCCCTCAAGGCTGGAGCAGCTGCTGGGAGTGCTGAAGCCGGGGAGGGGGCGGAGCCAGGCTGCACCATGCCCCACCCCCTACCCCCGGCTTCAGCTATCCCAGCAGCTGCTCCAGCCTTCAGGGGGGCAGTGCCAAGCCAGCGGTGCCAGAGCCAGCACAATGCTGGCTTGGCACTGTCCCTCAAGGCTGGAGCAGCTGCTGGGAGTGCTGAAGCCGGGGAGGGGGCGGAGCCCGGCTGCACCATGCCCCCCCCCCTACCCCCGGCTTCAGCTATCCCCGCAGCTGCTCCAGCCTTCAGGGGGCAGTGCCAAGCCAGCGGTGCCAGAGCCAGCACAATGCTGGCTTGGCACTGTCCCCCAAGGCTGGAGCAGCTGCTGGGAGTGCTGAAGCGGGGGAGGGGCGAATAGCTGCACCATGCCCACCCCTACCCGACTTCAGCTATCCCAGCAGCTGCTCCAGCCTTCAGGGGGCAGTGCCAAGCCAGCGGTGCCAGAGCCAGCACAATGCTGGCTTGGCACTGTCCCTCAGGCTGGAGCAGCTGCTGGGGAGTGCGAAGCCGGGAGGGGCAGAGCCAGGCCGCGCCATGCCCGCCCCTCCCCAGCTTCAGGTCTCTTACAGGCCGCGCCATGCCCCGCCCCGCCCCCAGCTTCAGCTGTCCTACAGAGGAGGAGCATGAGGTGGGCGGACTCAGTGGCGGGGGCTCCTCCATGCGGCTTCAGCGGCGAGGGGCGAAGTCATGGTGGGAGTCATGGCGGATTGGAGGCTGGCTGGGAAAATGGCCGAAGGAGGCGCGCTCAGTCCCTTCTTTTTCTTCGCCACTGCCCCGGCCCTTCCTCCTCCCCCAAGCAGCAGGAGTTCGGGAGGAGGGGGGAGGAAGGGGGCAGAGAACTTTTCTCGCGGCACAGCAGGAGGTCCGTCATGGCACACTAGTGTGCCACGGCACACTGGTTGAGAAAGACTGCAGTATGGGATGAGGCGGTCCCTAAGGTACACTGGCCCCAGACCATTCAAGGCCTTGAAGGTCAATACCAACACCTTGAAAGTGATCCGGCATTCCACTGGTAACCAGTGCAGCTCGCGTAGAATAGGTGTGATATGGCTGCTCATAGGAATGCCAGCCAACAGCCGAGCTGCCGCAATCTGGACCAGTTTCAGTTTCCGAATCACCAGCAAAGGAAGGCCAATGTAGAGAGCATTACAGTAGTCTAGTCTTGAGATGACCGTGGCTTGGACCACTGTGGCTAGATCGTGACGGGAAAGCCACAGGATCTCCGTCTTAGCTGGATTCACCTTCAACCTACTGGCTCACAGCCATCCAGTAACGACCTCAAGTCACTGATGGAAATTATCGGTGCAGTTCAGGCCGACCCTCCATCCCCCGAACAGGCTGGGTGTCATCTGCAGATAGGTCACACTCCAGACCAAAGCTACGAACCAGCCGAGCAAATGGTCGGGGAGAGGATTGCCCCCTGGGGAACCCCACAAAGGAGAGTGGAACCCCCGGAGACATCCTCACCCTTCTTCACTCGCTGCGATCGGTTCCAGAGGAAGGAAGACAGCCAGTTCAGGACTGTCCCCCTCACCCCGGGCCCGGCAGGGCGGTGAGTCAAAAGATCGTAATCGACTGTGTCGAACGCTGCTGTGAGGTCCAATAGCACAAGCAGCGCCGATCCGCCCTGATCAAGCTGGCACCATAGCTTGTCTGTGATGGAGACCAGGACCATCTCCGTCCCGCGCCCCGAACGGAAGCCAGACTGGAAAGGGTCTAGCCAAGTTGCATCTTGGTGTATTGGTTTCTAGACCTGTCCCTCTGGTTATCTGGCCAGTCATAAGGCCGATTGGGGTATAGCAGCATCTCTCAACCTTGGGGTCGGGACCCCTGGTGGGTCACCAAAGACCATCAGAAAACACAGTCTTTTCTGTTGGTCATGGGGGTTCTGTGTGCCAAGTTTGCTTCAATTCCATCGTTGGTGGAGTTCAGAATGCTCTTTGATTGCAGGTGAACTATACATCCCAGCAACCTCAACTCCCAAATGTCAAGGGCTATTTTCTCCAAACTCCCCCAGTGTTCACATTTGGGCATATTGAGCATTTGTGCCAAGTTTGGTCCAGGTCCATCATTGTTTGAGTCCACAGTACTCTCTGGCTGTAGGTGAACTACAATTCCAAAATTCAAGGTCAATGCCCACCAAACCCTTCCAGTATTTTCTGTTGGTCATGGGGGTTCTGTGTGCCAAGTTTGGTTCAATTCCATCGTTGGTGGAATTCAGAATGCTGTTTGGTTGTAGGTGAACTATAAATCCCAGCAACTACAACTCCCAAATGCCGAGGTCTATTTCCCCCAAACTCCACCAGTGTTCATATTTCGGCATATTGAGTATTTGTGTCAAGTTTGGTCCAGATCGATCATTGTTCAAATTCACAGTGCTCTCTGGATGTGGGTGAACTACAACTCCCAAATTCAAGGTCAATGCCCACCATACCCTTCCAGTATTTTCTGTTGGTCATGGGAGTTCTGTGTGCCAAGTTTGGTTCAATTCCATCGTCGGTGGAGTTCAGAATGCACTTTGTAGGTGAACTATAAATCCCAGCAACTACAACTCCTAAATGGAAAAAAAATCAACTCCTAATAATGTTATGGTTGGGGGTCAACACAACATGGGGAACCATTTCTCCCAGTCCTGCTCCTTTGTGGCCTTATTTTCATGACTCGTAAGGCGATAATATATGGCGTTGCGGTGGGAACGAGAGGCTGGAGAAACCTAATAATTTGGTGATCATTGGGAGCTGATTTTTCAGATGCGCTGAAGATCACCCTCCTAATGAAATCAATTCTCGGCGCTGCAGGCCCGGGGAGCGATAGCTTCCTATCGACTCGGCCAGGAAGGAAATGGCTCCTTTGCTACCTCTGTGTCGAGTCGATTGGAGGCCCAGCACTAGGGTTGCCACTTTTTGATATAAGAAATAAGGGGCATTTACCTAAAAATACGGGATTTTTCACAAAAATAAGGGACACTTCCTTCCGTGCGCGGGCCCGGATTAACACTTTTTTGCGCCCTAGGCCACAGTTTGGAATTACGCCCCCTTTAAGCCAACCTCCCGCCACCTCCAAGGTCCCCATGCATTCCCTCCGGCTGGAAAGCTCCGCTGTGCTCTGAAGGTCTCCTCGGGAGTCGGGAGGCTTGGGGAGAGCGCAGCGGGTGCAAACTCGCTCCAAAGGCACGCACGAGAGAGAGAGAGAGCGCGTGGGGGAGAGAGAGTGCGAGAGAGAGAGCGCCAGAGAGAGACAGAGAGTGCAAGAGAGGGGGGGAGAGAGAGAGCATGCGAGAGAGAGTGCGTGTGAGAGAGAGCGTGAGAGACGTAGGAGACGGAGCTCTGAAGGTCTCCTTGTGAGTCGGGAGGCTTGGGGAGAGCGCAGTGGGTGCAAACTCGCTCCAAAGGCACGCACGAGAGAGAGAGAGAGTGAACGTGAGAGAGAGAGCAAGAGAGAGTGCAAGCGAGAGAGAGAGGGAGAGAGAGAGAGTGTGTAGAGAGAGGGAGAGAGTGTGAGAGCCGGAGGGGATGGAGCTCTGAAGGTCTCCTCGGGAGGCTTGGGGAGAGCGCAGCGGGTGCAAACTCGCTCCAAAGGTGCGCACGAGAGAGAGGGAGCACGCGAGAGAGAGAGAGAGAGCACGAGAGAGAGAGCACGAGAGAGAGAGCAAGAGAGAGAGTTTGAGAGAGAGAGAGAGGGAGAGCACGCGAGAGAGAGAGAGAGAGGGAGAGAAAGTGCGTGAGAGAGCAAGAGAGAGAGCGTGCGAGAGAGAGCAAGAGAGAGTGCGAGAGAGAGAGGGAGAGCACGAGAGAGAGAGTGCGTGCGAGAGAGAGAAAGAGCGTGAGAGACGGAGGGGACAGAGCTCTGAAGATCTCCTCGGGAGTCGGGAGGCTTGGGGAGAGCACAGAGAGTGCAAACTCGCTCCAAAGGCACGCACGAGAGAGAGAGAGAGAGAGCACGCGCACGAGAGAGAGCGTGAGCGTGAGAGAGAGAGAGAGAGCAAGAGAGAGTGCAAGAGAAAGAGAGAGGGAGAGAGAGAGCACACGAGAGAGAGAGTGTGTAGAGAGAGGGAGAGAGTGTGAGAGACGGAGGGGATGGAGCTCTGAAGGTCTCCTCGGGAGGCTTGGGGAGAGCGCAGCGGGTGCAAACTCGCTCCAAAGGCACGCACGAGAGAGAGAGAGCGTGTGGGGGAGAGAGCAAGAGAGAGAGTGCGAGAGAGAGGGAGCGAGGGAGCACGCGCGCGAGAGAGAGAGCACGCGAGAGAGAGAGCAACAGAGAGAGAGCAAGAGAGAGAGAGAGCAAGAGAGAGAGTTTGAGAGAGAGAGTTTGAGAGAGAGAGAGCACGCGAGAGAGAGCACGAGAGAGAGAGAGAGAGGGAGAGAAAGTGCGTGCAAGAGAGAGAGAGCCTGAGAGATGGAGGGGACGGAGCTCTGAAGGTCTCCTCGGGAGTCGGGAGGCTTGGGGAGAGCACAGCGAGTGCAAACTCGCTCCAAAGGTGCGCATGAGAGAGAGAGAGCACATGAGAGAGAGAGCGTGCGCACATGCGCGAGAGAGAGCGAGAGAGAGAAAGAGAGCGCGAGAGAGAGAGAGAGAGAGAGAGAGAGAGCACGAGAGAGAGAGAGTGCGTGCGAGAGAGAGAAAGAGCGTGAGAGACGGAGGGGACGGAGCTCTGAAGGTCTCTTCGGGAGTCGGGAGGCTTGGGGAGAGCGCAGCAAGTGCAAACTCGCTCCAAAGGCGCGCACAAAAGAGAGAGAGCACGCACGTGAGAGAAAGAGAGCAAAAGAGAGCACGCGAGAGAGAGAGAGCGCGCAAGAGAGAGCGAGAGACGGACGGGACGGAGGAGAGACTTTGCCGGGAGAAGGAGCGAGGAGGGGCATGAGAAAGGGGGAAAGAGGGGCGCAGACCAGTTTTGGGTTTTTTTGGTCCGTGATCTGCATGCCCCCCGGCTTGCGCCCGTAGGCCATGGCCTTCTTGGCCTTATGGGTAATCCGGGCATGTCTGCGTGGCTGCTTGGGTGAGAAACGCAAAGTCCGGAAGGAAGGAGGGGGCGGGGAGGAGAGGCAGCTTGGGAGCGGGCGTTGAGAGCCCACCTGACCTTACCTGTCGCCCACTTCAAAGCCAAGCAGGTGGGGTGGATCCCCGGGTTGGGGGGCTGCCGTGGAGAACTAACTCCGTGTGGAGATGGCCTGATGGGGGGCCAGGCCCTGCTGGAGGGGGTGGGGAGACGCAGGGGTAGAGCCTGGCTGGGGAAGGAGAAGCCATGTTATGAGCCATAATGGGGGCGGGGGGGGGGGGAGAGATGGCAGGCTTGGCTTTGCATTCTGGGAGCGGCAGGACAACCAAACCTCTTCCGCCACCGTTTCTCTTGATGCAGGGGAACTACAACTCCCAAAAATCAAAGTCAGTTCCCTCCCAAACCCCTGAGCTCATGAGGGTTCTCTGTGCTAAGTCTAAGTCCAGTCTGTTGTCACGGGGTGTCTCTGGCTTTAGTAGGCCTCAGTATGTTAGTTCACCTCAGTGGGAGAAAGGCCTCAGTGGGAGAGAGGCCTCAGTGGGAGAAAGGCCTCAGTGTGAGAGGGGCATCAGTGGGAGAGAGGCCTCAGTGAGAGAAAGGCCTCAGTGAGAGAGAGGCCTCAGTGGGAGATAGGCCTCAGTGTGAGAGAGGCCTCAGTGTGAGAGAGGCCTCAGTGAGAGAAAGGCCTCAGTGTGAGAGAAGCCTCAGTGGGAGAGAGGCCTCAGTGAGAGAGAGGCCTCAGTGGGAGAAAGGCCTCAGTGTGAGAGAGGCCTCAGTGGGAGAAAGGCCTCAGTGGGATAAAGGCCTCAGTGAGAGAAAGGCCTCAGTGTGAGATAGGCCTCAGTGAGGGAAAGGCCTCAGTGGGATAAAGGCCTCAGTGAGAGAAAGGCCTCAGTGTGAGGTAGGCCTCAGTGAGGGAAAGGCCTCAGTGGGAGAGAGGCCTCAGTGGGAGAAAGGCCTCAGTGAGAGAAAGGCCTCAGTGTGAGATAGGCCTCAGTGAGAGAAAGGCCTCAGTGTGAGAGAGACCTCAGTGTGAGATAGGCCTCAGTGAGAGAAAGGCCTCAGTGTGAGAGAGACCTCAGTGGGAGAAAGGCCTCAGTGGGAGAGAGGCCTCAGTGAGGGAAAGGCCTCAGTGGGAGAAAGGCCTCAGTGTGAGAGAGGCCTCAGTGGGAGAAAGGCCTCAGTGGGCAACTCCCAAAATGAATGGCAATCCCGTATTTTTGCTCTGAATTTCGTGTCCCGTCTTTTCAGCTCATGTCCCGCTCACTGCTGGCCCGGCCTCGCCTCCTGCTGCCACCTGTCTTGTCCTGTCCTGTCAATACGAGACAGGAGCTGAAAATACAGGACACGAATTTCAGTGCAAAAATACGGGGCGTCCCATATAATACGGGACAGGTGGCAACGCTACCCAGCACTGAACTTTAGGGTTTGTCGGTCCACGGAGCAAAGTCCATCCCTGTATCCAAAGGAGTAATCAAGGGATACTTGTGTTTGTTAATTCCAGCAAAACAAAACCGGATTGTTGATGAAAATAGGAATTTCCTTCAAGCCTCCACTAGTAATGTGTTTGTATATAATTCAGAGTACTTACTGTATTGTATATGTGTGTATTGGTATGCGGTTTTCCTTAACTCTGTGTTGTGGGAGGGGCTGCAAACCATGTGATCAGATCTGGGGCTATTGAGAACTCAGACTCCATTTTAGAGACAGCATGGTTTTGGAAGTCAGTCAAAACAGAATGCTTTAGACTCTATTAGACTCTCAGGCTGGAGAGATGGTTTAGATCAGTGGTTCCCAACCTTTTTCTGACCAGAGATGACTTGTCTAGGAACTACTTTGACCAGGGACCACCTTGACCAGGGACAACGTTTGACAAGAAACCACTTGACCAGGGGCCTTTTTTTGACCAGGAACCACTTGACCAGAGACTACTTTGACCAGGGGCCACTTTGACCAGGGATCACTTGTCCAGGGACTATTTAGACCAGGGCCACTTTGACCAGGAACCACTTGACCACGAACCACTTGTCCAGGGACTACTCAGACCAGGGGCCACTTTGACCAGGAACTACTTGACAAAGGGATCACTTGTCCAGGGACTATTTATACCAGGGGCCACTTTGACCAGGAACCACTTGACCATGAACCACTTGTCCAGGGACTACTCAGACCAGGGGCCACTTTGACCAGGGATCATTATATAGGGACTACTTTGAGCAGGGACCACCTTGACCAGGGGCCACTTTGACCAGGAACTACTTGACCAGGGATCACTTATCCAGGGACTATTTAGACCAGGGGCACTTTGACCAGGAACCACTTGACCACGAACCACTTGTCCAGGGACTACTCAGACCAGGGGCCACTTTGACCAGGAACTACTTGACCAGGGATCACTTGTCCAGGGACTATTTAGACCAGGGCCACTTTGACCAGGAACCACTTGACCACGAACCACTTGTCCAGGGACTACTCAGACCAGGGGCCACTTTGACCAGGAACCACTTGACCAAGGATCACTTGTCCAGGGATTATTTAGACCAGGGCCACTTTGACCAGGAACCACTTGACCACGAACCACTTGTCCAGGGACTAGTCAGACCAGAGGCCACTTTGACCAGGAACTACTTGACCAGGGATCACTTGTCCAGGGACTATTTAGACCAGGGGCACTTTGACCAGGAACCACTTGACCACGAACCACTTGTCCAGGGACTACTCAGACCAGGGGCCACTTTGACCAGGAACTACTTGACCAGGGATCACTTGTCCAGGGACTATTTAGACCAGGGGCCACTTTGACCAGGAACCACTTGACCAGGAACCACTTGTCCAGGGACTACTCAGACCAGGGGCCACTTTGACCAGGAACTACTTGACCAGGGATCACTTGTCCAGGGACTATTTATACCAGGGGCCACTTTGACCAGGAACCACTTGACCATGAACCACTTGTCCAGGGACTACTCAGACCAGGGGCCACTTTGACCAGGAACTACTTGACCAGGGATCACTTGTCCAGGGACTATTTAGACCAGGGGCACTTTGACCAGGAACCACTTGACCACGAACCACTTGTCCAGGGACTACTCAGACCAGGGCCACTTTGACCAGGAACTAATTGACCAGGGATCACTTGTCCAGGGACTCCTTAGACCAGGGCCACTTTGACCAGGAACCACTTGACCAGGAACCACTTGTCCAGGGACTACTCAGACCAGGGGCCACTTTGACCAGGAACTACTTGACCAGGGATCACTTGTCCAGGGACTATTTAGACCAGGGCCACTTTGACCAGGAACCACTTGACCAGGGACCAGGGCCACTTTTGCCACTTTGACCAGGGACCATTATGACCAGGACTACTTTGAGCAGGGACCACCTTGACCAGGGGCCACTTTGACCAGGAACTACTTGACCAGGGATCACTTGTCCAGGGACTCCTTAGACCAGGGCCACTTTGACCAGGAACCACTTGACCACGAACCACTTGTCCAGGGACTACCTTGACCAGACCAGGGGCCAGGGACTACTTGACCAGGAACCACTTGACCAGGGATCACTTGTCCAGGGACTACCACTTGACCAGACCAGGGACCACTTGACCATGAACCACTTGTCCAGGGACTACTCAGACCAGGGGCCACTTTGACCAGGAACTACTTGACCAGGGATCACTTGTCCAGGGACTATTTAGACCAGGGGCCACTTGACCATGAACCACTTGTCCAGGGACTACTCAGACCAGGGGCCACTTTGACCAGGAACTACTTGACCAGGGATCACTTGTCCAGTGACTACTTTGAGCAGGGGCCACTTGACCAGGGATCACTTGTCCAGGGACTACTTTGACCAGGGACCATTTTGACCACGAAGCACTTGTCCAGGGACTACTTAGACCAGAGGCCACTTTCACCAGAAACACTTGTATAGGGACCACCTTGACCAGGGACCTCTTTGACCAGGGATCACTTGTCCAGTGACTACTTAGAGCAGGGGCCACTTGACCAGGGATCACTTGTCCAGTGACTACTTTGAGCAGGGGCCACTTGACCAGGGATCACTTGTCCAGTGACTACTTTGAGCAGGGGCCACTTGACCAGGGATCACTTGTCCAGGGACTACTTTGACCAGGGACCATTTTGACCACGAACCACTTGTCCAGGGACTACTTAGACCAGAGGCCACTTTCACCAGAAACACTTGTATAGGGACCACCTTGACCAGGGACCTCTTTGACCAGGGATCACTTGTCCAGTGACTACCAGAAACACTTAGACCACCAGGGATCTTGACCAGGGACCACTTGTCCAGTGACTACTTTGACCCAGACCAGGGATCACTTGTCCAGTGACTACTTTGAGCAGGGGCCACTTGACCAGGGATCACTTGTCCAGGGACTAGTTTGACCAGGGACCATTTTGAGCACGAAGCACTTGTCCAGGGACTACTTAGACCAGAGGCCACTTTCACCAGAAACACTTGTATAGGGACCACCTTGACCAGGGACCTCTTTGACCAGGGATCACTTGTCCAGTGACTACTTAGAGCAGGGGCCACTTGACCAGGGATCACTTGTCCAGGGACTACCAGGGACTACTTTGAGCACTTGTCCAGTGACTACTTTGGGGCCACTTGACCAGGGATCACTTGTCCAGTGACTACTTTGAGCAGGGGCCACTTGACCAGGGATCACTTGTCCAGGGACTACTTTGACCAGGGACCATTTTGACCACGAACCACTTGTCCAGGGACTACTTAGACCAGAGGCCACTTTCACCAGAAACACTTGTATAGGGACCACCTTGACCAGGGACCACCTTGACCAGGGACCTCTTTGACCAGGGATCACTTGTCCAGGGACTACTGATTCCAGCCATGAAAACCTCAATGTCCAGAAGACAAATACACACAGCCAGGCCAGTCTTTGAAGTCTCTCCTGCTGGCTGCTGGCTGTTTCCCTTCTTTAAAATTTAAACCAAAAAGTGGGTTGCCTCCTCAGTGTGTGGTGGAAACTTCAAAGGAGGCCCCTGGCTGAGATATTTCCCCGTGTGTTTGCTTCTTCTTCATGAGTCCCGAGGACAACCTGAAAAGACTCGGCAGCCTAGGTTCGTTCAGTCCGGTGAAGTCCTTCCCTTCTGCCCTGCTTGTGCAGATAGTATTATGTGATTGTGTACCCTGCTTTTGAATGTTGTTCTTTATTTACTGTTATGATTTTAGAGGGTTTAAAAATAATAATAATACGGGTAGCCACATTTTGTTCATTTTCATGGTTCCTGTTGAACTTGTACACATGCTTGTGGATTTCAATGGCTTTTCTATGTGGTCCGACATGGTTGTTGTTAGAATGGTCCAGCATGTCTGTGTTTGCCTTCAACCAAAGAGCATTCTCAAGTCCACCAAGGATGGAATTGAACCAAACTTGGCACACAGAACTCCAATGACCAACAAAAAATACTGGAAGGATTTGGTGGGCATTGACCTTGAGTTTGGGAGTTGTCGTTCAAAATGACACTCTAACACAGTAATACATATAGTTAATAAGTTTTTAAATGTATTTATACACTCAGTGTGAAACCTTGGCCTGTTTCGATGAACACAACATAGATATCCTGGCAGGAATGGAAGAAAGACACAAACGTCCCACACAGAACTCCCATAACCAAGAGAAAATACTATAAGAGTTTGGTGGGCATTGACCTTGAGTTTTAGAGTTGTAGTTCACCTACATCCAGAGAGCGCTGTGGACTCAAACGACGATGGATCTGGACCAGACTTCGCATATTTCCAAATGTGAACACTGGTGGAGTTTGTGGGAAACAGACCTTGACATTTTGGAGTTGTAGTTGCTTGGATTTATAGTTCACCTCCCATCAAAGAGCATTCTCAACTCCACTAATGATGGAATTGAACCAAACTTGGCACACAGAACTCCAACTCCAACTACCGCCCAGTGTCGAATCTTTCGTACCTGGGCAAGGTAGTTGAGAGGGCAGTAACGGAGCAGTTGCAGTCCTTCTTAGATGATGCAACGTGGCTAGACCCCTTCCAGTCCGGCTTCCGTTCGGGGCACGGGACGGAGACGGTCCTGGTCTCCATCACAGACCAACTCCGCTGCCAGCTCGACCAAGGTGGGTCTGCGCTGCTCGTGTTATTGGACCTCACGGCAGCGTTTGACATGGTCGACCACAATCTATTGATCCACCGCCTGGCCATGGCTGGAGTGAGGGGGACTGCCCTTAATTGGCTGACCTCCTTCCTCCGCCAGCGGTCTCAGCGTGTGAGGAGGGGCGAGTGATCTCCGGGGCTCCCCTCTAGTCTGTGGGGTTCCCCCAGGGGCCATTCTCTCCCTCTGTTATTTAACATTTACATGCAGCCGCTTGCACAGCTGGTGCGGAGTTATGGGCTGGTCTGTCACCAGTACGCTGATGACACCCAGCTCATTCTGAGGATGGAGGCCAGGCCAGAATCCGTCCCCGATAATTTCCAGCGTTGCCTCGAAGCCGTCACTGGATGGCTGCGAGCCAGTAGGTTGAGGGTGAATCCGGCGAAGACAGAGATCTTGTGGCTGGGTCACCCGGGCGGGGTGGGTGCCCGGCTTCCGACCCTGGATGGTGCGGCGCTGTGCCCAGCGCCGTCTGTGAAGAGCCTAGGGGTCCATTTGGACTCCCAGCTGACCATGGAGGCCCAGGTCTCCATGGTCAGCAAGGCTGCTTTTTTCCACCTCCGCCAGGCAAGGAGGCTGGCCCCCTACCTCTCCCGGAACGACCTGGCCACGGTGATCCAAGCCACGGTCATCTCTAGGCTAGATTACTGTAACGCGCTCGTTGGCCTTCCTCTGTCGTCGATCCGGAAGCTCAAGCTGGTGCAGAACACTGCTGCCCGGCTCCTGTCTGGCACGCCAGCAGGTTGCCGAATAACACCTGTTTTGCAGGATCTGCACTGGCTTCCTATTGAGCACCGGATCGCCTTCAAAGTGCTGGTTCTCACCTGCAAGGGCTTGTCCGGCCTGGGGCCAGGGGATCTGAGGACCGCCTCACTCCTTATTGCCAGCGAGATCACTACGGTCAGAGGATGCCAACCTCCTGGAAATACCATCTGCAAAGTCGGCACACCTGACATCCACCCGCTGGAGGCGTTTTCCGTCATAGCCCCACGCTGTGGAACGCCCTCCCGGCTGAAACTAGGGCCCTGAGAGATCGACTCCCATTGAGGCGGGCCTGTAAAAACCCATCTGTCCAGGCAGGCCTTTGGAGAGTAGGCCCGTGTACTTTGGGTACTGCGCTGGCACCTGTTGCTGCTCCGCTTGTAGTAGGCCCTGTCCTGCTATTGTTTTAATTGTTTAATTGTTTAATTGCTCAATTGTTTTATGTTTTTAATTGTTTATGTTTTAATCCTGTTTTATGCCTCTGGCTTTGTGAGCCGCCGCGAGCCCCCGGGAGTCGGCGGCATAGAAGCCTCAATAATAAATAAATAAAATAAATAAATGACCAACAGAAAATACTGGAAGGATTTGGGAGGCATTGACCTTGAGTTTTGGAGTTGTAGTTCACCTACAGTACATCCAGAGAGCACTGTGGACTCAAACAACGATGGATCTGGACCAGACTTGGCACGGATACTCAATATGCCCAAATGTGAACATTGGTGGAGTTTGTGGAAAACAGACCTTGACATTTTGGAGTTGTAGTTGCTTGGATTTATAGTTCACCTCCCATCAAAGAGCATTCTGAACTCCACCAGTGATGGAATTGAAACAAACTTGGCACACAGAACTCCAATGACTAACCAAAAATACTGGAAAGGTTTGGTGGGCATTGACCTTGAGGTCTGGAGTTGTACTTCACTATGTTGTGTCCAGGTTGGTTCATCAGGTGTTCTGCTATGGCTGACTTCTCTGGTTGAAGTAGTCTGCACTGCCTTTCATGTTCCTTGATTCGTGTCTGGGCAATGCTATGTTTGCTGGTCCCTATGTAGACTTGTCCACATCTGCATGGTATACGGTAGACCAGTGTTTCCCAACCTTTTTTGAGCCGCGGCACACTTTTAACATTAAAAAAATCCGGGGGCACACCACCAACCAAAATGACACAAAATGACACTCTAACACAGTAAAGAACGGCTGGGGGATGGTGACCTGCTGGGAGTGCCAAAGCTGGGGGAGGGGGAGGAGCCAGGCCACACCATGCCCCGCCCCCTCCCTCTGGCTTCCGCTCGCCCACAGCTTCTCCAGCCTCGAGGGGGCAATGCCAAGCCAGCGGTGGCAGAGCCAGCACAATGCTGGCTTGGCACTGTCCCCTCAAGGCTGGAGAAGCTGTGGGAGAGCTGAAGCTGGGGGGAGGGGGCGGAGCCAGGCCATGCCATTCCCCACCCCCCGCCCCCTCCCCCCGGCTTCCACTCTCCCACAGCTTCTCCAGCCTTGAGGGGACAGTGCCAAGCCAGCGGTGGCAGAGCCAGCACAATGCTGGCTTGGCACTGTCCCCTAAAGGCTGGAGAAGCTGTGGGAGAGCTGAAGCTGGGGGAGGGGGCGGGCCAGCCATGCCATTCCCCACCCCCCCCCCTCCCCCGGCTTCCACTCTCCCAGCTTCTCCAGCCCTGAGGGGACAGTGCCAAGCCAAGGGGGGCAGAGCCAGCACCCTGCGGGGTTGGCACTGGCCCCTCAAGGCTGGAGAATGCTGTGGGAGAGCTGAAGCTGAAAGGAGGGGCGGGCCAGGCCATGCCATTCCCCACCCCCCCTCCCCGGCTTCCACTCTCCCAGCTTCTCCAGCCTTGAGGGGGCAGTGCCAAGCCAGCGGTGGCAGAGCCAGCACAATGCTGGCTTGGCACTGTCCCCTCAAGGCTGGAGAATGCTGTGGGAGAGCTGAAGCTGAAAGGAGGGGGCGGAGCCAGGCCATGCCATTCCCCACCCCGCCCCCCCCCCTGGCTTCCACTCTCCCACAGCTTCTCAGCCTTGAGGGGCAGTGCCAAGCCAGCGGTGGCAGAACCAGCACAATGCGGGCTTGGCACTGTCCCCTCAAGGCTGGAGAAGGCTGTGGGAGAGCTTAAGCTGGGGGAGGGGGTGGAGCCAGGCCATGCCAGTCCCCACCTCGCCCCTTCCCCCGGCTTCCACTCTCCCACAGCTTCTCCAGCCTTGAGGGGACAGTGCCAAGCCAGCGGTGGCAGAGCCAGCACAATGCTGGCTTGGCACTGCCCCCTCTAGGCTGGAGAAGCTGTGGGAGAGCTGAAGCTGGAGGGAGGGGGCAGAGCCAGGTCATGCCATTCCCCACCCCCACCCCCCCCCCCCGGCTTCCACTCTCCCACAGCTTCTCCAGCCTTGAGGGGGCAGTGCCAAGCCAGCGGTGGCATTGCCAGCACAATGCTGGCTTGGCACTGTCCCCTCAAGGCTGGAGAAGCTGTGGGAGAGCTGAAGCTGGGGGGAGGGGGCGGAGCCAGGCCATGCCATTCCCCACCCCGCCCCCAGCCTCCTGGCTTCCACTCTCCCACAGCTTCTCCAGCCTCAAGGCAGTGCCAAGCCAGCGGTGGCAGAGCCAGCACAATGCTGGCTTGGCACTACCCCTCAAGGCTGGAGAAGCTGTGGGAGAGTGGAAGCTGGGGGAGGAAGCAGAGCCAGGCCGCGCCATGCCCTGCCCCCCCCCCCCGGCTTCCTCCTACGCTCGACAAACTTACAACAACAACCCAGTCATTCCAGCCATGAAAGCCTTTTACAAAACATTGTGTACTTTTTTGGTTGCTTGATCCAAGGCCTGGGGTAGACCTTCTTGGTCGGACAGGTGCCCTGAAACATTGAAAGCCAGTCCCCAAACTTATGGTCTGAGCACCACATTTGCCCCAGAGAGCAACAGGGCCATATCACCTCATATCTGTGAATTGTAAGTCGCTGGAGTGCAAGAAGATGGGAATGACACAAACAACACCGACACCCTCCTACTCTCCCTTCTTGCTCTTTCCTTCCCACACCGATTCAATGAAATGCAGACTTTGGGTATTTGCGGCAAAAAAAGGGGAAAGGATGGGATATGAAATATTTATTTATGGCGCTTCTCTCTCCCTCTCTGCTGCCCTGAAGTGCTTTTGAAGGGGAAAGAAAATGGAGAATAACATGAAAAGAGCTCCTGTGGTGTGTGTGTATGTGTGTATATATGTGTGTGTATATATACACAGATAGACGGATAGATAGATATAGCTATGCTAGTTCTCCTTCGTGGTCTCTGTGAAATGCGCACATATGGTAGTTGATGCACCTGTCATAGATGACCACTCGAATACACACAAAGACACACACACACACTTGTTTGTTTATTCCCCCACTCGAATACACACACATTCCTCCACTTGAATACACACGCACTTGTTTGTTTATTCCCCCACTCGAATACACACACACACAACTTGTTTGTGTATTCCCTCACTCGAATACACACAAAGACACACACACACTTGTTTGTTTATTCCCCCACTCGAATACACACACACTTGTTTGTTTATTCCCCCACTTGAATACACACGCACTTGTTTGTTTATTCCCCCACTCGAATACACACACACAACTTGTTTGTGTATTCCCTCACTCGAATACACACAAAGACACACACACACTTGTTTGTTTATTCCCCCACTCGAATACACACACACTTGTTTGTTTATTCCCCCACTCGAATACACACACACTTGTTTGTTAATTCCCCCACTCGAATACACACACACACAACATGTTTGTGTATTCCCTCACTCGAATACACACAAAGACACACACACACTTGTTTGTTTATTCCCCCACTTGAATACACACACTTGTTTGTTTATTCCCCCACTCGAACACACACAACTTGTTTGTTTATTCCCCCACAAACACACACACACACAACACACACACACACTTGTTTGTTTATTCCCCCACTCGAATACACACACACTTGTTTGTTTATTCCCCCACTTGAATACACACACACACACTTGTTTGTTTATTGCCCCACTTGAATACACACACTTGTTTGTTTATTCCCCCATTACCCCCACTCGAACACACACACACTTGTTTGTTTATTCCCCCCACTTGAATACACACACACACACTTGTTTGTTTATTCCCCCACTCGAATACACACACACACACACACACACACTTGTTTGTTTATTCCCCCACTCGAATACACACACACACACTTGTTTGTTTATTCCCCCACTTGAATACACACACACACACTTGTTTGTTTATTCCCCCACACACACACTTGTTTGTTTATTCCCCCACTCGAATACACACACACACACTTGTTTGTTTATTCCCCCACTCGAATACACACACACACACACACTTGTTTGTTTATTCCCCCACTCGAATACACACACTTGTTTGTTTATTCCCCCACTTGAATACACACACTTGTTTGTTTATTCCCCCACTCGAATACACACACACACAAACACACACACACACTTGTTTGTTTATTCCCCCACTCGAATACACACACGCACTTGTTTGTTTATTCCCCCACTCGAATACACACACACACACACTTTGTTTATTCCCCCAATCGAATACACACATACACACACTTGTTTGTTTATTCTCCCACTCAAATACACACATACACACACTTGTTTGTTTTTCCTCCCACTCGAATATACACACAAACACACACACACACTTGTTTGTTTATTCCCCCACTCGAATACACACAAACACACACTCACACACTTGTTTGTTTATTCCCCCACTCGAATACACACAAACACACACACACACTTGTTTGTTTATTCCTCCACTCGAATACACACACACACACACACACACACTTGTTTGTTTATTCCCCCACTCGAATACACACAAACACACACACACACTTGTTTGTTTATTCCTCCACCCGAATACACACAAACACACACACACACTCACACACTTGTTTGTTTATTCCCCCACTCGAATACACACAAACACACACACACACTTGTTTGTTTATTCCTCCACCCGAATACACACAAACACACACACACACACACACACTTGTTTGTTTATTCCCACAACTACTGTCTTTGCCGTCACCCCCAGTCTGGCTGTTGTGTCACGATCCAAGGGAGTTGCCATTGTCGTGTCGCGATCCAAGGGAGTTGCTGTCCAAAGGAAGGCAAGCTGCACTGTGTGAGTGTCCGTGGTAGCTTTGTGGTGGCATTAAACGTGGCCTATGACGTTTTTGTTGCCTGAGGCAAAGCCAAGATGGCGATCCCCTGGTCCGGCGGCATAAAGCCCAAAGCCTGCCAAGCTGTTCTGGCACATGAGGCGGAACATTCCCGAAGCGCACCTCCCTGATCCCTGGCAATGTATATTACAAAAATAGCCAAAATAAATCACAAACGACTGCCCCTTTTTTGGCATGGGAAGTCTGTTGCCTAAAGCAGTCGCCTGGCTTTGCCGTACAGTGAGGCCGGCCATGGCGTCAGAACTGACATCAGCACCTGCCGTCCTTGGTTGGCTTCCAGGATCCCCTTTGAAACAACAACAGAAGCAAACTAGACCCAAATTGCAAGCAGCACTGGAAAGCCGTGCCTAAGCATTGCTTTAATTTTCTACCACTCTTCAGCATGACTGTGACACATGGAGGGCGGTCTGGGCCCGTTCCGGTTCAGCACCCTATGGAGCCATGCTCCGTGCGGCTGAGCCAGCCTGCGATTGACTATCTATTTATTTATTTATTTATTTATTTATTACTTCGACTTATTAGTCGCCCTATCCCACAGGCTCAGGGCGACTTACATATATAAGTCATAAAAACAGAACAAAACAGAACTTGGTTAAAATTGCCACTACCAGTGCGCAGCATGGTTTAGGCACAGCCTAACACACATATATCTCTAAACACCGAACGCTTGGGCAAAGAGGAAGGTTTTGCAGGCCCTGCGGAATGTTAGCAGATCGGCCTGCGCTCGGACTGTGGGGGAAGAGCATTCCACAGTACCGGCGCGCGGCGCTGAATGCCCTCTCCGCGTTGATCCTAGGTGGATGGATCGTTGACTAGGCACCACTAGGAGGTTTTGGGACTCAGATCGCAGTGGTCGTGGTGGACTGTAATGGGAGAGCGGTCCCTTAGAGACACTGGCCCCAGACCATTCAAGGCCTTAAAGGTCAAGACCAACACCTTGAAGGTGATCCGGTGCTCTATCGGAAGCCAGTGCAGTTCACGCAGCACAGGCGTGATGTGGCAGCGTGATGGAGAACCTGCCACCAGCCGTGCTGCCGCGTTCTGCATCAGCTTGAGCTTCCGATCACTGCCAAAGGAAGGCCAATGTAGAGGGCATTACAGTAGTCTAGCCTTTGAGATGACCGTGGCTTGGACCACTGTGGCTAGGTCGTGACGGGACAGGTAGGGAGCCAGTCTCCTCGCCTGTCAGAGATGGTGAAAAGCCACTCCGCTGGCGATGGAGATGTGCTTCTCCATCGACAGCTCGGAGTCAAGCGTGACTCCCAGGCTCTTTACCGATGAAGACGGGAGTGTCGCCCCGTCCAGGGTCGGAAGGCGGATCCCCCGTACCCGGACGACCCAGCCACAGGATCTCCGTCTTGTCAGGATTCACCTTCAACCTACTGGCTCGCAGCCATCCAGTGACGACCTCGAGGCAACGATGGAAATTATCAGGTACAGAGTCGGCTGGCCCTCCATCCCCAGAATGAGCTGGGTGTCATCCGCATACTGGTGACACTCCAGCCCGAAGCCTGCGTGCCAACCGGGCAAGTGGTCGGACATAGATGTTAAATAATAAAGGGAGAGAATTGCCCCCTGAGGCACCCCACAATGAAGTGGGTGCCCCGAGACAACCTCACCCTTCTCACTCGCTGGGACCGGTTCCGGAGGAAGGAGGACAGCCAACTAAGGGCTGACCCCTCACCCCGGCCCGGCCAGTCGGTGGGTCAAAGATCATAATCGACAGTATCGAACGCTGCCGTGAGGTCCAATAACGAGCAGCGCCCGATCCACCTTGATCTAGTTGGCGGCGCAGCTTGTCTGTGATAGCGACCAGCACAGTCTCCGTCCCATGCCCCGAACGGAAGCCGGACTGGAAGGGGTCGAACCATGTTGCCGAATATCAGAGACTACTTCTGTGTTTAAAAATTTTTGCGACCTATTGGGGAGACTGAACATTCACCAACCACAGGATTTGAGGTCAGATCCTAGAGTCTCAACTCTAACCCCCCCCCCCCAACAAGATCTATATTGGGACCAATCCTGGGATTTCCCAACCAAGTGGCCCAAGGAAGAGGGGCTAGGAGATCCAGACCCGGATGAATTACTCACAACCCCTATGGTCGAGGTCGACAGGAGGGCAGCAAAGGAGGAGGATGCCGGGTGAGGTCCAGCCCTGGAGGCTGGGATGGAGAGACCTTCGTCCTTGGCGACGGATCCTTCCCTGATCGTCCCTGCTTCCGATGAGGCCACCGAGACGGAAACTTGCTGTACTCGGCCGTCCGAGCATGCTGCCGACCAGCCATGCTCTGTGGTCCAGTTTGCTGGCAACCGACTGGGCCAGGCATGCTGGCGGACGAGTGACCAGGCATGCCTGGATGTCACCGGCAACTCGGCTTGGGCCCCGGGGCCTCGACTCAGTCGCCGTGACTGCCTGATGTTGAACCCTGAACATGATGGACACTCTAAGATGGCAAACGGCTTTGACAACGCGGAGAGGTGGAGACCTTCTTCCTCCCTCTTCGGTCCGAGCCAGAAGAAACGACTGCGCAGACGCCGGAGAACACGTCGGAAGAGGAAGCCAAGGGAACTCTCTCGCGCTCTCGCTCTCTCGTGTGCGCTCTCTCTCGCACGCGCGCGCACTCTCTCGTGCTCTTTCTCTCTCTCCCTCTCTCTCTCGTGCGCACCTCTGGAGCGAGTTTGCACCCGCTGCGCTCTCCCCAAGCCTCCCGACTCCCGAGGAGATCTTCAGAGCACCACGGAGCTTTCCAGCCAGTGGGAATGGGGACGTTGGAGGTGGCGGGAGGTTGGTTTAAAGGGGGCGTAATTTCAAAGTTTGGCCTAGGGCGCAAAAAAGTGTTAATCCGGGCCTGCTTCTGCTGTGAGAGAATCAGCCGTCTACAAAGACATTGCCCGGAGGTTTCTCTCATGTCCCCCATTGTTATTGATGCTTTTGGAACATGGCCATACAGCCCGAAAAACGTACGGCAACCCAATTATTGACATCGTTGGTCCCGAAGAGGTCCGTTGCTTGGTTTGTTTGTTTGGTTGCATGCTGTAAGTCGCATCTGTTCAACCCTCCAGTGACAAATACCTGATCGGTTGTTTGAGGCACTTTGACGTTTGCTGGATTATAGTCCAAGCAGCACCTTCCTGTCATATTTGGAGACAGCATTTAGGGAATTGTGCTTTAGAGCAGTGTTTCTCAACCGGTGTGCCGTGGCACACTAGTGTGCCGTGAGCGATCATCAGGTGTGCCGTGGGAAATTGGAGCCTCCAATACCCTTTCTTCCCCCTCCTGCTGAACACTTTTTCTTCTCCACTCGGGCTCCCTTCTTCCCAGCCTCGCTCTGCTCGCTTTGCCTCGCTTTGCTCTGGGGCGAGTCTGCGCAGTAGCGCCCGCATGGGTCACGCCTTCCTCCCTCCCCCTCCCCTCCTGAACACGCTCACGCTGCCCCCTCGGATCAAAATGGCGGCAGAAGCGGCAGTGGAGAAGAAAAAGTAAGTGTTGGGCAGGAGGGGGAAGAAAGGGCGCAACGAAGGGGGGAGGTCAAAAGCTGGCATGGGCAAACTTGGACCTTCCAGGTGTTTTGGACTCCAACTCCCACCATTCCTAGCAGCCTCAGGCCCTTTCCCCTCCCCCCCTCAGCCACTTAAGCAGGAAAGGGCCTCAGGCTGTTAGGAATGGTGGGAGTTGGAGTCCAAAGCACCCAGAGGGCCGAAGTTTTCCCATGCCTGTTTGAGGGACCTTAAAGTGGTGAGCCTCCTTCCAACATTGTGGTTCTGGATAGAAAACAAACAACAACATAACATAACATTGTTGGAGTCCTCAATGCTCTCTGGGTGTATGTGAACTACAACTTCCAAACTCAAGGTCAATTCCCAAGCAAACCCTTTCAGTACTTTCTGTTGGTAATGAGAGTACAATATCCCAAGTTTGGTTCAATTCAATTGTTGCAAGAGTTCAGGATGCTCTTTGATTGTGTGTTAACTATAAATCCCAGAAACTGTAACTCCCAAATGTCAAGGTCTATTTTCCCCAAACTCCATCTGTGTTCACATTTGGGCATATTGAGTATTCATGCCAAGTTTGGTCCTGACCCAACATTGTTTGAGTCCACAGTGCTCTCTGGATATAGGTGAACTACAACTCCAAAACCCAAGGTCAATGCCCACCAAACCCTTATAGTATTTTCTCTTGGTTATGGGAGTTCTGTGTGGGAAGTTTGTGTCTTTCTGCCATTCCTCCCAGGATATCTATGTCGTGTTCATCGAAACAGGCCCAGGTTTCACACTGAGTGTATAAATACTTTAAAAAACATATTAACAGGGCTGTCCAACTTCTACCGGCCCGAGGGGCAGAATTCCGGTCACTGGTCACCTGGGGGGCCGCAGATGCTCCACACAGCCAGGGGCGGACCTACCCATTCCGGGGGGGTAAGCGAAAAAAAGTTTGCGCCCCCCCCCCGGTGGCTCCCGAGCGCGAGTCACGCTCTGGAGCCCAGTCTGCGCATCTTGCAAATTTCCACGATGTGCATACTGGCTCCAAAGCGGGAGGCGCACTTTGGAGCCAGTACGCATGCGTGGAGATTTTCACGCATGCGCAGCAGAAGCTATAGCGCCTGGAAGCTTTTGCGCATGCCAGTGCCAGTGTGGCGCGACGGGGTCGGCTGCAGAGGCGCAGCCGGCGCTGGCAGCGGGCCAGCTGCGGAGTCGCGGCCGGCAACGCGGTGCGGGCAGCGGGGCCGGCTGCGGTGTCGTGGGCAGCGGGGTGGTGGGGCAGGGAGGGCGCGGATTTCTTGCAGGAGGGTAGGCGGGCCGGAACCAAGGGGCTGGTGGGCCGTGTGCGGCCCGTGGGCCGCCTGTTGGACAGGCCTGAACTATATGTATTACTGTGTTAGAGTGTCATTTTGTGTCATTTTGGTTGGTGGTGTGCCCCAGGATTTTGGAAATGTATAACATGTGCCACGGCTCAAAAAAAAGGTTGAAAAACACTGCTTTAGAGGAGGATTCGAAATCTTGCGCGCCTCGGGAGGCCACGTGAGCCATTCCAGCCCAGATAGATTTTGCTGCCTCTTCCTTGCGGCGTTGCCATTTTTGAGCGGAGACCGGAGATATAGTAATTAAAACTGCTAGAGGCGACAATTAAGGAAGGAGGAAGGCGGCACTCTGAGCCAGCCGCTCTAAAGTGCCCCAAAGTAGGAGACTTAGCGTCCTGAGCCGAGAGCCGATTGCCGAGCCAAGATTTCCACCACGAACCAAATCTGGGCTGTGTGGGATTGTTCTGATTTAATAATTAATGCAGAGTTAATTGAGGCTTTTACCGAAAGAGGATAAAAGAGCCCTGCCTGCCTGCGTGGACGTGCCGCCTTCCTCGGGGACAAGTGTTTGCCCGTTCCTCTCGGAAACCTCCTTCTCCCGCCCCAAACACATTTCACCCCATTCCCTGAACGCACTCTCCTGCTCCTTGAAATGATCTGACCAAAAATATAATGGCGGTGCGTGTGTTGTGTTGGCAGGGAACACATCTCTCTGAGATTCTTCCTTTTGGCCCTTTTCACGGGGAGCCGTCGGACTGTGCAGTAGGGACAAAGAAGGCTTCCAAAACGGAGAGATGGTCTGGGCAGAGGAAGAGGGAGGCACGGCCAACAGACAGATGGAGGCTGGCGCTGCATTGTTCTCCGGATGGAGACGGGGTTGGAAATGAGGCAGAAGAGCTTGGCAATGGAAGCGGCGCACAGAGCTATGTTCCGATCACCTGGGAAGGATGCTGGGATTCGGATCCTTGTCCAGACATGCCCGGATTACCCATATGGCCAACAAGGCCATGGCCTAGGGGCGCAAGCCGAGGGGGGCAGATCACGGACCAAAAAAACCAAACTGGTCTGCGCTCCTCTTTTCCCCCTTGCTCATGCCCCTCCTCGCTCCTTCTCCCGGCAAAGTCTCTGCTCCGTCCCCTACGTCTCTCGCTCTCTCACACACTCTCTCTCTCTTGCTCTCTCTCTCTCACGCTCTCTCTCTCTCTCTCACGCGCTCTCTCTCTCACGCGCTCTCTCTCTCACTCTCGCTATCTCTTTCTCTCACGCACGCTGTCTCTCTTGCTCTCTCTTGCTTGCTCTCTCTCTCTTTCTCTCTCTCGCGCACGCTCTCTCTCTCGCTCTCTTGCTTGCTCTCTCTCATGTGCTCTCTCTCGCTCTCTCTCTCACGCGCACGTGCTCTCTCTCATGCTCTCTCTCTTTCTCTCGTGCTCACTCTCTTGCACTCTCTCTCGCTCTCTCACTTGCTCTCTCTCGTGTGCTCTCTCTCGCTCTCTCTCTCTCTCACGCGCACGTGCTCTCTCATGCTCTCTCTCTCTTTCTCTCGTGCTCACTCTCTCGCACTCTCTCTCTCGCTCTCTTGCTCTTGCGTGCTCTTGCGTGCTCTCTTGCTCTCTTGCGTGCTCTCTCTTGCTCTCTCGCGTGCTCTCTCTCTCGCTCTCTTGCTCTCTCACTCGCTCTCTCTCTTGCATGCTCTCTCTCGCGCGTGCTCTCTCTTGCTCTCTCTTGCTCTCTCGCTCTCTCGCGTGCTCTCTCTCTTGCATGCTCTCTCTCTCTCGTGCTCTCTCGCTCTCTTGCACGCTCTCTCGAGCGCTCTCTCTTGCACGCGCTCTCTCTTGCTCTCTCTTGCTTGCTCTCTCTCTCATGCTCTCTCTCTCTTTCTCTCTCACGCTCGCTCTCCCGCATTCTCTCTCTCGCTCTCGCGCGCTCTCTTGCTCACTCTCTCTCGCTTTCTTGCTCTCCCACTCACGCTCTCTCTCGCGCGTGCTCTCGCTCGCTCTTGCTCTCTCTCGCGCTCTCTCGTGTGCACGCGTGCTCTCTCTCTTGAGCTCTCTCTCCCTCATGCTCTCTTGCTCTCTTGCACGCTCTCTCGAGCGCTCTCTCGCTCTCTTGCGCACGCTCTCTCTCTTGCACTCTCTCTCTCTCTCGTGCGCAGCTGAGGATTCTGGCAGCTGAGGATTCTGGAAGTTGAAGTCCAAAACGCGCCTTTGGGACTTACAGTACGAGATCCAACCTTTCGACGTCAATAGATGGGAGTGTGAGGTCTTGTCTGGCCCTGGGAGCTGCTGGCGGTGCGGTGGCGCTCAGTGCTGGCCCAACCTTGCCTCCTGCTTGCTTGGTGACGCCTCAGTCTGAGAGAGCTCTCAGTGTGAGTGAAGCCTATCTGTATGAGATAATGCCTCAGTGGGAGAAAGGCCTCAAAAGCTGTAGTTCAGTATAAGCAGGTGTGCCTGTTGCTTGGTGACGCCTCAGTCTGAGAGAGCTCTCAGTGTGAATGAAGCCTTTCTGTGTGAGAGAACGCCTCAGTGGGAGAAAGGCCTCAAAAGCTGTAGTTCAATATAAGCAGGTGTGCCTGTTGCTTGGTGACGCCTTAGTCTGGGAGAGCTCTCAGTGTGAGTGAAGCCTCTCTGTGTGAGAGAACACGCCTCAGTGGGAGAAAGGCCTCAAAAGCTGTAGTTCAGTATAAGCAGGTGTGCCTGTTGCTTGGTGACGCCTCAGTCTGAGAGAGCTCTCAGTGTGAGAGAAGCCTCTCTGTGTGAGAGAACGCCTCAGTGGGAGAAAGGCCTCAAAAGCTGTAGTTCAGTATAAGCAGGTGTGCCTGTTGCTTGGTGACGCCTCAGTCTGAGAGAGCTCTCAGTGTGAATGAAGCCTTTCTGTGTGAGACAACACGCCTCAGTGGGAGAAAGGCCTCAAAAGCTGTAGTTCAGTATAAGCAGGTATGCCTTTTGCTTGGTGACGCCTTTCTGTGTGAGTCTGAGGGAGAGCTCTCAGTGTGAATGAAGCCTCAGTGTGAATTCTGTGTGAGAGAACGCCTCAGTGGGAGAAAGGCCTCAAAAGCTGTAGTTCAGTATAAGCAGGTATGCCTTTTGCTTGGTGACGCCTCAGTCTGAGAGAGCTCTCAGTGTGAATGAAGCCTTTCTGTGTGAGAGAACGCCTCAGTGGGAGAAAGGCCTCAAAAGCTGTAGTTCAGTATAAGCAGGTGTGCCTGTTGCTTGGTGACGCCTTAGTCTGGGAGAGCTCTCAGTGTGAGTGAAGCCTCTCTGTGTGAGAGAATGCCTCAGTGGGAGAAAGGCCTCAAAAGCTGTAGTTCAGTATAAGCAGGTGTGCCTGTTGCTTGGTGACGCCTCAGTCTGAGAGAGCTCTCAGTGTGAATGAAGCCTTTCTGTGTGAGAGAACGCCTCAGTTGGAGAAAGGCCTCAAAAGCTGTAGTTCAGTATAAGCAGGTGTGCCTGTTGCTTGGTGACGCCTCAGTCTGAGAGAGCTCTCAGTGTGAATGAAGCCTTTCTGTGTGAGAGAACGCCTCAGTTGGAGAAAGGCCTCAAAAGCTGTAGTTCAGTATAAGCAGGTGTGCCTGTTGCTTGGTGACGCCTCAGTCTGAGAGAGTTCTCAGTGTGAGTGAAGCCTCTCTGTGTGAGAGAACGCCTCAGTGGGAGAAAGGCCTCAAAAGCTGTAGTTCAGTATAAGCAGGTGTGCCTGTTGCTTGGTGACGCCTTAGTCTGAGAGAGCTCTCAGTGTGAATGAAGCCTTTCTGTGTGAGAGAACGCCTCAGTGGGAGAAAGGCCTCAAAAGCTGTAGTTCAGTATAAGCAGGTGTGCCTGTTGCTTGGTGACGCCTCACTCTGAGAGAGCTCTCAGTGTGAGTGAAGCCTTTCTGTGTGAGACAACACGCCTCAGTTGGAGAAAGGCCTCAAAAGCTGTAGTTCAGTATAAGCAGGTGTGCCTGTTGCTTGGTGACGCCTCAGTCTGAGAGAGCTCTCAGTGTGAGTGAAGCCTTTCTGTGTGAGAGAATGCCTCAGTGGGAGAAAGGCCTCAAAAGCTGTAGTTCAGTATAAGCTGGTGTGTCTGTTGCTTGGTGACGCCTCAGTCTGAGAGAGTTCTCAGTGTGAATGAAGCCTTTCTATGTGGGAGAACGCCTCAGTGGGAGAGAGGCCTCAAAAGCTGTAGTTCAGTATAAGCAGGTGTGCCTGTTGCTTGGTGACGCCTCAGTCTGAGAGAGCTCTCAGTGTGAGTGAAGCCTTTCTGTGTGAGACAACACGCCTCAGTTGGAGAAAGGCCTCAAAAGCTGTAGTTCAGTATAAGCAGGTGTGCCTGTTGCTTGGTGACACCTCAGTCTGAGAGAGCTCTCAGGGTGAATGAAGCCTTTCTGTGTGAGAGAACGCCTCAGTTGGAGAAAGGCCTCAAAAGCTGTAGTTCAGTATAAGCAGGTGTGCCTGTTGCTTGGTGACGCCTCAGTCTGAGAGAGCTCTCAGTGTGAGTGAAGCCTTTCTGTGTGAGAGAACGCCTCAGTGGGAGAAAGGCCTCAAAAGCTGTAGTTCAGTATAAGCAGGTGTGCCTGTTGCTTGGTGACGCCTCAGTCTGAGAGAGCTCTCAGTGTGAATGAAGCCTTTCTGTGTGAGAGAACGCCTCAGTGGGAGAAAGGCCTCAAAAGCTGTAGTTCAGTATAAGCAGGTGTGCCTGTTGCTTGGTGACGCCTCAGTCTGAGAGAGTTCTCAGTGTGAGTGAAGCCTTTCTGTGTGAGAGAACGCCTCAGTTGGAGAAAGGCCTCAAAAGCTGTAGTTCAGTATAAGCAGGTGTGCCTGTTGCTTGGTGACGCCTTAGTCTGAGAGAGCTTTCAGTGTGAGAGCTTCTCTCCTGAACTAAGTTTGGGGAGACTTTCCCGCGCTTCAGCCGCCTTGCACTCGGTCAGGCCTCAGTGACGCCTCAGTCTGAGAGAGCTCTCAGTGTGAGATAAGCCCATCTGTGTGAGATAATGCCTCAGTGGGAGAAAGGCTTCAGAGTGTGAGGTAGGCCTCACTACGAGAAGGCCTCATGTGCGAAACTGCAGTCTGAAGGCTGAACTTCATTTGTGTCATGGAAACCTTGTTCTTGCAAACAATGCAACCATATTATTTTGCTGTAAAGAAAAGCCTCCGAAGGAAGAGATAACATTGGTCTCTGTGTTTTTGCTCTTGTTATCACTTCGGACTACTGGCGCTGGGTCACGCTGCTGCTGTTGAGTTATGCTGTTGTGCCTTTATGAGGAGGGTCTTTTGTTAATAAGCCCACTCACCCAAAGGTTTAGACCATGGGTGGGCAACCTTTGGACCACAGGCCGGATGCGGCCCGGCAGCCGATTCTGTCTGGCCCGGGGAGAAGGGCGTCGGGGGCAGGGCCAAGAGGAAGGGTTGCTGCTGCTGTCAACCCATCGCAGACTCTGTGGGGCCTGTGTTGGCATACAGGCCGGAGGAGCAGCGGCTTTGGAGTGCCTGCCATCCCTAGAGGCGATCCGGGCCTGAAGCGGAAGCATTCGGCGACCTATGGCAGCTGATCGCCCTGGCGACCCGGAAGACTTGATCGTCTTGCAGGTCGCTAGGGCGATCAGTCACCTCAGAGCGCCGACTGCTCCCCCTGCAGGCCCGGATCGCCGGGATGGCAGGCACTCCTGCAGGCCCGGATCGGGGCGAGACCAGGGCAGCCTGGCAGGCAAAACACACCAGGACTTGTCCTTCAGGAACAACAGCACAAAGCTGACCAAGAAACTATACAGACATACATACGGGAAATGTAGATGTGGGTAAATGCTATCCTCCGCCGGAAAAACCTGGAGGGGAACGGGGAGGCCTCCCCTGACAGCCTCCTGGAAGGGGGGGTATGTCCCCCGCCCAGGTACCCAAACAATATCAATTGATCTGCTCTCCTCTGCTGTGGCGGTGGCTGGGTTCGCTTTGCCATCCTCTGGGCTGGGTCCATTGGGCCATTCCATCTTGGTTCGCACCTTGTCTTCTTGAATTTTATTTTATTTTAGTGGTTTTTATTATTATTTCATAATAATTTTATAATAATAATAATAAAATATAATAAATAATATAATATAATGTTATATTATATTATAATTCCAATATATTATAATGACTATATATATGCTTAATATAATAAATATGACATTAATACTAATAATATATGAATATTTTTGATATATTAATATGTTAATATTAATGATGTGTAATATATACTAAATATATATTCTCCCAACTATATAGTAAACTAGCTTGGGGACCCGGCAGTGCCCAGGTGATTTGAGAAGTGCAGCAGGATGTACAGTGGGTCATGGGGGCTCTGTGTGCCAAGTTTGGTCTTGATCCATTATTATTGGGAGTTGCAGTGGTATCATGAAATTACTGAAGGTAGTGCAAGTCCCATCATCTGTGGTCCAGCCTCCCCCAAAGTGTAGTAGAATGTAGATTGGGTCATGGGGGCTGTGTGTGCTAAGTTTGGTCTGTATTGGTGAATGGATGATGGCTGCATTGTTTTTAGGAAGTGAGTGAAGGTACTTCAAGTCCCCTCATCCGTGGTCCGTCTCACAGTAAACTGCACCAGGCTGTAGAGTGGGTCATGAGGGCTCTGTGTGCCAGGTTTGGTCTTGATTAGTCATTGGATTAGGTTTGTAGCAGTCTTGGAAAGTGAGGGAAGGTACTGCAAGTCCCATCATCCATATTCCGCCCCCCTCCAAACTTCAGTAGGATGTAGAGTGGGTCACTGGGGCTGTGTGTGCCAAGTGTGGTCTTTATTGGTGTTTGTTGGGGGCCGCAGTGGTCTGTGGGAACAGAAAGGTGTGAAAGTACTACGAATCCCATCATCCATTGTCAGTCCTCCCCCGAACCTCACCAAGACGTGAAGGCAGTCATGGGGGTTATGTGTGCCAAGTGTGGTATCGATCAGTAATTGGATGAGGGTCGCAGCAGACTTGGGAAGTGAGTAGAGGTACTTTAAGTCCCATCATCCATGGTCCACCCTCCTCTGAACTGCACCAAGACATAGAGTGGGTCATGGGGGCTGTGTGTGCCAAGTGTGGTCTTTATCGGTGTTTGTTGGGGGCCGCAGTGGTCTGTGGGAACAGAGGGGTGTGAAAGTACTACGAATCCCATCATCCATTGTCAGTCCTCCCCCAAACCTCACCAGGATGTGAAGGCAGTCATGGGGGTTATGTGTGCCAAGTGTGGTCTCGATCAGTAATTGGATGAGGGTTGCAGCGGACTTGGGAAGTGAGTAGAGGTACTTCAAGTCCCATCATCCATGGTCCACCCTCCTCAACTGCACCAGGACATAGAGTGGGTCATGGGGGCTGTGTGTGCCAAGTGTGGTCTGTATTGGTCCTTTTTGGTGGCCTCAGTGGTCTGTGGGAACCAAAGTGTTTGAAAGTACTACAAATCCCATAATCCGTAGGTCATCTCCCTGAACCGCACCAGGATGTAAAGGGGGTCAGGGAGGTTATGTGTACGAGGTGTGGTGCAAGTCCATCACCCGCGCTGGTTGCTGTGGCCTGTGAAAGTGGCAGCCAATCAGAAGGCTGCCACATATCCCTCCGCATGCATACATACATACATACATACAAACATTCCGCTTTGTTATAGATAGAGATACTAGTGTTGCTGTGCCCTATTTAGGAGATGCGAGATGCGTTGCTGTGGCGTAGTCTGGTGGACAGGAAAGGTAGGAAAGAGGCAAAGAAGGATGGAAAAGGAAGGAAAGTGGGTGGACATACGTGTTGAATAATGTCCAGGGTGGGAGAAAGAAAGAACTCTTGTCTGTTGGAGGAAAGAGCGAATGTTGCATTGGGCCACCTTGATCAGTACATAATGGCTTTGCAGTTTCAAGGTGTGGCTGGTTACTGCTTCAGTTAGATCCTTTGTTGGGAGGAGATTAGCTGTCCCTGGTTTTTTCTTGTCTGGAGTTCCCCTGTTTGTGAGTGTTTCCAGTAGACCTCCCCACCTCCTCTGAGCATGCCTTTAGCCATAGATGGGGGATAAACGTGAGGAGAGAATGCTTCTGTCCTTTTCTCTTTCTCCCCCGCTCTCGCCCTTCTCCCCTCCCTGGTGCCCGGACTCACTTCATGCGGGTCCCCATGGCTGCCCGCCCGGCCTCCTGCTTGCCTTCCTCTCTCTGAGGTGAGGGCGTATTTCCGGCTCCGCACGGCTCACTGGGAAGGAGGGTGGAGAGTGGGCAGGAATGAGCGGGAAGTTGCCGTGCGGGGCCTTCTGGGAAGTGTAGTCCCGTGGCCGTGCCCACCTCCTCCGCTGTCTCCCAGCCGCTTCTGGACCCGGGTCGCGCGGGCGGCGCTGTGCCCGCCTCCTCCGCCGCTTCCTCGGCCTCCTCCGCCGGCTCCGGACCCGGGCTGCGGCGCCACCTCCTCTGCCTCCTCCTAGCCAGTCCCGGGCCGCACGGGCACCGCCGTGGCCGCCTCGGGCCGCGCGGCCCGGGTCCAGGAGCAGCTGGGAAGCAGCGGAGGAGGGGGGTACGGCGTCGGCGCGGGTCGGGTCCGGGAGCGGCTGGGAGGTGGCGAAGGAGGTAGAGAAGGCGGCGGAGGAGGTGGGCACGGTGCCGGCATTTTGTGTGGGCCGATGTCGGCCAATGGGATTCGCTGGCGGCCGCGGAGGACGCTGGGAAATGTAGTTTGTTTTGGGGGCCTTCTAGGTTTTGGGGGGGAAAGTTTCTTTGCTAAAAACCTTCCTTGCCTGAGGCCTATTTTTGTTGCCAAGTTTGGTGTCTCTGCCTTGGAAGGTTTCTCTGCCTCTGTCAGTCTTTCGACGATGGGTCCTCCTTTATATATATAGATAGTAAATAAATAAATAAATAAATAAGTAAATAATGTAGATTAGAATGTAGTTCAGCCTTTAGGTGCGGCCCTCCAAAATATTTTTTGGCTCTCGTGTGGCCCCTTGGGAAAAATAATTGCCCACCCCTGGTTGAGACTCTTTCCTGGTCTGAGCCAGAGCTACCCCCTCCATTCCCTGCAACCCCTGCTTCCTCAGAGAAGACTATTTGTTTTTCTTCCTCTGATTACGATAGTGTTGATGGAGTTAATAAAAAGGACTGTCAGAGAAGAAGGTAGGGCCTGGGCCTCTGGAACCGGTCTGCTCCTGGCCTGGCATGCACAAGTCCAACCTTCCGTGCCAGGAAAATTCACTCGAGGGAGATAAAGAGGAGCGTATCTGAAGGATCTTGCCTCCGACCCAGCTGCCAGCTGGTGCATGCAATGGAGATACGGCACGTCATAACATTCCAAAGCAGACTTCTCTTTCTCATCCTTTCCAAGGGACAGAAAAGATCCGTAATGAATTTAGCAGAAGGATTGCTTTTCCCCCCTCAATGCAAAAAAAAATCCTACAGCAATTCTCTAAGCCAGTTTTTCCCAACCTTTTTTGAGCCGCGACACACTTTTAACATTAAAAAAAAATCCGGGGGCACACCACCAACCAAAATGACACAAAATGACACTCTAACACAGTTAAGAACGGCTGGGGGTGGTGGCCTGTTGGGAGCAGCTGCTGGGAATGCCGAAGCTGGGGGAGGAGGTGGAGCCAGGCCGTGCCATGCCCCGCCCCCTCCCCGGCTTCAGCTCTCCCAGCAGCTGCTCCAGCCTTGAGGGGGCAGTGCCAAGCCAGCTTTGCAAGAGCCAGCACAATGCTGGCTTGGGACTTACCCCTCAAAGCTGGAGCAGCTGCTGGGAGTGCCAAAGCTGGGGAGGGGGCGGAGCCAGGCCGCACCATGCCCCTCCCCCCACCTTCAGTTCTCCCAGCAGCTGCTCCAGCCTTGAGGGGGCAGTGCCAAGCCAGCTTTGCAAGAGCCAGCACAATGCTGGCTTGGGACTTGCCCCTCAAAGCTGGAGCAGCTGCTGGGAGTGCCAAAGCTGGGGAGGGGCGGAGCCAGGCCGCACCATGCCCCTCCCCTCCCCGCACTTCAGTTCTCCCAGCAGCTGCTCCAGCCTTGAGGGGGCAGTGCCAAGCCAGCTTTGCAAGAGCCAGCACAATGCTGGCTTGGCACTTGCCCCTCAAAGCTGGAGCAGCTGCTGGGAGTGCCAAAGCTGGGGAGGGGGCAGAGCCAGGCCGCACCATGCCCCTCCCCTCCCCCACCTTCAGTTCTCCCAGCAGCTGCTCCAGCCTTGAGGGGGCAGTGCCAAGCCAGCTTTGCAAGAGCCAGCACAATGCTGGCTTGGGACTTACCCCTCAAAGCTGGAGCAGCTGCTGGGAGTGCCGAAACTGGGGGAGGGGGCGGAGCCAGGCCGCACCATGCCCCGCCCCTCCTCCTCAGCAGCTGCTCCAGGCTTGAGGGGGCAGTGCCAAGCCAGCTTTGGCAGAGCCAGCACAATGCTGGCTTGGCACTTGCCCCTCAAAGCTGGAGCAGCTGTTGGGAGTACGTACAACAAGGAAAAGCGGGATATCACTATTTCTTCAAATATAGTAGATTTATTTTCGTCATCAATTTCTTCAATTCAAAGTGGATAGTGGAGTGTAGATTATTCCCAAGTATCAATCAATCATTGGCATTGCAGTACATCATCCAAAAAATCATATCCAAAAATGCATCCTTTTTATCATTGAAAATATATATAATCCGGATTAAATGCCAATGCACCAGGTCGACGGTCTCTAAAGGCCCTGCCGTTTCGCTGTTTCCGGCTTCTTCGGGACCTGTCAGATAGTTACAATCCACTTATACAAATCCACTGGTCTGATATCAAATTTATCAAAATCATATGTGTGGACGCAGCCACTACTCCATGCGGTCGGACTAGTGGCTGCGTCCACACATATGATTTTGATAAATTTGATATCGGGCCAGTGGATTGACAGGTCCCGAAGAAGCCAGAAATGGCGAAATGGCAGGGCCTTTGGAGACCGTCAACCTGGTGCATTGGCATTTAATCCGGATTATATATATTTTCAATGATAAAAAGGATGAATTTTTGGATATGAGGTTTTGGATGATGTACTGCAATGCCAATGATTGATTGATACTTGGGAATAATCTACACTCCACTATCCACTTTGAATTGAAGAAATTGATGATGAAAATAAATCTACTATATTTGAAGAAATAGTGATATCCCGCTTTTCCTTGTTGTACGTGTTTACGGAGAACACCCCACTACATATTATGCAGCTGCTGGGAGTGCCAAAGCTGGGGGAGGGGGCGGAGCCAGGCCGCACCATGCCCTGCCCCCTCCCCCCCCCACCTTCACTTCTCCCAGCAGCTGCTCCAGCCTTGAGGGGGCAGTGCCAAGCCAGCTTTGGCAGAGCCAGCACAATGCTGGCTTGGCACGTGCCCCTCAAAGCTGGAGCAGCTGCTGGGAGTGCCAAAGCCAGGGGAGGGGGCGGAGCCAGGCCGCGCCATGCCCCGCCCCCTCCCTCCACCTTCAGTTCTCCCAGCAGCTGCTCCAGCCTTGAGGGGGCAGTGCCAAGCCAGCGGTGGCAGAGCCAGCACAATGCACTTGCCCTTCAAAGCTGGAGCAGCTGCTGGGAGTGCCAAAGCCAGGGGGGAGGGGGCAGAGCCAGGCCGCGCCATGCCCCGCCCCCTCCCCCCGGCTTCAGCTCACAGAGGAGGAGCATGAGCGGTAGATGGGCTTCAATGGGCAGGGCTCCTCCTCTGCGCGGCTTCAGCGAGCGAGGAGCGAGAGTCATGGCGAGAGTCATGGCGGATTGGAGGCTGAAGGAGGCGGCGCCCCGGCCCCTTCTTCTCTTTCTTTGCCACCGCCTGGCCCTTCCCCCCCCCCCAATGCAGCAAGAGTTCGGCAGGAGGAGGGGGAAGGATTGGGGGGCAGAGAGCTTTTCTCGCGGCACAGCAGGAGGTCCGTCACAGCACACTAGTGTGCCGCGTCACAGCGGTTGGGAAACACTGAGTGAGAGTGTCATTTTGTGTCATTTTGGTTGGTGGTGTGCCCCAGGATTTTGTAAATGAAAAAAAATTGCCGCAGCTCAAAAAAGTTTGGGAAACACTGTTCTACAGACAGGCCCGGATCAGGCCCTTTTGCCGCCCTAGGCCAAAGGGTCTGCCTCCCTGCCCCATCCCTCCCCCTGACTCCGCCCCTCCCCGCCCCCCGGCTCCGCCCCTCCTCGCCGGATTGAAGGAAGGAGAGCGGGGCGAAAGAGGCGCCCTCCCGCCGTGCGTCCTGCGTGCCGCCCACCCCTTTTCGGCGGGGCTGGCGCGACTCCTCTCTGCCTCCTCCCTGCCGTGGCGTGGCGTCGCCAGGCAGGGAGGAGGAGGAGGCGAAGCTGCGCCGCCGCCCCTCCTCCCTTGCGTGGCGTGACGCCGCAAGGGAGGAGGGCCGCAGCGACTTCTCTCCGCCTCCTTCTCCCTGCCTGGCGACGCCAAGCCAGGGAGGCGGAGAGAAGCCGCGCCGCCGCTCTTCCCTCGCGTCGCCATGCCACGCAAGGGAAGAGGGGCGGCGGCGCGGCTTCACTTCCTCTTCCTCCCTGCCTGGCGACACCACGCCAGGGAGGAGGCAGAGAGGAGTCGCGCCAGCCCCGCCGAAAAGGGGTGGGAGGCACGCAGGACGCGCGGTGGGAGGGCGCCTCTTTCTCCCCCTCGCCCCGCCCTCCTTCCTTCAATCTGGCGAGGAGGGGCGGAGCCGGGGGGCGGGGAGGGGCGGAGTACGAAGCGGAGCCGATCCTCCCTCCCTCCCTCCCTCCTAAAGCAGACCTGGGGAGCAGAGCAAAGGGAGGGGGCGGCCGCGCATGTGCCCTTTTTTTTTTTGGTAATTTTTTTTTGGATTTAAAAAAAAATTGGGGGGTCAGGATCCGCTGCCCCCTCCAAACGCTGCCCCCCTCGGGTGGCCTTATGGGTAATCCGGGCCTGTCTACAGAGCCTAAGAAAAAAGGGGGGTCACCTCCGATATCAATGTTATTCAACATCTACATGCAGCCGCTTGCACAGCTGGTGCGGAGTTATGGGCTGGAGTGCCACCAGTACGCTGACGACACCCAGCTCATTCTGAGGATGGAGGGCAGGCCGGGATCCATCCCCGATAATTTCCAACACTGCCTCGAGGCCGTTACTGGATGGCTGCGAGCCAGTAGGTTGAGGGTGAATCCGGCGAAGACGAAGATCTTGTGGTCGGGCCGCTCGGGTGGTGTAGATGTCCAGCTTCCGACCCTGGACGGTGTGGCGCTATGCCTATCGCCTTCCGTTAAGAGCCTGGGGGTCCATCTGGACTCCCAGCTGACCATGGAGGCCCAGGTCTCCGCGGTCAGCAAGGTTGCTTTTTTTCATCTGCGAAAGGCTCAGAGGCTGGCCCCTATATCTCCCGGAATGACCTGGCCACGGTGATCCAAGCTACGGTCATCTCAAGGCTGGATTACTGTAACGCGCTTTACGTTGGCCTTCCTTTGTCGGCGACCGGAAGCTCAAGCTGGTGCAGAACACTGCCGCCCGGCTCCTGTCTGGAACCCCAGCAGGCCGCCACATCACACCTGTTTTGCAGGATCTGCACTGGCTCCCAATCGAGCACGGATCTCCTTCAAGGTGTTGGTTCTTACCTTTAAGGCCTTGCACGGCCTGGGGCCAGCGTACTTGAGGGACCGACTCACCCCACACTGTCCCCCGAGATCACTACGCTCCGAGGATGCTAATTTGTTAGAGATACCCTCGGCGAAATCGGCTAAACTGACATCTACTCGCCGGAGGGCGTTCTCCGTTATAGCTCCTACGCTGTGGAACGCCCTCCCGGCTGGAACGCGGCTATAAAGGACCTGCTCCCGTTTAGACGCGCCTGCAAAACTTATTTGTTTAAGCAGGCCTTCGGTGAGTAGGTCCTGCCCATGTTCCGCTTTAGCCGCTGTCCTGGGGTGTCACGCTATCTAATTTCTGAACTGTACCTGGGGGTTTTGTATTTTGCTGTTTTAACTGTTTAATTGTCTTAGATGTTTTATCACATTGCTTGTGTGTAGTTGTACCTTCGGTTCCTGTGAGCCGCCGCGAGCCTCAGGGAGTCGGCGGCATAGAAACCCGAATAATAAATAAATAAATAAATAAATAAATGATGTCTAATGATGAGGAATGGAGGAATTGTTGTCCGGCAGGGCCACATTAAATGACATGGCGGGCCAGATTCGGACCGCGGGCTGTGGGTTTGACACATGTCTTAGAGAAGGTTTTTTCAGGGACCCTTTGAGAAGGAAAGAAAGGAAGGCCCCTTCTCTGTCATTGTGATCCTCATCTCCGCCAACATTCAAACTGGAATCGCCTGTCGCTCCCGACACACAAATACAAAAACAAGGGATGCTTCCCAGCAGCAAATGACTGGCAGCTGAAAGGGGGATGCGGGGCGGAGGGGAGGCCATACATAAAAGCCCTTAATTAGGAAACTGAAAGTGGTGGCGGAGGCAACAGCAGGGGAGGAGGGGAGCGGGGCGATAGGCCAGACCTGAACCTGGGGTCAACGCTGCTTGAGTAGTTCTCCCAAGCACCAGCAGCTCAGTGACCTCCCTAATCATCCCATCGAGGAGGGAGAGCGGCCCCCCACGCCATATGTGTGCACACCCCATGCTGCCTCCCCCACCCCCCACTCCTGCTCTGTTATTCAAGCTGGATTATTATTATTGCCCCCCTCCCCTCCCTGTCTTTGATGAATCAAGATGCCCGCCAAGCCATTCATTCCACCCTCCGACCCAAGCAGAGGGACCCAGACCAACAGCCTTTTTTTTCTCTCTGTGGGAATTATTTGGGGAGGGATGGCGAGTGGGGGGGGGGGGGGGGGGAAAGTAGGTACACAGGGACAACTCAATGTGGATTTATTGTCAAAGGCTTTGATGGCCGGAATAACTGGGTTGTTGTAGGTTTTTTGGACTGTATCTAGAACAGTGTTTTTCAACCTTTTTTGAGCCGCGGCACATTTTTGACATTTGCAAAATCCTGGGGCACACCACCAACCAAAAGGACACAAAATGACACTCTAACGACACTCTAACACAGTAATGAATATGGTTAATATGTTTTTAAATGTATTTATACGTTCAAGGAGTGTTATGTAGTACAGTGTTTCCCAACCTTTTTTGAGCAGCGGCACATTTTTGACATTTACAAAATCTTGGGGCACACCACCAACCAAAAGGACACAAAATGACACAAAATGACACTCTAACACAGTAATGAATATGGTTGATATGTTTTTAAATGTATTTATACGTTCAAGGAGGGTTATGTAGTACAGTGTTTCCCAACCTTTTTTGAGCCGCGGCACATTTTTGACATTTACAATATCCTGGGGCACACCACCAACCAAAAGGACACAAAATGACACAAAATGACACTCTAACACAGTAATGAATATGATTAATATGTTTTTAAATGTATTTATACGTTCAAGGAGGGTTATGTAGTACAGTGTTTCCCAACCTTTTTTGAGCCGCGGCACATTTTTGACATTTACAAAATCCTGGGGCACACCACCAACCAAAAGGACACAAATGACACAAAAATGACACTCTAACACAGTAATGAATATGGTTGATATGTTTTTAAATGTATTTATACGTTCAAGGAGGGTTATGTAGTACAGTGTTTCCCAACCTTTTTTGAGGAGCGGCACATTTTTTACATTTACAATATCCTGGGGCACACCACCAACCAAAAGGACACAAAATGACACAAAATGACACTCTAACACAGTAATGAATATGATTAATATGTTTTTAAATGTATTTATACGTTCAAGGAGGGTTATGTAGTACAGTGTTTCCCAACCTTTTTTGAGCCGCGGCACATTTTTGACATTTACAAAATCCTGGGGCACACCACCAACCAAAAGGACACAAAATGACACAAAATGACACTCTAACACAGTAATGAATATGGTTAATATGTTTTTAAATGTATTTATACGTTCAAGGAGGGTTATGTAGTACAGTGTTTCCCAACCTTTTTTGAGACGCGGCACAAATTTGACATTTACAAAATCCTGGGGCACACCACCAACCAAAAGGACACAAAATGACACTCTAACGACACTCTAACACAGTAATGAATATGGCTAATATGTTTTTTAATGTATTTATACGTTCAAGGAGGGTTATGTAGTACAGTGTTTCCCAACCTTTTTTGAGCCGCGGCACATTTTTTGACATTTACAAAATCCTGGGGCACACCACCAACCAAAAGGACACAAAATGACACAAAAGGACACTCTTAACACAGTAATGAATATGGTTGATATGTTTTTAAATGTATTTATACGTTCAAGGAGGGTTATGTAGTACAGTGTTTCCCAACCTTTTTTGAGCCGCGGCACATTTTTGACATTTACAAAATCCTGGGGCACACCACCAACCAAAAGGACACAAAATGACACTCTAACGACACTCTAACACAGTAATGAATATGGCTAATATGTTTTTTAATGTATTTATACATTCAAGGAGGGTTATGTAGTACAGTGTTTCCCAACCTTTTTTGAGGAGCGGCACATTTTTTACATTTACAAAATCTTGGGGCACACCACCAACCAAAATGACACTCTAACACAGTAATACATATAGTTAATATGTTTTTAAATGTATTTATACGCTCAGTGTGAAACCTGGGCCTGTTTCGATGAACACAACACATATATGACTTCCTCTCACATACTTATACATGGCTATCATGCCTTCTCTTCTTCAGGCTAAACAGGCCCAGTTCTTCAAGCCGCTCCTCATAGGGCTTGTTCTCCAGACCCTTGTGAAATTTCCCCCTGAGTGAAACTTGCTTCCAATTAACTATGGATGTCAGGACGCTGTTATAAACAGTTCCTTAGGGGGAATCTCAAAATATCCAGTAAAATAGTAAATAAATTAAACATTTCCAAGCAGAGAGGCTCAATTTGTTTCTTGGAAACCTGTGAATGCTTCAGCCTCCCGATGCTCCCAGGTTCGCTCACTGCCCAATTCACCAATGTGGAGTTTCCGGCATTCGGCGGAGCCCTTCCTTTGCCTCGGGGAGGATCTTTGGGGAGGGAGAGAGGGAGAAAGAGCTGCTAGGAGGGGGAAGAGTGCCAATTTCCCAGGCACACCTGCACATTGCTCACGGCATTGACTGTGCCACATGACTGTTTGGGAACACTGCTCTAGAACAGTGGTTCTCAGCCTTCCTAAGTCCACGACCCCTTAGTACAGTTCCTCATGTTGTGGTGACCCCCAAACATCAAACCATTTTTTGTTGCCACTTCAGAGTAATAAATCATAATGTAAATATCTGATATGCAGAATGTGTTTTCATTCACTGGACGAAATTTGGAACAAATACCCAATACAGTGTTCCCTCACTTATCTATATCTCTATCTATCTTCTATATTCTATATTAGTTTTTTTTCAACCTTTTTTGAGCCGCAGCACATTTTTTACATTTACAAAATCCTGGGGCACACCACCAACCAAAATGACACAAAATGACACTCTAACACAGTAATACATATAGTTAATATGTTTTTAAATGTATTTATACACTCAGTGTGAAACCTGGGCCTGTTTTGATGAACACAACATAGATATGATGGCAGGAATGGCACAAAGATACAAACTTCCCACACAGAACTCCCATAACCAAGAGAAAATGCTATAAGAGATTGGTGGGCATTGACCTCGGGTTTTGGAGTTGTAGTTCACCTATATCCAGAGAGCACTGTGGACTGAAACATTGTTGGATCAGGACCAAACTTGGCATGAATACTCAATACGCCCAAATGTGAACACAGATGGAGTTTGGGGAAAATAGACCTTAAAAATACAAGTATCTCCTTGGTATAAACGTGAAAAACACAAGGTAAAGCAGTAGAGAAACACTATTGCAAAAGTGCCACAATTCAAAGGGACCCAAGGTAAGGCTAAACGTGGCTACCTCACAGAATATCCACAGGGTCAGTAAGCAGCAATTGGGACAGTATGTGATGTGGGGCAACCTGGTACACAATTATACAGTATGAACCGCTTCAAGCATGTGGGGATGCCCCGAGATAAAAATAATACAATTACAAACAAGCGCGATGAACTACATGTCCCAGAAGACAAGGGCGGGGGGCGAAATGACGCGCAGTGGGAGCCAATCTGCGTTGCTTCCGGGTGGCGAATGGCGCGTCCGATGTAAATAAACAGTATTAGAGCAAAATAAAGATATAATACAGTGGAAGAGTAGCTTCCCAGTGGCTTGTGTGCTCACAAGTAGACCCCAATGTTAGCGGCCGTGCAATGATCGCCAGATAAACGCCGGCCAGCTGCTGCCCTGGAGTGGGTGCCGAAGATGTAGAGGATTTAAAGGTATCCCGTAGGGCTTGTTATAATCAAAAAAACCCCAGGATGGGTAATGAAGGGGTGCACTTTCCCAGTAAGGGTAAGCAATGGTGTGTCCTCCAGTAGTTTTAAATCAGTACAAACACAATCAGTCTTCCGTAGAAAATATATTTAAAGTTCAAAAGCTTCAAAGTCAATTCAATATAAATTCATTTCAAAGTACACTCATCAAGATGCGGGTTGAGGGCATGGCACAAGTCAACGGGTGTAGCCCAGACTATGTTGTTCCAGGCAATGTTAGGCACCAGCCCGTTTCGCTATGGACCAGATATGTGGCAGATGCTTCATCAGGACTTGCATGTCACAACGTCACCACATCTACAATCAGAATAAACGGAATAACCATCAGTACAGTGCAAATAACCCAGTACCAGGGAGTCAGAGTACAACATAATCATAATAAATATACAGGCAATTGCCATTAAGCAGTTTTAAGCATACATACCAGCATTAGAGAAATAGAAGGGTGCAGCATAAAGCACAACAGCTTATTAGCCCGATCCAAGTGGAGGGTAATTGAACAAGTTACAGGTAAGTATTATATAATGCTGAGACAATGATTAGGTAATTAGGCAGGGATACTAAGTTGCTCGTTGAGGCCCTTAGGATGCTCAGAACCTACTAATTGTATCCAGGAAGTTTCTGCCCTTATAAGGGCTTTCCTGTTATCAGCATGAGGAGCACAATTGATCTTCTGTAGAACCATTACTCTTAAGGAGTTCTCTGAGTGACCCAAGGTGTTGAAATGGGAATACAAGATACTATCAGTGGCACCAGTCCTAATTCTGGACCGGTGTTCCGTATTTATTTCCTGACTACATTGTTGACTTCCCCGGCTATGCGGCGTCAGTGTCAAAGGCCATACCAGTCGAAAGCATCTGTTGATTTCTGGTGGTTGGTTGTAGTGTGCATTCCCTAGAGGTGCGGTCCACTTTTCTTCTAGCATTCTGAACAACCTGTCTGGGGTAACCCCTTTCTATAAAGTTGTCAGACATCCTATTGGCCTCGGTCTGATAGTCTTGATCAAAGGTGGAGTTGATCGTCAATGTATCGCCAGTACATTTTTATGCCAGGATATCTGTATTTGTGGTCCGTGGTGTGGAGGTGTAATGTTTCCAGTGATCCCATAAAGAGGTTAGCTATGGAAGGCGCACCGGGCGAGCCCATTGCTACTCCTGAGTTTGTAAATAAAAGATACCGTCAAACTTAAAGTAGTTGTATCCGAGTATACAATCCAAAAGTTCAATGAGGTAATTTGTCGGGAGACACTGGGTCATAGGTCTCATGTCGAGTGTATCAGCTACCACGGCTCTGGCTTCGTCCAGCGGGATGTTGGTATATAATGATGCAATGTCTGCCACAACTAGGGATGTCTTGGGTATCTACCTTGCGTCTTCGATTTTTTTGATGAAATCACACGTGTCTTTGATGTAGCTGGGAATGTGTTTAACAAAAGGTTGGAGATGATGGTCAAGAAATTTGGCTAAAGGCTCAGTGATGCTGTTGGAGCCCGAGACGATAGGTCTACCCAATGGGGGCCTCTGTTTTTTGTGTACCTTCGGGAGAGTATAGAATAGGGGTATACGTGGAAATTTGTTGTGGAGGAACTCGGCCGTCTTGGGGTTGATATATCCCATTGTCTCCCCATAGTAAATTATATCAAAAATGGTTTTAGAGAACCTACTGGTAGGGGTCTTGGGGCAATTTTATAGCAATGGTTGTTACCAATTGTCTCAGGGCCTCATTGGTGTAATCTGCCCTGTTGAGGCATACTAAGGCTCTGCCCTTGTCTGCTCAAGTTTCCAGACAATATCGGGTGGTTCCCAAGTGTTCCAAGATGGCAACATCTTCCGAGAAGTTACGGCAATGTTTGTCCTTATGGTGGTTTATTTTTGCAATGTCCCTGGTGACCAAATTTTCAAATACCCTGATCTCTTGAGAGACCACGTTGGGGGTAAAGGTACTGTTGGACGGAATGTAAAAAGTGTCTCTCTGGGATCTTTCCGGAATAAATGAGCCAACTCTTGTCTGATTTTCAAATCTGAGCATCCTGGTGTCAGGACGAAAGAAGCACCTTATTGACTAAATTATGGTTCTGAGCATCCTAAGGGCCTCAACGAGCAACTTAGTATCCCCTGCCTAATTACCTAATCATTGTCTCAGCATTATATAATACTTACCTGTAACTTGTTCAATTACCCTCCACTTGGATCGGGCTAATAAGCTGTTGTGCTTTATGCTGCACCCTTCTATTTCTCTAATGCTGGTATGTATGCTTAAAACTGCTTAATGGCAATTGCCTGTATATTTATTATGATTATGTTGTACTCTGACTCCCTGGTACTGGGTTATTTGCATTGTACTGATGGTTATTCCGTTTATTCTGATTGTAGATGTGGTGACGTTGTGACATGCAAGTCCTGATGAAGCATCTGCCACATATCTGTGGTCCATAGCGAAACGGGCTGGTGCTAACATTGCCTGGAACAACATAGTCTGGGCTACACCCGTTGACTTGTGCCATGCCCTCAACCCGCATCTTGATGAGTGTACTTTGAAATGAATTTATATTGAATTGACTTTGAAGCTTTTGAACTTTAAATATATTTTCTACGGAAGACTGATTGTGTTTGTACTGATTTAAAACTACTGGAGGACACACCATTGCTTACCCTTACTGGAAAGTGCACCCTTCATTACCCATCCTGGGGTTTTTTTTGGATTATAACAAGCCTCTACGGGATACCTTTAAATCCTCTACATCTTCGGCACCCACTCCAGGGCAGCAGCTGGCCGGCGTTTATCTGGCGATCATTGCACGGCCGCTAACATTGGGGTCTACTTGAGCACACAAGCCACTGGGAAGCTACTCTTCCACTGTATTATATCTTTATTTTTGCTCTAATACTGTTTATTTACATCGGATCCCTTCAGCGACCCCCTCGCGAGATTACGCGATCGTAATCTCGCCCCACGAGATTTGCCACCGCCCATCTCAGCGCGAGACCTCTCCACGCGACTACAGCACTGCGAGCTCTTGGGACTCCTCCCTCGCTACGCTACGCCAGCCTTCTGGCACGTAGGCTGGGCACGCGCCATTCCCACCCGGAAGCAACGCAGATTGCTCCACTGCGCGTCATTTCCGCCCCCCCCGCTGTCTTCTGGGACATGTAGTTCATCGCGCTTGTTTGTAATTGTATTATTTTGTATCTCGGGGGCATCCCCACATGCTTGAAGCGGTTCATACTGTATATTATTGTGTACCAGGTTGCCCCACATCACATACTGTCCCAATTGCTGCTTACTGACCCTGTGGATATTCTGTGAGGTAGCCACGTTTAGCCTTACCTTGGGTCCCTTTGAATTGTGGCACTTTTGCAATAGTGTTTCTCTACTGCTTTACCTTGTGTTTTTCACGAAAATAGACCTTGTCATTTGGGAATTACAGTTTCTGGGATGTATAGTTAACAGACAATCAAAGAGCATCCTGACCTCTACCAATTATGGACTAGAATGAAACTTCCCACACAGAACTCCCATAACCAAGAGGAAATGCTATAAGAGTTTGGTGGGCATTGACCTTGAGTTTTGGAGTTGTAGTTCACCTATATCCAGAGAGCACTGTGGATTGAAACAATGTTGGATCAGGACCAAACTTGGCATGAATACTCAATATGCCCAAATGTGAACACAGATGGAGTTTGGGAAAAATAGACCTTGCCATTTGGGAGTTACAGTTTCTGGGATTTATAGTTAACACAATCAAAGAGCATCCTGAACTCTTGCAACATTTGGGAGGAAGGCTGGTGAGGGAGTCCCTCACGGAATCCCGCCTGCCTTTCTTTCCTCCGAGGGCCTTCCTGCCAGGCCCTGACCCTTTCCCCCCACGAAAGAAGGCCCTTCTCCCCTTTGAGGCCCTTCCTCCTCGAGGGGCTTTGGGGGGGCCGGGCCGAGGGGAAGGGCACCCCGGGGCCTCACCCGGAACGCAGCAGGGCCGAGCCGGGGCGCAGCAGGGCCGAGTCAGGGCGCCTCCAGGAGCAGCTGGCTCCTTCTCTTCCTTCACCACCGCAGGAGGAAGGTGAATGTGTCTGCCACCCCCGGGACCTAGTGCGCATGTGCCCAGACAAGTGCACTTCTGTTTCCGTTCCCTGCCCTCTCTCGTTTGGAGGCTGGCTGGTTGGGGAAACTGCCGACGGAGGCGGTGCCCTGGTCCCTTCTTTTTCGCTGCCACCGCCAGGCCCTTCCTCCTCCACCTCCCCAAAGCAGCAGCAGCAGGGGGAAGAAAGGAGGGAAGAGAGGTTTCCCCGTGGCACACCAGACGAGCGCTCATGGCACACTAGTGTGCCGCCGAACAGCGGTTGGGAAACACTGGTCTAGAGCAGTGTTTCTCAACCTTCCTAATGTCGCAACCCCTTAATACATCTATATATATAAAGGAACAGTCGTCATGTGAAGACTACCTCAAACAGAGAAACCTTACAACGCAGAAACACAAAACTTGCCAACAGAAATAGGCCTCAAGCAAGGTACGTTTGTAGCAAAGAAACTTTCCCCCCCAAAACCTAAAAGGCCCCAAAAACAACAAGTAAAAAAAACTACATTTCCCAGCATCCTCTGGGGCTGCCAAAGACTCCCCCAGCCTCTACATTCTGACAACATGATTGGCTGCCAATAAGGGCGGATTTGCATAACTGCTGTACTGGCCAGCCAACATGAACATTCCGACCCATAACAAACTGTCAGCCAGAGCCTCCTCAACACTTTCAAATCAGAAGACCATGATGGAGATCAACACCATTCAAGGGAGCTCTTCTTCCTTTCCCAAAAGATCTCCAGTGGCTTGGAATTCCACATTAATAAGACGACCATCCAGCAACAATGGGGTTTGCCAAGGAGGGTGCTCCAGCCCCTCTATATGCTGGCTCCAAGGGATGGAGGTCATCACCAAATACCTTCTGATGCCCAGCGCTGGAAGAGCTCCCTCATGGCCTCTCCATGAGGAAAGCCTCACGGACATCAACCAATGGGTGCAAGAGACACAGAGCAGGACATCTTGAAAAAGAGAGGAGCAGAAAGTAAGCTAGACATGAAGATCTTGAGAAACGTGGCTAAAAAGGATACGGAAAGGATTTTTTAACAGTCCCCCCAACAGACACTGGACGCACCTGTGAAGATAGAGATCCCCTGACAGGACAAGCCCTCCCCAAGCTGATCCGTCCTGGCCATGGTACAAGTCAAACCCCAAGGACTGCAGGCAAAGAGCTGAGGCACAAACATAACACACCCAATTCACTAACAACAATTCCAACCCTTACATACTCAGACTTTCTCGCATCTCCTAAATAGGGCACAGCAACGCGTGCCGGGTACAGCTAGTATACATATATGAGTTTAATCTATGCTGACGATCATGCCATCACCGCTCAAGCAGGGAGCTTTGAAATGGTTGAACAGAAGATCTCCAAAGCTTTAGGTCAGTGGTTCTCAACCTTCCTAATGTTGCAACTCCCTAATACAGTTCCTCATGTTGTGGTGACCCCAAAACAGCAAATCATTTTCGTTGCCACTTCAGAGCTGTAATAAATCATAATGTAAATCAGTGTTTTTCAACCTTTTTGAGCCAAGCGGCACATTTTTTTACATTTACAAAATCCTGGGCACACCACCAACCAAAATGACACAAAATGACACTCTAACACAGTCATACATATAGCTAATATGTTTTAAAATGTATTTATACACTCAGTGTGAAACCTGGACCTGTTTGGATGAACACAACATAGATATCCTGGCAGGAATGGCAGAAAGACACAAACTTCCCACACAGAACTCCCATAACCAAAAAAAATACTATAAGAGTTTGGTGGGCCTTGACCTTGGGTTTTGGAGTTGTAGTTCACCTATATCCAGAGAGCACTGTGGACTCAAACAATGTTGGATCAGGACCAAACTTGGCATGAATACTCAATATGCCCAAATGGAGTTTGGGGAAAATAGACCTTGACATTTGGGAGTTACAGTTTCTGGGATTTATAGTTAAGACACAATCAAAGAGCATCCTGAACTCTTGCAACAGTGGAATTGAACCAAACTTGCCATATTGAACTCTCATTACCAAGAGAAAGTACTGAAAGGGTTTGCTTGGGAATTGACCTTGAGTTTGGAAGTTGTAGTTCACCTACACCCAGAGAGCACTGTGGACTCAAACAATTTTATGTTATGTTCTTGTTTGTTTTCTATCCACAATCGCAATGTTGGGAGGAGGCTCATCACTTTAAGGTCCCTCAAACAGGCATGGGAAAACTTCGGCCCTCTGGGTGCTTTGGACTCCAACGCCCACCATTCCTAACAGCCTGAGGCCCTTTCCTGCTTAAGTGGCTGGGGGAAGGGCCTGAGGCTGCTAGGAATGGTGGGAGTTGGAGTCCAAAACACCTGGAAGGTCCAAGTTTGCCCGTGCCAGCTTTCGACAGAGACCTCTTCCTCCCCCTTCCCCTTTGCGCCCTTTCTTCCCCCTCCTGCCCAACACTTACTTTTTCTTCTACCCTGCTGCTTCTGCCGCCATTTTGATCCGAGGGGGCAGTGTGAGCGTGTTCAGGAGGGGAGGGGGGAGGGAGGAAGGCGTGACCCGTGCGGGCGCTACTACGCAGACTCGCCCCAGAGCATAGCGAGGCAAGCGAAGCAGAGCAGAGCGAGGCTGGGAAGAAGGGGAGCCCGTGGAGGAGAAGAAAGGTGTTCGGCAGGAGGGAAGAAAGGGTGTTGGAGGTTCCAATTTCAGATGGCACACCTGAGGATCGCTCATGGCATACTAGTGTGCCACGGCACACTGGTTGAGAAACACTGATGTAAATATCTGATATGCAGGATATATTGTCATTCACTGGACGAAATTTGGAACAAATACCCGATACACCCACATATGAATACTGCTGGGGTTGGTGGGGGCGGGTGTGTGGGTGTGGGGTGGGGGGGGGGGGTTGATTCTGTCATTTGGGAGTTGTAGTTGCTGGGATTTATTGTTCACCTATGATGGGATT